>CM053170.1:59904599-59919432 GCA_012977825.3 Pteromalus puparum
CCATTATCAATCAAGCAGTTATTCAAATTAGAGGCTGTTACATATCATTATAATAGTTTAAAAGAGCAATATAAAAATAGCTCTAGTATTACTAGGAATAAAAACCTACAAATACCAAAATCACTTAAATCAATTAGTCAAAAAGACAGCTATTATGCTGCAGTTAATGTCTTCAATATGCTGAACAATGATCTCAAAGTTTTAGATCTTAGTAAAGCTACAATAAGGAATAAATTAAAAATGTTCATAAGCGAGAAGGTACCCTAGACGAGTACAGTTTATTTCTTTTTGATGATTTGGATGACTTTTAACTTTTAACTTTTGTAAAAATATTACGATCTATAAAATGTCATCGAACATGATTTGTTTTTTTTTTTTTAGTTTATAAGTTTAGTTTATAGGATAGTTTGTAAGTTTTTGTTTAGTAATCCACTCTATGTACAGGCAAGCTATGTCTTGCCTCTGTAGAATACCTTAATTGGTATATGTAAGTGGAAATAAATAAATAAATAAATAAATAAATTAGGAACAACTTTCAAGATACTTACTACGTAACTTGCCATGCCCGTTTCATTTTGTTTATTGGTGAACAACTAACATTTTTTTATATGCTACAACGTTGATGGAAGAAAAAAACGGATTTGATTTGAGCATTTCCGAATGGCACACTCGTATATTACATATAAAAGGAGCTCTTCTTATCAATGTTTTTGTTGAAAATTATAGTTAGGCATAATAATAGATGATATAAGTCAAAATAACTTGGAGATTACAAAGAAAAGCATTTATTTCCTTATAAGGAAAAATGCGAATCCCAACATAGAAGTAAATAGTAGCGCGGCGCCGCGGCTTCGTCTGCTTCTCAAACTCGCCTTCGTGGCGCTGCCGCGCCACTTGATTATTTATCTTCATGAAAGTTAATTCAAGCAGTAGTTAGAATTTTGGTTACTTTATATATCATCATACATTATATTATTTTTTGATTAATGTTTATTTATTATTAGTTTTAGTTTACGCGTTGAGGTAGCTAATATATCAGATCTGAACTTTTAAACATAACAGTTCTGTTTAGGTAAACGGATAGCATGTTTGACTACCACGCTGGTGATCCAGGTTCGATTCCCACCGCCGGTAAAAAATTTAATTTAATTTCTTTGTTACAGAATAATACAATATGATTAATAAATTAATAAAACTGAATAATAATAAGTATTAATAATAAGTTTAAAATTAATTAAATAAAGAGAAAAATTAATTTTATGCATCTGATACTACAAATTTTTTCTTAAACCTTCATAGAAGGTTACCTAAATTTTTCTAACAATACTGAAAGATATTGGAAGATTATTGAAATCTTCCAAAAGATTTTATTAATATTTCTAGAACCTTTCAGAAAACCTTCCAAAAAGTTTTCGAGTAATATTACAGTAATGTTGTTAGCAACCTTCCTGACAGTGATTTGAAGCGGACATTCTCAGCATCCAGTAAGATTCCATGGAATATTTTTGTAAGGTTCCTACACTTTCAAGGAAGCTTCCTGAAAGCTTTCAAAAAGATTTCATGCTATGTGGGAAATGCTGTGTGCATCTCTGGCAATATAGCGTAATGACGGGTAAATATCCTCCAACGTGGCCTCACCATCGTACCATTCTATACCATGATGATAACACGAAAGATAAGAATTAGTCGAAATTATTCCCTTAGGTAATTCACTGTAATCACACGGTGGTTTCACAATCCAATGCGCAATAAAATTGCGGTCAGCTCCAATTACAGCAATCTCCTTGGGTAAAAATAACCCTTCTTTATCGTGAAAAGCTTGGATATCGATGATAAAATCCATTGCAGCTATCGACTGTTTCTTTCTCAAAATCTAGAGGTGAACTAACATCCACCAAAATCCGGAGAGGTTATATAGGCAGACCTCTCCCTTGTTTACGGTTCCTCCCTCCCTCCCTTCCTCCAATGTAGAACTTTAGCGAAATAGAGGGAGGAGGCTGAGTGCTGTGATTCGTTCTTACTGTCACAAAAACACACGCGCGCACATCTTATGAGTTGTAATCTAAAATAACTTGACGCATAGAATCGATCTCTAAAACATTGTCATATTCAGCATAAACAATACAATTTACAGTGTGTGTTAATGGTTTATCGAAACGTACTTCGATACGCACATTTCCGTTACGAACTAAAGACCAATGCGTACCGCAATGAGCAGACATGTCAGGAGTAAGATCAAATGCAAACAAACAAAAACCCTCGGGATAATCTGTTCTGTCGATATCATTTCCTTCGTTTAAAAAGTGTATTCCAGTACCAGAGTAAAGAGTGTGATAACAGTCTACGTAAAGAGGTGTAGTCGCAGCGAAGCTTGGCTGTAGCGGTTTACTCGGCACTTGTTGACCGTCGATATAAAGCGATAAATAGTTAATACCGAAATTTTGAAAGTTGAAAGGATTCAATAATCTATCGCCGTTAAAGGCTTTATTATTGACAAATCCTATGATGAGTCTTTTCGGTAATTGTCCGAGAATTACATTATCCAAACACTCGCCGAGTATACCATTATGCATACTGAATGCTTTAACCTCGACGCGAGTCAGAGGGTACTTTGCAGTTGTTGTCGCTAATGTTTTAGCGTGTGCTACTAAAACACCAGGGTTAATTTTTGCTCGTCGCACAAGTAAACTAGCTTCTTTTATATGTACACTATAATTTTTATCGGATGCGTCCATTAAACAAAAAGCGTCCTTTGCACGTACCAAGCGGACTCTCATTTCTACACCATTTAAAAGAAATCTATCCTGGTTACATACGTCAATATGCAAATGTCCCAAAAGATCAACGACTTTTCCACCACTAGTAAATTTTTGACGGTTCAAAAGACCTTTATTCGTACAATTAGCGGCAGGCTTCTCATCCAATTTCCCTGCTGTATCCGTTGCCCATAATGATGTCGACAGATGCGAAGTTTTTGCATCAGGCCCGTAATTCAACAAAGTTTCAATATATGCTCTATAAGGATACAGTGTATTAGACGGTGTCACAAGTTTTTGATTGAAAAAAACGTCCACTTGACTAAACATTGAGTGCAAGAAATTGTTCACAGGTGCCACACTTGCATCCGTGTCCGCGTTGTGAGGTGTTATTTGAACATTTAGTTTGATCATCGTATGAGCCAAATCTATATATTCTTCGCCTGCTGCGGCGACTAAAAATTCTAAAGGTGCTTGATCGGAGAGTGATGAAACAGGCTTGTATTCCACACATGATGATGATTCGATAGTGGTCTGGGTCATTGGCAATGAAAACAAATCAAGCTCCGATTTTAAGCACTCGCAACTTGAATGATGTAAGAAAGACATTTTTAATTTTTATTTAATCAAAAATATCCAAAACTTTATTTCTTTTAGTAGATTTCCTGCGTATTTTTTTGTTCACTACACGTTTCACTTTTTTCCCCTTTCTATTCTTCTTCTTCTTCCTTCTTCCAGTTTTTAGTCTTTTTACAGCTTTGGTTTTTTTCTTGCTAGTTTGCTTTCGCTTTATCTTCTTCTTCTTGTTATTAGAGCTCTTGCGTCCACGACTGTCGTACTGCAACTGTGTTGCCCGTTTGAGCGCCAGCCCTTTATAGCCGGAGCCCTCCATAAGCTTGCTTATTTTCTCATTAGCCTTACGTTTTAATTTCAGTCCAGACTCGGCTAGACGACTGTTGAGTGAATCCTTGAATGACATATTATTTTCTGTCACGTCGTCGAGAACATTTATACCTGCTCTCAAGGCTTCTCGACCAACTGCTCGGGCTCCTTTTGCCAAAAACGGCAATGCTCGTCGAAATAGACCACCCAGGAACGAGCCAATACCATGGCCCCGTTGTCCTCGCGAGCCTACATACACACTCGTAATACCACGTCCTCCACCACCACCACCACTCTGGTCACTATAATATGCGTCGTAATAATTCATTTTTAAAAGTCTCTTCTAAAATGAAGTGTAGCGGTCAACGTTCCAAACTCGAATGGTATTGGACTCCCAAATTGATCTCTTATATCGATATCTATAGTTTGAAAACGACTGTTCAAAAGCGGTATATAATTAACAGGCGAATATCTTTTAACAATGGTACTACCATATTTATAATCCCTTGCTTCAACATTTACAATTCTTAACAGAGGTGCATGTGCGTCTCCTACGATACACGGCTCACAAATGTTTGAATAAATAAAAAGTTGGTCGGGTATAGCGTGAGCGAGAGTAGCAGGCTGGCTAGCTACATATTCTCTATAAGGTATAGTTTGTGACTCCAGTGTAATTCTAAAGGTACCATTTTCAAAGCCAAGAATACGTTTTACTGGTTTTGTAAGTCTGCTTTTCTTTTTCACAAGTTCCGGATACTCTCTTAAAGTAACGTAGCCTCCTTTTTCATCGTAAATCAATTCCTTAGCCGCTTGATCGTCGTGATATTCCTTAAAACCTTCATTTATTGCATCAATCAAACTTTGTACGGATCGATATACACCATGCTGGAAATGAAAATTATCCTTTCCATCTATAGGTGATATTGATGTATCTTTATAACGTAAATGGAGTGTAGTGCAGGGTATATGAATTTCTGACAGTCCAACTTGCCACTTTTCATGTAAATCGATTGCGCGAGGTAATCTTACTGAAAAACTAGTGGTCGTGTTATCCGGAAAAAATGTCATGCTACTATTACTAGGGAGTACTACTGTGAATTCCGACTGATTCATTTTTATAGTCTTTTTACTTCACTTGCAAGAATCCAGGAGTTAAATTTATCGGGATAGCCGATCCAGCTTACGAAATACTCTTTTTTAGCTCCTTTACCACGTGTTTTTAAAATTTCATTAATTTTATATTCTTTTTGCGATACCCTTTCACTGTGCACCAAACTTAATTCTTCTGGGTAGAAAAATCCTTCAATTTTCTCACCTTCTAAATCGGACAGTTCATAGATGAACAAGTTTTGTCGTTTTTTCACTTTAACAATTTTAAAAATCTCTTCGCTCCAACCTTTTTCGTAACCTTTTTCAAAGACGTGACGCTCTCTGCTAATTCGAACATACTGATCCACTTTATATCTTGGACTCTTCCGTATAACCTGCCGTTTTAAAGATTTTTCCAACATATTTTTTCTCGCTTCCTGAGCATTGTAAATTGTCACAGCAGCAGGTTTCATTTTTATCGTTGAATGTATACTATTGTTATAACTCTGAACTATTGCTTGCAATACATCAATATAACGTTTTGTATTTTTATAGGTAAAATAACGAAACATTCGCTCCTTTAGCGTTCTGTTAAATCTTTCTACGACGGCAGCTTTTACATCAGGATTACGCGCTACACGAAATTTTATACCCGTTTCACTTAAAAACTTTTGAAATTCTTTACCAACAAATTCTTTTCCCGCATCCGTTTGTAACATGTAAGGACAGCGATTTTTATTTTTACTTAGAATTTGTTTAAATGCTTTAGTCACTTCTTTTACGGTTTTGTCGCGCAACGGTTCGACAAAACTATATTTACTTAAAACATCAATCACTACTAGCAAATATGAATAATTATCGTTGTGACTCTTTAGAGATGATAGAACGATAAGATCAGCTTCCCATACGTGATCCAATCCCAAAACGTCGTAGTATAAGCGTGGAAATTTTTTTCGTATAGGTTTGTGAAGCGTATAAGTGTCATGTCTTGTCAACCAGTCCCTGATTCGTGATGCTGGTATCTTTTTCTTATTCACACTTATTAAATTTCTCGCTCCTGTGAAGCCAGCCTCATGCCCCGGATCAAAATATTGTTTTTCAATGTCTTGCATTATTATTATGTCATTTAAACTGCAATTCGTTCCAACGTTTAGCTATAGGGGTAGATGTTCGAGTGCTTTTGCGTATTTCAGGGGTTTTTTTGCTTTTTTTTGCTACAATTGTGTCCGTCATTAACGAAGAATCACTTTTATTTTTTAGAAAAACGTCCATTTCCTCTTCGTTCTCGTTGTCCTCGTCGTCATCGTCGTTGTCTCTTCTTCGACTTCTTTTTTTCCAACTTTTCTCGAGTCCGTTTACAAAACTACTGCGAGATAGAGAACCATTGAGATTGAAAAATTCACTATTTCCAATAAACTCTCTCGGAATCTGTGTTTCAAAAAGTAATTCACCAAACTGTTTTCGACCTACGGCTTTAATATTTTTGCGTGCTCTAGCTACATCATTTACTAAGTCAATTATGTTTGAATTTTTTATTTTTTCTCCATCAATTTTTACAACACCAGTTGCACTCCAACTTATCCGGTTATTATTATTTTTTAAATGGTTTAATAAAAGTTTTGTTTTATTTTTGTATAATTTTGGTACACTTTCAATGATGTACTCATCGCTCATTTGATCTTTTTCATCACTTTTAGCATCTGCAGAATTTTTTTTATCGTCAAACCGGCGTTTTTCATCGACAAAAAATAGATATCTCTGTAAAACTTGTAGAAAATCTCTATACTTGTCACTGTCAGACGTATATTTCCCTGAATCCAAGATTTGTCTCATTTCACTATCAAGTCGTGAAAATTTATCTCCCTGCGTTTGTACAGTTTCACTCATTAATTTTTTCTCCTGTTCCGGAGTTACTTCTCTGGCAGCTGCTGTTGTTAAACTATTTATTGGTGCTGATTTTACACTTGCTTGCATTTTATGTAAACTTTCTTGAGGAATCAAAACCATTTTTCGTGCTCTTTCCATTTTTATGCATTTAGAAAAAGATCCAAAATAGGCGGTAACAAAAAGCCTAGAAAATTTCCGCCTTTTTGTACAATTATACGCTTCTTGCTTTTCCAGCAACTTTTTTTTCGTTTTGTAACTTTTGTTAAATTACGCAGAATAGTTTTATACTTTCTCAGCTTCTTTTTTTCCGTGACGTTTAAACATACAATACCTTTTAATACGTTCAAGGCACACTCACAAATGTACTTTACAAGTTTTTCATCGGCAGTACGCAATAACGCGAGTCGTTGTTCTTTATTAGAATGTCTCAATGCCTGTAGCAACACAAAATATTTTTCTTCAAAAGGTGATGCATTATTCTTCTTCATCAACGCGCGACTCTCACGAGATGCTCGCTTCGCCATTGTCGGATTATAACTGAATCATTTTTTTTTTTGCTCTACACAATATTTAACTTGCTGTACTGACTCGACGAATACTTGGGAATATAGACGTATTGATATTCATCATCAGGAAATATACAACTACGGAAACGTAATTCCTCAGGTGTACTCTGCTTCAAGTCAATAACTAAATAAGAATGTGCTTTTAGAGTACTATCATAATAAGCTTCTTGCAAAAACTTGGAATCCTCGGGGTATAGTTGACGAGCCAAATGCTGAATCTGTGCACGGTCTCGAGGATTCTTAAATAAAACCATATAATTCGCATTCAACGATATGTCACGCTGCCCTTTGTGAAATATATTCTGACATATGTAAATCACCGATGCATTACGATGATGACTTCCCTTGCTAAACAAATCTATTATTGTACCATTATTCGCTGACTCACGCATCAAGTCATCTATTATTATCAATTTTCGTTTTTCCGGATCGTTCGAATAGTCCTCGTTACGCGGTAATCCTTCACGAAATTCAATCTCTACATTCTCCACTCTATAACTCTCCTGCCATTCACTATAATAAAATAGTATTCTGTCAAACTTCACATTAGCCAACACATCAAGATGCTTTAAGAATCTCTGCACAAACACTGTCTTACCTGCCGAGGTAGGGCCAGCACAAATCATAGTCCACGGATGCATAAATCGAGTATCCATTTTAACATATAAAGGTACACTAACAAAAAAAAAACACAATACCCGACCCTTCTTGCTCGCGACGCTCCCCACCACGGGGGGCCCATCTGGACTTGCCCGCTCTTACGTCCATTCCATCTCAGGCACCCCTCTACCCGAGCAACTAGACTTGCACCAAGCCATGCCTCGAAATTCGAAGCTATATTTATTTAACACATACAACTTCTGAAAAGATGCCGACACTGTTAACAATGCAACACTTAACGAACACCGGTATAAAAATGTCACCACACTGACCCAGATATTTATCTAAAGATAAAATCTTGACACGCGCTACTCCCAAAGTCACCGCGACCCCCACTATAAGGCCCCACACCTGCAGAGCAACTAGACTTGCCCTGAGCCATGACGTCACTGGCGCCACTAGGCCACGCCCCCTGTCTGCCTAGGCTTGCCCCTCTCTACTAGCGGATCTACGAGAGTCTCCGGGAATCGGCTAGGGTGGAAATCCGAACCGAGGAACGCGATAGGACGATGTGGAAATGGCAGGAGCGATGGAGTGAATGCCGCCATGCGAAATGGACGAAATCATTGATTAAGGAGGTAGGCCCGTGGGTAGGCAGAAGATGGGGGAAGGTCAATTTTTATCTCACCCAATTTCTTTCCGGACACGGCTACTTCAGGAGTTACCTGTCCGCGATGAACAAGAGAGCAACACCGGGTTGCAAATACTGCGGTGACGAACGGGACGACGTGAGACACACGTTTTTTGACTGCCCTCGGTGGGCTGATAGGCGTAGAATCTTAGAGGTGACGGTAGGGGCATTTACGCCCGACACGGTAGTGAAAACGATGCTTGCTAGCAAGCAAATTGGGACGACATAACGGCGTTCGTGGGAGCACTCGCCGCACGAAAAATGAGGAGCGGTGTTTAGCTGACTAAAGAGAGACGATAAGATGACATAGCTCGTAACAAGACAGGCGAGACCGCCCCGAGTGAATGCGAAAGCGGTACCAGGGGGTTCTCCGCGGCCACTATGAGAGTGGAGTTTTTAGGAGTGGTTGCCTGGCGTCTGTCCCGCGCCAGAGAGTCCCACACACAGGGAGTCCGCACGCTCCTGCCATGGTTGCATAAGCATTCTCAAACTTCCGGATATAAACGATAAAAAAAAAAAAGGCGTAATAAATTATTATTCGAAAAAACACTTAGTCTAATTTAATTCGTTGTAACTTTGATATAAACCTATCAACTTTTGTAACTGCTTCTTGAGAGTTTGATCGACTAGTTCCCTGAAGAGGGTAGATATTTAAAAATCTTCTTTGAAAAAATTCAAGAAAGCACGAACAAGACTTTGGGTATACGCGATTGAAGTTAAAATATACAGTCATTAATAACTGCAATGCCTCAACTACATCACTGACTCGCTCATAACAAAAATTATCAACTACTACGGTATATTGCCTGTTGAATGGAACCTTGTCTTGTTCATCCTCATCTACATCATTGCTGGGTTCGGGAATATATCCGAAAGCGACGATGTGTGGGTATTCATGAATGGCTGGAATTTGAGTGTCAATTACATCAGCCTAAACAAGGAATACATCATTTTAAACATTTGACAGAGAGTAAGAGAAATATTCATTTTATATTTTATAATACGTACTTGTACTATTGTAAACAACGAAGCAGTATCTTCCTTAAAGCGTTCAAAAATAACGGATATAATATTCCAGTTTTTTATTTCGCTTTCCATATTCTCTGACGACATATTTTTTAACATCAAAATCCTTTCAGCGTCACTATTGAATTTTGAACGAAGCTCCGTGGATATCTTTTCCAGTTAGATACAAAAAATGAAGCTACATATAATATTCGTCAAACAACGAAGGCCACGCATTATGGATGTCTTCTGCAGTTGGTGTGTTTTCTTTATTGAGGAACAATCTTTCATGAGGGAAAGAATCCTTAAAATGGTCTGTCATTTCAGATAATAATTCAACCGAAAGAGCATTTCTAAAATTCAACAAAAATTCTCTGTGTATTTCGGCGTTGTCTTCCTGTTCTTGGTTCTGATATTGAGGCTGCCATTGAGTACACCCAACTTGTATGGCTTTTAATCGCTTATTTAATTTAAGAGGCAGTTTGACGTTCTTGTGCAGACTATTTCTCATGTGCGAACGATTCATATACCTATTGCGCTCTACTAATTTGTTAACCAAAGTATTGTATCCTGACCCTAGACGCTCTCTAGTAGCAAGTGTCTCTCCAAAAGTTGCAGGATGTGCTTTATACATCTCTTGAGCTAATGATCAGAATATTCGAATAGGCGCGTGATCCGTATATTTCCTGACTTGTAGGACTACGTAATGCACACACTGTCGTACGACTGCATCCTTTTCTTTAATGTTTAAATTCTTGCAGTCATTTGCTAGTTTGTCTGTTGTATTCGAGTCAAAAGTGTCCCATTCAATTTCTAGATGTTCCAAGTCCGTCAAATTAATGGTTTTGGCCTTTTTGCTGGATCGACGTCATTCGTACTACTTTCATCGTCTACAACTAATACAAACATATACATCAGATTTTATTTTTAACGTTATTCCTAATGCAAAATTTAAAGTCTTTATTTATAATAGAATGATATGAAATCTCAAATTTTATTAAACCGACAAATTTAATGCTCATAGTGCTTCATTAAAAAGATTCTTGACCAATCCCACCCAGATAGCACAAAACGTTTGAGAAACGTTTCTGCAACGTTTGATTAGAAACCATATAACGTTGATTTGCAAGTTTCCCAATGTTTTAGAAACGTTTCTAAAACGTTGAAATGTCCGCTTTTGTTTCCTAAGATACGTTGGCTAAACGTTTCTGAAATGTTTCTTAAGTTTAAATTTAGTAAAAAATATTAAAAGTAATATCTTTCTACGACCACCTTCCCCGAAAACTTCCCACCCTACCACCCTAAATGCTACACTTTCCTATGTAGACACCAGAACAGTACTTTACTTGTGGTTTACGAGACGCCACCTAGCGATAGCAGTGGAACTATAATCATTGATACGATAGTTTTAGTACGTCTAAAAAGTTTTTTTAACGTTTTCTAAACGTTGTCAAAACGTGTATAAATTTAACATATTTTTTTATTTTCTTCTACGTAACGTATTAAAAGCGTTTCTGACACGTTTCTCAATCGTTGTGAGCAACGTTTNTCTACGTAACGTATTAAAAGCGTTTCTGACACGTTTCTCAATCGTTGTGAGCGTGAGAAACGTTTCAAAAACGTCGCTACAACGTTTAAAAAACGTGAATATTTCCGAACGAAATTTTTTTTCAAAGTTGTTGGAAACGTTTCTCAAACATTTGCTTCGTTTCTAAAACGTTTCCAGAAACGTTACAGAAACGTTTTGCCAACGTATATTAGGCAACAAAAGCGGACATTTAAACATTGTTGAAACGTTGTTGAAACGTATAAAAACTTGCAAGGCAACGTTATACGGTTTCAAATCAAACGTTGCAGAAACGTTTCTCAAACGTTTTGTGCTATCTGGGCAAGACGCATTTTTTTTTATATATTTGCATAAAATATACTTTTGAGTAACGTTTGTACCGTATAATTTATCTTTAGAATTAAATATACAACTAATAACTTTTACACTTCAACCTCAAGAAAGATTTGTGTTACCTTATATAGATGTATGACTAGTAGTATAAAATAATGCACTGCAATGTACTTCTTGACTGCTGCAAGCTGCAATCTTTTTGTAATGAAGTTTTCATCAACAATAACCCAAGAGAAGACATCAAATTTCTAAAACAAAGTAAAGAGTAAAACGGATATATCATATCACATAATCTTAAAATTGACACGATTATGTTAGATTGAATACAGCAATTATGCACGCAATAATAAAAGTAAATCTTTATGAATATGAATTCTACTCACCTATAATATGTATGAAAGATAAGTTTGTTCAATAAACAAACTGCCGAGTTGGATTGCACTGGATTACTGATGGACTGCTGCGCAATTACTCGATGATGCGGCGCTCTGTAAAATGTGCTCAGTGCTGGTATAATTCCCATACTATTCTATCGGTTTCAATCGAATTCCAATACAAAAAGTTGGATTAAGATATAGCTTCAAAATCAATTCAGAATTTAATCGATCTCTATCGAGTATTTTTAGCAGGGAAGTTGTCTTGCTGCACGGATTATTATCATTAATTTATTAGTTTAATTGGAGGAAGCATCTTAAAATAGAAAGCTAAGACTTTACTGGTATAAATAACATTAAGGGGGCCTCAAACCCAATTTTTACCGACCGAGTCGATAGAACGAGTACTCGGCAGAAAATTGCTTGAAACTAAATAAATACGGTGAATTATCAAAAACCAAGACATAGTTGCCCTTCGTCTCGGAATCATCTACCACAATGCAAAGTTTCAAGTCAATATTTAAATGCGTTAACAAATGGCATTTGAACAAAAACCAGTAGCTGCAGCGTGTGCATGTTGAAAATTTCGTTCAAATGCCATTTTTATATGCGTTGACAGATCGACTTGAAACTTTGCACATAGATATAAAATGATGAGAGAAAGGGCAACTATGTCTTGGTTTTCCATAATTTGAACAAAAAAAAAATAGTTTTATTATCATCCAAGCGACGCCGAACAGCTGTTCGTTGCTCTGTCCGCGGCTCTGGCGAAGTGAGTACGACGACTGCGCATACATTGTGCGCGTCGACCTGGGGAGCTACTGGCGTCTGCGGCGACACGTTCACGCAGCCGCCACTCGCCAGCCTTGCCTTGTGTTTTGACGTTTTGAAGCTGAACCCCGGGCTTCGCTCGTTCGGTTCAACTTCAAGTTATTCAAAGGTATTAATTGTATAAGTGCAGCACGTCGACGCGATACAGCAGTGTTAGTGTGCTAATCAAAAGCGCATATGTTTTCAAGCAGCCTCCGCTCAGCGCGATCTCGCTCGCGGATCTGCTGCTCACGGCGAGACTCGCCAGTGCTTCGTTTACTTCTAATGCAGTGCGAGAAGTATATAAAAGTGATGCTCCGGAATATCAGCTATGCTCCAGTGTGTGAGTGTCAGTCCGTCAAGGAGTGCTGCAGTAGAGGAAAATACGCAACTCCAGCAAGAAACTTGACTTTTTGCGCTTGGAGGTTATCCCTTGTTTTGGTGTCTGCTTCTGTTGCTGCTGCTGGTGTTCTTGCTGCTTCCACTTCTGCGTATACATTCAACTTTCAAGATGCATTCTAGATGTGGATCGACTATCACTGTTTGTGCTGCTACTTCTACGGCTGTGCTGATACCTTCCTCCGACATACTGTCTGGATGAAGATTGGTCGACACTCAAAATTCACAAGTATTTCTTGTGTTATGTGCAGTGAAATCAGTGATAACGTGGTTTTATTATGTGTAGATGACTCTATAGCTGATTTACACTGTCTGTGCATTATAGGTTGGCATTGACGGCTACAAACAAGATGACTCTGGAGCTGAATAAAAACTGTCTGCTGCTACTGATGCTGGTTGGCGTTTCGTGAGGCTTCAGTTATCTGGAGACGACACTGAAACAGGTTCACGCTCTTTGGTGGTGATGGCTGGCGTTGCTGAAGGCTTCAATCAGCTGAGGAGGACCTTGGAACCATGTTCACACTCACTGGTGGTACTGGCTGGCGTTGCTGGAGGCTTCGAACATCTGAGGACGACCATGGAACCAAGTTCACGCTCTCTGGTGCTACTGGGTGGGGTTGCTGGAGGCTTCAGTCATCTGAGGATGACCTTGGAACCAGATTCACGCTGTTTGTTGGAAAGGTTAACGTTGCAGGCCCATTTCAACCATCAGAAGACATCCCTGGAGCTGAAATCACGCTGTTTGCTGGCCTGGTTAGCTTTGCTGACCTGATTCAATCATCTTTAGACGACCCTGAAGTTGGAAGTTGCTGGTATACATTTTACAGCTGTACATCAAGGATCTACAGTAGGTCCTCGACCAGGGTCTGCTGTTACTAGTACGGAGTCCAGTGCTGCTGGAGTTACTGGTCCACAGTGTACTCCAGCTGCATATTCAGGGGCCACTGCTGCGACTGCTGTGTGTGCAGCTTTTGCTGCTTATATTCATACAACTTTTGCTGCTGCTGCTACTCGAGCTTGGTCAACTGCTGCTGCTGCTATACAAGCAACTCCTGCAACAGCTGTATGTTCAGGATTCCCTACTGGTCCTCGACCAAGATCAACTTGCTGCTTATACTAGTACATCTCCTTTTATTCGGCTAATTAAGTAGCTTCTGACGCTTCTTGTTCCTTCCAAAGCTTTTTACAGGCCAAAATTTTGTCGCAAGTCTATATGATGATATAGCACATCTATATAAATTTAAGTTTTTAAGATTTGTATGGTTAAAAATTGTATATCTCAAACCTCATGTAACATATACACTTGAAACTTGATATGCAAGCCTGTGTTATGTATTTCAACATATTTATACAGTTTAGTGACTTAAGTGTAACCAAAAGATCTATTTTGTTCGAAAACACTTGCGCCAAAAGCGTATAATTACAACAAACTAGATCTTCTGGTTACACTTAAGTCACTATACTGTATAAATATGTTGAAATATATAACAGGGGCTTGCATACCAAGTTTCAACTTTATACAATGCATCATTTATACATAAACTCATTTTTTTTTAATTTCTGGAAAAAAAATTGCACATCTCAAAAGTAGTTTTTTGTCATAAGAAAAGCGTGTATTCGAAACACGTGTGTATATGNTACTTACTACAATCAGATGATCTGCTTTGTTCGAAAACACTTGCGCTAAAAGCGACAATTTAGAACAAACTAGATCTTCTGCTTACGCTTAAGTCACTAAACTGTATAAATTTGTTGAAAGACATAACACTCACACGTTAGTGACACTACATCCATCTCTCTCTCTCTCTCTCTCTCTCTCTCTCTCTCTCTCTCTCTCTCTCTCTCTCTCTCTCTCTCTCTCTTCCCCCCCTTCT
>CM053170.1:59919457-59935034 GCA_012977825.3 Pteromalus puparum
TCACTGGTATACTGTGACTTGACTAAAGAACTAGACCTCAAACTACAGAGACTGGTAAATACAGGAATTCGTTACATCTATGGTGTAAGAAGGGATGAGCACATCACTCCTTACAGGCGTGAGCTCGGCTGGCTCACCACCGCCGGACGTAGGAAGTACTTTATGGCTTGTTTTCTAAGAAAACTATTTAATACTGCTGTACCATCCTATATCTTAGCCTATTTTAACTTCCACGTCGCCCTCCGCCCAGTGAGGGGTGAAGTGAGTCCTCTAGACATCCCCCCCTTCGCCACAGAGACGCTGAGGAAATCATTCCACATCAGCGCCTCATATCTCTGGAATTCCCTATCATCTCACTTACGTAACAATAGTTCAATTTCTTATTTCAAAACGCAGGCTAGACAATACTTTTTCGCTCAAGAAGAACAGAGTAGAAACAACTAAATTCTCAACATTCTCTCAAACATCCTCACAAACAATAGTAACTATCACACAAACACCTCATTCATAACTTTCGCTATCTCATCTCACCACCATTACTTATATAACACACTTCAAATCATCTATCGCTCAAACCTGTAATTAATCTGTAAATATTTTCTATAATACTATTTGTACAACATAATGTACAGTAATAAAACACTTAAATCTTAAAAATCTCTCACACACACGCACACACACACACACACACACACACACACATCGCACACACATCGACACTGCTCTTGTACAGTAGAATCTTAGGCTGCCTATCATTTGCTAGTAGGTTCCTGTTTTACCAACTTGTTTTTTTACATTCACATTAGAGCTCTCTATATTAAATTTTTTATTTTTTTTTAAAAAAGAAATATATATCAAACATTTATTTTCATATAAATTAAAGTATTATTATTTATACTTGTTACAAGTAGATATCATCTTCTGAAAATGGCATGTATTATGGATGAATGCTTACAGCAAGTTAAGCTCTTAGAAGAGGTTGAAACCCTACTGAAAAAGCTCAGGTGATAATCAGGTGATAATCAGGTGATAATCATATTGATTTTGTAGCGTATCAAAATATGACAAAACTTTTTTTATATGAAAATTCAATAGATAAAATAAAAACTGAATACTTGTCCATCTATAAAATATATATCTCTAAAAGGGAGTCAGCGATTAGTATCGAATCGCTCTGCTACTAGTATTATATACAATCATAAATTTTATATAGTATAAGGCACTATGTACACAATCATAGACGAGTAATAAAAATATTTTAATTTATTATTTATCAAAATAATTTCAACAATCTTTGGAATAGCATTGGTAAAGCTTGAAACATTATATTATTAAGTACAAATATTTTTATGGTATTATTTATACTGTTTTTCTTGAATACTTGTTATGAAATTTCTTCGTTCATCTCTAATTAGATCTGTAAGACACTCTGTAGAATTTTTTATCATGATGTCCTTTTCGCTTTCTGTTAAATTTTGATAGCGTCGTTGCTCATTTAAATAATCTTCAAATAAACCTTAAACACAAAATTTATTTTGTGAATTTCGACACTGATGTGAATAAAGTGTGCTATATGACTAAATAATTATCATGGGTCTTGCAGTCAAGATCAAAAGTATTGTAGTTAAGGTCAATTCAATTTTCAATATATTTTCACATTCACAAAACAAATGTATATACAAAATATGAGCGCTATAGACCTGTTAGTTTTCAAATGAGAGTAAATGCAAAAATGAAAAAAACATGTATCCTTCTCAAATCTCTCACAACTGTCGAAAGACAAAATTCTAATTAATACCTTATGACAAAAAAGCCAAAATATTTTGTCAATCAGTATGCGAGCCAGTTACTGTCCACATCCAAATCTGTCACGATCATGGTAAATCCATCATACTGAAGTTCGATGTTTATTCTTTTGTGTAGAAACTTGTTAAATTATTGAAAAACAAACTGCGTTGACAGTTTTTACTTAACTGTCTTGGTTCGGCTTTTGATCTTGAACCCTACGGCTTTGGCGTCAAAATATACAGGTAGGTCTATACATGAAACTCGAATTCATATCAGCTAGAATGATTTCAACTTAATATATTGTTTCAACATGCTAATACAAATTAACATGTAAAATTTCAGCCCTCTAGATATGATAGTTTTTAAATGAGAGCAAAAAGAATATTGTAAAAAAAGTAATCGGAATCAGTAAGAATTTGGTTTTACTCTCATTAAAAAACAATCAGACCTACATGGATAAAATTATGCATGTTTATTTATATTGGTATGTTGAAACAATATATTTGGTTGAATTCATTCTAGCTAATATGAATTTAATTATCATGTATAGACATACCTGTATTTTTTGACGCCAAAGCCATAAAGTTTAAGGTAAAAAGCCAAATCAAGACTTTTAAGTAAAAACTGTAATCGCAGTCTGTTTTTGAATAATTTAATAAGTCTCTACGCAAAAGAAGAGACATCGAACTTCAATATCATGGATTTACCATGATTATGACAGATTTGGACATGGATAGTAAGTGGCTCGCATACTGTCCACTTAAAGCATGGATCTGATCTTATTGCCTAGGTAACCAACCAGCAACCAATCAGAGAATTACGTATTAAATTCTTTCCCTCTTAAAAATATTTACATGAAATTTTATATCAAATTTTATGTAAAGATTTTAGACTTTTGCACATAAAATTTCACATGTATCATTTACATTGTAAAATTGTATGTAAATATTTACATCAAATTTTACATGAAGATCTTGACATAAAATTATATGTAAAATTTTACGTAAAGTTTTACAATTTAAATAATTCATATTAAATTTTATGTGCAAAAGTCTAAAATCTTTACATAAAATTTGAAATAAAATTTCATGTAAATATTTTTAAGAAGGTTACAACAGAAGCCATAATTTTTTAAAGGGCGGAAATACATTGCTTTGATATTTTTATTGATATAAGCAAGTGTACTTTACTTTTTAAATTAAGTATCTATATACAGATAATGTTTAATACTCACTCAAGTACAAATTCAACTTCCGAGGTGAACAGAGTTTTATAACATGTCCTCCAGGTATTGTTTTGCTCTTGAGTTTCTGTAAATTCAGACAACGCTGTGCTAATTCTCGTGGTTTCCATAGAAATCCTCCTACGTCCCGTAAAAAGCTCATGTATTTTTTGATTTTAGCCATTCGCCATGTTCTTTTACCTACTTTGCAGCCCATACCAAGATATATATATACAAAATTCAATTTACATTTATGAAATGGCTTGAAAATATAAATATTATTTCATATATACACTATAATACATACCTCTTCATCACCAATCTCTTGGTATCTTGCGAATTCGTCATTGAATTCCGAAGTCATATCATAATTCTTGCGTTTGTAAGTTTTATACAGCTTAGGTTTATAAGTATATACATACTTGCATTGAGTAGTTGCGCCATCTAGAAATATTTTTTTGGTTAATTTTTTTTTATAAAACTGAAGTAAATAAATTAGTTTCTTACCATCATAATCATTATCATTAAAGCTATCTTCTTCGTTGCAGGACTCGTCATTCTCTCCTGTAGGCTGACCACTCTCTCCTGTACGTCCATCACCCTCTTCTGTAGAAGCACCACCCTGTCCTGTATGCAGATCACCCTCTTGTGGAGCCAAATTTTCAGTTTCTATCTGCTCCAAGTTATTTTCACTATCTCTATTTTCAATGAGCGATTGCTGCACTTGTGATAATGTACTTATAGTCTGAAAAAGATTTGTTGGTTGTGGTCTTACACTACGATGGGGAGATTATGAAAGACTTAATGATTTAGGAGATCCTGAAGAATTTGAGGAATCTTGGAATTGTCGCAAGCGTTGTAGCTTCATGAGAAATTGTAATCTTACTTCTTGGTTCCCAGATAGCACAAAACGTTTGAGAAACGTTTCTGCAACGTTTGATTTGAAACCGTATAACGTTGCCTTGCAAGTTTTTATACGTTTCATCAACGTTTCAACAACGTTTAAATGTCCGCTTTTGTTGCCTAATATACGTTGGCAAAACGTTTCTGTAACGTTTTAAATTTGTAAATACTACTATCTCAATAAATGTATTTGGCTTAGACAATAAAAATATTGTACCTCTCTATTTAACATCACGTGTAATCATATAAATCTTTTTTGACTCATGAATGATAAGTTAGATGGTAAAAGTGATGAATTAACAACTCAATCACATTATGTATACATAAAACAGCTATCGCGCTTTGTTAGTAATGATTTAAGCAAGCAGAATAAAAAACTAATTGTATGTGATAGATGTTTAAATTTTTTCAATGAAGATAATTTAGCGAGACATGATGAATACTGTAAAAAGTTAAATAATTGTAGAATTAGACTTCCTAGTGAAGCTAATAATGTTATAAGGTTCAAAAATCACTGCTATAACGAAAAGTTACCGTTTATAATATATGCAGACTGTGAATGTTTATTAAAACCAATAAGACAAGATGTGGAAACTAACACTCGACCAGTACAAAGTCATGAAATTTATAGTATAGGATACTATCTTAAATGCAGCTATAATGACTCCTTATCGAAATATGATTTTTATAGAGGTCATGAAGCTTCAAAATGGTTTGCAGAACAGTTAAAAAATATAGAAGAAAAAATAAGTGCTTTATATGCGAATCCTTTACCTATGCCAGTTCTATCTCAAGCTGAAATAACAGATTATTATAATTCAAAAACGTGTCATATTTGTAAAAAAAGTTTAAATAATGATGTCAAGGTACGCGATCACTGTCATCTTACTGGAAAATATCGCGGACCTGCACATACTACATGTAATCTAAACTATCAAGATTCAAAAATAGTACCAGTGGTGTTTCATAATTTAAGTGGCTATGACGCTCACTTTATTATATCTGATATATCAAATCATTTTCCAGGACAGATTGATCTACTACCTCTGACAAAGGAAAAATATATTTCATTCACAAAACATGTTGAGAATAGTAAAATTAAATTTAGATTTTTAGATTCTTTTCGGTTCATGCCTTCTTCTCTAGAAAAATTGGCATCATACCTACAGGACTATAAAATTGTTAATAAAGAGTTTAATCATCATAGCAGAGAACAAGTTGATCTATTAACGAGAAAAGGTGTTTTACCTTATGAGTATATAAGCTCATGGGACAAGCTAAAAGAATGTGAATTGCCCGAAAAAGAAGCTTTTTTTAGTATGCTTAATGATTCACATATATCGGATAGAGATTATGAGCATGCACAAAATGTGTGGAAAACATTTAATGTTAAAAAACTTGGTGAATATTCTGATCTCTACATGAAAACTGACGTCTTGCTACTAGCAGATGTTTTTGAAAATTTTCGTGACCAGAGTTTGCAAGTCTATGGTCTCGACCCTGCTCACTATTATACTACTCCAGGCTTTTCCTGGGATGCAATGCTCAAACATACAGGTGTACAATTAAAACTTTTAACAGATATTGATATGGTACTTTTTATAGAGCGTGAAATCCGAGGTGGTTTAAGTCAATGTTCAAATCGGTATGCAGCAGCTAATCATAAGTATATGCTTGAAAAATATGATAAAGATAAAGAAAATGAATATTTAATTTATTTAGATGCGAATAATTTGTATGGATTCGGACTTTCACAATGTCTTCCATATGATGAATTTGAGTGGCTTGAAAATTTTGAAAATTTCGATTTATTTTCCATCGCATCAGATGCTTCTCATGGTTATATTTTAGAGGTTGATTTAGATTATCCTAGCGAAATACATGATGAGCATAATGACTTGCCGTTTTGTCCAGAACATGCAAAACCTCGGAGTTCTAAGCAAGGAAAACTTTTAGCTACACTTCATCCTAAAAGAAATTATGTTATTCACTATGTGGCTCTAAAACAGGCTCTCTCAAATGGTCTTCGACTCAGAGTCACCAGATGTGGCGATTTTTCGCCAATTGTACGATATTTCAGGGTCGACTGCGATAATTTTTATGATTTGGCGACTTGCGATATTTGTGCGATTTTCCACCTAGCTGGCGATATTTGCGAGATTTTACACTTGATAGCATAATTTTGGCGAATTTAGGATAAGAGTTACACACGCATGCGCGGTGCGCCACCCAACTGCCGTCATGCCATGCGTGTGTCTACGAACTTTCGCAATGCAACTCACGATGGCGCTCGCGATGGAGCTCGCGGAAGATACAAGTACCTAACCAATACTTACGGTTTCCTACCTTACCCATACAACCTACGGCCCGTCCGAAATACGTGCTTTGTCTTTCTCTTTCTCGACCACTTCGTGCAAGCAAGAACAGGTCCCAAGATTCGTGTTTGGTTACGGCTATACTCTCACTATTGTGAACGACGTTTGCTGAGGCTCGAGCGAAGTAGATTGCCATATCCATCGTCGATATAAAGCAACTAATAGTAACGAAAGATTTTTCAAAATCTGTTTGGTGCATCAGCAAGATGTCAACGAAATCTAGAAACCCCAAAGACGAAAAAGAAGATGAAAAACCTCGACCATACCACGCTGAATAGGAAAAAGATCCATGGGCTCAAGGTAACTATACTATTTTCTATTTTTTGTCTAATAACAACAGATCAAGAATTCAACTACGTTATGATGTACTTACTACGTTTCTAAGAATTCAATACATACGGTTGAGGGAATATATTCACAGAAAAACTTTCTTCTGTTTGTTTCGTTTCTTAGGGTCCCCGGTGGAAATAATTTCTGTGCCAATCTGTGCCTATTAGTGCCAAAACTATGCCAAACTGTGCCAATCTGTGCCAAACTGTGCCAAAACTGTGCCAAACCATGTACATTTTAGACATTTGGCAAACTTATGGCATAGTTTGGCACAGTTTTGGAACAGTTTGGCACAGATTGGCACAGTTTAACACAGTTTGGCACAGTTTGGCACAATCATTTATAGTATACTTTTGTGCTGATTTGTTGCGGATCGTGGCACAGTATAGCACAGTTTGGCACAGATTGGCACAGTTTTAGCACAGATTTGGCACAGTTCAGAACAACATTGGCACAGCTTGGCCCAAAATGGGCACACTTTGGCACACTTTGGCACACTTTGGCACNTTAGCACACTTTGGCACAGTAAGGTATTACCCGCCGCCCACGCGTGGAAACACTGCCACGGCACGATGGCGTCACATCGACACAACACGTGAAGCTTGCACTCCCTGTAGTGCATGGCAATAAATAATTTAAAAAAAAAAAGAAAAAGCACAGGTGAGACTGGAACTCGCAACCTTTGGGTTTGTAAGCTGGCGCTCTACCACTGAGCCACGAACACTCGTTACAGTTGATACATAAATTCGGGCTCAGATACTTCAAGCAGCTTTAGATACTTAGTACTTCTACAATACTAATTAACAATTGCATGAATTATTGCTGTTAACGATAAACATGCTTGTTAACGACATTAGCTTTCACTTTCGAGCCTGTAAATGCCTTAAAGCTGTTGTCCGCCGTAAATGTTGGAAAAACATGAAAAAAAAGTTGATAATAATCTCAAATCCGGAAAGACTAATAAAGTAATGGTTAAATAATAGCCCCAATTATTGATTAACTGCTCTAACATGGGAATGCGCCGGGAATCCAAATTTTTCGGATTGCGACCTAAAATTTTCTAAGTCCTAAATTTTCGAAAAATCCATATGTGTCGAAGTGTGCCAAAGTGTGCTAAAGTGTGCCAATCTGTGCCCAACTGTGCCAAACTGCGCCACAAGTGTACCAAATGTCTAAAATGTTACTGGTTTGGCACAGTTTTGGCACAGTTTCGGCACAGTTTGGCACAGTCTGGCACATTTTTCATTTCCACTGGGGGTGGTTGACGAAAAGTAAATTAGGCAATCCTCTCAAGCCGGCATACTGTAAAGTTTGTCGCAAGGACTACAGAGCACATCACGGCGATTTGATGAAACACGGGGAAACGAAAATGCACATCAAAAATATGGAGTGTGTATCAGCAAGTCAAATGAAGCTTCCGATTATGTCTACGTGCAATTCCAACTTAAAAATAGAAGAAAATAAGAGGGACTTGAAACTAGCTGTACACTTGGCTTGTCACAGCAGCATGCGCAGCGCTGATCATCTCTGTGAAATTTTAAAGGACGAGTTCAACTTAAATTTAAAATTGCACAGGACCAAATGTACAAACCTGATCAAGTATGTAATAGCGCCTAATCTATTAAATGATCTCATAAATGACGTAGGAAATATGCCTTATTCGCTCATAGTTGACGAGTTGACTGACGTATCGACGACAAAATATATAAGTTAAAATTAATAATTTAGTTATGAACAATTTTTGATTAATCGGTCCATTTTGTTAAATATATTACTTATTTGTAAAGTAATAGCTTTCTCTCTTAAGCTATGTATACACTTGAATGATGATTCTTCATATGTAGAAAAATGTCTTTCGCTGTTGGTCTTTTAGTATACTGGTAATCGAAACATTGTACGAAGATATCTTTTAAACATCCTGGTACATCTTGAAGACAAGGGATTTACTTTTTTTTTCACTCTATTACTGCTGCAGCCTCATGGGCTCAGTCAGCGGGGGCCTTCCACCACCTCTGTGTGGAAGTACAGCCCAAGTCCTATCTATTTCTTTTTTTCCTTTCAAATATCCGCCCTGATTTTAACCACCCTGGAGGATTTTTCCGGTGAGGACATCTTTCAGACTCGCACCGTGTTGGTTAAGCCAACACTCTCTGTCCTTTTAAAGGATATCGGGTCCATCTCCCAGCCCTGCTAAAAATACTCGATAGAGATCGATTAAATTCTGAATTGATTTTGAAGCTATATCTTAATCCCACTTTATGTATTAGAACTCGATTGAAACCGATAGAATCGATAGGAGTCGATAAATTTCAATACGGAAAACAACAATTGAAATCGATGTTTCATACCAATGATTGACCTTTATTCACTTTAATAGTCATTTTTCGTATATAATTCTATTGACTTTTATCGATTCTATCGATTTTAATCGAGCTCTAATGCAAAAAGTGGGATTAAGAAATAGCTTCAAATTCGATTAAAAATTCAATCGATTTCTATGAACTATTTCTAACAGGGAGTGTAGACCGATCCGGAGAAGGTCCATCTTTCAGGAGCCAGCTCCCCGCCGGTAAGGCCGGCGTTCCCTGCCTAGCGCATCGGATCGGCCTACCTATTTTATCGCCCTCTCTAAGAGTCCCTAACACTGCTTCGCATTCGCCCAGGTTTGCGCCTGTGAGGCAAGGGAAAACCCGGAATTACGCTGAAGGAAAATTCCGGGGAAAAACCCGCCTCGAAGCAGCCGGAGTCCAGGGTACTTTTCCTGCTGAACTACAACTCAGACAAAATCAAAATGTGCATTCACCGGGAATCGAACTCACGACCCCTTGAGCGAGCGCGTATCCGCTAGTTAGGGCGTGCGCTTTAACCAACTGAGCCACGGACGCTCTGACAAGGGATTTACTTATTCTTCAGCATATCTTCTAAATTGAAACGAGGTAATGAGATGTTTAATTTCCATAATTGGTTCTCGGAGAACAACTCTACAAGAGTGCATGCTAAGGACCAGACGTGAGTGTATTCTGAGCATTCCTTATAATGTAGATATATCTAAAAAAGAAAGAAAATAAATATTAATATATGTAAATAAATGTAAGCATATGTTAACATATGTAAATTAATATAAAAAAACCTCTGGAGCCATAAAAAGTGGCGTTCCAACTGCAACTTTCTTTCCTCTGGTGGACTGTAATTGTGAATTAATATTGCTAAATTTAGCTAAACCAAGGTCGCAAATTTTGACTTCCTTTCTTTTAGTCAACATAATATTTTCTGGTTTTATATCACGGTGAATTATGTTTAATGAATGCTGGTGAAGGAAAGTTATGGCTCCACAGATGTCAATTGCAATTACGTATTTTTTTGCAGCGTTAAGGGGAATTTTTCTCTTATTTTCTGCTTGAATATAACATCTTTAAGTGTGTAACCATCCACGAATTCCATGACTATGTGGAATTCAGTCTGTTGGTTGCATACACCCATTATAGAGACAATGTTCTTATGAGAGACTTGCCTAAGTATTGCCACTTCTTTTATTATTTCCTTTGGTTCTTGGTATATGGTGTCCATTGTCTTTATGGCTACAACACACTCCGACCACAATCCTCTTCTGACTGTGCCGAAGGATCCCTTACCGGATATCATCACTTATGATTAAATCAGTCAACAGAATCTCAGTAACAAGTGGTACTTTTAATTTGTTGATATCCTCCAATACTTACCAAAATTCTTCTTTTTTTTGTTGCAGGCTCTTTAAACATATATTCACTGACAGTTGGAATCGCTGGAATTGAATTCACTGGAGTTGGTTTTGCTGGACTTGGAATCACTGAAAATAAAGATTTCTGTCCAATACTTTTTGGCGTAATGGATGATGTGATCACAGGTGTCTTGAATAGGTTGCGACAGTCCGGGAAATCTTTTAATGTGAATGAATCTACCTTTTCACTCTGCTTCTTGACATCACTCTGGAAAACATATTAATTTAGAAAAAAAAATATATTGCAATAATTAAAATTGTTTAATAATACTTTAATTACCATGTGCTTGTTCTCAAACGCTTGCAGAATCTTAAATTCACTTTGTTTTGTACGTTCCTCTACATTTGTGGTCAGTAAATATAAAGATGCTCGATGGGCTTTGTCCGTGACTTTTTTAAGATACTTCCACAATCCCTTTTCACCGTCATTAGTAGAAAATTCGAATATTGGTTTACAATTATTATTTGCCAACTCAACAATACTACTGTCAAAGTACTTAGAATTTGTTGTGAATTCTAGAACAATTAATATAATTTGTATATCGCGCGCTTCATACAATGTATTGGTGAACTTGATAAAGGGGGCGCTACTGATCGATGCGATCAATAGACGATCCCTTCGTATTGTTCCAACCGCCGAAGAGAGCGGACTTATATTTCGCCAAATCTCTCTCACCTACTACTAAATAAACGTCAACCTTTTTATCCAGTGTCTACTTTATTTACTGCGCCTTGCTTCCAACAACATCAGGTTATGGGCTCAGAGCTACAAATCAGTGGAAACTGAACAAGTGCTCCGTTGCCGAAAATTTGCAAGCTAGAGACGCTACACACCTGCCGGTGTCCATTACCGCCCAGGAAAGGTGAGACAGCAGTTTTTTGAAGAATGGCGAACAGAAACCAGGCTTCAACTATCCAGCTACTAGACAAGTTAGCTGGAAGAGTAACTACTTGCCCTTTTCCTTGTTGTAATTTCCATACTATGTCTCCTTGCTTCTAGTCTCCATATGTATCCTGGAGTGTTTTGGTTTAGCCCCATTGCCATCTTTACATACCTACTCTGAACCCTTTCAATTACCTCTCTCTTATCCCATCCCCATACCTCAGCCCCGTATAGACAGCTCGACCTCGCTATTGTTTCTAACAAATATATCCTCCTATTCAGACTTCCTATTTTCGACCTTTTCCATAATCCCCATAGCATGTTGATTGCTTTATTTGCTTTCTTTGCCATCCTATTCGTGTCCTAAGTATTTATATTCCTTTACCACCTCAAGTTCCTTCCCTTCATATAACCATTTTTCTTTTTTGCTCCTTTTTCCTCCCTTCCTAAAGCTCATAATTTTTGTCTTTTTCGTATTTAGAGTCATTCCATTTTCCCTACAATATTTAGCATGCTCTGCAATCCTTCCTTTGTATCAGCTAAGGCTATCACGTCGTCCGCAAACTTTAGGCAAAAGATTTTTATCCATCCTATCACTTCATTTTTCCTTTTCCATCTCTCCTCTAGATCCTCTATATATATATACTAAATAACGCCGGGCTCAATCTGCCTTACTCCTTTATACGTAATAAAACTATCTGTAATCCCTTCCCCTGTGATGACCTCATTCTTTGTTTCCCCGTATAACCCTTTTATCATTTTCAAGCACTTCCTTGTAATTCCTAGCTTCTCTATTTTACCTATCAGAATCTTTCTATTCACTGAATCAAAAGCTGGTTTAAAGTCTATCAAAGCCGCGAATAATTTTCCCCCTTTATTTTTTATTTTGTTCCCTATTATACTGTTCAATGTGAATAAATGATCCCTCGTTCCTCTTTTCCCCCTAAACCCTGCCTGGCTATTCATCATAATGTTTGTTAGTATCTTATACCCCGTATCTAGTAATGACACTCCTCTATAGTTTGATACCTCTTCTTCGTTCCCCTCTTCAAATATCGGATAAATTCTTGCTATCTCCCATCTATTTAATAATTTTCCTTCCTCAAAAATTTCGTTTATTATTTCCGTCAATTCTACCAGCCACTTTATCGTTAGTTCCTTTATAAACTCTATTGTTAAGTTATCCTCCCCTGGTGCCTTGTTGTTTTTCATTTTACTTAGTATTTGTTTTACTTTCCATGGTGTTATCTCCCTATTCAACTCTCCTTCTGTCTCCTCGCCTTCTCCTACATTACTCCCTGTTTCTCCTAGCTGATTCCCTACCTCATCCCCCAGTAAATTTTTAAAGTGCTCTAACCATACCTGTTTTGTTATTTTGCTCCCCTTTTTTCTTTCCTTGGCCTAAACCCCCTTATTGTTTCCCAAAATTCCTGAATATTTCTACAATTCTCTACCTTTTCCCATTTCCTTTCATTATTTTTTCTCTCTTTTTCACTCCTTATTTTCCTTAGTTGCGCTCTCTCTCTTTTAACTCTGTCTTTTTTCCTCCTCCCTATCTTCTAACCATTTTTTTAAAGCCTTAAAAGCCTTCTTTTTCTGCTCTTTTATCTCTCTGCTATTTTCTATAGACTTTTTCTCCCTATCTTCTGTGCTGTCTATTAGATTTAGTGTTTCCGCTGTGTCTATTATCTCTTTTTTTAGTATATCCCATATTTCCTAAGTGCCTTTCCCGCTCTTTTCTATTTCCCTTCCCTTTTCCTCCATTATTCTCCTATATTCTGATTTCCTCTTCGCTTTCCATCTCAGTTTGCTATGCTCCTCTCCTTCCCCTCTAATATTTACACCCTCTTCTAACTCTCCCTCCCCTTTTTCTATGATGAAAGCTTTCGGTAGGTGGTCCGACTCTATCCGTTTTATTATTCTTAATTCTTTCACCATCTTATCTTTTCCTGATTCTACTTCCATTACCAGGTCAAGGACTGAGCCTCCTCCCTCCCCTGCATAAGTTACGTTTCCCTCTTCATCCCCCTTAGTACATCCGTTTCTTATAACTACCACGGTCTCTTGGCATACATCCAGGAGTTTTAAACCCTCCGCGTTTACAATTTTGTCTTTCGATTTTCTGCAGTTCTCCTGCTCTCCCCCCTCTCCTGTTACTTACTTTTCTCCTATTCTCGCATTAAAATCTCCTGCTATTACTATCCTCTTCCTCCCGTTAATTCCCACCTGTATTACTTCTGATATATCATTTTTTATTTTATTTATTCCCACATTATTATAGCATGTTTATTAACTTTTTCGCTTTTATTTACGTTTATATTTCTAATACTCACAATCAGTCCATAATTCCACTCTTTTATGCTTACATTTTTTGCTAAATTTTTTCTTATTCCTACTAATACCCCCCCTTTAGCCCTTCCCTTGTGATTTTCTCTTATCGCTGCTTTAGTTTCCCATAAATATCTTTGGTCTAGCTTATTTATGATTTTATTCGCTCTCCCTTTCTAACCAAGTTTCTTGTAGCAATATAATGTCCTGTTTATTCAAGAAATCCCTCACTTCCCTAATCTTATTTAACCCCGCTATATTCCAAGTAATTACCTTAATTTTCTTCTCTTCTGTCTTCTCCGCTGCTTCTCTTCCTCCTCCGAAATAACTCCTTCTCCTTCTTCAGTTGGCCCTCCTTCTCGTTCCAGAAGTACCATTCTCCTTGTACCATTATCTTCATGTATCCCGTTCTTGCCTCTAATCCATTCAGCGTTTCACCTTCCTTTATCTTCTCCAGCCATTTCTGCACTTCTTTTTCCCTCTGCGTGAGGTGATCTTCTATCCATATCTCTTTTCCTCTTAGCATCTGTTTCCTCTTCATCACCTCCAATTTATTCTTAAAGGACTCTAGTTCTACCAGTAATCCTCCTCCTATCGCTCTTACTTGGGTTACGTATATTTCCATCTCCAGATATCTTTTGATCACATCCTTGACTTCATTCTCTAGATTTTTTCCAACTGTTCAAAGCCCCCGGCTGAAAATAATCATATGAGTCCTCGTATGAGCCCTCATATGAGTTCTCATATGAGTACGCACATGAGCTCGCATATGAGTGCTCATATGATACTTTCGACCAGATACTCATATGATGGCTCATATGAGGACTCATATGATTACTGTTAATTGAAAGTAAAATTAATTTTTAGGCACGACCGCGACACGGAAGTGCCTTATAGTTTCGTGTGCGAAAAATGTGTACCATGCGATATCTCGCACAATTTTCGACCGATCGGGCTGAAATTTTAGGAGAAGTCTCCTTTCGCAAAAGCTAAAAAACTATTTTTTTTTTATCCCGATCCTCTACGTCGTTTTGAAATGCGGGCACAATTTGTTTAGATTTTATGGATTTTTACGTGTATTTCCAATAAAAACTTTGGTGTTACACGATTAACTCTAAGAGATTTTAATCAATCGGGCTAAAAATTTGTGTGTCAACTCCTCTTATAATAGTAAGCTGACAGTTCTATTTTGGGCTTGATCCTGCATGTATACGCAGAATGCGGTCACCTCCAAAAATCGCTAAAAACGGTTTTTTGGCTGTAACTCGAATTATAGGCATTCTACAAAAAAAAGTTAAATAGAAAAGTTGTAAATATTTAAAAAATACAACTTTTTTCTATTGACATGAAATCATGAAAATGCATATAGCTCGAGTTTACAGCCCAAAATCGATTTTTTACACCTAAAATATCAATTATTTGCCATAAAACTTTGCGGATTTACGTTTTACATTAAAATGTTAAATATAAAATTTGTAGATATTTTTGAATCACAACTTTTTCTCCTCTGTGTTTTTGTCGTTTTTCACTACGCCACTCACTTCTAATATCGCCCAAAGATGCTGATCAGAGCATTAACATTGCGGGTTAGCGGAGGCCGGGCAGGCTACTTCAAAACGTCAAACACACACACGGAGACAGCTGCGTGAACGGTCGCAGCTCGATGCGCCCAATGTATGCGCAGTTGTCGAGCTCGCTAGCTGCCTCGCTTCGATAGAGCCACAAATTATGTATTTCCTTTCCACAAATTTATGACTTTAGAAACGTTTATGGAATTTCACTTGTTAAGCATGACGTCACAGTCTTACACTAAACCTGCAATGTATTTTCACCAATAGGTAGTTCCGTATTTGTCCACCTTATGAAATTTCCGATATTTTTGTGCGCCCACTTGTCGCTTAACAAGGCGAATTCCATCTAAGTATATATAATTTGAATAAATCTGTAATATAAAAGATATTTTTTTTAATTCTTACGGATAATTATTGGTC
>CM053170.1:59935493-59984667 GCA_012977825.3 Pteromalus puparum
ATCCGCTGGAAACATTTTTTGCTTACACTATTTAACAAACAACAACCCGTAGACCAGATTTTTTAGGCAGGAAAACGCGGTACGTAAATACGGCTATGCCATTAATAAAAATCTTCTGTTATAAAACAATATCCTCTTCAAATATAATTTTTTGCTGCAACTTGCCTGGCATTGTGTTTCATTTTTTACCTAAAAAGAAAAGAATACAAATTAAACCGAAGAAACCTCTGTGTACCTTAATAATATTTTAAGTAAAAACATTTATGATCTACATCTTCTATGCACTGCATCTGCAAAATATAAATTCCATAAATGACATGAAATCATTAATTATATGAAACATATTGTAACCTGAATGTTACAAACTAACGATGATCAGTATTAACTGATATAGGCATATAACCGATTGCCCTTGATCCCTACTGCTCCCCATCCAGCAGACCATTGATATTCTCCAGTTGTGTATGACTTAAACATGAAAAACAAAGAAATCATATTAAAAACTCATATCAACAAAACATTATTCAACTCACTGAGTCTCACCTGATAAAAACACTCATCCGTCATAGTAGTAAGCAGTATTGCCGGAGTCTTGATGGAGCTTTTCCAACTCCACGATTTTGATGGCTCAGATACGAATGTACAATATCTTAGTTGTAGTCCGGTGCATGCAGTAGACTATATTGTCAACCAATGCACATTGCGTACACCTTAGACATACAGGAAATATGTTACAAACTTTTCTCAGATAGTTAATTTACAAACAGAAAACTAGCAAATATTAATCATTGTTAAGGTACCGCAAGCAAATTCAAATATTTATTTTTGAAAACTTAGAACATGTATAAGTATTCTAACCAAAACTTATTAAGATTAAATATCAACTAAACATACAGTAAAAGTCATTGCAATTGTTCGTATATTCCATGTCGAATAGTACAAACCCATCTCCAGAACCGTATTAAGTAGTTAAAGTATCGAAGAACATCCATCAATACTGACCAGCAAGCAGGAATCAGCTCAACATCATTTCGACATGGTTTAAGCAGCCAGCAACGCACAACCAGGACTGTCAGAAAGCAAGAATACAGGTCCATGGCTCAATTCCAGGTGGTTCAGGCAACTAAAAATGCCGCCAGGATAGCAAAAAGTTCGAATATGCTTGAGGGTTATCTCCGGGTGGTTGGAATCAGCTACAAACACCAAAGCACGACGCAGAAGATTGTTGAAGAACCCAGAGACGCCAGATCAGCACCATCACAGGGGAGTAAATCTAGCTCCAGGATCATCTTAATGTAGTTGCAGAAGTCCAGCAACGCCAGCTGCATCAATTAGAGTAGTGTGTGAATCTGCTCCAGTCGACACCTTGCAGGTGTTTAAGAAGCCAGCAAGCCGCCTGCATCGCTGTAGACAGTGCGAATCAGCCACCCGGGTAGTGCTTCCATTGTCAAATATTGGCAACGTAATGTCTGTCCTCTGATACCAATGCCGTATAGCTATCAGTTGGAGACATCAGCATTACAACACTGACTTTTAACTCTAAAAAACAAGATCACAAATCACATAATCACTGATTTCACTGTACATAACTCAAAAAATGATGAACCAAAAACTCATACTTTTTATGGATCTGTGTGATGGTGAATTCGTCACTAGACAGCATCTGACAAAGAATAATATATCAGACAGCATAGAATCAGCAGAGAGCGGAGCACGCAGGGAGTAGTCACGAATAGAAAAGAGAACTCCAAGCCAAACTCAAATTTCTTTGCTAAAGTTACGTATCTTCCATATTGCAGCATTCTTCGATAGAATGATATTCGCACCTCGATCGTCTGTGCATTCGGGTTGCCACCCTTTGAATACTTTTGCCTGTTTTACAAAGCCAGAACGGCGAGTAGCTGATCCGCGAGCGGATCGCGGCGAGCCAGAGGTGCTTGTAAACGCATACAGGAAATAATACAGGAACATAGGAGCACTTCTGCTCTAATTTTTTAAACTACTTATAACACTACTGCATCGGTCGTTTTTGTCGTTTTTCACTACGCCACTCACTTATATATATTTTTTTTAATCATATTTAAAGTAAATTTTGTCGCGATAAAAGAATACATATCAAAATTATGAATGTATATTCCAAAATCAACAATATTGAAAATTATGAGTTAAAAACTAAAATAAATAAAAAACATTCGAGTTACGCATGGCGAACACATTTTTTTATTGTATACAAAATAGATACAAAATTAATTTTTTTTCATCGTTTTTTTTTTTTTTATACATTAGATAACAAACGTCAGACAGCGAGAGTGCAGAGCCGACACCGGCAGGTACTTATGGCGAGCGCGAAGCGCGAGCGACGGGGCTTGGGCGCTTGGCGAGCGCGTAGCGCGAGTGTCGGGGGGCCTGGCGAGCGCGAAGCGCGAGCGTCAGCGGTCGTGCCTTATGCGCAAAACGCGAAGCGCGAAGCGCGAGCGTTTTGCGTGCCTTGCATCGCTTCGCGATGCAAGGCGGCAAGCCACATAGCGGCCGAAGGCCGCGTTGTGGCGCGCTAGTTAGTATTTTGTATTGGTTACTGTTTCATAAAATAAATGAATATTAGCAAACAATTTATTATTAAATAAAATGTATCGGTCTGTCTAAAGGCCCTTTTTCGCGTACGCGAGACATACGCGACGTACGCGAGACATACGCGACGTACGCGAGACATACGCGACGTACGCGAGACATACGCGACGTACGCGAGACATACGCGACGTACGCGAGACATACGCGACGTACGCGAGACATACGCGACGTACGCGAGACATACGCGACGTACGCAAAGTGCCTCCCTCAGAAGGGTAACTCCGCCCCTTTTTCGCGCGCGAAAATAAATTTTCCGTCTCGGCTTCGCGCGCGAAGAAGCTTTCAGAAAGCTTTCGCGTATATTAGCAATTAAGTAGCTTGCACCCGTTCGCGTACATCGCGTATTGTCGCGTGCTTCGCGCACGTCGCGTACTTCGCGCACGTCGCGCAAGTAGTGCAAGTAATGCAATGCAATTTGTCGAATTGGATTGTTATATAGGACGATTTACGCATCTATACTTCGTGTGTAAACATGCATATGCGTTTTTTAGGTTAAACGTCCTTTAAACCTTATAAGCAGCTTGATGATGTCACGTCTTTCGTCCGCACCACGTATTATACATAGGTCGTTGCTATATACGCATGATATATAATACCCGCAGATATACTCTGTCGATTTTATGGCGAATATTCATGAGTATACTGGTTGTATAATTATAAGTAGAATTGGCGCATCATCATTTGAAATTGAAAATTAAATATAAAGTACTCAACTTTTATTTTAATCCAAACAAATTATTGTCATTACCACTATAGGTAATGAAGTCCTATAGTAACAAATGTTAACTTATATTTGCTAATATACTCACTTATATAAGAGCTCTTTATAACAATCCGAGATGCAAAAAACTAAAAGTAATTATGATATCTAATCATAGTTATTATAACTAATGACATATAATGATAATTAAATAAAAATAGTAAAATCAAAATAGAAGTTAGAAGAGTTTCCAGTTTCCAGACATGCATTCTGCACAATACCATGGAGTATCGTCTTTGAGTTTCTTTGAATCAACCTTCACGCAATCAAAATGAAACCATCGTAAACATGAATCGCAGAATACAGTATCCAACTCAGCACTTTTTGTACAAACATTGCATGTAAAAATTGTTTTTCTTTTTTTTTAATAATTCTCTGCAAATGCTTGACAGCATTTTCAGTTAAGTATGGTTGTAGCACAGTTAAATCTACACACTCAGAAGAGAAAGTGTCTTTGATAGTGTTATGATTTAAATGATCTATAAAGTGGTCAACATTTATTATTAATGATCCCTCTAATATATTGGATACCGATAAATCCTTTTTTACTATTAAATTTAGCAGTAGTTTTGCTTGCTGCACTCGATTTTTCTTTTCATATTCCACAACCTGTGGAGGTAAGGCAGCACCACAGGTTTTCATTTTCTTAGAACCGCGTGGACGCCCTTTTCCTCGAGTAGCATCCTCGTCAAAGACTATATCATCTAATGTTGAACATTCTTGTATCTCATCTAAAAAAGATAGAAATATTTTGTGGTCAAAAAGAATTAATATATAAATTCATGTTTATTAAAAATATTACCTTCAAGTATTGCTGAAGACTCAGATACACTTAATGCAGATGTATCATTAATTAGATCATCGAAATCATGACTCTCATTGTCATTTGGCTCTTCTGCAAAACAAATAATAAAATTATTATTTAAAGATAAAAATTAAACTATTTATAATCTTACTCTAATAAACGTTCTCAAGTTTTTTTTTTTTTTTTAATTACAAAATAATCATATCGTAATTTCATTTGATTGTACAAAATGATAGTGGGATGAATTTACTTAGACTTACTTGTGGTTGACTGTTCATACTCGTGGCTTTTTACATCTGTTTGAGTCTGATCATGGGAATTACTTTTGTCGTTGACTGTAAGTGCTGGTTGGCTGGATTTGTCTTTTGTAGCTGTTTATTGTTGTGAGGATAATTCGTGATCATCCAAATTGCCATCCATATCCTTGGCTACATCAATAAAATTAACGATACATTTAAAGATATAAAAACCTATAAAAGCATAAAGAACATAACATTCAACCTGGAACAAGAAAATACTTACTTGAACAGCTCAAGACTGTTTGTTGACTCTCCTTGCTTGTTACAGGCTTTGTTACGTCTGTTTGCTCATCGGAATGACTGTTCTTGCTTACTGTTGGTACTCGATTATCATTATCAGATTTATTCTTTTTAGTTTTTACCAATTCATGATCGCTTACAGTATTTTCTGCTTTTGTAGCTTCTTCTTCATCTGAGTAATGCATACTTTTGTAAAGAGTTCTGATATTTTTAAGATTATATTTACATTATTTTATCATGCATATAAAAAAAAGACATTACCCAATACTACAACTTTTTCCTTTAATTCTGTCTTCTTTGCAATAGTATTTTTTCGAACTTCTATAATAAGAGAAATTCTATGTTAAAACTAGATACAATAGTTTAATTTCAATTTGTAAAAATTTGAATTAGATATAAATAAAATACACTGTACATCCGACGTGAATTAGTCCACGGTACCGTTACCAAATCTGACCGTCACAATTGTGTAAAAAAAATCACATGGCCATAGTCGACAAAGTTCTCATGTAGCCGTCATAGCGACAGTCAAATTTTGGTAATGGTATACCGTGGACTAATTCACGTCGGTGTACCCTTACTTGTTTTCGGTTTATATCTGACATTGATCATCACATTTCTCATTGTGGTTAAAATTAGAATTTTCGGATATCACGAGTTGATCACCTTTTGCTGTTAATTCTACTTTAACAATAAAAGGACACCCGCATTTCTTTGATCCTCTGCTTTTGCTTTTTGCTTCGTACTCGCCATAACACTGGCATTTCCAGTAGAGTGAATGGTATTCTAATCGAATTTTGTGGATATTATCTTCATCTAAGTACTTGGTACTGTACTTGTTTATCGTCTTTTGTGTTTCCTCCTGATATTTTGCAAAATAATCCTCCATTTCACCACGAGTATCGAAGGTTTTTCCTACAGTTAATTCCATATATTGTACAAAGAGTTTCTTCTATTCTTGCAGAAGTCAGAAGTCGCACCTCGAGTCGCACAGCACAAAGGAAATAATAGAATTCTGTAAAAATCCCGCGACAAGCAACAACTAGTTATGATTCCTTGAAATGACTTATGCCGGCTTCGTTCGACCGCGATCCCGAGAAACCAAAACAGAAATGGACTTCATCCCACCAAGGGCCAACAATCGACGCATGGTGTCGCTGCTAAAACCTGCAAGAATATAACACCAATGTCACTGCATGGATACAGCGTTGAGAAAAGGTCACGTGATACATACTCGTATGTTTGATAGGCTACAGTTTTTAGACACTTTCCCTCTCCCTTTTGCTGACTTGTGTAGGAAATTGTAGAAATCGAAATATACATGGCAACACTGTCTTGACAGTGTAGTAGGTAAAGTATGTATAAGTTAACAGGTTGCGAGATTGCGAGAATGCGAGCTGACTTCGCGAGCTGCAGGCAGAGCATTGTAAGACCGTCCCGCCGCGCATCACAGATCACAATCACAGTCAGTCAGCAGATTTCGTATACTTATAGGGCTTAATTTTAAGTATACTGCAGTACTTGATGGCGCAATCATGTAACGAACGAATCCTTGAAGAAGGACAAGAATTTCTCGATTTTAAATCTTTTGTGGAAAAAAAATTAGAATACGAACAAAACGTGAAACAAGTTTTTGTAATAGATAAATCACTAACTTTAGAAAATCATCCTGTGGAAGGAGCTAATGCAAATTGCAATTATTTGCATGCTGTATATAGGTGTAAATATGGACCGGCAAAAATACGGAAAAATAAAAACAAAGATAAGAAAGAAAAGCAGAAAGAGGATACAGAAGTTGATGAAAAAGGAGGAGTACAGAAGCGTGTACGAGAAACCAGGTATTTATATAAGGAAATTGTTACCCTGTGTCTTATTATCTTATTCCTTCAAATTATGATTGCATTTCTTTTACATATAGGACATTTAAAGTAAATTGCCCAGCATTGATACACATTGTCATAACTGATGATTACCAGCATCTGAAGATAAAAAAATTAATAGAAGACCATGAAAATCACGATGGATCTGAGGTAATATAAGTTTGTATAGTTTTTTATTTGCAAAACTCTGATATGTATGTTTGTTAGTAATATAATTTTAAACTTTATAGGAATATTTTGAATACTTACCAGAAAATAGGCGGCTAAAAAACGATAAAGTCAAAGAGGATGTAAATAGATTGCTGACTTTGAACACTCCTAAGCCAAGAATCCAAGACGAGATATTGCAAAAGTATGGTATTAATCTTACACCAAAAGATCTACAGAATATGGCTATGAAGTTGAAGAATAATGAAAACAAAGATGACTCATTAAAGGAAGCAGTTAAACTTCTAAAAGAAACGTATAGTAAGTATAATTATTGATACTGATATTTATACGTTATTCTATAGTAAAATGTATTTTAATTATATATATATATATATATATATATATTTCACTGTTCTTAAAAATATTCATTGTAGCTTTACAAACTGTATAATAATTAAGCTATTTATTTATTTATGAAAATATTTTCAATGCGTATTTGTAATTGAGTGTACACTCTTTCCCTATAATTTTTACATTTTCTACCAAAAATCAGTCCTAAATGTTTTTAATAATATTTCAATATTTCATTGTTGAATGTATTACATTGCAGAAGCAGATGTTGTTACATTCATTGAAAAGGTGAATGAAAATGGAAAAACACAAAAAGTATTTAAGGCTTTATACTTTTCTACTCCAGAAATGAAGAGAGCTTTTTCAGCATGGCCAGAAATACTTTTTATTGATGGTACATATAATTTGCTAAAAAGAAGACTGACTGTTATTATATTAGCCATCCAAGATTGCAATAGAATGACACAGATAGTCGGCGTTGGACTTCTTGTAAACGAAAAAGCTGATACATTAAAAGCATTTTTCAATGTTTTTAAAAAAAATAATAGTGAAGCATCCTCTCGAGTTAAGTGCATAATGTCAGATAAAGACCTCAGTGAAAGATCAGTCATAACACGAGATGTGTTTACCAGCGCCAAATTATTAATTTGTGAGTTCCACGTATTAAAAAGTTTTTCTCGAGGAGTTACAACCAGCATGGGAATCACACCCAAGAAAAGAGATGATCTATTGAACCTACTAGATAAAATGACGAAAAGCAAGTCGGAAGAGGAGTACGATTATTTATATCGAAAATTTTCTGAAACTGCAAATAAAAATGTCAAAGATTATTTTGATATAAACTGGCATAAAATACGCAATGAATGGACTCGATATGCAATGAGCAAAGATAACTTCGACAGCTATACAAACAATCCGGTGGAGTCAACAAACGCTAGATTGAAAAATGAAATCAAGCCAAGAAGTTCAGTTGTAGATTTTGTGATTGGGTTTTTTTGTTATTATTCTCGGAGGAATTCATTTATTAAGTATACAGTTGGAAATAACATTTATAAACAAGCTTTAACAAATTACTCCAAAAATAGCAATGAATATTTATACAGCAGATATTTAACAAATGCTGCTTTTAAGATTGTCTTAGAGCAGTATAAAAGACACGACCCGATGACTTTCTACATGATCTTTGATGAATTGCAGTCATGCCTTATTAGATGTGGATTTGCAATCATACGCACAACAGTACATTCATGCGAATGTAATGACTATAATTCCAAATGCTTGCCCTGCAGGCACATATTCGCTGTACGTAAACATTTTAAGTTACCATTATACAAAGAATCTTTGTGTGCTAGCAGATGGACTATAGAATATAGTAAAAAAAATCAAAGACCATTATTGCACAATATTTCAGATTCTTGCAAATTACCATTTGAAACAGAAGAGGAAATTAAATCCAATAAATTGATCACTGTTGAAGACAAAAAATCTAAATTATTAGAAATCACAAACAATCTAGTCTACCTTGGATCTGTTGTTACAGAAGCTAAATTTGAACATAGAATAAATTTATTGGCACGTGTAGTAGCTGCTTGGTCTAAACATAAACACGGAGATCCCCTAGATTCTATCAGTACTATTAACGACAATATCAAATCATTGTCATAGAGACCACGAAGAAATAAATTAGTGCAAATGACAGCAAATTTGGTGCAATTAGTATCTCTTGAAGGTGATGAAGATTTTAATTCAAAAATAGCTTTGCTTCAGAGAATTGAAAACGCTTGGAGTAACAATATAGACAGAATAGACATAGAAATTGTTATAAAAGAAAAAGAAAAAAACGTCAATGAAGATATTGTTTTGCCTTCATTAGTTGTGATACCAGGAAGACCAAAGGATATCACAAGAAGCACATTGCCATTTAAGGTGAGAAAGAAAAAAACAAAATCTAATCAATAAACGTTTTCATAGCACAAAATATTGTTGCTGGAATTAATACTGTTACTAAGGTATGTAATAAAAAAAATATTATTTAATTATTAATCTCTTAACATATGTGTATAATTAATTTAAAATATTTGTTTGACAGGATGTTAATTCGTCACTATCAATTATCAGTCAAATAGGAGTACACGTATGTGCCCATATCAACTATTGATCTATGGGAGGTATGATAAAACCTATCATGAATCCTGCAAGAGATATACCATGCAGCGCCAATTTAGGATGCATCCTTATCCTAAATACATTAGTTGTTGATAAAACCAATTACTCAGTAGAAGGTTAATTGAGTATCTAACTGCTTGAGTTTGTATGCAATGGAGTTACTATCACTGCGTTCAACAAATCTGACTACTACAGGATGTGATGTGTAAACTGGAAGAGTTTACTATCCGCTCGAGCCAACAGTATTATCTCCAGACTACAGTATAAGTAATCCGGCCAACCAGCACTTATGCCGATTCAAAGAAACTCAAAGATGGTATTGTACAGAATGCATATCTGGAAACTGGAAACTCTTCTAACTTCTATTTTGATTTTACTATTTTTATTTAATTATTATATTTCATTATTTATAACAACTATGATTAGATATAATAATTACTTTTAGTTTTTTGTATCTCGGATTGTTATAAAGAGCTCTTATATAAGTGAGTATATTTGCAAATATAAGTTAACATTTGTTACTATAGGGCTTCATTACCTATAGTGGTAATGACAATAATTTGTTTGGATTAAAATAAAAGTTGAGTACTTTATATTTAATTTTCAATTTCAAATGATTGCGCCAATTCTACTTATAATTATACAACCAGTATACTCATGAATATTCGCCATAAAATCGACAGAGTATATCTGCGGGTATTATATATCATGCGTATATAGCAACGACCTATGTATAATACGTGGTGCGGACGAAAGATGAGACATCATCAAGCTGCTTATAAGGTTTAAAGGACGTTTAACCTAAAAAACGCATATGCATGTTTACACACGAAGTATAGATGCGTAAATCGTCCTATATAACAATCCAATTCGACAAATTGCATTGCATTATTTGCGCTACTTGCGCGACGTGCGCGAAGTACGCGACGTGCGCGAAGTACGCGATGTGCGCGAAGCACGCGACAATACGCGAAGTACGCGAACGGGTGCAAGCTACTTAATTGCTAATATACGCGAAAGCTTTCTGAAAGCTTCTTCGCGTGCGAAGCCGAGACGGAAAATTTATTTTCGCGCGCGAAGGAATTTTCCGGATTTTCGCGCGCGAAAAAGGGGCGGAGTTACCCTTCTGAGGGAGGCACTTCGCGTACGTCGCGTATGTCTCGCGTACGCGAAAAAGGGCCTTTAGACAGACCGAAAATGTATTTATTAATATATTACAATTGCAGAATTTGTTGTAAGAGCTATTTAATAGTAATATGGATTGGGAATAGCTACTATATACATTTTTTTTACAATTTTAATATATATACAACTTTTATCGATTTCTGTCGATAACACATTCGTAATATTTTGTTCTACACGCATTATTTCTTTTACAAAACTTGAAATACTGCTAGATTTTGTTTTAATTACTTGACAAATTGTTATTTCCCTTTTGTTTTCCAAATCCACTAAAAATTTGTTTATTTTTATGTATGTACCATTCTTCAATAAAGCAAAACTGTTACAGGACCGTCGATTAACTTTTTCTGATGTTTGAAACAAACATTTATTCAGAACAACTTTTGAGAACACTTTTGTTCTGGTGGAAAGATTTAACTGAGATACTAAATTTTGATCTATACATTTGCCGTTACCAAAATAAGTTACCTTAGATAATTTGAAAATTTTTTTATTTCTCGATTTGAGTATATTTTCGCAATAATTTGTTACGCATGGTGAACAGTCTGGATACATGATTTCTTCTAAAACTTTTGCAAATCTTTGAATATTTGTATATCTCAAAATTTGCAATATGACGCCTTTTGAAGAATTAATTGCAATTAACAAGTTATGATTAGCTGCCTCAAAATAAAATGCTGAATGAGCCCATAATGGTCCCCAATCGTTTACACTTTTTGTTATGTGTAATAATTGGTGCACATTATAAGTCATTGACTTTAATGAATACAACTCTTGCAATTGTATCACAAATGCATGAAGCATTCTATTTGCATTATTCAAATCGGTGAATGTAATGTTTGTACCTAGAGATATGTGCATAGCCTCTACTAACAACAACCAATGTTGTAATTTGACTTTATCTTTCAGTACTGAGCGTAAAATAGGCACACTATAGTATAATAACCAATTTTCCCATTCACGGGCTTTCCAATTCCGTCTATCTGTTATTGGTCTTGTTAAACGGCATACCTGGTTTGGTGCTTTTATATTAAGAAGAAATTGATCAATTTGATCGATATCTTTATTATTTAAATCATTCAAAATATTTTCAGTAACTTGTGCTGTTACTCCAGCTAAGACACAATGCATATAATCAGGGGTAAATCCTCTAATTATATCAAAATTGTTCAATGTCAGTAACGGAGAAGCAGTTTTGACACCAAAAATGGGATTTCCAGTATTTACAGCTTCTCTTGCAAAATCAATCGTATTTTCTACGCTTCTTTCTAATGGTGGTGGTGTTACGTATGGGTATCGCATACTCCCTTCATCGTACGTACCTTCTTGCGTGCACCAATCACAACCAAATCTTGCATTAAATTGCTGCGTACCATTCATTGATGCTCGAGCAATAGTGTCTACACAAGCAACCAATACAAATGCTGATTCATTTTTTTTTTTTTTACAAATATTTCTAATAAAATACTCATTTCTGGTTTACTATATCCAAACCAAAGACAAGTAAGAATAATATTATTAAATCTTGATTGAACTGGGAGCTCGTTTAACATCATTAAATAGGATAAATTGAAAATTTTGATGATTCAAATACTGGTGCTCCATCCGTATTTACAGTTGCGGTTACATACTTATTTTTATCTGAATCAGGTAAATTATGAATAAACTTTCGATAAAGTTTACCATAAAAAATATCATTAATTTGGCCTTTCTCATGAACTCTTTCATTCATTACATAGCTATAAAAGTCGTTAACCTCTAAAATTTCACGAATTGCTTTTGATGGATCTATTAGTGCAAAAAAACAAGAATCCGATGGGTTTGATGCATCAAATACTGTATCACATGTTTCACATGTCACTGATCCTTGTAAATTCTGTAATTCTCCATGATACGTAGAGCATGTATTACACACACTATGAAACGTCACATCGTTATGATTATCCCATAATTTATTCAAATAATGACGCGTGTGAGGTAATATGTTTTTTCCACAAATAATATTTATAAGCTTCATTAAATGTACTATTCCTGAAAAAGTTAATCCAGCAGCCAAAGAATATTTCAAGGACATCAAAAATACTTCTCCAAAATTCTTTTCTACACAAGCATTAAAGTCAAATAACCTATACTCTGTTTTCCAATCAGCCATACCGTTAGCACTTTCAGTTACTTGTTTAAGGAAATTCAAAACAACATTGTCGCAGGAATTATTATCATCCTGCATGAAAACATCATCGTTATTTTTCCATTGCCACTACAATAAATATTTATTATTACTAAATATTTAAAAATAAATCTATGAAATGAAAATCTATATTTATAATATTTTTACTTACAACAATCGAGTTTGTTATTGTAGAAGAGAGAAATTCTTCATTCAAATTAGCTGTCATCTAATTACAACATACTTAATTAATATAATACAAATTTTAATAATAATAAATAAATAAAAGAAATTTTCAATGAAATCCCTGGTACAAATGAAGGTGATAGGTTTGAAGTTATTCAGAAACATGAAATATTTTAAGCATGAGATATATATATATATGTTCCAAGTTTTTCATTATTTAATTTTTACCAGGGTTGACGATAGTCAAAAAAAAGCTGTGAATCTGCTAAGGTAGTACCGTTGCTACATCCCTAGTCCAAATCAGCGCACTTTTTTTTCCTCTTTACTCAAGATATTTTATACACCAAATATTGATTATGCGCTGGCATTGATTCTATTCATCCTAATTATATTAATAAAAAATTCTATACAGAAGTTGATTTGACTTATTTGTTGAGGTTAAGTGTGACTTTTTTTGCTTTTAATCAATTCTTTCAAATACTTATGTCTACCTAATCATAGTTTTCAAAAATGATAGACATTCTTCAAACATTTATTTATTACTACCCAAATTTTTGACGAATTCTAAACAGTAGTTTTTATAAAATTCAAGGGTTACTGTCACTGGAAACGCAATTCTTAGACTAATATCAATCAATATATTAAATTTTATTAATATCTCTACAGTATTAACTTAACAGTACCACCTTAGTGAATTTAAAATATATATTAAGATAATAATGGGGAAAATAATAATAGGTAGAGAGGTAGCGGGGTGGCGCTAGAGAGCACACGCGTGTAAAGTAGCTCCGGAGGAAATTAAAGATTTATAGGAGAAAAAGAAAGTGAAAAATTGAAAAAAAGGCAAGAAAAGCAGCAGGAAGGCGAGAGGAAGAGAAGGTGGAAAGTGTTTTTTGAGAGAGAAGCAGGTGAAAAGAAAGAAAAGCGAAAGGGAAGAAGACCAAAAAAGTGTGGTTAGAAAGACAAAAAATGGCGGATGAGAAGCACGAGATAGACGAGAACGGGCAGTTACCCGAGGTAATAGTAACGAAAAAGAAAAGGGGGAGGCCGAGGAAGGAAAATAAAGAACAAGTAATACAGATGAGAAGCTACTTGGAAACTGGAAGCTGCGGATTTGATGTGGTTTTCGGAAAAAATATAAAATTACAGCACTCCCCGGTGAATGCAAAAAACAATAATAAGATGGAGGAAAAGGATGCTAGTAAAGAAAAGGAAAGAAGGGAGGAGGATGAAGAAGAAAACGAGATAACGGAAGACGAGACAACGGAGGACGAAGATGACAGCAAGGCAAGCAAGGACAACGGGCAGAAGGAGGCAACGGAAACAGCGGGTTCAGCGGCAACCACAAAGGAAAAGGAAGGGAAAGCGGTCTTACCGACAGAGGGGCACGAAGAGGACAAGGAAGCAGCGGCAGGCGGGGAGAAGAAAAGAGGCATAGAAGAGACGACAGAGGGAGGCACAGGACCGGCAGCAGGTACATCGAGAGAAGATTCGGCGTTAGAGTTAAGGTTAGTTAAGTTACTAGAAAGTAAGATAGGTAGGTTAAGTGATGATAGGAAAAGAATGGAAAGCGAGATGCGTAAGCTCAAAGAGCAACTAGATAATGAAATAGCGGGGAAAAGGGAAATGTGTAGGGAAATAGAAATACTAAAAAAGAGGAGAGAAGAGGACAGGAGCAGGTTAGAAAAACTTGAAGAAGAGATAGAGCGAATAAAGGAGGATAGAATTGTAACTACAGCGGTAAGAATGGTTTCATGGAATATAGCAGGGGTTAACAAAATGAGAGGGGTAAAAAAATATCTGAATAAATTTGAAATTATAGCGATACAGGAAACATGGATGGAAAAAGAAAGAGAAAAAGGAGCGTCCGTGGCTCAGTTGGCTAAGGCGCACGCCTTAACCGTCCGAAACACGTCCGCTCTAGGGGTCGTGGGTTCGATTCCCGGTGAAGTCACTCGGATTTTTTCTGAGTTATTTTCAACGGGAAAAGTACCCAAGACACCGGCTGTTTCGAGGCAGGTTTTTCCCCGGAATTTTCCTTCAGTGTAATTCCGGGTTTTCCCTGCCTCACAGGCGTTAAGCCTGGGCGAATGCGAAACAGTGGTAGGGACCATAGGCAAGGCAGGAATTAAAAAGGTAGCCAACCCGATGCACTTGGCAGGGAGCGCCGGCCTTACCGACGTGGAGCTGGTCTAATACATGGGACCTTCTCCGGGGAAAGCTACACTGAGAGACGGACCCGATGCCCTCTCGGGGGCAGAGAGTGCTGGCTTAACCAGCAAGGTGTGCGTCTGAAAATATGGTCCTCACCGGAGAAGTCTCTCAGGGTGGAAAAATAATAGGTACAGATACATTGAGGTAAAAAGTGGTGGATAAATTAGGATTGGGCACTCCACACAGAGGTGGTGGAAGGCCCCCGCCAGCTAGGCCTGAAAGGCCGCGGCGGTAACAGGAGATAAAAAAAAAAAAGAAAGAGAAAAAGACTGGATAAATAGGCTAAGTAGAAATTACACGTGGAAAGCGAAAGCGGCAACAAGAGTAAATAAGAAAGCAAGAGGAAGGGGGGGGGAGTGTTAGTAGGAGTAAAGAAATCAATAGAGACAGACAGTATTATAGAGTGGGGGTATGGGTTAATAATAAAGGGAATTAGGGTAAATGAAGAGAGGAAACTAAATATAATCATAGTGTACATAAATGTAAAAATAGATATAGTGTTGGAAGAGATCATAGAAATAACCGAAGAATTGATAGATAGAGGGGAGCAGGTAATAATTATGGGGGATTTTAACGCAAGGATAGGGGACTGGCATATAGGGGAAGAAGGGGAAAGAGAGAGGAGCAGGAAATCGAGCGACGAAACGGTTAATATGGAGGGAAGGAAACTACTGAACTGCTGCGAGGAGCTAGGATGCGTTATAAGGAATGGATGTACAAAGGGAGATTGGGAAGGTAAACAAACGTTTGTGGGAAGCGACAACCACTCAGTGCTAGACCTGGTGATAGAAAGAGAGAATGAAGAAGGAAGCATAATTAAGGAATTAATAGTTAGGGAAAGAATAGAGTCGGATCACCTACCGATAGAAATAACATTAGAAGGGATAGAAAATAAATTAGGAGGAGATGATAAAGAGGGAAGAAAGGGAGCAAAGGAAGAAAAGCTAAGATGGATAGCAAAAAGAGGAAGGGAATACAGAAATAAAATGGAGGAGCAGACAGAAAAAATAATACAGGGAAGAGAGGGAATACAAGATAGATGGGTCAGATTCGTAGGAGTAGTTTGGGAAGTAAGCAAAGAGCTGAAAATGACAAGGAAAGGTAACAATAAGGAGGATAGAAGGGAGGAGGATATAGAAATCTATGAACAGAAAAAGAAAATGTGAAGGGCGCTCAAGCAGTGGGTGCGCTCGAAAGTAGCAGAAGATAGGAGGATTTTTAAAGAAGAGAAAGAAAAATTAAAGGAAGTTAGGATCAGGAAAAAGGAGGAGGAAAAAGAAAGAAAATGGAGGAGAGTAGAAGAGAGCAGAGGGATGAGTGAATTCGAACGAAAATTATGGTGTTCCAGAAGGGGGGCAAAAGAAAGAAATCAGAAAAATGGAAATACAAGGGAGAGGAAATAGAGATAGTAAGGGAGTATAAATATCTGGGTTTTTGGTTTAATTCAAGGAACACGCATGGAAACCATATTAAAAAGATGACGGTGAAAGTGAAAAAAGCGATTAACACGGTGTGGGGAATATGGAAAAGGGCGAAACTAGATGAGCTGGAGGGGAGATTATATCTAATGGAATGGAAGAATGCGATAGTCAAATCAGCGTGCTTATACGGGGCGGAAATATGGGGATGTGAAAGATGGGAAGAGATAGAGAGGGTACAAGGTAAATATGTAAAAATGGCACTGGGGGTGAATGGAAACACTCCGGAGTACATTTGGAGGATGGAAGCAGGAAGATATAGCTTAGAGTTAGAAACGAGAAAGAGGGCGGGAAATTACTTACTAGAAATAATGAAAATGGGAGAGGAAAGGTGGCCGAAAATATGCCTAAGGGAGGAGCTAAGGAACATAGGGAATAAATACCCGTCGGCGTGGGGGGAAAAACTGGTAAAGGCTTTCAGAGAGGTTGGGGATGGAGAGGGATTAAGGTGGCTACAGGAAGAGAGGGAGATAGAGGATATCAAAAATAAACTAGAAGAGGACAGAAAAATCAAAAGGGATCAGGAGATACAGGGGAATTGGGGCAGAATAGAGAAGTCAAATTATTGCAGAGAATATGGGAAGTGGAAAATGAATATAGGAAGAGAGGGTTACTGGCAAGATAAAAGATGGGGAGGAGATATAAAAGAGCAATGGGCAAGGATAAGGTGTGGAAGTATAGGGAGGTCATGGGGGAAGGGGTATGAAAATGACAGGTGCAGGATATGTAGGAAAGAAAGGGAGAGTCTAGAGCATATATGGGTATGTCCGAAAGCAAGGGAGGGAATACAGGAAGGACTGATAAACGCAATAAAGGACTTAGGGCTGACGGGGGAAGAGGATAGAATAAAGGAAAGATTGAGGGAATTAATGAGGGGAGAACCAAGTGAGGAAATTTGTAGGTATAGTAGAAAATTCGAGGAAATAGCCAGGGCGAGCACTGAGTTGGGAAAGGGATAAAAGTAAAAAGCGAAAAGAAATGTAAATAGCGAGCGTGTAGATTTAAGGCGGAAAAAAATGTAAAAAAAAGCGGAAAGGAAATGTAAATAATAAAGATATTGTAAAATATAAATGTAAAACCTAATAGATTAAGCAAAATGTATTTATTTTAAGAAAAACTGATGTAAGGAAAGAGACATGGTAGAACTGTAAAAGGACGCAAGTCTTACATGGCAAATAAACATAATAATAAAATAATAGGTAGATTCTCACGTTTAAAACTTCATTCATATCGTCGCTATCAGAATCTGAAATGTGATCTTCGTTACTTTGCTGTCCAATATCTTTGGTTAATGGAAATATATTATTTTGCGTAACATTTTCCAGTACTGAATTTTCCACTGTATCGGTTGACTGAATATCTTGAGAAAACTATATGTATGTAAATTATTTTTCATTGCGTATAATTATAGATTGGTAAACATTTAAATATTGATAAAGCATAAATATAATATACTTACACAGTGTTTCTTGTTTATTAAACGCTTAATTTTCTTTTTCATATAAGTCGTCATATCAAAATTATTAGTGTACGGAAACTGAAAATTTTCTTTTAGGCATTTTAATATTTTAATCCATGAACCAGAACAATTATTATTTTAGAATGAAAATTATTTGTATTTATTTTCATCTATTTAAAAAAGCAATATTGTCAAATACAAAAATTTATTTTTGTCTACTGCAGATTCAAAAAATTAGTCGTATGCACATTTCAGAGTAATTTTTATATTAAATATAAATAGAATAATTTTTGTGAGTCCAAAAAAATAACAATAAAGATGATACATATAACGTATGAATCAAAGAATTTTATACATTCGTTAGGTATATGTGGTTCGAGGATTTCGGAAAGTTCTACAATGCGACGACGGAATTCCGGAAAATTCCGTGAACTTATTTTGCATATATATGTAGTTCTACACTGAAATGACGGAAATCCGGAACATTCCGTGATGTACACACACCACGCATACGTGTGTGTATATATATTATAGACACAAATACACATTCACATATTGATATTATGCATTATAGTGGATGCGAACATTTTTTTATGGTTACGGGTTGGTGTTTTTTTTTATAAATATTATTGTGATTATTGCGAATAAATTAACAAATTATTAAGAATTTGAAAATAATAACATTTTTTGAAAATGACACCACCATTATATGCACGAGTTCGTTTTCGTCATGTAAATAATAAGTTTTTTACAAGAAAAATTATGAAGATAAAGGTCAAGCTTAACGATCCTGATGATTTATATATATATATATATATATATATATATATACAACTTTTTGACGTGAATGATTATGATAAAAAAAAAGTTTATTATGCAAAATGGAAATGTGAAAGTGGTTGTAAGAAAGAACATACACATTACGAATATAAGCCATGTTTTATCATGTTTTTACCCTGCTAATAGCCGAAGATTAAAAACGATTTCAAAAACCGTAATCGTTTTTGATAGTCGTTTGTGTAACGTAATTTTAGCTTTATTAGGTATTAGAATGTATTGTATCAGTTCCGATTAGAATAGATAACAATTAGAATGGTATAAAAAACGATTAAACTATTATTATAAAATGTATTAAAAATCCGTTATATATATTAATCGTTTTTTATCGTTTTTGATGTTTATTACTGCATTTATAAATCTAATCGTTTTTAATCTCTTATAATCGTATTTAATATTCATGTATCATTTTTTTTATATTTAGGACTTTTTTCATATATTTTACTGAACACTTTATAAATACACACTCGTACTGCCTAATCTTACACGCACTGTTACTTAATACATGTATTACACGCATGTTACAATGAATTATTTATGCATTACCTTGAATGGTCTTATATACTGACCATCATAGATTCTTTACCACTTGCGAGTAATAAAATCCGGACGCCACCTGGCGACGAGTCATTCTTAATCGTTTCTTAGTATAATTCAATCGTTTTTCATAATCGCAATGGATCTTTATTTTTGGTATAAAATTTGATCGTATCTAAACGTTTTCAATCTGTTGCAATGCGACAATTTGTTACAATGCACTTTATATTGTCTGAAATTCAATGGGCCATAATGTCGTGTTATCGTTTTTAATCAAGATTAATTTAATTGTTCTTAACATATAATATTAGTAGAAGATTTTAATACTTTTTAATTGTTTATTGTTCAATACAATAAAAATGTTGTGGAAATGATAAATGTGAAAAACTTTGAGTAATTGTGTTGGAATGTAAAATAATGTGAAAAATAAAAATTTTACATTTAAATTTGGAGCATCGCTAACATGAAACCTGTCATAATTTTTACAAATTTTCATGATTTTTCAAAATGTTTCACATTTTTACAAATTTATATTGGCAACCCAGAAAAGCGTTCATTTTATAATAGTAACATTTGTGCACTGTATTTCACGTTTTCTCACAATCGGTCATATATCGTCGCTCCAAACGAAGACTAGCACGTTCTAAATCCCTCTCGAAGAGTAGTACTTTTCCTTTTTCGCCGCGAAGACTAGTAGATTTCGCGCCCTTGCCGCGAAGACTAACACTTTTCACAACTTTGCCGCGAAGACTAGCACGTATCGCGTCTTTGCCGCGAAGACTAGCACATTTCACGAAAACACTAGTGGTTTCGGGAATTTATTACTTAAACAATTCATGATATTTATGAACGCCAAAGTGGTACATAATAGTAATATTCACATGCAAAGAGTCAGCTAGTACAAAAATGATTAAATTATCATACGTTTTTCTCATACTACAAAAGCATTAGTTAGGGCCGTGAAACGTGCTACTCTTCGCGGCGAAAAGTGAAAAGTGCTAGTGTTTGCGGCGAATAACCAAATGTACTAGTCTTCGGTGCGAGATCTGAAATGTACTACTCTTCGTAGGGAGTGGCGATGTATTATCTCACATTTACAAAATATTATTAAATTTAAAGCCTAAGATGTACAGTTTTAATGCACTCACATTTTTTAGAGTGGAGTAATGCAACTTCTAGGTAGGAGCTCTAGATCGCCAATGACAGAGTCTAGTAAAAACGCTCCGTAGTTTTTGGAATTTAAATATAAGAATGCTTATAAACGGTGTCGGTTTTTCGGGTCAGCTATCATGGGTCACAGGGAGTGCGTGTCGTATTTTTTATTTGTGTAATTCGGATTCATCAACTAACAATCACAAACAATTAAAGTTTATATCACATTTAATTGCGTTATAAGTAGTTGAAAATGATTTCAATGATATGCATTAAATACGATCAAAAATGATAGCAATGAGCAATGATCGAAATATGACTCATGGTGATTAACAGCTATAAGATGTATTATTTGCGATTCTAATACTGTATATTACAAACGATTAAAATGATTTTAATTATATGCGATTAGAAACAATTTCATTTGGCTCATCATTAATTACGTTTAACTAACAAACAATCAAATAGAATTAAAATTTATTACTTTTAGTTATAATATAGTCTTTTAAAAACAATACGATTACTTTGGATTAAACCTGACATTGCCGCATTATTTTCAGCGATTTCAAGGATATTAAAATAGATTAAAATTAAATTAAATCGAATCGTTAGTGTTAATGCGGGTCAAAAACGATTAAAATTAATGCTAAAAATAAGCATTAATTGCTATATGATTAAAATGTATTAAAATTGATTCTTCTGAAATGATCACGAGGATTAGAAGTATTAAGAATGATTAAAATGTGATTAAAATTAATCAAATTTTATCGTTTTTAATCTTCAGCTATTAGCAGGGTAGCAGGTAATTTTTTTTCTGATAGCAATAATTTAAGTATATAAATAATAATAATAATAATACCTAAAATGTCCATGCACAGATGATGAAAGTAGTATTGCTTTTGTGGAAAAAACTTCTAGGAATAAAATACCTAAAATCCATTACGACGATGAGAGTCTTAGTCAATCATCACTGTCACAAACTCAATTATTTTTATTTTAGATATAAAACATATAATTTTTATTGATTTGAGATAAGTAGTAATTTCCAATAATTTATGTAGAGTAAAAAGTCAAATGAACGAAATAAATAAACGTCAAATTGCATTATCCAGAGGTAAATCGATTTTAAGATTACTGTCAAAGGGAAAAAGTAAGCTTACAGAATTTAACGATGATTATCTATCAGATGAAGTAGATATTGAGAGTGATAATGATGAAAAAATACAAAGCAAAGGTCAAAATTCTGATCAGACAAAATTAATGAATGGATTACAGTTGAAAGTTTCTTTGCCTAGATGTGAGACAATACTTCCTTCTGTAAGTGAGACAATTGAAAATAATCGTAAATCTGCATTAGCATCAAACAATACAGGTACACTTTTTAAGCTTTTGAAATTTAAATTTTACTCGAATAAATTTACTAAAGTTTTATTTTATATACGCCAATGTTAATAGATAAACCATCAATTAATCATGAATTTGATTATCGTTCTGAAACTGAAGGTACAATTTTACATATTAAATGTAAAATATAATATTCTAAAGGGAATGTTAGAGCTAAACTTGACCAATCGTGAATATATTTAAGACAAAAATACAACTTACAATTAGCTAATATATACATCATTATATTATTATAATGGCAACTGTGGAAATTTGCATTTTGATGATATAAATTTGTGTATTTATTTATCATTTATAATCAAATAAATTTGCGAGGTTACGTAACCTGAAACATTAAACCAATCTGCGTGGCTCTAACCTCCCCTTAATATCTTTCTAATGAAAATTATTAATAATTTTATATCATAAAATTATAGAATTTGAAGCCCCAGTGCTAAGGGATTCAGGTACATAAATTATTATTACAATTATTTAAAAATTGTACATTACATAATTTATTTTACCAAATAATTATAAATCATCACTCGCAATTTATAACATTTATTTTGTATTTTAGAACAAAGTAACTCTGAAGAAGAATCCGATGAAGGTATATTTTATTTGAATCATATATTTTAATATTTTTTAATTTAAAACAACTAACTTGAAATAATTTGTAAGTTAAATCTTATTGTATATTTTTTTAAGCTATAAAACAAAACAAAATTCCTTTAAATGATGAATCCACTGCAGAGAAAGCACCGAATGATCCATTGAGTACTCGTGACCCATTGCAAAATAATATTCAGAGGAAACAACAGTTACTACGTAGTAAATCTTTATCTCTTAATAATGAATCCACTGCAGAGAAAGCACAGAATGATCCACTTCGTACTCATGACCCATTGAAAAACAATATTCAGAGGAAACAACAGTTACTACGTAGTAAATCAATTATTCCTGAACAGATTGACAATAACGTTTCACCACAGAGGAATCAAAGTACACGTTCAGAAAATACCAGGAACAATGAAGATCAAGCAGGGAATCAAAATGAGAACACGAATGGAAATGAAGGAGTGGCAAATGGTACAGTTCCTGCTGAACAAATCACTCCTCGACGTATGTCTGGTCATACATCATCCCAAAGGAATCAAACTAATAGGGTACAAAATAACCTCGAAAATATAAGGAATAGTCGGGGAGTAAGTGATCAACAGGAGGACATAATAGACCTTCTCAATAACAAAGGTAATTAATATCAATACAATATTATACTCATTTTTAATGGCATTTATTAAATTTATTTTATTTTATTTTACATGTTTAGTCAAAACTAAAGGAGACTCTGTTAAATTAGTAATAGCTTGCTGTGAATATTATCTACAACAAGAATCTGCAGGGTTTGAAGATCGCAAAAGACGATATGAAATCACAGATGATTTGGTAAGTTAAAAAAATATACAGTAAACTATTTATTACTTATTTTCACACACACGCACGCACACACACACACACACACACACACACACACACACACACACACACACACACACACACACACACACACACACTACACAAATAACTAATTCTTGTGCATTTTAATAAGAAATTACTAATAGTAATTTATTTATAGGTTTACTTAGGAGAAGGTATCAGTGTCTCAAGTGTAGGCTTTTCTTACATGAGTAAACAACCAATAAACGAATTTGTAAGATGGCTTGCCATAGAGATTTGGGGACACGATCTTCTAATGAACAGAGCTTTGCAGGTCAAACGTGTCCACACATTTCTTCCTGGAAGATCACCGCCTAAGCAAATCGAATCTGAACTATTGAGATTATTTATAAGTAAGCTATAACCATATGAGGAATGCTATTGATCTGTAAAATACATGATTTAGTAATAAAATTTGTCTGTCTTTTGCAGGTGTGTTCCATGATTTCACAGAGAAGCTAGAGAACAGATATTCCAATTCAAGAACGAACAAATTCACTGCATAGCATAACTGTTCACTTATCAATTATAATCCGAGATTTAAAGACAGAATATAAAAAGAGTCATGTAAAAAGAAGACTATAAGACATGACAATTATTTATTTTTTTTTTTTTATTCGTTTAATGAAAAAACACGTTTGTTTGTTTTAAAATACCTGTGATGATCAAAGACAAAGATGTAGAGTTATAAACATTATTTTGTATTATGGAGATACTCAAATTTAAATATTGATATTCTTTACTCAATGTAAAAAGATGTTTATTTGATTTGTGCGTAAACTTTGAATTATTAAAAAAAAGGTTTAAACTATTTAATATATACTCAAGTTGCACTTACAAGACATAAAATAATTTTTATACTGTGGTTTAAACTTTTTTTTGAACAATTTAAAGTATCAAAGTAAAAATCATTTTTTCATTTTTTTTGAGAGTATAAAAAGGTTATGTGCCTTAAAAAAACATGTTATAATCAAAGAAAAAAATGTATAATGTTTATTTATTAACATTGTTCTATGTTAAAGATATATCATAACTCAAAAAAGTATTATCAATAATAATATTATAAATATGTGATTATAGGCGAAAGAGAACAATATATTTTTTTATATATAACATTATAAATATGTAATTATAGGCGAAAGAAAAAAAAAATATTTTTTTAGTTTCATTGAAATTACATTAAAATGATATTTGTATCAAAAGTTTTTGTAACTAAAATAAAATAAACTTCTTTATAATGTTCAAATGAAAATGCTTGTAATATTTAATTAATCTACTACTTTCTGTAACAAAAAGATAAATTGACAAAATGATTTTAATACAAAATATTCATCATTGTTTCTTATCATATGAGTCCTCACCTGTTTCGTCTTCTTCACTTTCCCTTCCTTCACTACCATCTTCTGTGACGACTTCATCTTCGAATCCTTCTTCTGTTCTTTTCTCTTCCGCTTCAACCCTTGTTTCTTTTTCTGTGCTTCTTAACATGATGACTTGTATCTTTCCTTTCAACTCGTTGATTTCTGCTGTCTACTCCCTAGCTCTCCTTTCTCCTTCTTCTTTTAGTTCTCTAATTATGTTCTCTAAATTAGCATTTTCTTCTCTCAGCATGTTCAATTCATATCCCATCAATTCCATTTTTTTCTCTATTTTTGCCCATCTTCTTTCTTCTTCTGCTGCTGCTGTGTTGTCTGTCCCAGTTTCAACCTCATCCCTTTCCTGTGTTTGGTTAACTTCCTCTTGCTCATCGTTGTCCGATGTCATATCCTTGTTTCCATCCTCTTTAGTATTGTCATCTTTGTTATCACCCTCCTTTTCCTTTCCTGTATTGCTATTCCCTACCTTTTTTATCGGTGATCTTGTTATTTTATCCCTCCTCTCAAAGCCCTTCTCTGACATCATATTAGTAGCTTTTAGTAAGAAGGTTTTCATACCCTGCTTTTCCTCTGTTGTATCTGTCACTTTCCTTGGCCTTTCTCTTCTTCTTTTTTCCTCGTTCTTTCCATCTAACGCTTCTCGTCCTACTCCTCTACTTTTTCTCTCCTTTTCTTTCTCGTCCTACTCCTCTTTTTTTCTATTTTTCTCGAGATAACACTCTCCTTGCTTCCTTGACTCTTTCTATTCACTTTTTCCTTACTTTTTCCTTTTTTGCTGCTTTCAAAACTTAGCTTTCCTTTATTCTCCTTGGAGCTTTGCGGTATGCGTGTGTCCCGCGTCCCTCTCCGACATGAATTCAAATTAAAATGTACTATTATCAGTAGAATATCCTTTAATGCACTATAAAAACTGGAAAATCAATCTTTATATCCCCTTACAAGGCCGTTAAAACTGTTTCACTTTGCAAAAAAAAAACCGCTGCCAAGTCCTTGGCACTTAGCTTCCTCCTATTCCGTTTTTTGTTATTGTTTTAAATGTAATAGTAGATTATGCTAACGCCACACGAGTTGCACTTACTACTTTTCCATGAGATCCACCACAGATTAGCTCCTGGGAGAGAGGTCTCACCGGAGATCCGCTCATCATATCATTATAAAAAGCAAAAATATTTTTTCAAAAATCGAAAAATGACCATAAAATGGTCATAAAATAGTCCAAATCTTAAAAGAAAATGTACTCAAATTCATATGCACGTCCAATCTTATTACGATCGATCACGTAGTTCCAGAATTATAACAGTATACGTACGCACGCATGCACGCACGCACGCACGCACGCACACACACACACACACAACAGCACACACACACACACACACACACTGCACCACACAAGACAAACACCATCTGCACGGACATTTTATAAAACCACGAAAACTCTCAAAATATACTAAGCGTTAATTATCAATTATATGGTTTAACAAAAATAATAATGTTTCAGCTACACAGAGTATACCAGGGTGAGAGTTGAAGAATTTGAATCTTAATATATTTAAACTAAAAAGGTTCAATAAGCTACCAAGAACCTAGCCGAAGTGATCAAAAGAATCAATATTTTCCTAAAATTTCAACTCAATTTAAACTTTTACTCGTAATGCGTACGACATAAAAAACCATTTTTTAGTTTTTGATTTATCTCAAAACTAGTCGCCAAAATTTCTAAAATTTGTACAACTAGTAGATATTGTTGTTTTCTATTGTCATGAATTTTTTCAAAACATTTAACTATTTATTTTTGAGTTATATATGTTTATCGAAAATTACTTTGTATATCATAAAAAATGAACAGATCGTCAATCTAGACAATCTTGCGGCAAAAGTAGACAAAATTTATGTTCTTTAGATAGCACTATTGTTTGAATATATTGGTATAAATCATATCATTATAAAGAAAGCCAAAAATGATTTTTTGCAAAAAGTAGAAAATGGCTATAATATGGGCATCAAATGGTCAGAATCATAAAACAAAAAATGACCTAAATTCAGAATTAGAAAAAATATATGCATGTCAAATTTTATTACGATCCGTCGCATGGTTCCAAAATTATGGCGGTATACGTACATACACACACACACACACACACACACACAGCCATCCGCACGGACATTTTCTAAAAACGTATGATTCGTACTCCAAACATCTCCAAATGCGTCTCCACGAAGTATTAGCAAAACTGAAAATTTTACTATTACAAAGCTTCCTCTTGAGGAGGAAGCAAAAAAGATTTTTTCGCTCCTACGCATTTATTGCTTTAGCATTCAAGGACTTTCAAACGTCAATTTTAAACATGCGGTGCAGGTTTTCGATGTATATTTTTTCACTTATAGAATACGATGGCACTGTTGCTTTTATCATAAAAAGCGCGCTAGCTAGGAGGCATAAAAAATCGTTTTTTCGGTGTTTTACGGTTACTACTTTATTATTATGAATGCTTCCAAAATTATTTTTAAGTATTCCTATAATATAATCACAGCTCTTACGCCACGTGTACGTACCGCGAAAAAGTTTAATATTTTTTTATTAAAGCTGATAGCTATTATATATATAAAATATGCGTTTATATTTGGATCCTTGATTCTTTTCACTCTAATAAGTTATTTAAAATAATTATAACATTTATAAAATTTGCATAATGAGGGTTGATATACTCACCAAAACCACTGCAGTATTAGGGGCGATACAATCAGTTATATAGCGGCGCAAATACATTGTCATAAAATTAATTATATTGAATTTTATTTTTGATGTGTATTTTCTAACAATAACTACCTACATAATATAACTAGGTAATATGCCTATTTAAATTTAAATATAACGCATCTGAAAACGGACCTATACTTCACGGACATAAATAGTAGGTATAACAAGTTTTCAAAATAAAAATATTTATAGATAGATAGAACACAGCAACATGTTGTAGGTAGGTAATACTTTTTTGCGTTTCGTTGCGTAATTTAAATTTCTAGCAAAAGTCTAGTTATCAAGTTTAATGACCAAAAGATATCATAATTTTTATTTTGAGCGGAATAAAAATTAAATTAAAATTTTTAATAACTTAATAATGTATAAAGGAATCAGTTTTCACTTTTTGTGGAAATACATGTTGGTTAAAAAGATTCATTTCTTTCAATTAACGAATTGCTTTTGCGCTTAAAAAAGTGACACGTCTATATATAATATTTATGTCGTGCATACGAGTTGTCATACACGTCTGATTGCCTGCAGTGTCTAATTATAAGGATGGAATGCACATGAACTTCATGAACTTCAAGGCAGACAAGCCCTGATTAATTATTATAAATTGCTCCAACGAGAGAGCACGTAACAGTATAATATGTATGGTGCATATTCAAATGCGACACAACGATGATGTATAATACTTTTCGCGCCCATAATAAAAATGCTAATAAAACTAGGTTCGTTCGTTTATTCGTCCTAAGAACGTGTAATACGTGTTCGATTTGAGTAACGTGACTTTAAAAATAATTAATTATTAGAAATTAATTAAAATCACTTCCTCTCTACGTTTTCTCGGGCTTGAGACCGTCAATAGGCCGCATTAAAAGTGCATGAAACTTAAAAATCTCGCGCAAGAAAATCCGTGCGTTCATTTCCACGTCTGGAGACCGACTGCATTCTGCTGTTAGGCCCGTTGCAGTCCTGCGTCTCTCTCCTCCCTCGGTCCCTTTTTTTTTAACAAAGCTTAGCTTGTTCTAGAAAACACATGTTGCGACGCGTACTCTCTCTCCCCGGAAAAACACTTGGAAAGCAGCTAAATTCCAGAGTCCCGAATCACGTAGAACAAAGCTTCATTCTTCAGCTTACTCAATGCATTTTCTAAAATCATATAGCTTCTAAACCGAATATTTCACTTCCAAGCTTATATTTTGAGAAGTCATATTTAAAAATTATTATTTATTTAAATATTCGCGCGTAAAGATACGTAACGTATATTATTACGTTACAGCGGAGCGAGAAACTTCGAAAATAAACGTCGAGATCGCGCTGCGCTAGAAAAAGAGAAGCGTAAACACACGAGAGAGAATATGTATACATAATTATATCCGTACCTTCCACCTCGTGGTTTTCTGGCCGTCGTCCACTGCGTATCAGAATATAGGTGTACCGTATAGCTCAGCTCTCGAAAACTCGCGGTTCTTCGAACGCGCCGGCGCACCAGCGTAGCGGCGGACTAGTCACAGTAGTCACTAGCGCGGTACGTACGTACGTAGTACGTATACATATATATATGCGGATCAGTGGTGAATTGGTGATTCCGAGGCGAGCCACGAGAGGCGCATTCCGCAGTCAGAGAGCTGGTGCAGTCTGTAGTCTACTCTAGTCTGTAGTGTGTGCGCCTGTTTGTTTCCCTCACGCGCAAAACCGGATCAGCTGCCGCAAAATGACCCAGGAAGGACAGTAAGTATCCTTGGAATTGTTAAAAAACCGCGAGAATCGTGTGCCGGAAGGTCCAGGCCACGCGTCGGCTGCCTTCCGATCGCGAAACGAGCCTCCGTTGCGTCGGGCCGAGCGAAAGATGCTCGGACTGCGCTCGAAAGGGTCTGCCCGCGCGCCATGTTGATGGCATGGATATTATTGATTCTCGAAATTTCCGAGCCTCGGAAAAGCCGGCGCCGCCTCGTCGTCATCCGCGTGCATCCGAGCTCGGCCGCGGCACGCTCGACCGGCTCGACAAGTTTTCGCTCCTCCTGAGTTTCACCTCCTCGTGCAGCGTCTTCTCTTGGCCGCCCGAATTCTCTTCTCTCTTTATCTCCCTCTCTCTCCCTCTACAGGGGCTATACGCTCGCTCCGTCTCTTTCCCTCCCGTGTGCAGCTCGACTTGATTCCCGAGTGCCGACGTTCCTCGCGCGACCGCGTGCGCGTAATGCGATATTGCGATCTCGGCGGATCCGATTTCCGCCTGCACGCAGCGGCCTGCGTGCAATGCCCGCGACGACGTCTCCCCATGAAGCGAAGCGATCGATTAACCGATAACCCGCGACGGTGACGACGGTGCTTCCCCGTCCTCTCCGTTCGTATATTTATACGATTCGCTCCGTCTTTGTCCGACGCGCTTTTGTATGCAAAGCACTGCTAGTCCGATTCCTATTTCCTCGTGCTCGCTGCTCATTCGCTTGTTTTTTTTTACGTGGCCGAGTTGAGTTGTGCTCACCGGCTACTTGGCGGCTTCTCTCTCATTACTCATAATACTCGCACGCTGACTGGCGATTTTTCGCGGCGAGTCCTCGTGTTCGTGTATAGCAGCTTATATTACAAGCATAAGTTATAAGTGCAGTCTTAACCCTATTTCTTTCTGAAAACTGCGAAAATGGGCGACCAAGCCGAAGTGTAGGTGTTGATTCGTACTCGTACATAAATGCTAGATAATACAATGTGCGACAAAGATAACCCGTACTATTTTTAACAAGCACAGATTATCCAGTCAGTTTGATTAGAGTTTCAATATTCCTACTGCTTCAGCAAATTTCATTTTACTCTGCTATTTCTTTGACAACAAAAATTAGAATTCGTCAAGTGATTGTGCACAAATTGTAACTGATTTTTCCATCCTTTCAGAGCTACCCCACCCCCAGTCATGTGGGCTCAGAGGAGTAACCTCCTCTTTGTTACCATTTGCCTCGAGGACTGCAAAGACCCGACCATCAGAATCGAGGCGGACAAAGTGTATTTCAAAGGTGTTGGTGGAACAGAAAAGAAGGAGCACGAAGTCACCATTAACTTGTACAAAGAAATTGACGCGGAAAAGGCAGTACAGAGTCCAAAAGGCAGGAACTTTGAATTGGTTCTGTACAAAAAAGAAAGTGGACCTTTCTGGCCACGACTGACCAAGGAAAACAAAAAGTTCCACTGGCTGAAGAGCGACTTCAACAAATGGCAAGATGAGGATGACAGTGAAGAGGAAGCTGGAAACATGGATCCCAACAGTTTGGAAGAGGTATAAATTATTCTTCTTGTGAAAATGAATTTTTTATATGAGAAAAGATGTATGCAAATTTATTTATAATCAAACGAATTACCCCTTTTAGATGATGCGCCAAATGGGAGGCCTTGGTGGTGGCGGCGGCGGTGGTCTTGACAGTAAACCAAACTTTGATGACCTGGAGATGGGAGAGGATGCCGATGAACCCGACAGCGACGACGATGAAATGCCAGACTTGGAATGAAGACTTTAAATAACGTAAAAAGTTTAATCCCATCAAAAGAAGTCGGGACCTAGGAGAAATTGTTGCATCGCGAATTTAAATTAGGCCATGTTGTTTGAATATTCGATTGCAAATAACTTTTGCAATTGCGCGATAGCCAAGTTGGCACCAGTGAGCGAGTCCCGTAAAAAGCATGTTGATAAACTTACTGATCTAAATGAATATCGGTGGCAAGCTAACAGTAAACACGCTCTGTAAAGGTCCATCCCTCATACCCTTGTAATTCCCGTTAGCCTTTAGTTTATAAACTAAGTTATATGATGAAGAAGAAGCTTTTTTAATGATGATTGATTAAATGTGTAAAATGAACTCGTGTCTATTTATTTAAAAGTCATAACCTTTGTTATATACATTATTATAAAATCTACAACTTTCTACAAAAGACACAACCCAGTTATAAATAATTAACGAATGATTATAATGATGAATGTTGAAGTAATACATATGATATGAATGGTATATACATATTGTAATGAATCTCTTATTTCAATCAAACAATGCTTGGTGCACCACGGAGCGCTAGATATCCAGCTGTTATGTCCATTGGCAAACTTCGTACCGTCATAAATTCATCTGCAGTTGCGTAATACAGCTTAGTCTGTGGATCTGTATAATGTGCCTGTAAAATTATTCAACTGTCATCTCATGTTCATAAATTGTGTCACAACTACTTAATAACTTTTTTAATTTTGTAAAAAAAACTACTAGTGTGCATGTCAACTTTTTTACTTACTGGCAAGCCTGATATATCAGAATATTTTTTAGCTGGTTTGAAACTAGGTGGTGCATTTATAGAACTGTCTAAAAGTGTAAAACAAAGTATAGCAATAAATATTATGTGAATTTATCCATTTTCAATTTCATTACACGTAATATGGCAACTTACAATGAATTGCATCTGAAGGCCAAGGTAGAGCACGTTCTTGAGCCAAAACTTGCTTTAAAGATCTCCAAATCCTTTTCTTCCCAGAACTAGTGATTGGTCGGAACTTTTGTTGAAATATAGGATTTTTAAAAATAGCTAATGGTTTCTTGTTCGCTTCAGAAACTTCGTCACTCACCATTATGTTTATTTATGCTCTGAAATGAAAACAAATCAAATTATTAAACAAGCTTTTCAATCATAAATCTTTGTAAATTTTTTGTTTGATATATATCATATTATTAACGTGTAAACAACAATAAATTTAGCAACCGACCGCCCGACAGGTGCACCACCATTACCGTTTTATGCGACTATATACATATATAGAGCGCAGTCCATAACCTCGAATTTCAGTATATAACCGAAATGCGTATCAGATATTTGCTTACATATCATGGTTCTAGCGCACGCGAAATACTGAAATAAAATTATCTCTCATCTAGCGCACGCGAAAAACTATTTTTCTCCACACCTGCACCGAAAGTACACTTTTCCTCCTAGGCGCCTGGAGAGAAATGTCCATTTTCGGTGCTGGTGTGAAAAAAAATATTATACGCACCAAGGGAGGAAAATTGGACAGCCCATATCTCGTGTTTGCCACCCTCAATTTGGCTCAGTCGGGTGGCAATTTACACGAGATATGGACTGTCCAAGTTTTTTCCTCCCTAGGCCCGTAATCTACTATTTTAGCGCGCGTGAAAAGACTTTAGCGTACGCGAAATGCTAAAATAGAACTGCATCTCATTTAGCGTACGCGAAAAGCTATTTTTTAGCGCGCGCAAAAAGACTTTAGCGTGCGCGAAAAAAACCTTTAAGTACATTTTTTTTCGCATACGCTATGACGTCCGCGGAGACAATACAAAGAATTGAAGGTTATGTAACTTCGCACTGTTTACAAAAATAAATACCTATTGATTAAATTTGCACTTTTCCCGAAAATTTGTCGAATATTATACATCAGCAATTACAATTCGAAATTGAATAATTCTTTCGAAAAGTATACAAATTACAAATTTTCCAATTTATTCTTGACTTTACGTTACGTCGCGTTATGTATATATATTGTTGACAAGCAGAAAACGTATACGCTATCAACACGCCGCTGGATGGCGGGGTTTCAAATAACAAATAACCATACCTTGACTTACGTATAGTAAAAGTATATGACATAATAGATTTGAGTTCGCATATAAATTGTAACATACATATTCGCATGTCCAAGCAAATGTGGCACATCTAGCGGTAGGTTCAGAAAACATTGAAACATATAATAAGCAGACGACAAGGTCTTAAACAAAACAATTAATTCATAATAAAACAAAGTGAATAAAGCGTTTATATGAAAAACTGATTAAGTAGAAATTAATTAAAAGTGGTAATACGGATTAAAAATTTCTCTAAAACACATTTAAATGTTTTTCAAAATATTTTAATACGAAATTTATAATTGCCCCCACGATTCACGTGACTTTATTATATGTGTAGGGACCCGTAGTTCCCCACTACGCCGCTAGGGTTCGGTCCTCTCCCGCAAGTGGCAAGACATCTCGGCGATCGGTATATAAATAAGTCCACTGCGGTGCTTCTCCAGCGGCCGGACTTACCGACCACCCTATGCGTCTAAGGCAGGGTTACCATCACAGCCTTACTGATGAGTCCAGATGGTAACCCGGGACGAAACGCCACCATCTTTCCTCTCCTCTCTTTCCGTCGGGTCTCGTCGCCCGACATATGTTTCAGCGTTGACAAAAGCGCCCTCCGACGGGACTTGGACATGCGAATACATGCGAACTAAAATCTATTATGTCATACTTTTACTAGTTTTACTACATTTTCTTTTTCATAAATTTTAAAACTTTTGCGTGATGTATTAGTATATTTTGTGCAACTAGGGGGGAAAATTGAGTCTGAAAAAGCCACTCCCCCCTTGTTGAACACCGTACTTTTTTGATAAGGGCATGAATAGACCCTTTCTTAAGCATGCAAAAGGAATAGGAAATTGGGAAAAAATCAAAAATTTTGGAAAATTTTCTCTCCCGCTGCTATGAAATACTCGATTTTCTATTCATTTTACATGCATGAAAAAGGGTCTTTTTCATGCACGTATCATAAAAAGTACTTTATAATATGCTGTAACGTAATAATATACGTTACGTATCTTTACGCGCGAATATTTAAATAAATAATAATTTTTAAATATGACTTCTCAAAATATAAGCTTGGAAGTGAAATATTCGGTTTAGAAGCTATATGATTTTAGAAAATGCATTGAGTAAGCTGAAGAATGAAGCTTTGTTCTACGTGATTCGGGACTCTGGAATTTAGCTGCTTTCCAAGTGTTTTTCCGGGGAGAGAGAGTACGCGTTAGAACAAGCTAAGCTTTGTTTAAAAAAAAGGGACCGAGGGAGGAGAGAGACGCAGGACTGCAACGGGCCTAACAGCAGAATGCAGTCGGTCTCCAGACGTGGAAATGAACGCACGGATTTTCTTGCGCGAGAATTTTTAAGTTTCATGCACTTTTAATGCGGCCTATTGACGGTCTCAAGCCCGAGAAAACGCAGAGAGGAAGTGTTATTAATTAATTTCTTCAAATTAACTATTTTAAAAGTCACGTTACTCAAATCGAACGTATTACACGTTCTTAGGACGAATAAACGAACGAACTTAGTTTTATTAGCATATGTATTATGGGCGCGAAAAGTATAATACATCAAAGGTACGTCTTTATAGTACGACTGACTGGCAGAGACTATGCTATCGAATAAAGGCCATGCATACAGCTTCCCACTCCTTCTATATGCTTAAGTTACAGTTTTGTTTATAAAACATACTCCGAACGTAGAATCATTTTTACTATAGGCATGCCATTATAAGTATTCAGTCACTATGGCATATTCCAACATTAACCTCGAAAATTTAAGAAGATTGTTTAATTTAAAGAGTTTTTAACGATGAATAAAATAAAAATCGATAAAATATAATACCTTGAATTGTTTTACATGTCGACATTACCTTCAAAATAACTTTTGAGTACGCACTGAATTTAAAAACTGCAATTTACACAAAAAAAAAACTTTGCAAGTTAACTTTACATCTTAAACAAAATGGCTTTGCGGTCACACATTAATAAAGATAATAGAGTATATGTCCAGTACGGTTTCCTCAACCAAAACAGTCGCACTGAGTTTATTTGTTTAAAACGAGCTTACAGAAATTTGAACTGTTTACCCCACAGTGTCCGCCATCTTCCCCGATGACGTCCGAACCGAATTATAACCTAATTTCCAACGACTGCGCTGTGGTGCTGCGCGGTAGTCTAAGCGACAAGCCTGGCGACTTGGCGAATATATAATTGCGGCGTTTGTCTGTTCTGCTTTGCTTGGATTACAAATTCTTGAACATCAAATTGATCAAACTAATGTATTAGTGTTTCGTGTAAGTATATAAATAGTTTACAAAAAACATATGTATTTATAAGGTCCGTGATAATACATGCTCGTCTCGTCGCTTTTGTACGAAGATTTGAACCATCGCACGTTCGCGCGGTTCTAGCTCACAGCTCGTCGATCGCTCCGGCAGCTCAAATGGCGGGCAAAAAAAAAGATAAACGCCCGCTGCTTCGAGAAACGGGCGTTGTTCAATTTTTTTTTGCCCGCTGGTCTGAATCAGTCTGAATAAAGTTACTTTAGTCCCGCTTAATAGGTCAGAAAAACGCGAAAATCATGCTTGTGTTACAAAAAGTACTATACATCACGCAAAAGTTTTAAAATTTATGAAAAAGAAAATGTAGTCATACATATACTTTTGTTTTTTAATATTATATCTCATCAATTTTTTTTCATGTTTTTTATTAATTTAAAAAAAAATAATTTTTCTGTCATGAAGACGTAAAATTAACTAATAAATAGGTATATTTGAGATATCGATTATTTTTTTTCAAAGGTTATAAGTACGTGCCTCAGCCCTCAGAGCACGTACGAAATTACAGTCAACGAACGCAGTGAATTGTTATGTAAAATCGACTAGGGAGTGGCAGTCGCTAACTTTTTTTCGAAAATGAGACTGAGTTTTGTTCGAGTTGTATCTGAAGTTGCGAAAACAACATTTCCACTTTGCAGTAGTTTGCAAAAATGTATGAGTAAAGTATTACGTAATCATTAGATTTGTTATCGTTATCTTCGAAATTTCCCAAAATAAATTCTGAGAGTTGTGTAAGAGTATTGTGTACGTTGGATAATATCGCAGACGAAACTCGCGGCTGTTGATATATAACAAAATCAAGTTTCTGTTCTGTCCTAAACGAAAAATAGAATACGTCAATACAGAGTAGAGTATATGTAGGTATTCAGTATATTGCGTATGTGAGATACAGATATACACCTTACACATATATGTACATGCTGGGCGCACATATATGTGACATATGCGACGTGAGTGAGTGAGCGGCTGCGGGGCGCGGACGCAGCGCAAAGTGGGGGGTCTCTCGCGCGTTTAAGTACGTGGGAGGGGACGAGAGAACGATCTGGGGTTGGTCGCGAATCGAGATTTGGATTTCACCTTAGAGACGGCGTGAAGGTCGCAAGGGCAACTAGGCTCTAGTTCACTTCAGCAGATACTACTTAGCTCTTTCCGTGGCTCTTCTTTTGCAGATCGCACAGTAGCGGCTATTCGTTCATCAATACTTGCAAGGCATCAGTCAACCTCTGCAAAAATGGCACGCAAATTTGTCGTCGGTGGCAACTGGAAAATGAACGGCACGAAAAAAGAAATTGACGATATCGTCGCGTTCTTGAAAGCCGGTCCCCTTGACCCAAATGTTGGTAAGTATACGAGATATTTTCTTCCACCAGAATTCTCGGGGCTGATAATTTTATCGATTCATGCTCATCACTTGTCAATTCCATTTGCTTTTAAATGAACACTTTTTCCGAATCACTCCAAAATACATCGAAATTCGCTAAGCAACAATATAAGTATAGCCATGTCAGCACAACTGAAATGTTTGCTTTTTTCCAATTTGCTGTATGTTCAATCGTTTATTCGTTTACTTATATTGATTTGAGACATATTTTATTGTCTCTTGCATCAACACAGTTTAATCTTATTATTTAGAAACAATGTTAAGAGTAGTATAGAGGTCTGCCAGAGAAAAAATTTGGCTTTGATTTAATTTTTACTATTTCTTCATATAAGTATATTTTAGAATTTATCAATTTATAATTTATACACATAAATGACTTGTTTGAAATGAATAATTTTTTAACAAATTTTCTTATGTGATTTCGTCATATACATTTCAAGAACTTGATTCATCATTTGCAAGTACTAAAATTTTTAATTCTTTCTACACTATTCTTTTGCAAGAATAATACTTTTGAATAATAATGCTTATTGTTTCTATGAAGGTCATAAGTATTTTTTTTTTTTTTTTTTTTTTTTAAATTGTAAATTNTTTTTTTTTTTTTTTTGTATTAAATTGTACATTGAGTATTAATATCGGTATTAATACAATTTTTAAATAATGAATAACAAGTTTTTTCTGTACATTTTTGTTCAGAGGTTGTTGTTGGAGTTCCCTCAATTTACTTGACGTACACAAAGGGTATTCTGCCCAGCAATGTAAGCATCAGTGCTCAAAACTGTTACAAAGTTCCAAAGGGAGCCTTTACTGGAGAAATCAGTCCTGCCATGCTTGTTGATAATGGCATTCCATGGGTTATCATTGGTCATTCAGAAAGAAGAAACGTTTTTGGAGAATCAGATGAACTGGTTGCTGAAAAAGTGGCTCATGCCTTGGAAGCTGGTTTGAAAGTAAGCTTTCATATAAGAGTAAAATATTTAATTGTAAATATAAGTTGAACTGTTAAATAATATGTTGTAAATTGATTGATTGTCTAGGTCATCGCTTGTATTGGAGAAAAATTGGAAGAGCGTGAAGCTGGAAAGACAGAAGAAGTTGTCTACAGGCAGACAAAAGCCATTGCAGACAAAATCAAATCTTGGGACAATGTTGTTGTTGCATACGAGCCTGTTTGGGCTATTGGTACTGGTAAAACTGCTACTCCTCAGCAAGCACAAGAAGTTCATGAAAAACTTCGTGCTTGGTTTGCCAAAAATATAAGCCCAGCAGTTGCCGAGTCCATTAGAATTCAATATGGAGGTTCAGTCACAGCAGATAATGCCAAGGAATTGGCCAAAGAAAAAGATATCGATGGCTTCCTTGTAGGAGGTGCTTCTCTGAAACCTGACTTTGTAAAGATAGTTAACGCAAAACAGTGAATTATCAAATCATCATATTCATTTGCATTAATTGTGCTGTAATATGTACAAAAACAAAATTTCGCATTCTTTTTTTTTTAAGATAAAATATTTATGAGGTAACTTTCCTCAAGATATTTTAATTTATGTTCATATATAATTTTCTTAAAAAGAATGTGTACAGAAAGTAAATAATGAAGAAAATAAAACATTGTTAATGATATTACAGTTTATTTTTTAAGACTGTAAATGTTATCAAAACATGAACCAAAAAGTAACAATAAAGATATGTTAAATACTATGCAAACAGGAGCAGTTTACAAATTACCCTACTTTGTACAATAAAGTTTCATTTTATTAATCCTCTTGTGATAACACCTTCAGCTTTTTGCAAATTAAGAATTTTTAATCCATCTTGTTTAAGTCTTGCACATGCAATTTTGACTAAAGATTTAAAAGTACGTGGTTCCCAAACTGCCAATTCTGCTAAACTTTTGTGATTAAGTAGAATGTCACACCTTGATAAGCCTTCTTTTAAATTTTTGTAATTGAGACCATGTTCCATGCTTCCTGCTTCAATTCTTGTTTGCCAAATCTGAAATCATAAATTGACAATACAAATTTTAATCTTAAATCAAGCTTGAGTTGTGCAACAAGAATATGTCCAAATTACCTGTCTAATCCATTCTCTTTTAGGTTCTCTACCCTTAGTTGAAAATTGCAAAGATCGATGAACTGCTCGAAGAGCTAGACTGTAACAATTTCTGTAACGATTTCTAAAACGCTGTAAAATTGAAGTGTTTTATCATCATTGCAAATGAAAAATTTGATTAATGCGTATTATTATTGTTTTTATATTATCTTACAGCACTTAATCTAAAGATCCTTCTCTTGCGCCAAAACTCATCAGGTCCTCTGCTTCTCGCAAATAAAGTTACTGACTGGAATACCATTTTAACTTATTTTGTATTATTTTACGTTCACCTGATAGATATTATTCTACTTTCAATGTGATCGACATTCTGGCTAAAACTTCTAGGTTAGAAACTCGAAAGTAGCGAGAGCTCTGGCGAGAGCCATGGTGTTTTTTTTTTTTTCCTTATATAGGGTTATTTCAGGTCTAGCGACTAAACGCGACCCGCATGTACCCGCTACCAATTTGCGTATGTACTATGTATAGGCTGTATCTTCTTTCTTTCTTTCTATTTTATTGGCAGTGGGTCTCTTGCTCTAGGCTGAGACCCGATGCGCCACCTTACATGTTTGATTTTGTGATTTTTATTTTTTGGCGGAAACCTACAGATAGTCAGAGGACGCCACCACCCCGACTAAATGGACCTACAGCTTTAAGTGGGATCCGAACCACCAAGCATACGGTTGGAATAGGCACATGAAAATTAGATTTTCAGTGGTGCCTGGCTTTTTCGGCGGGAGGTGGGCTCGAACCCGAGACCTTCGAGTTGCGAGTCCAACACTCGACCGCCTGAGCCACCGTAGCTCTTATAGGCTGTATCAGCAGACGTATCGTGGCGTCCTCTGGAGCAGGATGAGTGTATTAAAAGCGAGCAGCGGAGGGGACCCGCCAAATCTGAATAAAGTCCAGATCAAATTGATCCTCTCCCCCACACTACACTCCCCATCTCCAACGTTGATTCTATAGTAGACAACCACGTAGATCCACTTAGCAGCTTATCGGTTAGTTGAAGTTTGTTTTTCTCTTGTTGTTTTATAAAAAACATGCGTATAAAGATTATATTAAGAGGTATATGTACTACAGATCTGCTTTACAAAAATTTAAAAACGACGCTATATGAAGACCCCAGTTATGGTGACATTCATTGACTAGATTACAAATGTTAGATCCTCTATCTATAGAATTGTCTGAACACCATTCAGCGAACTCATCTCTCCCGTAGAGCCATGGTGTTGCATATACCCACGACGAAATTTCGTCCGGTTCGTGCGCATAGGGCCAGATGACGTCACGCATGTGCGGTAGATTCAAAATTGCCGCTATCATATGGAAGAGTGTTTACGTTTTGCATGTGTGTCTTTTATAACTACATTAAAATTATTATTGTATTTAAGTACTATAAGTGAGTGAGTAAATAAAATGCCTTCAAATTGTTCAGTGAAGTGTTGCAAAAATCGCACGAAAAATAGCAAAGAAGGGGTTAGTTTTTTTCGTTTTTCTGCGAATGAGGAGTTACAAGCCGCTTGGATAAATAGTCCAGGCGGTATAGCGATCGAAATGGATGTTGTTTGATAACGCTAATTTTTTTTCATAGAAAATTGCCAAATATTGTGTATAGCAATAATCTATGTGTGCGTCCTCCGAAAAACGCTTGCTTCACGCTGTATAACAACAAATGTGCCAAAATCGCGAAAATTGGCCCATTTTTCGAGACATTTGTGTCTGTAACTTTGAAACAAAGCCTTAAATCAAAAAAATTTACTCTTTCTTTTGTTTATTTGACGATTTCCTATAAGGGTACCCTGTTGAAAATAATGACGTCATTTTATGAGGGAACGCCTAGGAAGGGAAAACGAAAACAATTAGGCGTTCCCACTACAAATAACCAACGATAAAATTACTAATCATACGCAAGATAAAGAGAACATAGACAAAAAGGTTGACAGTAAAATAGAAAGTATATTACAAACATATGTTTTAAAACTAGAAAATTTACTACAATATATAGAAGTAGAAGATCAACAATCGAAGAAAATAAATAAATTGTTAGTAGATAGTGGTGCACAACTAAACATTATTAAAAAACAAAATATATCAATTGACCAAATACATAATGACGAACAAATATTAATATCAGGAATAACAGAAAACGCTATACGTACTCTGGGATCGATAAAATTGCCAATAAACGGAATATATTTTGACTTTCACGTAGCTCCAGATACATTTGCCATTCCGTACGATGGAATCGTCGGAATAAAGGTTTTATTGCAACAAAAATTAAGACTAGATAAAGGATATTTAGAAATAAATAATGAAAAAATCGAGTTGAAATCTACAATGTATACAAACCTAATAAATACTAGCATCATAGCTAAAGAGAGTGGAAAAGAGGCTAGTACTCAAGAAACCACTGGAGAAAACATTACAGTACAACAAGATTTAGAAAAGGTATTAGATATAGTAGAAAAAATCCAAGATAATATAAAAAACGGAATTTCAGAAAACAAAAATGACTCAGAATACACAGGCGACTCACCAGATTTCGTGAAAGAAATTTCGGAAGGAGCACAGCCGAGCAATTGGAGCAACGTAAAACTTACAGAGTTTATTCACGATTCAAAGTCAAATATTCAACAGTTTATGGGAAATATTAATGAAACTCTTGAAAGTACAGAAAAAGAAGAAACCGAAGAGTATTGCATTCAAAATTTTCCGACATTTGTAAAAACACTCAAGGATAATGTAGATTTCGAAGGAGATGAAAAATATTTACGTCATACAAACGAAACAAATTTTCTTACGTTTGATATCGAAGATATGCCAGATACGTTTATGGGAATCTCAGGATTACCACTGCCAAAAGAGGAAGAGACTTTACATTGTGGCTCCATATATTTAACTTCACAAAGCGGAAAGAGTCTTGAAGAAGTGGAAAAATTAAGTAAAAAAGAGAGGAAAAATGTATTATTAAAAAAAAAAAAAAATGGGTGGCTTTTTCGAACTCGAAAGTTCATGGCCTCACAACGTATCGTGTTGTGTTTCTAGATGAATTTTAGCGTTCGAAAGTTTCCAGGGTAGGCTCATCACACCTACGCCTTTCTCAAACCCGGTGTCGTGAGTAAGATTTCCATCGGATCTGAAAAAACAGATCGCCCTGATGGGGGCTCGAACCCACGACCCCTTGACCGGGAGGCAGGTGGTTTACCACGGATCTGCCACGGAGCCATCGCCGGTCTACAAGTCTACTATCATAGAGTTTGAAAAAGGATTCTTGCGCAATAATGAATCTTTGGAAAATTTATTGCAATATTTAAAAGTAAAATACCCTCTGTACATAGCATTCAATATATTTTGACTTCTCGGCTAAATCAAGATGTTTTGGAGAATTTGTTTTCATATATACGTGCAATGGGAGCAGCGAATGGTCATCCAACAGCACTTGATATTCAAAGGCGACTTCGACTATACATTTTAGGAAAATTTTCTGGAATTTTATTGACGTCTGGCACAAATACTACTGCAGCGGACCCAACGGAAGAAAATTTAATTAATATATGTCTGATTCGATATTAATAAGTGATTGTTCAATGGACGAAGATTCTTTGCAGTCCAGCCAAGAAGAAAGTTATCAAGAAGATTTAAATGAACAATTAGATATACCAGATTACCCGGAGGAAATTTTTGAAGGAGATCGAAGAAGAACCAAATCTAGTCAATTTGTCGATGCAAAGTGCTGATGAATCTGCAGGTATATCGATAAAAAATAATTAATATTTTTGCAATTGTACAAAACGAACAATCAACTGCAACCTATGCTAGCAACCATCATTCGTATAGAAACTTTTAAAACACTTTCTTTCTATTATTCATTCATTGATAATTTAATGAACGAATAAGACAGTTGGAATTGGATAGAAAACAACCGTAAATCAACTAAGTTGCACATGAGTTATAAAAATAAAGTAGACGGTTACAATTATTTTATATATTTTTTCTCCATACCGTTTTTCTTTAGATTTTCAACAAGAAAATCATCAAGATCAATATATCAACATATCAAGATCATATATGTACAAGATGAAGAGTATGATGATTCGAATCTATATGATCTTTGATTCTGCAAGGGAATTAAATGATTTCTGTACATTATTACGAGAGAATACGGATGAAGAAAATAGAGAGGTGGAGGAAGAAGGGTTGAGGTATATAAGTATTATAAGTGGTTATATCGCCTACAAGATTTAGAACCAAGTATCCGTTTCTGGGTTCAGAAACAGGCATACTACCTTACAGAGAAAGACTGAACAGTTGGCTCTATTTTATTTCAAAAGGGAAGTTAATAAACCCATCCGCACAATTATTTGAGGCTACGAAACTTTTGAATATAACGTTTAAAGAAATGCACGGAACTTCTTTGTTGAAAGAAGAGAAAATTTTCGATAAATTAGTTGATAGAGTAAAACAAAAATTACCAGCTAATTTAAACATTCCCTGTGATGCATTAGCTTGCCTAGCTCGAACTAGGATTTACATTAGATTAAGATATCTTAACAAAAAAGTCAATGATGGAAAGCATGGCTCCAGAAAAAGAAGTAAAAAGTTCAAAAAAATTATACACTCTATACCATCGTAATTCATAGAATAAAAAATAAAGAATAAGAGAGATGATGTATCGCAGGCCTCGATGTACTTATATGAACTCTGTTATTTAGATAATAATTAATAAAGTTATTGTTTACCATCTTTATTACAACGTAATAACTTTTTTACCATCCATAAGAAACCTCTATTCTTTATTTTAAATAATCATCAATTTTACAGAATTAAAAAAATTAATTTTATTTATTTTAAGGTGTTTTTCATTGATTCAATCTGAATTTACCGCCTTGAATGACGTCATCTGGCCCACTCGCTTCCTATTGGCTAATTCAGGCGGCTGCGCATAGTCTCACCTTGTTTCTTACACCGCATGGTATTGGTCTAAATAAAATAAGAGGTTATATGACACAAGCCGAAGCGTCTGCAGACGTTATATACACTCACTGTACACTGCTCGCTGTCATTCGCATTCGGATAGTTGGATTCGATGCACGTGTTATGTGTGTGTGTGTATAACAGCTAGATAATAAATAAAAATTTTTGTAATATAATATTTGTTTGACAATTTATACGATTTTCAAAACCACAATCATGCTTAAGAGAAAAAGGTATTCATTAAGTAATAAATAAATACAACAATATTTTTAATTTTTAACTAGTTTGAATTTAACAAAGCAATTCATTTTCTTATTATAAGTAATAAGGTATACTAACAATTCAGCTTTTGGAAGAAAATGGAATGATTCTATTTGAGTAATTTGTATTAATTTAACTTTTTAATTCTTAAATATATTATTTTATTATAATTTAGAATGATTTAGAGGTTATATTTATGAAAACAAACATGATGCAAATGTGGGTAAAAATTAGCTTTCTTTATAAATACTACTGTGAAAAAAATCTCTTTACTTTCTTAATACTGTGCATTAATAGTTTTAAATTTTAAATGTCTTCACCATAGATGATTGTTTAATTAAATTTTTTTACTCAATTTTTAGAAATCAAGAAGATGATTCTTCTGGTGGTGAAATGGATGATATAAATATGGATGAAATGTTGGACTCTGAAGAGGAATTTTCAGAAAATGAAAGAAACTTATTGGAGAAAGCTCGTCAAAAAAGAAAACCTGAAAATTATGATAGTGAGGATGAAGTTATGGGATTCAATAATGAAGAATATGATGAAGATGAAGATAAAGAAGAAAAAGATTCCATGGAATCTGATATAGAAGGTTTAGGAGAAGACTTTGATTTACCTAACGAAAAAGCTTGGGGTAAAAAAAAGAAAGATTTTTATTCAACTGATTATGTTGATGCTGACTATGCATCCGCAAGTCAAAAAGAAATTGCTGATGCTGAATTAGAAGAACAAGAAGCCAGAAATTTACAAAAGAGATTAGCAGAACAACTCGATGAAGCAGATTTTGGTCTTGAGTTAGTAGTATCAAAGGAAGAAGGTTCTGAATGTAATCAAGATGGAGAACACATTAAAACTGACTTGAGTAAATTAAGTAAAAGACAAAAACAAGAGCTTTTTGAAAAAGAAAGCCCCGAGTTTCTACCTTTAATTACAGATTTTCAAGGTAAAAAATTATTCATTCTTTTCATGTTCAAGTTACACAATCTAAAAACCAATTAATTTATTTTATTTACAGATCGCTTAACTGAAGCAAGAACTGTACTAGGTCCATATTTAGATCTTGTAGAAAGAGCGAATTGTAAAGACTGTGCTGCTACTAATTTTGTTAAAGCAAAGTATGATTTATTGTTACATTACTGTACAAATATCTCATTTTATCTAATGTTGAAAGCTAAAAAAGAACCTGTAGCATCTCATCCTGTCATTAAGCGATTAGCACAATATAGGCAATTGTTATTTCAACTCGAGGAATGCCAAGGAGATATTTTAGATGAAATAAAAGAATTATTAGAAGCTGATAAAAATGGCCAAACTTTGTACAGTTCTGAAGATTTTAGTGAAGTAAATATTGAAAAGAAGAAAGTGGAAACTGTTAAGGATTCTGCCAACAAACATAAAAAGCATAAAATCGTTGAAAAGGCTAACAAGAATAAGGTTGTATATGAAGGAGATTCTAGTATGGATGAGGATGAAAAATATGACCAGGAAATTTCGGGTGATTCCGCAGATGAAGAAAACAAAGAGGAGAATGAGGATCAGCAGGAAGATACTGAGGAGAAAAGAGCAATCACTTATCAAATTGCAAAGAATAGAGGTCTTACTCCCCATAGGAAGAAAGAACAACGTAATCCAAGAGTTAAACACAGAAATAAGTATCGCAAAGCTAAAATACGCAGAAGAGGAGCTGTAAGTTCTTCTATATATTTTTTTTGTTTTTATAATATTTACATTTTAGCTGTTACTTTTACAATTGTTTCATATTTTTAGGTCCGAGAAGTCAGAAAGGAAACCACTAGATATGGAGGTGAAATATCTGGTATTAAGGCTACTGTTAAAAAGAGTATTAAACTCAAGTAAAATTATTTCATTCTTTTTTACAATAGAGATGTTAAAAGTATTGATGTTTTCATTGTGTAATTATTTTATATAAATTACAATAAAAAAAATAAAACTGGATACAATGAATAAATTTTTTATTGAGTGGAATAAGTATGAAACAATGACACCTAAATACTAGCAGACTTTAAAAAAACGCAATTCAAGTAACAAGTGTCTATAAGACAACATGGGCTTTAAGTCCATTAATGTGCTGACATATGACTCCAAGATTTCTGTCATCGATATAACATTTGCTTCATGACATTAATCACGAAAATTAACCTATTGTAAACTAAAGTTCCTTATGCCTCCAACTTTGCTAGAATATCAGATTCACGGAATAAGTGGAATTCTTTGTTCTCTTCAAGCTCTACTTTGGTTCCACCATACTCGGGCAGCAAAACAACATCGCCAACTTTGATGCTTGGTGGAATGTGTTCTCCTTTCTAAAAATTAAAGGATGAGACAATCATTAAATTTTATCCAATGTTTTAAATCATGATATGATGAACTTGAATATAAGTATACATACGTCGTTCCTCGATCCTGGTCCAATTGCCACAACAGTTCCTCTGAGAACTTTGCCCTGTGCTTTCTCAGGAATAACAATACCACCCTTGGTTTTGGTAACAGCTTCTGCCCTTTGAATGAGTACTCTGTCAAACAGAGGAATCAGCCTCTTAATAGCAGCTGCAGCAGCCTAAACAAAAAGAACAAAACTTGTGTAGCAAAAATAATGTTAACTTTTGACCAAGTAATGAGCACAGTGCAGTAAATGTAATATCTTGGTCGATCAATGAAAACCTTGAAGGTATATAACCTTCATTTTGCTTGATTACATTAAAAATTAACTTTTGGAATCTAGATTGGATAAATATTTAAAATATATACAGAAATAAAATGACAATAATTTTAACTTGCATGGTTCACATGTAGGTTGTGCGAGCATAATGTCAATAAAAACGCCAAAAACGCAGGTTTTATTCCAGTTATAAAAAAATCAGTACAAATTCGCGGTTTATTTAATCTGTTCTTGAAAATAAACTATACATGAAAAGACTCTTTAAAATACACGAAACGAAAATTGGGGCTATGTGCAATCATTGGATTTATCCTTGCGAAGAATAGTTTCAAGCGACTTTACTGCTCATAAAAACTTCGAATTTCCGTAGGTAATTACGTAATTTATCTAGAAGATTAAACAAGTCTCGGGTCCGAGGTCGTCAGACCTCAAGTCACCATTGGATCAAGTCCGAGAACTAACGAAATTTTATGTCCGTCCAAAAATGACAATTTTCGCTGGATTTTGCTTAATTTACGCACCGCATCCTGCACTAAACGAAGAGAATGTAAACATAAAAATCCTTTAGACTCACCATGACTGTAGTCTCGTGTGTGAAGGATCGGCAAGAGAATTACGGAGGAGCGGAAACCTCGTGCACGCGCTGTGCGTAACCTAAAAAACCTCTGCCGGCGTCTGATGTCGCTCTGACCAAGAGTGAGATTTCTCTGTCTCTCTCGTCTCCGCTGTCCCCTTTCTCGAATCTTCCTTTGGCTCGTGTATGGCAGTATGTATATGACTATACGTATACGCTTTCCCCTCTTTCTCCCCACTTCTTTCTCGCTCTCCCTATATACGATATACACGCCTATGTGTGTGCATGTGTAGAAGTTTGATTACGTAATGCATCCAAAGCGCGATAACGATTAATCCCTTCGATCTGAAAAACAAACGAAATTATAGTCAAAAAGAGACTTTTCAAGATCGTGAATGGATGTTCGAATTTTTCAGGAATGAGGAACATATACAAGTTATTTCGCGCTAATTCCGAATTTTCATTCATCGCACATGTACAATATGACGATAAGGGCTGGATAATAGATTGCATCAGCAGAAATGTGACCACGTGGTCGAGTCTCACTCACATCAGTGCTGCGCCAGTGCCGCAAAACCACATGCGCGCTCGAAGATCCTTGCAATTAAGGATTCAAGGATCCTTACTTGCAATAGGATTCTATATTTAAAATTGCTCGTTTATCATCCAAGAAAGAAAAATAATAATAAAACGAGTCTACCTTTGCGGGAGACTCACTTCTGAGTTTCTGACAACGCTTCTAGTTTTTTGCGTCGACAGATGTAAAATAAACGTCGTGCGTCGACAAATATAACTTGCGCGCAGACATTGCAAGATCTTGCACATGTAGGAGCATTTATTTCTTTACATGTAGGTATTTTAAGTGTGAATACGATGATAAATGATTATAATACTTATTTGCTTCACGGGTTGATCGTCTATCGACTACGACTATCACTATAGTAGAAAAATGTTATCTCTGTAAGTTCAATGTTCGATCGCCCCTCTGGATATATTTATCAGAAAATTTTCTTATCGCTGGAAGAAACGTTGGATAAATAAGTATGGGAAATCTGGCGTCTTTTACGATTTCTACAAAGTAGCGTTAATTTCTGGCGGATGAAGACACCGAACAAACTGTACACATTAAAACTCTACACAAAGATATTTTCCTACACGAAAAAATTCTACACAGATAACAATGATCTAAGAATAGGTTATATGCTTGTGTAGAGTTTTGCAGTATAGTAAAATAATAAAAATAGGTGTAGAGAATATCCGCGTAGAAAATATCTGTGTAGAATTCTTTTGTGTAGGAAAATATCTGTGTAGAGTTTGTTTGTTTGTTTGTTTTAATGTGTACAGTTTGTTCGGTGTCCGGATGAATTTGTTCAACATTCTTGCATATGGTTAAATAAGTAGCTCTTCCATAGTCCAAAATTTTGGATCGCTTAAATGCTGAGAAAAACAGCAGAGTCTAGAAAGATACATGCGTGCTCATGTTTGACAAGCTTTATCTACAATAATACTTGTACACAACATGTGATTCTTGTTATTCGGCAAGATCCATCCCTTTTACAGCTGCCCCCTCTTTTGTCTCTCACACTTTTGCAAAAGAGGCAAATAGCAATGTCAAGTGATGATTGGCGCTAGCCCGGTGATTGCGTCATGCACGCGTGCTATAAGTAGTATGTTCTAGAAATCGGCCAAAAGCTGGCAGAACGTCTCTTTCTCTCTCTCTCTCTCTCTCTCTCTCTCTCTCTCTCTCTCTCTCTCTCTCTCTCTCTCTCT
>CM053170.1:59985559-60124500 GCA_012977825.3 Pteromalus puparum
AGATTCTGGATTTTTCGAAATAGGCGTAAGTATGTACCTATATGTATGATCGCGGCAGGTTAGCCCGCGGATCTTCGCGCCTATAGCGCGCTCATACAGAGAAAGAGGGGAAGGAGAGAGAGAGAGAGAAAGAGAAGCGCGCCCCATCCATGTGATATCGTCTCGCTCTCTCTCCTGTACTTCTCTCGCTCGTCGCCGCCGCCGCTTTTCGGCTCCTCTCATTCCGCTCGCGCTCGACGTGCAACTCGCGCACACACACCGAGGATTTTTCAGGCTACTCGTCTAAGGCAGTGTCTCGAAAGCTCGGCAATCAAGGTAGGATCACCCAAGCTCATTTTGATCCTTGACAAGCACCGATTTTTTCATTAACCCCACACAAGCCGGTGCTTCGATTTTTCCTTTATCATCGTGACTTGGATTTGAGGTGGAAGTTCTCGCGACGAGGGCAAACCCATGCCAGCGTTCGATTCCTGAACCATTCATTTATTTTTTTTCTCGCCCTTGCAGAACCTAAGATTATCATTTTTCCCCTTGTCATCCCGATTCTTCTGCTCCACAGGACTTTTGAGAAAAAGGTTCGGAAATCGAGCTCACGCGACAACGTATCTCGCCACGCGGTGTGCGCTTTACATAACCGCGCTTCATCCTCGCCACCGGCATCGAGCGGCAAGCGGGCCCATCGACGAGCACCTTCCTCTCGTATCTTTTCTCGATATTTCTCTGAAGTCGCACATTTTTCTCGATTACTTGAAACCTCGACTAATGACATTTTTGCGATCTGTCATTTTTGTTAATTATAACGATATTTGAACGTCGTTTTATCGTAGTACATGTAGCAAAATTTCAAGACTTGATTATGTAAATTAAATGCATGTTTTTTGACAATTTTGGTGAAAATAAATGTGAGTTCTTGAAAATAAGTCTACGCGCTAGTACAAATTTCAATCGTGCCTTTCTGCATTTATCTTGTGTTTTAATATTTTGCACTAATGTTGAATGCTAATCATTTCAGATGTTCAGACTACCAACAGTTCTCCGCAGCGCTGCTCTGCGTCAGATGCAGCTCCAGTCGCGCAGCTATGCCAAAGATGTTCGCTTTGGAGCTGAAGTGCGGGCACTCATGCTCCAAGGAGTAGATGTATTGGCTGATGCTGTTGCTGTCACCATGGGCCCCAAGGGACGCAATGTCATTTTGGAGCAGAGCTGGGGAAGCCCCAAGATCACCAAGGATGGTGTTACTGTAGCCAAGGGTGTGGAGCTGAAGGACAAGTTCCAGAACATTGGAGCCAAATTGGTGCAAGACGTTGCCAACAACACCAATGAAGAAGCTGGAGATGGAACAACCACTGCCACTGTTCTGGCTAGAGCCATTGCCAAGGAAGGCTTTGAAAAGATCAGCAAGGGTGCCAATCCTGTTGAGATCAGGCGTGGTATGTATTTTTCATAAGTCAGTCAAAATAGATTAAAAGTTTATCAATGAAGTGAAATGACATTTTGTTTTCAATAACTTTTTAAATAGGTGTAATGATGGCTGTTGACAAAGTCAAGGAAGAACTCAAGGCTTTGAGCAAGCCTGTTACAACACCGGAAGAAATTGCACAGGTTGCAACTATTTCTGCTAATGGCGACACAGCAATTGGCAACCTTATTTCTGATGCAATGAAGAAAGTTGGAAAGGAGGGAGTCATTACTGTTAAAGATGGCAAGACTTTAATCGATGAATTGGAAGTTATCGAGGGAATGAAGTTTGACCGTGGATATATCTCGCCTTACTTCATCAACTCTTCCAAGGGAGCTAAAGTAGAATTCCAAGATGCTCTGATCCTGTTCAGCGAGAAAAAGATTTCATCTGTTCAGAGCATCATCCCTGCTTTGGAACTAGCCAACTCCCAACGCAAACCACTTGTCATTGTTGCCGAAGACATTGATGGTGAAGCTCTTTCAACCTTGGTTGTCAACCGTTTGAAAATCGGATTGCAAGTAGCTGCTGTCAAGGCTCCAGGTTTTGGAGACAACAGGAAAGCTACCCTGCAAGATATGGCAATCGCTACTGGCGGTATTGTTTTCGGAGATGACGCTAACTTGATCAAAATCGAAGACGTTCAGGTATGACAATATTCGAAATGTCTACATATACATACATTAAATATGGTGCACTAATTGAAATTAAATCAAATCCTTTTATCACAGCCTAGTGACTTGGGACAAGTTGGAGAAGTGCTCATCACGAAGGACGACACATTGCTTCTGAAAGGCAAAGGAAAGAAGACCGACATCGACAGAAGAGCCGAGCAACTCAGGGATCAGATCGAAAATACGACGTCTGACTATGAAAAGGAGAAATTGCAAGAGCGATTGGCTAGGCTTGCATCTGGAGTAGCAGTTCTTAGGGTAGGAGGAAGCAGCGAGGTTGAAGTCAACGAGAAGAAAGACCGAGTCCACGATGCACTCAATGCTACTCGCGCTGCCGTTGAAGAAGGCATTGTTCCCGGAGGTAAAATCTCAAGTGGTTTTTAGAAAGACAGTAGTAATAATAACCAACATATGATTGACAATGTATTTTCGTATTTTCTCAGGTGGTACTGCTCTCCTGAGGTGCGCTCCATCCCTGAAATCTCTGCATCCCGCAAATGAGGATCAGAAGACAGGTATCAACATCGTAGCTAATGCTCTGCGCATGCCATGCCTGCAGATTGCCCAGAACGCTGGAGTTGACGGCAGTGTCGTTGTCGCCAAAGTTTCTGAGGGCAAACTTGGTTATGACGCTATGAACAACGAGTATGTAGATATGATCGAGAAGGGTATTATCGACCCGACGAAAGTCGTCCGCACTGCTCTGACTGATGCCGCTGGAGTTGCCTCACTCCTAACGACTGCCGAAGCGGTGGTTACTGAGCTGCCAAAGGATGACCCACCAATGCCAGGTGGTGGTATGGGTGGAATGGGCGGCATGGGAGGAATGGGTGGCATGGGTGGTATGATGTAAATGAGCCATGTGTCTACAATGTGCTCAAAGACTGACATTTAACAAAAGTCGCCGTCGTCGCCATTTGAACGCGAACAACACGCGCCGGATATATCTGCCGGCACCAAGCGAATACTTCGTTTGACATGCACATTAACATTAGCATCCTCTAGATTTTCATAGTTGAGTAAATCCCTTTCGTAAATGCACGAGTTTTTCCTTTTGATTGATTGGTTTTGTAAATAAAATGTCTTCTTTTTTCTTATTGAATAAAGCAGAGTAATGCAATGAATATGCAGGAAATCTTATGTAATGCGGCTACAAAAGTGAGCATGAGGTATCTTATTCTACTTGACTAAAGGACGCTAATGTTTGTGTATGTATCAGGATCACGTTAGGGAGTTAACATTCTACAAGTTTAACGGCAGCATTGTTAATGCAAGTACGTAAAAATGCTACGTCACCTTGTGTTCAAACAGTTTTTTTTACATCCTTTTGACACAATGGTAGATGCGTGATTACTTTTATTAGTTACATAAAAACGAACCTAACGAACAAGTTGGCCATAATATTAGCACAAAACGCATTGCATTTTAAACCTGTCATATAAACTAATGCGTACCAGTGTTTCATCAGTTTAACAAATTTGAAATTTACCTGTCCTATCGATAAGCTCGATATATTTTATGAATGAATTACAGCCAAATCGGGATAGCTAAATGAACCTACAAATAAAAAGTGTCGTACTTTTTATAATATAAATTAAAATTATGAGTATCTCACGCCGTGCATTTGGAAAACGTTGCCTCAACCAGTGAACGAGTGAATCATCCTGTTAAGAATGCAAGTGTGTAAAAATGTTGAAGTGTGCTAGATTTCTGTTACTTTTTGTAAACAATAATGTTTATTTTCCACTTTTAGTCTAAATAAAAATACGTTTAAATTAAACAAAATGAGTATTTATTTTCTAATTTCTCAATCCTGCATGCTGCACACACACTTTTAGTATTTTTATAAAATGTTTTTATCATATTTTGCAATTAACTAGAACAATTCGCAAACAATAATTAATATATGCAAAAAATGAATACTGATAGTTACTAAAAAAAAACGCTGCCAAGACTTTGGTACTTGGCTTCCTCCTATTTTCCGCTTTTCGTTGCACCTATTGTTCTAAATGTAATCGTAGATTGTGCCAACGGCGCACATAATAATTATAATAATCATAAATTCATTTTCTCTGTACTCAAATATTTAAGATCGATGCACATGTCACATTTTCTTTACATTAAAAAAAAAAACGCGTAGTATCTACCGCCAGATGTTACGGAAACTATACAAAATCATGCTAATTTATATAAACATTCATATTAATTAATCAATTAATGTGGGTAGTAGAGTATCTAATCCTCTACCTCACATGCCAGAGGATCACTTTCACTTGTAAAAATATTAATAAATTTACTATAATTATTATTATTAATAAGTTTACAACTACACTTGTCTGGTTCATATCGATGCCTAAGGGGAAAATCGTTTTATCTCTGCATCGGTTTCAAAGACACTGTGTCTCAAGTAATAGTTTTTTTCTTCAAGTCCTTAATTGACACTTATAGCTTCCTAGCTTCTATTAGTATATTATGTCACAAGGGAGGTAAAGAACTGGCAAAAATACCACATTCAATTTTTGGTGCCAGCAGAAAATGTAAAACTTTTACCCATGCAAAAAAGTGATTTTCAAAAATCAAAAATTGACTATAAAAGTAAACATGGTCATTTCAGGTAAAACATAAATACAGTTTTTACACATACACGCCCGCACACACACACACACACATCCGCACAGATATTTTCTAAAAACCATTTATTTTGCTTCCAAATATCTCAAAACACATTTATTCTCACATGAAAATTTCAAAAATTAGAAGCAATTATTTCTTTGTTAGAAATAATCTTGGAAACTGGAGTATTTTGGTTTAAATTGTTCAGACAGTTAAATATATTCTTAGATAATATTTGTTTATTATAGTCATTTTTTAAAATAAAATGATAAATTATAAAAAAAAGAATGTACATTGTATTACAATAATTCACATATAGTTGCATTCATGTATGAAAGAATCCTACACTAAGTTTGTAAGGCATATGAAAATTGCACATGCCACAATTTGTGAATTTTTACAACAGCCGCGTAACAGCTCGTTTTGCTTTTTATTTTACAGATCATTACAATATAGATATATATATATATATATAAAATTATTTATCTTACGTATTTTCTCTTGAACGAAAAAATTATTACTAGTGTCTTTCCAGCACATGCTTAAATTAATAATAGCAATGGTTGTGTAATAATATATACAAACATAATTAAATATATTTTAAGGAAATCGTGTTTATCCTTAACTGAACTAATTACACTTTATTTGTCAGCTCATTCACGACTAATGTTTTTCACGTAACATTTGGAGCTCAAAGTTTTCAATCCTTCGTTATATTCTTGGCAAGCGCGGCTGTTGCTTTGGCAGCTGCAGTTTGAGGCACCAGCTGAACTTTGATGAGCGACAGATCTAGCATTTTACGCTGATACTTTTTGTGAAAGACCACCGCAGCGGACTGTGTCTTAAAGACGATCGTGGCGTTACCATCGCCCATTTTTATACTCTACAACATGAACAACAGACAAAAAACAAATATTACCACTTTACTCCTTCACGCGTTTATTCAACCTCATACAATGCATATAAAATTAGAAACAATCGTTAGATTCAAAGGCCAGTTAAATAGTGACTAATTTTCCTACACAGATTATACAAAATCAAAACGTGAATAGTTATTAACAGAAGTTTTTAATTGTTTCGCAGACATTAGATAAAAAGCATATAGTAAGCAGCATATGAAGCAATAAGTATGAAGACATTAAGGTACTTTTAAATAAAGAACTACGTCGATATTATCACACATTGGCGAGAATTTTAGAGAAACCCAAATATTTTTTAATCAAACTTGTGGAAAGACTTTTTTACCAACAGACACAGACCCACACTCAACAGTTACAATAAGATAATTGTCAAGTGTCAAGTTCACACGTATTCATTAGATCAAAATCGACTTCTTTTGAAAAAAAAAGAATAAATAAACAGAAAAATAATGCATGTACGGTAATTATAATAATTTATTGTACAATCAGTACAATAAATTATAAAAAGTATATACAAACAATTAAATAAGCTATAAACAATTTTTTAGAAAAATTAGTAAATTATAAATACCGCAATATTTAAAAATTATAGTTATATGAAATAAACGGTAAACCAAGCGTTTGTTAATGATCATAGAAATATAAGTTAGAAAAAAATATTTTCACAAGATTGTAAAAATGTTCAAATATGTTGATCATATTGATTTTATAAATTGTACATCAAACATGATTAATATTACTGCATGCTATTGTAATACTTAACAGTAAATTATTTTAACTAATTGAAAAAAATAATAATATGAGAAATGTTTCAAATCTATTAAAGACAGTATGTACAAATGTCTAGAATACAATCACTATTAGAGATAAACAGGAAGAACAAATCTAATTCTATTAATAATTTATATACATTAAAGCATGCAACTACTGTTAAAAATAAATTAACAGATATGTATAGAGATAGCATACAAAATATTTTGGTATAAAGGAAATACATACTTTTAGCATTATAGACTTGATCAAGTATTATCACACAAAATAAATTAGATATAAAAAACATTTAAAATTATATACCAATAAATAATCATGCTAACAAATTATAAAAAAATGTAGTGAAGGTTTAAATAATCTTATAAAAAAAAAATTTCAAACATACTTGGAATTTTCGCATGAATTATTATTTTAACATATTTCAAGCTTCATAAACTTGGTATAAAAGTATGACTTATTTGCTTGTAAATGGTAACTTGTAGTTTAATTGACTCAACAAATATTTTTAATGTATTATTTTCTTTTTTCTTTTTTTTAAATATTAACAATGAAATAGAAAAGTAAATCATTTTCTACAAAAAATGTTTTGATGTATCAATGAAATTTAGTGAATAACAATTGAATATTAACGCAATTAAGCGATTGCATTTTGTAAAGGGGAAAAAAGCAAATAAAATACTGAAAAGCACAATGCTACGCTCTTGAATTTGTAGATCTACTAGAACCCTATAGTACTAAATGAGTAGCATAAAGCGGATGCAATAGGTACAATAAAGCAACTTGTCATAAAAGTGCGCATACATCGTTTGTAACGATTATAATGTTGCTCTACAAATTCATTTTCTTTATGTAAAAATAGTCACCTCAATACTGCCGATTCCTTGGCACATACGTCGTATCTGCGCTTCAGTGGTACTAGCAGCCAGATTATCGACTTTAACGATGTTAGATTTAACAATCTTCTTGGTTTCTTGCGCTGGTACTTTATGTACTACGATCCTCTGACGTTGCTGTTGTTGCTGTTGTTCTTGGGAACCAATCTGCTTCTGTTGTTGCGTGCTTTGAACGACGATTCTCTGGGAATTAGTAAGTAACTGTCTTATTTGACCGAGTTGACGATTGGCAGTTGCTGCCTGAACCATTGAAGCTTTCTGAGAATTTTGTGCGCTGCTGCTTTTTTGAAGCACAGACTTCTGAGCGTTTTTCGCTTTGTTCAAAACAATTCGCGATAAAAGTTCGCTCTTGCCTCCATCATCGTCATCGTCGTCGTCGATGAGTTTTGGCTGTTTAGCTGGCACTGCTCTGACCACCCGCACTGCAGGTATTTTTTCCTATAACAAATGGAATAATATTTGTATATATTTTTTCCTAGAAAAGAAAACAAGGATTCGAATCAGAATTAGCTGAATTTATATTTAAAAATAGCCAACAATAAATAGCCAAGAGAATATATTACGTTTCTATCTCAAATTGTCACTTTGTATGAAGGTATCAAGTGCAGTGTATTTAAAATGCACCATAAACACTTTCCCAGTACAAGTCCAATTCAAATACAGATATAATTCAACTAATTCATATACACACACACACACACACACACACACACACACACACACACACACACACACACACACACACACACACACACACACACACACACACACACAATAGTGTAGTTATCGAATAACATCGTCTAAATTCCCGAATACCCAATCAACAAAGGAAAGAAACTTCTATAACCTAATATAAAAGCTTTTATCAAATTCATGATTAAAATTATATTAATTTTATAATTATTTACGTTGGGTATATTTAATAAAATAATTGCCTAAAGGAAAAAAGAGGGGGAAACAAAATTTATTTAAAAACACAAGTTTTATTCAAATAAATAAAAAATATACAATAAAATCAACTTGGTGCAAAAATGCGCGTCATAACTTTAAAGTTATATTCATTCATAGGTACGGGAGTATAGGAATTTAAGGAACAATCGCAAATGTATAAAATTACTTTGTCTTTCAGTTAAAAACAGGATCACATTGAGGGTACGAAACACTTTTTTTTCAAAGGATAAAATGGCAGTAAAAATATACGCTAGGTAAAATAAATTCTAATTAAAAAGCTCATTTTAAAAATCTATTAGAGTAATTAACGTGAGTTTGCAAAAATGTACAAGAAAATATCAACTTTATAAATTCCTAGAAAAGTATTGAATTATAATGACTAATTTTAGTCATGTAAACAAAATTCAACTAGTAAAACTTTTAGGTTGCCAACAATTGGAATTGCCGATTTGCAGATCTACAGAAGTTCAAAGAGTAGAGATACTTTTTGCTATACTCTGTAGACTGCATATTTATTAGTCTGCCACGTCCTCTAACACTTGCAAGATTAATCTTCCCTTTAGTATTTTCTTTACAATCGTTGCAAGTGGCGTTTCCTGCTTTGGGTTTTGAAGTTTTATAATAAATTTTAATTGTAATTACGTATTTGTTTACATTACTTATCTTTTTTAACTTCATATCTTGGTATATAAAGTTTGCTTACTCGTATATGCAAAATAATAAATATTTAACAAATATTTGTTTTACGGCTTGGGAGTAATACGACAGAGTTCTATCATATATATCAATAATCATTGATCTGCAAGTTGTCTGAGGCTCTCCCAAACTATCTAACCTCTAATTCTGATGCTCAAAGTGCGTACGTTCGCGTCTGCAAAGGGCGTATATATTTATTTCTCCGCTAATTAATCCAGCTGCGACTTTGAGCATGATAACTATACCTGTAAGCATGAGAAACCGATATTGAAAATGTCTTCAAAGTCACTTAACATATATTTAGCGCCCTCATCTGAATAGAACAAAAAGTTTGCGGACACTTTTATAATCAATATTTTTACGTTGTGGTCTAATATCAGCACAAGCAATATAAAGATTTAATGGATGAACGCTGCCTATTACAATTAATATACGAAATTTTTATATGCAAGTAGATATAGGGCCCTGATCACTAATAAGACAAGATTTTTTCTATATATCACATTTATTTTAATATCGCTTTACTATGAAATATAACGCTGTTATTTACGGATGTAGTAATTGGAAGGTTAGTAGTTGATCTAGTACTATTTTCTTATAATGGTTGGAGTAACCTCTTAGTAATCTGTCGCTGATATCTTGGTTCTATGTTCTCATGGTTGATAGAATTTGATACGTACCTTGACTTCATTAGTTAACCGTACAGAAGAACGTTTATTCCCAGGTGCGAACATAACGCAGATGGGAAATAGCTGTGTATATTACTACGTCTAACCTATTTGTATTATGTTTGGCTCTTTATTATCCCGATTGAATAATAATTTTTTTTTTTGTCAGTCTCATGCATTGATTGAAACAATATTATTCAAGGGGTTTTATATTAATGTTTGTTTTTAAATAGACATATTTATTTAGCGTCTTCATTTTACAATTATTATTACTGTTTAATAATCAAGACTTTAAACGTGAGATGACTGTGAAAAATGTTCAGATAGACCTTAGTGAAATGTTTTATCTTTCAAATTGAAATCGTCATTTTTAACAATTTTCATTGTATGGAAATTTCTTTTCAGCCTCATACGCATAAGATGCTGTAGAGGTTTGATTTCCATTGGTAGATTAATGTCATTATATATATGAAAAAAACATTTAAAACCGAATGACACGAGAACTCTTGTATAGTACCATACATTTTGATCACTTTGCTAGCGTAACAGATATGATGTTATTGAGGTTACCTATTGAGGCCCGTATTATATTGAAATCTCAATGAATTTTTGTAATAATTGCTTCTGCATATATAAATAACTTTACCGTGAGTAAACAAAACGGAAACTGCTCAATATCGTGATTACATGAATGTTACGTGAACATATAGTTGCAGTATAAATTTATCTTACTAATATCTTTAGATTCTAAAAATTTTTAGACAATCAACTCACAGTTATCATACAATAATGACGAAACTCTGTTGCTTCTAAATAGCTTTTGATGTACTTCAAGCTTTGGTTCCGGAGCACTCATATGAAATCCGATCTTTCAAAGATACTAAATTATCATCTCGTCACACACACACACACACACACACACACACACACACACACACACACACACACACACACACACACACACACACACACACACACACACACACATAGTGTAGTTATCGAATAACATCGTCTAAATTCCCGAATACCCAATCAACAAAGAAAAGAAACTTCTAATACAACCTAAATATAAAAGCTTTATCAAATTCATGATTAAAATTATATTAATTTTATAATTATTTACGTTGGGTATATTTAATAAATAATTGCCTAAAGGAAAAAAGGGGGGAAACAAAATTTATTTAAAAACACAAGTTTTATTCAAATAAATAAAAAATATACAATAAAAATCAACTTGGTGCAAAAATGCGCGTCATAACTTTAAAGTTATATTTCATTCATAGGTACGGGAGTATAGGAATTTAAGGAACAATCGCAAATGTATAACAATTACTTTGTCTTTCAGTTAAAAACAGGATCACATTGAGTGTACGAAACACTTTTTTTTCAAAGGATAAAATGGCAGTAAAAATATACGCTAGGTAAAATAAATTCTAATTAAAAAAGCTCATTTTAAAAATCTATTAGAGTAATTAACGTGAGTTTGCAAAAATGTACAAGAAAATATCAACTTTATAAATTCCTAGAAAAAGATATTGAATATAATGACTAATTTTAGTCATGTAAAACAAAATTCAACTAGTAAAAACTTTTAGGTTGCCAACAATTGGGAATTGCCGATTTGCAGATCTACAGAAGTTCAAAGAAGTAAGAGATACTTTTTGCTATACCTCTGTAGACTGCATATTTATTAGTCTGCCACGTCCTCTAACACTTGCAAGATTAATCTTCCCTTTAGTATTTTCCTTTACAATCGTTGCAAGTGGCGTTTCCTGCTTTGGGTTTTCTGCAAAAAATAATTTTTATTTAATATAAGATTTTTTCTTACATTTGAATTTCTATATTTTTTTTATTTTGTAAATGCTCTCATACCTGCACTACTATCAACTGGAGTTTGTGAATTTTGTTTCTCCATTGCAGCCAATTTTCGACGATTTTCTTTTTCCCTCAGTATCTTTTCTCGAAGACGTTTTTGTTCCTCCATCTTCTTTCTATATTCTCTCATTTCTGGATCTATATCTTCTTCCTAGAATATACAAATTTTGTAAAACTAGAGTAAAAACACTTGTGGTTGAATACAATTCAAATGAAGAAAGTGGATTTTATTATTCAAGTACCTTTTTCACAGGTTTTTCAACTGGTTTTTCAACATTTTGAATATGTCGTACACTTGGCCTTAGTCGCTTTGGACTACATTCTTTTGTACTCCTCTCTGAAATGTCATCAACTCGCCTTTTTTGCGATATACCATGCGATTCTCGACTTGGCGAGCTGACACATTTAGTATTTTCCGCCTTTTGAGAGCCCAATTTTGATGTACTGTGGTCATGATTTTCATTTCGATGACCATGATTTGGTGAAGAAGCATAATTTTTTTGCTCATTTCGCAACCTTGGAGATGAATCTCTTTCCCGATATGAGTCACGAGAACTTCGGTGATCCTGTTTCGCAATTTCATTTCATTAAATTATACGAGCTTGAATTTATATCTAAAAGGATTCTATTTCGCTTTCATGTACCATTATATTTAATGATTGTTCAAATATACTATTTTTATTTGATGAAAATATGTTAAAAAACATTGAAAATTATGGTACATAAAATCGTTATTCATACAATCAAAATAAAAATGCGTGTTTTGATTAAAATCAACAAAATATTTAGATCGTTAACTACGTTTTAGTAAACTTACAGCATGATAATCCTTTATATCATATATTTTTTGCTTACTTTTTGTCTTAAAATTGTATGAAAACAAACAGCTTTTTATTTTGTCATTGAATAATTAATATAATTTGATTTTATGTATCTTGTTACCTCTGAATGACTATCCCTATGGGCCCACTGACTGTCTGATTTATATTTATTGTCATAACTGTTATATTTACTATCTTTAGAATAACTATTATCTGGAGAGTATGATCTGCGAGAATTAGAATTTTGAGATCTCTGTGTTTTAGTTTCTTGCCAAACATCAGAAAAGTACGAATATGGATCCTGTGCATAAAAAAATGTACTTTAATAATAATATATTTTTATACCTCTATGCATGATTGAATCAAGAAAAGGAAAGAAAATGCTTACATCGCTCTTTGCCTGCTGCTGATTATTAGAGCGACTTTCGCGAGAAGAAGCACTTGTAGCATTTCTCAATGCTTCAACGAATTTGTCCGCCGGATCTTGCGAGGCTTTTGCTGAAAATAATGCGAAAATTTGATATTAATGAGATAGAGAACAAAATTAGAGATTGTTAAACCGAAAAATCCTTATTTACCTTCAGTTTTTGACTGGTTTCCTCTAAAATGAGGATTGATCAATATTTTATGTCCGGTTGGTAGAGCTGGAACATTAGGGATGCTTGGAACACCCGGAACATTCGTAATGAGAATCTGCTGTGGCGTAGTCTGCGTGAGGGGCCGTGTGATCTGAGGTACATTATTGTTAAATTGACTAACAGGTGGATTGTTGTATGAATTTCTAGCATCAAACGGAGGATGTCCTTCGAATTGCGGATCCGGAAATGGTATCCTATTTTCGTATACCTGTTGACTAGGAGTAGCGTTCGGATGATTTTGATGAGGTGCGGGTTGACTTGGAGCTGGGGGTCGTCCAAAACCTGGAGCTGGAGGCATTCCTTGACTAACCGGTATCATGGGACCTTGATTTCCTCCTTGACCAGATATTATTGGTAGAGGTGGGCCCTGATTGCCTGGATGCGGCCCTCTTTCAGGCATATGCATCACGTGGTTCGGAAACATTCCTTGGTTTGGTCCAAATGGAGGCTGCTGATTGGGTGGGCAGTTATAGGCAGGACCAGGACCAGGTGGACCCGATACATTAGGTGGGCCAGGCATACCAGGAGGATGTCCTGATGGACCTGGTGGATGACCAGGCATACCTGGAGGGCCAGACGGGTGACCTGGGGGTCCAGCTGGTGGACCTCGTGGCCCATAATCTACCCTAGGAGGATTCATCCTTGGACCTTGTGGTCTCATTGGCTCTTGAAACTGGTTAGGTAGCATAGGTAGCCGAGGATCAGCAAAGTGAGGATGTCCTGACATAGGACCACTTGGTATAGCATGGTGATACGGAGATTGAACTTGAGAATTGTGGTGCTGATACATTTGATGATGTTGTTGAATAGGTACATTATTGGATGGTCCTGGTTGAAATGAGGGCCTGTTTTCCAGTAGGGGTGCTCTAAACGGTGGCTGTTGATTTGCAGACGAAGGAGGATGTCCATGATGATATCTAGAAAAACAAATTTTTATAATATTTGAGGGCAAGGAAAATTAAATTGAATCACAATGTAGTATACAAACTAAGGGTTTGCGAGATGTTCTTGAGACGAGACGAGATTTGTCTCGGTAAATTAAAAGAAACTAATGAAAAAAAAATTCTACTCTGGCACCACTCTCATGGCACTCAATTGAGGAATCGACGTGGAGCTCATAATCGACTTACGTAAAAACTTTTATGTCTGGATATGCAAGTACACGTTAGCCTGATATCCTAATTATGTTCACGCTAATTCGATCTACATGGGGGAAATTCATAAACATCGTTTCGAGATTTTTTTTCTCGATACCAAATCAAGATTTCTCGAGATTCGTCCCGTCGTCTCGCACACCCTTAACATTAACTGTTCCAATACATATTAAAAATTCAACATGAAATAAAAGTATTTTTATTATAAAAGACAAATATTTTACCTTCCAGATTGATGCGAATCATATCTTCCACCATTCCTGCCTCTGAGATTTCTTCGATCACCTCTCTCACTTCTGTCACCTCTATCACCTCTATCGCCTCTATCACCTCGATCTCCTCTTTCACTTCGGTCTCTATCACCTCTATCACTCCTTTCTCTATCACTTCGGTCACTTCTGTCCCCTCTTTCACCTCTATCACGACCCCTGTAATGAGTTCTATGCTGTTCTGCTGTTACAACATTTTCAAGAGAATCTGGTATATCATGATTCATTTTTGGTGGAACCATGACCCTCTCACTCTGAAATCTGTTTCTTCGTTCCTTGGCTTCTTCACAATCATCATCTTCCATTCCTTGGCCATTTCTAACAAAAGAGTCTCGATGGCTATTCGACTTCTCCCTAAGTTTTTCACGTAAATCGACTTTTGGTCGCGTAACAGGTACATCTGGCTCTTCTTCTGAATGGTGTTCTGAAAGATGATCTTGACTCTCTTGAGTAACAACTTGTTTTGTTTGTTCATGTGCAGATATGTTCTCTTTATATTCCTTTGAGCGCAACTCAACTTCCTGAGGCCTGTCATTTTTACTCTTGGACTGTACATTTTCTTCTTCTGCTTCCAAATCATCAAGTGCATCGGTAACACCCAGGTCCAGTACATCATCTGTTTCTTCTTCTCCTTTATTTATAGTTGGCTGCTGGGGTAACTAAATTGCGAACATTGGTATGAAAATATCGTATGCATTACGGGCATCGATTTTAAGTTATCCTTAATAGCTATAATTACATTCTATATCTATAAAACCATTAGAATTAACTGGGTTCATAAGAACACAAACCCTGTACTCTGATCTTATACGAAAGAATAAAATTATTTGGATTTTATTTTTGTTATGAACTAATATTTGTTATACTATAATGTATAGCAAAGTGATCGATAACATATTGATATACAAGTACCCAGTATTCATTAGATTTTAAAATAGCTCATTAATATTTCCCACTATTTTTATAACACACACCATCTTTCTCAAGATATAACAAAAAATTTGACTTTAATTTTTTTTTACACATAAACAATTAATTTTGAAATATTGTAGCCAAGTTAATAAAAAATGATTTGGAATACATATAAGATTTACAAAATATAAAATTAAATATTAACAAATTAGAAAATTGTTTACTCAATTAAATAAGTATTTCTATGAACCCCATTAAAAAATTAATATTAAAACAGAAATACCATTGTATCGACATTTGGCTATTACAAGCTAACGCATTGATATATAATATCGGTAACTAAAATTTAAAATTTTGTTCAGTAGCAATATTTTAACTTGTTTGATAGCAATATATAATAATTTCAATGAAAACCAAGTTATTATTCGCATAATTAACAATCAAATTTGCAAACTTTTAGAGTTTCCCCATGTGTATTTTGTATTTTCATATACTTCTAGAAAACCAAAATTAATTATAATAAAATAAAAAAATTATTCCCAAAATTTTCCATTGAGTTTTTTTTTTGTAATTATAAAAAATTAACAATTGAAATTTTGTTTCATATTGCTACAGAACAAAATAATAAATGGATCGCAAATCACACAACTGTTATGCTAGCTGCTTGGAAATAATAAAAATGTACGTAAATCGCATCATACAATAAACAGATGTTAGAAGAGAATATCACTGATACCTATGCTGATTAACAACGTATGCATTATGATAGTGAAATTGTGAGCATACAGCATCGGAATTACAATTGTGACAGTTAAATGACTTGTTGTACTTATTAAAATTTAATTTTTAAAATATCATGTATGATTGATTCTTTTTTTAATAAAAAACCTACACTAATTTATGCAACAATTCAAGAAAATCGTTAAAAAATAAATAAAATTACTGTTTTCTAATAATAAAATACCTAGCAGAATAAAGAATTTTTTCATTTACAATATTTAGATGATTCAAATGAATTAGTAATTTTCTAGCAAATATTACAACAAACCATTTAGGAATATTTACAATAATATTATCCAGTAGCTATGTAATAAAGTACATTGCACGAAAATAAAAACAGCTGTATATAAAGAATTAAGGTATGGTCAACAAATCTAAATACAATTCAGATTTTTGTAATTTTATAAAACTACTGAAGTTTATAGTGAAAATAAAATATATTAACACTGTTTAAAAGTAACGATTTTGTTACGCAAAATATTTATGCAAAGGAAAGAAAATTTATAAACAAGTTTTTATAATCAAGTTTAAAATTCAATAAGAAATTTTTAAATAAAGCTTATATGCCTGGAGCACAATTACAGTAAATTTAAATATAAAATTTATTTATTTTGATTAAACAAAACAATTTATTTAATAATTTTCTTTCCTCTGTGATTCCATGTTTTTCTCCTCTCAAATACTATATCATATCACGCTTGGTGGTCACGCATGATCTACTAATTTTGTTATAATAAAGGTTTACAGTATTTACGAATACTTTTTCAGGTTTTTTGGAATTCCTGACAGCTTGTAGAATAGGGCTTGATCAACTGGAACTCATAAACTGGTTTCTGTATATTTTTTCTTTTTTTTTTTTTTTAATTCTTGTTTCTATAATTTTTTTGTGTATTTTTTTTTCTTTTTTTAATCATCATTTAATAACCAGTTTTGAGATTATAGGCATTATCTCAAGTATGTTCATAAAAGTAGTAATGTTTAAGCGACAGATCGGACCAGTCATGGATCAGCATGTAGGTCTATACAACCTTGAACTTGAAAAATATCGTTCGAACAACGTAATCAGTAATTACAGCACGAGGGACAAAATTTCAACCTACATCGAAATCGAACAAGTGATTTAGTTTTCGTGCACCTAATCGACAAAGGGTCGACTTCGCAACAAGACACAGACTTGGGAAAATTGGAATCATGCTCGAAAAATGTATGTATATTAATAAATTATAACTAGTTAAGGTGATCGGATAGTTTTTCTCGTACGCTTACGCTAAAAATCATGGATTTTGTCAATAATAATTTATAAAAAGATTACAAATGTGCGGCATTAAGCGAACAAAAAAGTAATATGCCGCTTATACGCTCACCCTCTCGAATTCATAGTCATCGGCTAAAAGCGCTTCTTCCTCGTCGTTACCCAAGTCGTACTCTTCGTCTCCGAGATCTTCGTCCAACAAGGTATCGTCACTGCGCAAAAATCCAGAAAGGTGCATTTTACAGATGAACACGACAAAGGTATACACTCATGAAAGGGGAGGGGGGCAGCCGTAACAAGCGGAAGTATCGGATTTCTACGGAAAAAATCAGAGCAAAAAAAGATATCGCGGCAACTCGTCACTCACGCATTAAATATCTGCGCATTCACCGATGCAGACTCGGAGTCCTCGGAGAAAACATACGGTTGTGATCGACAGGGTCTAGCAGCTAAGTACTGAGTGTCTCCAAGTATACAAGGTATCATACGCACAGATGCTAACTACGTCATCGTCCCCAAAGCGACTACTTCGCTAACCTTCACTCAGCACACAACAAACGCGGAGACCCGATTTTGGTTATTGCGGACGAGCTGCCGCACAAATTATGCCTCCAAATCACATCCCGACACTTCCAGACTGTTTTTATTTAAGCTTATCAGGCTGGGATGTTAACTTTTTTTGTTAAAAGCTAAAAAAATACTCACTGATCTGACATCGTTCCAATCTACTTCGTCCCTCGCTTGCGTCTAAGCCTCGCTGGAGGGGTGGGGATAGGGTCAAATCGATAACTCGACTCGGCGCACATCGATCGATCCCATATCGTTATATCTCGATCTCGATAATTCAAATAAAAAAGCGGCAAGAAGTGCGAATGTACTAGTCGCAAAAATATATGTAATTATATTTTATTAAGAGTACTTACTTGATGCATACGTATAATTCATTTTCGGAAATTAAACATTTTTCGAAAGTAAACTTGAGGATCGTTTATAGAGAACAATATCCCCAGTACTATAAGTATTCTTTTCGGTCAAATATGCATTTAGTATACAAAAATTATCATTACAGTTTTGTATATAGGTACTTATTTGTTAATTTGTAACGCTTATACTTAATACTTAATATATGTACTTTATACTTAATTGATACAAGTATATTTTGATTTGTGTTCTTCTCTTTAAATATTGATTCGCTTCAAATAAAGCCTCATATACTTACCCATAATACAAATCAGTTTAAGTTTGTATATGGACCTATTATGGTAAGTAAGTATATATTGATCGATTCGAACATCGAAATAACGTTGTGACGTCGCGCAAAACCGATCACTTTGGGAGCACCATTTGTTGAAGAGGGAGTTTACTGTTTAATTCGAACGAGCATTGAAATGCTCTCTCTAATCGCGAAAATAAATTAGGTTGGTGATATTAATAATAACACAAGGTGATTTAAGGTTAAACAAGTTTTTAGGATAACCTCCTAAAAACTTATGTATATTGTCAAGTAAAATCCTAACATCAAAGTAGCTAAGATTCTAAAGTTAAATCGACTCTCATGCTATAGCTAACTCTACGAACTCGCGACTCTGACTGTTGCTCTCCGGAGCTGCGATGATGCTGCTGGGCCTCTTCTGCTGACGTTGAGGGCGTGACCTTGAGTAGAGGGACACATCTTGACGAATCGGAACGACTCCGCGCGGACTAACGAAATGCTACGAACGAATCGGTATCGATCAGCTGGTCTACGCGGTGGTGGAAAATCTATACAAAGGGCCTGACTGTATGACGCACTTCGCGTACATGTGTTGGCCACCCGAGCTCTCAGTCCTTAGTTTTTATAGCACATAAAAACCACGTGTCGCTCGCTAATACAATAGTATAGTTTTTGTCTTAAGCTTTCTACGAATTTCTATTTACCTAAACATAAATCTATACTTGAGATTTTGTGAACTCGAGACTCTATGGTTTCCTATTCTAAAGATTTATATTACCATTTGCCTAGCTTTGAGTGACCAAACAGAAATGCCTTTGTACTTTCTAATAATTCTATAATAATAGTTGTATATGTATTAAATACTAAATTTAAATATCGCGCTTTAATCATATCTAAAGTCACGTGCATGCGCAGCCCATCACAATAACGTATACGTTATTATGTTCATATTAGTATTATTATCGCATATGGCTTACTCCATGATATGTATAGTATAAATATATATTAAAGGCGACGATGCTGCCATCATCGCAAGAATTCCGAAGTACCTAACTGACTAATGCGATTTTTCGAGAAAGAAGTATATATATAAGTACATCATTATTAGTTGACCGCGACGATGAAAAGAAGCTATATAGAAGCGATTCAAAGAAAAGGGAGTTAAAGAAAAGTGGTTATAAAAGTATAAGACCTATTCTTGTTATTCTGACTGAAAAAATTGCAGTTGGTCAAAATGGCGGATGAATCAGCAAAAAAAGTTCAAGATAATCAAGTACTTTTAATATTTAAATAAATAACCATTGATTATTAACGTCCTAACGTGATAACCTTATATACTAATTAGACATTTTTGTAATATTTGTACAGATGCCTGCGCCAAAAATAAAACATGATTGGTATCAAACTGAGACTCATGTTATTGTTACTGTTTTGGCAAAAAATACGGACAATGTGAAAGTCGTTTATGGCGAGACAACAGTAAGTGAATATTTATACAAATTTAATCTTTCCTTGATTTTTTAATTTTATATTACAATTGACCAAATTTTTCAGTTGCTAAAATTTTGTTTGATTTCTTTTTGTAAACTTTAAACTTGTAACAATCACCAATTTATTATTTCAAAACATTTTCAAGCTTTATGTATGAAAACCAGTTGAATTCTACATTTAAGTATTACATTATAGTGACAAATCTTTTGTTTTATTCATAAAGTAAAGTATCGAATGTTACATTTCAGCTCAGTGTTTCTGCAAAATTACCAACGGGTAGCGATTACAGTTTGGAATTGGACTTAGCCCACCACGTTGTACCTGATCAATGTTCGCATAAAGTAATGCCATCTAAAATAGAGATTAAACTCAAGAAACGTGATGGACATAGATGGACTGTTTTGGAAGGAAATCCAGTAAGCCAAGATGTACAACCAATACCTCAAGGTATTATTATTATATGATGAGGAACTTGTTTTCTAAAATATTGCTCTAAGCCAACTACCTACATATTGACTTCTTAGAAATATTGCAAGCTGGGACTCAACCTCCAAAATATCCAAGCTCTTCCAAAAAATCTAAAGACTGGGATAAAGTAGAAAAAGAGATTGAAAAGCAAGAGGCTGAAGAAAAGCCAGAAGGAGAAGCTGCCCTGAATTCACTCTTCCAACAAATTTATGGAAAAGGATCAGATGAAGTTAGACGTGCCATGAACAAATCATTTGTATGTAAAAACTTGATTACTAGTTTTTAATTTTTTTTAGTTATTGACAAAAAATGTATTTTTTATAACAGCAAGAATCTGGTGGAACTGTGTTGAGCACCAATTGGAATGAAGTAGGCAATGGAACAGTTGAAAGAAAACCCCCAGATGGTATGGAATGGAAAAACTGGGATTCATAAACAATTTTTCATAAGACTAAGAGTTTTGTTATTTATAAAAAAAATGTAAAGTAAAAAAAGAACTAATTAATATGCTATTTAAGGATAACGAAATCTTGAAATAAAAAATTTTCATGTTATTAACAATTAAGTGTTATTATTTTTATACACTGATAACTTGTAAGATAAATATTACAGCTAGCCATTTCATGTAGGATTAACAGGTTTGTAAAACAATAAAAAAAACCATTGTAAGTAAAGATTTTATTTTATTACTGTAAATAATAATCACATGCAGTTATTTACCTTATTTATTATATATTACATTATAATAATTACATATATTACAAATGTCATCACCATATTACATTTTACACAATTAAATGCTTTTGCAAGGCAAGTGTATTGCACATTGCTACATTTCTACAAACTTTCTCATTATTCTTAAAAGCTTATTCATTGGCAGTTTCAGCTTCTAAAAATTTGTTGTAAAATATATAAAGTGCAAACAGCTATCCCCAAATAATAACCAGTCTGTTTGATTTTTTCTATATCCGGCAATGGAAGATCATCTTCTATGGTACTATGATCTAGTATATGTTCTGCCGATGTAGTACTTATTCTAGTTAAACCTGCTACGGCAAGAGCTGATGTGATATTATTTTCCTGTTTTTCAATTCGTTTTAATATTGCTGCAAATTTTTCATTTAAATTAATTTCCATTGAACTTTGGGCTTCGGTAATGACATTCCTTACATCTATAATTCTTTTATTATTATAAACCATAGAACCTGTTAACGAAACAATAGCTAAAAGTGCCGATGCCAAAATTGAAAGGTATTTATATTTTTGAGCATTCATGGCTTGACTATCATGATACTCTTTAATAGCAGTTGCTAATTGTGTAAAATGATCCCGTTCTTCTCCTTCCAAAAGTGTAAGCTGCCCTGTAATTCTGGTCTGTTCTTGTAAACCTTTGTTTTCTAAGATTGTCAGTTGTACATATTTAGGATCATCTCTTTTTGTTTGAATTAGTTCACTATAAATTTCTTTTAACTTTTCATTGACAGAAGTTGCTCGACGTGTTAATTCTCGACGTTGATCTTGACATTTGAATAACTTATCTTGTACCATTATTACTTGTTGCTTAGCAAGTTCAACTTTATCCATTCCTGTCAATTGCTGATACCATTGCCAATAATTGACTAGTCGCTTTGGTAAAGGAGTCGATGGTTGTAAGGCAGCAGTATTAAAATCTTGTATAATAGTAGAATCATTTACTTGCTAAAATAAAGGAAAATCACGATAAGGTGCAAAAATCTGAAAGTAGAGTCAAAGAAATAGAAATAAAAAGTATTACCTTCACAATATTGACATATTTTTCAGAAGCTGCGTTTTGCAAATTCGAAATTTTTTGTTGTGCTCTTTCAGTTGCATTTCCAATTGCAGTACTAGCGTTAAATAACAATGGTGATTTGTTTATCTGTTCTGTTAAAGATTTTAGAACTCTTCTCGAGTTCCCTGCCATTTTACAATCTTGTCAACAGTTAATTATCTTGACATGAATTATTTTTTAAATTATACATAAACTTGAATGAGTAACCTAAAAAAACACTCGGATTTTGCCGAGTTCTGCTGCGGAGAGCGATTAGATCACGTGATGTTCGTCCATATTATATAGGTATAGCTTATACTGTGCATCTAATACTTATTGACTGGAATGACAATTTTTTTTCCAATGAATTTTTTAGTGATGGGATTGTATGTTATTTGCATTTTATTACATGTTAGATTTAGCTAAAATTCACATATCGTATTAAATAATAATTTTGCTAGTCAGTGTTCTTTTTGGTACTATATTAATGTATATATGTAGGTACCCCACCGATAGGTGGCGGCACGTCCGACCACACAGAGAGAGAGAGAGGGAGAGAGCGGCTCACGCCGCGAGCGAGCGACTAGTTCAGTGCCGCTTTGACCACGATCCAGACCAGTCAGGCTGGAGAGACGGAGACAGAATAAAGGAATAGTCCAGGATAGGCAGAGTGTTCATTCCTCCCCGCGCCTCATCCCGACATATATACAGTATATATGTATATATATATATATATGTGTGTGTGTGTGTATTTAAAAAAGTATTTATTATGCACAAGCAGAGAGTAAGAGAGACTGTGCACCCCTGTGCACAAGACAGAAAAATTTTGTAATATATAAGTACTCACCTACTCGCGCCCTTATTCGTAATGTCGAGAGCTCGCTATTCGAGATTCCAAATTAAAATAACCCAAATCGAGATATAGTCGGTCGCAAATCACGGTGCCCTCTTGTGCAGCCGACGTCAGGTCCTGCACGTTGTCTTTCTGCTTGCGAAAAAAGTGACGTCTTGGAGTTTACAGTACTTAACGAAGTAAATGTTGCTATTACGATGTTTAATTTTACTTGAGAAAGCTTCGCCGAGAATCAGTGATGTATTCGCGATAGAGCTCAACGTCATTTCTTGTTTCAGTGTGCCTCGAATGCCTTCACTGTGATTTCCTTTGAAACGTGTTGCACGTACATTTCTATGATGTCCGGGATGTTTTGGCACAATAATTATGCACCGTCGGTTCAGATCGACTCGCTTCTCAGCGAAGAGGTAAGCGCTACCTTCACCTAGATGCGTCGTTATCCGCGTCTTGGATGAAAATGTTTTAGGAAAGTGAAGTGTTCTTATCTTGCGTATCTACGTCGTACACACAAAGAACTTGTTAACCCAACAAATGCTGAGCCTGGCTCTTGCTCTCCACTTACATTACTATAGCAGCTCAGTAGACAATGTCTTGAAGCAACAAACATATAGCGACCTGCAGTTATATCTATAATAATGCATGTTACTCAACTTGTTCACATTTTTAAATGCTTTTTAACATAATGTGGCTGAGAAACATGATCAACACACATCAAAAACAAATACTTGAATGATTATATCTAATTTCAGGATGTAACACTTCAGAAATTAATGGATGCTGAAGATATTTTACAAGAATGCAAGAGTCAAAATAAAAAATTGATCGAATAGTAAGTGTAAAACAAACAATAATGTAAAATGCAAATCATTAACTTTGAAGACGCGTGCTGTGTAACCTTGATTTATTTCAGTCTAACAAGACAAGATATTTTGGAAGAGTTAGTCAACTTGATAACAGAAGAACCATCCTCAGAATTAGAAGAACGATGGCGTTATAAATACTCTAATGTTGCTTGTGAATTACTTACTTGTGATGTTCCAATACTCACTGAAAAATTAGCTGGTAATGCTATAAATACTTTTGTACTGATAATCTGATCTTCGTATTCTTAATAATTGTGGTAAAAATTGAATTTTGATTTTGATTTTAGCTAATGAAATGTTGTTATCAAAATTATATTCTTTTATTGACAAAGACCAGCCACTGAATCCATTATTAGCATCATTTTTTAGTAAAACTTTACATGCACTTTTAAGGAGAGCTTCCGATCAGGCATGTCGATCTTATTTGTTTAAAAATTAAAGTATTTATATGGAGAATAAAAATGAATAATTAATATTCTAGAACTGGTTTTCGCATCAATTTGTATGCCTTCAAGTCTTGGAATCATTGAAGAGTCGTAAGAATTGTGTTGATTTACTATTGCAACACATACAAACTTCAGCCATCATGGATTTAATATTGATTCTTCTTACAAAAATTGAAGGAGATGAGATGCGTCAGAATATCTTGAATGTAAGTTGTAAATTTTTTTATTTTCATGAAAAATATTAGTGCATTATGCAACAAGGGACAAAAGTAGAATATTTTTACTGCAAATTGCATTTGTGCAAATTTTTTTCTTAATATTTTCAGAGACAAAAAGTGGCCTTGATCGGTGTGTGGAATAAAATACTATATGCAACATGGGTCAAAAGTAGGTTTTTTTTCCTGGTGATTGCTGCCCGAACAAGAATATTTTTCCTTCGGGTATAATATTCTCGTTTCGGCACTAAACTCACCAGTGGGAAAATTCTGCTTCTTTGGCCCCTTTTTGCATTATGTACTATTATTTCCACAAAAGCGGGAGTGCACAATATAAGAGGGAATAAAAGCCTACTTTAGTCCCGCTTTTCAGGTCAATAAAGTGCCTATTAAATCGTACAATAATCAAACTGGCATTATTTTTTCTAGTGGTTGGATGATCAACAGCTAGTTCAAAGATTAGTCAAACTTTTGTCCCCTTCTTCAGATCCTGAAAAACACACAAACGCTTCACAGCTTCTCTGTGATATAGTCAAGTCTCCTCGCATGGAGCCTGAAAAGCGGCCCGATCCCATCTTACAATCTCTACAATCGTAAAAAACCTTCTTTTTGATTCAACTTTTTTTTCATTTTTCTCAATTTTAACTAAATAATAATACGTGACTTTTTTTTCTCAGAGAGGAAACTACTAAATTGATATTAGATACAATATTATGTGGAGAGAAGCTTGAAAGTAGTATTGTTGGTGGAGTAAGGATATTAATAAATTTGCTCGGTCAAAGAGAAAATAAGAAAGCAGAAAGCAGCGAAACTTACGGAGTTCCTTTCAATAATATTGTGGAAGATGAACAGCGTGATAAATTTGCATTAGTTATCATACCATATTTAGATAAATTTAATCATTTATTACTTGACCCTCCAGAAGTACGTTTCTTGGAATACAACATACATTATAAATTCAAATTATCATTGATTATGGTAATATATATTACATATATTTTACAGAAACCCTCGGTTAAAACTACAGCAGGATTCTTAGAAAAGCCATTTGGACGTTCCCGTTTGTATATTTTAAAATTATACGTTAGCCTTTTGTCAACTGAGAATTCAAAAGTTTTTGAGAAATTCGCTGAGTTGAACACATTTAACATTTTATTTGTACGTCTACGTTATTTATTAATATAATTTGCATATATACTTATATTGCACTATATCGTTAAACATTTTGAAATGCATTTTGGTTTTAGGATTTATTTTTCCAATTTGCATGGAACAACTTCTTACATACTCAAGTACAACAGTGCTTATCATTAGTAATAAACTGTGATTGTCCTAATGTTAATGAAATTATGTATTCTCATGTAAGTCCAATTTCAAGTTATTAATATCTTATAATTGTTGGTGCATTCAAACAAAGTTTGTAAATAATTCATTAAATTTTATCCATTCAGATATTTATGAAATGTAAGTTAATCAATAGAATTCTGGAAGCTTGGGAAAACAACGATAACAATACACTGTAAGTGGAGCAGCAATTATTATGTGACAATAAATATTTCTTAAAATTGTTCATCGCTATTTTCCATCTATTTTCTAGTAATGAAAAGAATGGCGTTAGACAAGGATACATGGGTCATCTTATTATAATGGCTAATGAAATTGTTACACGCTGCGAGGAAAGTAATGTTCTATTAAGTTACTTAAAAAGTAACTTGGATGAAGAAAGTATGCAAAAGTGGGAGAATTTCATATCGTCAAAATTAGATGAAATCAATAAGAAACAACAACTTACGCTGGTTAGTTATTTGAGAAATTAATTAGTTATGCTAGATAAACAATTTTGCAACAAGTAAAAAACATTTACAATTTATAGGGAGAACCCCCAGAGGCCTATATGATGTCTTCGAGTGGCAATTCGGATGAATATGCTTCTTTTCCACAAGATGCGTATGGGCAAGAAGTTAGTGATTATTTTTCTTACACAACTAATTAAAACGTATTTAAAAATGTAATGAATATAAAATTGTGTTTTTTTGTTTATAGTTATGTAGCAATTACGCTGAACAATCCACAGTACCTGCATATGTTGATGGTGATTATAACTTTCGAATGGAGAAGTTTCATCATGATGGAGACGATAATTGGCAGTAAGACTTGAAATTTCTATTTATCTAAAGCAACATAGTTTAAAATGAATCTCAATCCAAATTCATTTCTATTGTTTATTTTAGAAATGAATTCAATTACAACGCATTTGACCTCTCAGATGATAGTTATGACAAGAGACAGGAAATGTTCAATAAAATTTGCGATGAAAAGAAAGAACTCGGTGATGAATGTACTAAGCAAACAGAAGAAGATAAATCAGATTGGCTGAGTAAAAAAAAACATCATAATTCAAGCTCTTCCGATGAAGAAGATTTAGATGATATTCCTGATATGGGTTTGGAAGAGGAACCAACTGACCGTAAGTCATGCATAGATAAAGAAAAAAATATACTTAAATTCTTTGGTGATGAAAAATAGATTAATAATCTTCCTATTCTATTAAAGCTTGGAATTCCATGAAACCATTATCAGCAGCAGTACCTGGTGCAGCAACAATTAATCTTTGGAATACTGATGTACCAGCAGAACCCGTGGAACAGACAGGTTGGGCTAATTTTGATCATTTTAATAGTGCATTCAGCACTGATATCAGTTTTCAAAATAAGCCTTGCAACGAAATAAAAGCTGAACTGCCAGAAGTGCCAATTGTAAATGAAAATATATCTTTGCCTGAAAATGATGCTGGCAGCAATTTGAAAAATAGCGAAAACAAAGAACATGTCAATAAGGCCGAAGATATTGAATCAAAGACTGAAGAAATTAACGTATCTAGTGTACCAAAATCAGATTGTATAGAAACTCCTGTAAATATACCTGACAGTAATGCAAATCTGACTGTTGTAGAAAATAGGTAATTTTCATTAATATTTTTATTGTTTTGTGCATTCTCTGTATTCTTATACTTTTCAAAATACTTTTTAGAACGCCTGAATCCAAAGCTGATGATATCACGATCTTAGAAGCAAGTTCTCCTAATATATCAGCAGAAACATCTTCAGAGAATCTAAGCAACATTGAAACGAGTGCCACAGTCAACAAATGTCCAGTTGTGACTGCTGCTGAGTCGTCACAGTAAAAACATCATTAACCATCAAGTGTCAAATAGCAATAGGATACACCATATCAAATGATCTTACTATTTTCCCAAAGTACTTTACATTTGTACACTTACTAAAATTGGCCTTACATCCCTAGAGTGAGAGGTTCATTAATACTTGAAACTTGATACTCGAATGTATTCATTTTGCCTACAATCTGCGAAAAACTTCTCAATCACAAGAACTATCACTATTTTTGGGCAATGTTCTTAAGTACAAATGTTTCTTTCCTCCTTGTGTAGTATGCTAATTGTTAAAAGCTCTTAAATTTTAACTTGTACGTAACTACTTGACACAAGGGCAGTCTTTTTAAATGATATGATGCTTTCCGACGGCGTTTCCTCTGTACAATATAATCTATTTTATTATGCCAATCACACACAGGGAAACTTGAATGACTCGAGTGTACACATAGGTCCAACAAGACGAAAAATGCAAGAGAGTGAATGCATTCATTCAAGTTCATTGAGGAAGCGCTGTGTTTAGAAGGAGAGGGTGTATGTATTATATAATATAATATAATATAACACGTCGTTAAACACGTGTTAAAAAGATAGTCAAAGTACAAGAATTCAAGAGCGAAAGCGCCTCGTATATGGACGAGCGCCAAGATCTCTCTATATCTTCAATCACTGTATTTGTACTGATTCACCGTATTTTTCATTTTACACGAGTAATCAAGTATTACGCAGCATTGTATACTGCAACAATGTTAGATAAACATATAATACGCGAGGCTATTTGAGGAAATATCACTATAGTCCGATATATTACACAATGAATTAGTGCTTTTGCTTTTTCGAAAGACAAAACAGAAGTACTTAGGTACAGTGCCTACAAATTGCTTAAAACTTATTCCTATGTGCCGTGGTATGGTATAAAAAAAGATCATGAGTATTTTTATTAAGTTGTAAATTTATATTATTGGGTTGATGACATCTAAAAGTTATTGCGACATCAAATGTGCCCCTGTTTGCATTCCAACAGAGAAACTCAGACAAAAAAGAACATTATATATATATATATTGAGAAGAAAAAAAGAAAATCTTGTAGTACTTCAATCTTTGTCTCTTTTTCATTTGAGTAATTCAAAGATTTTTTTTTAAAGTAGGAAGCCAATCTCCTGGAAAGTGTTAATACATATGGTGGTAGTTTTTAGAAACTTCGTTAAACTTGGCCGATTATAAAACAATTTGTGTTAATCAATTTTATAATTGTTAAATATTTTAAGAAATAAATATTATTTAAGTGAAAAAGTAGTGCGTTTCAATCCTATTTCCAGCAAAATGATTATATCAAATGAGATTCCGAGAAACTTATACTGTTCCCGGAAAATAGTAAAACACACGAAAAGATGTGTATGACGAAGACCGAAGACAAAGGAATAAAAAAATCACTCCGCAGTGACTCCGCACGTAGCGCCACCCCGCACTCCGACGTCCGACGCAGCCAGCAGCCCGCCAGCCCGCTTTTTCATGAAAACATAATCTACAGTTGGTATCACTGACTGCTTGTGGCGCGCGCGCACAGCTATTGGCTAATTGCCAATCGGCTAAAGCTAAGTTATCCGCGGCATTTTGCGCTTGGTATAGTAGCGAACTTAGTTGCGAATGGTGCTGGTCTCTCCCACTCTCCCTCTCCGCGACTACCAGCTATACATCAGTATAGTCTAGGCATACCTTATACCTGTACGGCACAGCGGATTATAGCGAAAAATTTTCCCGGACTTCACTTCATACCTTTTATAAGTAGGTACCAGCAGAGTACAGTCAGTGCAGAACTATATAGTATATAGAAGCCCGAGCTGCCCGAGACAAGTGGTAACGCGTACGGCGTATCACGCATAGGCCAGGACTGCACGACGCACACTGTTAGCATCTAATTCTCGAAATAACTTGAATTTTACGTCGATTCTTCAAAATTGTGCTTCACGAATAGAAGAAAGTGATAAAAACTCAACGAAATAGGCAGTGAACATTAAGTTTTTATCAAAACAAACGTGAAAAATGTCGGACGAAAAGAAGGTAGCGTTTTCTAACCTCAAATTCGGCACTTTGTTGTGGCGTTCCTTTCCGCCGCGCCCGCCGCCCGCAATGCAAATAGTTATTCATTCGTTTTTATTATATTTTGCAGGATTCGAAAGAATCGGAACACATAAACTTGAAGGTCCTAGGACAGGACAACGGCGTAGTACAATTCAAAATAAAGAAACACACGCCCCTCAGGAAATTGATGAATGCGTATTGTGACAGAGCGGTATGTTTACATTTCAATTCTTTGTTTTATAACTAAAAATTGTATCCAATGCTAATAAACAATCCATGTTATTGCAGGGACTTGCAATCGCTGCAGTGCGATTCCGGTTTGATGGTCAACCTATTCATGAACTGGACACACCTTCGACGTTAGAGATGGAAGAGGGTGATACAATAGAAGTGTATCAGCAGCAAACGGGCGGTGGACTTTGATTTAATATTTCATTATTTTTATAAAGATTAAAATATAAAATGCTTAATTTGCAAACTTCGATACTTTCACTAAGTAGATAAGTTTTTTATCTCTCCATGGTAGTGTATAATTAAGATTTAAGATTAAATAAAATCAGATTTTCTATAGTTTTATTTGATTTGCTGCTTTCGAACACGAAAATTTTAAAGGTTTCTAAAAAATTACAATCTAAATCTCAAAACATTCATTATTTTTATTTATAGCTTATAGATACATAAGAGTCATTTTTGTTGCGCTAAATAAATTTTTAAAAATAAAATATGATATTGTAAAAGGAGAACATTTTTTTTTAACTCGCTAATCCAGCTTTCTGCCGACAAAGTGACATGAGTGCTCTGAGCATGAATTGTCTTCTCGATAGTTGCCTGACTTGTTTGAGGAAAGCATCCAAGTCAATTATACTGCTTCGCAATCCTTCAGCAAGATAATAAATTGCATCCTCAATAGCAGCTTCCTCCACAAAAGCATTCAGCATTCTACAGAAAGGAAATATTCATCAGATCAGAAGCAGTACATGGATTAATATTTTGAATTTAGAATACGTACTGCTTGTATAACGGGGCAACTGTAGTAACAGCTTCATCAACCTCGATAGATTGATTATCAGCAAGTTTTTCTATTTCCTTTTCTAATTCCGATTCCTTGTCCTGCAAGATTTTTATATTCTTCTCAAGTTCCGATTTTTCTTTTTGGAACTTGGTAAACAGTTCTGTTAAACGAGCTGATCCACTCGATAATTCTTGTTGAGTGCGACGTAGTGTTTCAAGCTCTGCATGCAGTTGAGACGATTGTTCGCGTAGTCGGCGTCGTAGTTTATCTCCTATGGCTGACAAGAGAGATGCTCTTATATGCTCTTCCGTTATTGTTCCAGTACCACCACTCGAACTTGCAGGTACAGCAGGTGACTAAAAATAGTTAAAAATGATATAATGTAATGTTGGGATGTAAATTCAAGTATGTACTAGAAGGTTCAATTTTGAAAAATGTATTTAATAATAATGATGAACTCGGTATCATGACTCATAAATGTTGTGACTCATCTTTTATAGATATCAATTTATCAAGCGAGTAGTAATGAATTTAACCAAATTTTCTATATTTGTGATCAAATTGAAATGCTTACTGCTGCTCCTGGGTATGGTGGGTAAGGCCCAGTATATCCAGGCATTGGGTAATTAGGAGTTGAACCTGAAAATTGATAATGTGGATATGGAGCATCATTTGGAGGAGGGTATATATTAGGCATCATGTGCGAGGGTTGTGGAAATCCTCCTTGTGGCATCATTGGCATCGAGGGCATAATGGCTATCAGAGAAAACAGTAATCATCAAATAACAGATACATTTAAAACTTGTGGCATTTATGTTAAAATGCTTCTTACGTTGTTTTGGATAAGGCGTTGAATTCATAAGGTTATGAGGTAGAACAGGTTCAGTTTTTGGTTTTGCATAAACAGGTGGATGTTCACCAAAGATAATAATCATAACCTGAATTAAACTATCTAAATCTGATTTGTGCTGTAAATAACAACAGTATACATTTACAAGTCAAACAAATGTATAAGACAAAAGAAATGTTTGCTGCTTGAGAAACTTACTGGAATCCATTCGTGCAAGTATGGCAAGTAAATTTTACCATTGTGATCAACAAAATTGCCAACTTTAATATTCATGTCCGGTGTTGGTGTAACATAACACATTGGAGCATTGTTTGGGTGCGTATCCATGACCCATATACATATTGGAATATGATAAGTATTGCCTACAGTAAAAACGTTTGATTTTCATTGCATTAGTTGTGCAAGTAGAATGTTTAAACAAATAATATTTACCGTGTAAGGAGCTTACCTTTGAAATTCACAGGAATGGTTCCTTGTAAGTTAATAAGTTCCTTACGAGTCCCATCATTGAACACTAAAATAAAAAGCACGTGTAAGCAGCTTTTATAAATATTCTGTTAATTTACCAACCTACCAAAAGGTTCAATCTTCCAATGTAAACTACGATAGTGGTTCAGCACTCGAATAACATCTTTACGTGTAATATCTGGATTATGATACTGGAACAGGGAAAGAAATAAGAAATATTACAGCTTGGTGTAAAACTGGAAAAATTGCCCAAGAAGGTACCGAGTTGTACTCGCGTACACTTGTAAAGTATGGTGCAATCCACTGTGCAGATAAGTAATAATATTGATACTCACTTGAGCTAGAAATTGTTTTATCTTAGACTCGTCTACGATATTCATTTTAACCATCCAGTTTTGCAGCAGAGAACGTAAAAAGAAATAATAAACTATATACAGGTAGGTGATTAATAGGGGGGTTAAATGGCGACTGTTTCGTTTGTAGCATGAAGAATGAATGTGAAAAATTGGGTGACGTTCGCGAGAGACTGCAGCCAGCAGAGGCTGCTTTATAAATTGCGAAGCGCGATTATTTGAGACGCATAACTTTGACTAGGTGCACGTATAAAAGTGACTCCCTGACAATCGCGGTGATAAAGGTTGATACTAGATACTACGTGATAAGTAATGCTACTGCTGAGAAAGTGTTTAAAACTTTAAAACCAGTGCCCGTGAGCCCGTGACTGCGTGGGACTGTGTGTCAAGTATTACTTGAAGTGCACAACGAAAGCCATTGTCAGACGAAATCAGCTGGGGCTGGGGGCTGGGGTGTAGTATAGGAACTTTTGGAAACATAGAATTTTTCATTTTTTGCCAGTGTGGCCAATTCAATAAAAATTGGCGCTACTTTTGAATGCAACCAAAGTATATATATACATATAATAGACGGTATGCCAAGAATTCCCTGAATCGCAATGCATGAAAATAAATAAATTAACTTATAAATCCACACTAAAGCAGCTTTTCTTTTCAATGGGTTCAATGGGGAATTTCATATCAGGTTATACAAATGTTTGTTTGCTAAATAATTAAAACAAAATTTTAATAGTTATATATTTGTTGTTTAATTGATTCTCTCGATATTTTAATTAAAAATTTTTGAACAACGGAGATCCAAAATTTGCATTTTTCATTTACAGCATTATCAGCTGAAAGAAGAGATCAAATCCAAGAAACATGCTTGCAGGTGCAACACGGCAGCGGCGGGAGCAGCGGCCGCTCCGTCTCTCTTGCATCCACACTCCCCCGTAGGTCTGCTAATAGGCCTACTTACAACCTACAAGTTGGATCACGCAGCAATAGGTCCAGTCATGTATCTGGAGACGAGCTGGAGCAGGCTGGAGCGGCCGACCAAGCTACGTCCGCGCCCTTTCCTGCATGACGCAGGCCTACTCACGGCCTATACTCTTTAGCTCAGGCTCGGCTCCATTATTATAGAATATAGACTCTCAGCGATCGGCCGGCGGTCTGGGTGCAGTAGCCTGGCCTGCGCTCTGGCGTGCCGTCGCCTCGTCGTGGAGCTGAACTGGATCGATTCCCATCGACGCGCAGCCAGCCAAGAGCCGCCGCCGCCGCCGCCGTGTCCAAGCAAAACACGAATAACGCGCCGCGCCACCGAGACAGCGCCAGCTAGCCGCTCGGGAGGGGGAGGAGGGCTTCGACTCGAGAGCGCGCGCGACTTTTGGAGCACAGTGCACACGCACACTACGCACAGTACAAGCTGCCTACTTGCCAGCCGCGGACGTGCCGCTGCGTTCCGCTTCCGCTACTCCTTTTTCGCCGCCGTCGCCGCCGCCTCCGTTTTCCTCCCCGCGGCGTACGTATAATTTTCACGGGATTCCTGCACGGCCATCCAGTCAGGAGACGAGCCCAAACCGTGGCATGCTGACCAGTGTTTCTCGGCGCCGCTTGCAGCTGCGAGCGGCTGCCACCGCCTCCACCCGCGGGTCAAAATAAACCCGAGAACAGCAGCGCGGGCGCCGCGAAGACTCGACCCTATAGCCAGTTCAGCGATTGTGCGTCGTTCAGCAGCGGTCCGTCGTTGCAGTGCAGCGAGTGCTTGCGTGCGTGGGAGCTAGTGGAAAGGCTGCGCGAGGATGACTCCGTGATCGGAGAATGAGCGCCCGACCGTGAGCTGCATCTGCATCAGAGGCTAGCGACCGCGAGCAGCCAGCCAGGCAGGCAAGCGAAAGCGGGAGCCAGAGAGCGGAGACTTGGAGAGAGAAGAGAAGAGAGACCAAGCGAGGAAAGGGCCAGCAGCAGCGCACAGCCGGCACAGCCGATGTGAGTGAGTGAGGGAGCGCGAGTGCTCCGAGCGAGAAAGGAAAGAGAGACGGCGATAGATAGATATAGATAGAGAGTGAGCGAGAGAGAGAGAGAGAGAGTGAGAGAGAGAGGGAGCGCGCCGCTGCAGGAGGCGCCGAGTGGCGGAGAGCGCGCGGCGGCTGCGATGAGTTCACGCGCCGCTGGCCGCTGCTGCTCCTGCTTCTGGCAGCGACGAGAGCACTACTTCCGTACGGACCAGGGAGCCTCTCCCTCGCCGATTAGTACTCCCCGTCGGCTGCTACTCCCTGCTGCTTCTGTCGTCTACATTTCTCCGCTCGGATAAGCGCACACCTTCGACGGGTTATGTTTCCCACTTTCATCGGGATCCTAGGTGAGTTACCTCAGCTATATGCACCTAATATTTCAGTTGGGCCACTCGGCCTCACTTCTCCGCGTCTCCACCTCGACTCCTCTGCACAACATGCACCACACCGCGACGAGGACGTTCCTGCTCTGCGAGCTGATCGCAGCTCGGCCGAGAGTCCGAGTTATTTAGGGCATTACGTCTTGTTTCTCTCTCTCTCTCTCTCTCTCTCTCTCTCGCTCTCTCTCTCTCTCTCTCTCTCTCTCTCTCTCTCCCTCTCTCACTCTCGGTATATTGCGTTATTCCTGTATTGCACTGTTTTTTAACAGAGCCCCCTGCAATTTCAAATCAGCCAGCTTGCTTATATATCAGTGTCAACTGCAGAGTTGATTATACAGGAACAATGCCACATACAGCCAAGAGAAAAATCAAAACACTGAATGCATTGCGCACCAACATGCAAATACTCCTCCACTATGTGCAATCATTTGACTTGATATCACAGCGGAGAAAAATTAAATCTTAGAAATGAGATTTTTCCAGTCATTTTTATACGAGTTAATATAATAGTGTAATTTATGAAATTACAATATGAAATTAAATGCTGAACAAACTTAGGCTCCCGTATTATTTTTGTAGACATACAATCGTGGTGGGAGGTGCCGAGTATAGCGCACTTTTGTTCCTTATTCAGAGACGCCTTCAATCTACTGGATTTTGATATTGAGGTATCTAATATAGATACAAAATGGCTTTTGCTCAATTAGGCACTACCCATGCAAGCTTGTCGCACGACTTTTATTTTGCAAAACAAAAAAAAAACGAATTTATCTGCTGCTTAGCTTATGCTCTGCCTTTTTATGTACTCGCTATGGGCTACTTTGCATATTTCAAATATAAATTAATTTAAACACAACTGTTTTAGGATTTGGAGCAAGCTCTTTTGACAGATCCAAGTAGCACAGGCACCGAGGGTCAGGATTTATTGCAGGAACTTATCGTTAGGTTACTGGAAGGCTGTTTGCCCGATGACACTCGCAATGACATCTCTACGTTTAATTACCAGATGTTCCTTAGAAGGCTCTTTCGTAAAAAATGTCAAGTATGTATATAGTGGTATTTTGGTAATTTGCAGATGGAATATGCACACTCTTCTAAAGCTAATAATAATTTTTATTTTTAGGAATACAAGTGTGAGAATCCATTCAATACAGATGTAGACTTTGAATTGTTACCCCTGCGTCGAAAAGTAGAAATCTTGAGAGCTCTCTGTGATTTCCGACTTGATGCTGCAGACGTTGTGAGTATCCTAGTTTGTTTTAAAAAAATTCATTCTCAAGATGAAATCATAAAAAGTTTTTGCGCGCAGGAGGAGTCGCTAGGCGACTTGGACTCTGATAGTCTACGAGTTGAACCATTAGGTCATGACCGTAAGAATTCTGCCTATTGGTACTTTTACGGAACTCGACTGTATAGGGAGGACTACATTGACATTTCAAACACTGTTCTGTCCCCAAAACAAAAACAGAACAGGCCAAGAGACAAAAGACGTAAAAGGCGTCGGAGTAGATTGGCAAAGGAGGAAAAGGAGGAAGAAGAGAAGGAGGAAGACTGTCTAGTTTCAGCTGATAGCGAAGATTGCGAAAGAGAACGTATTTGGCAAGTAGTCTGTTTTACACTTCAGGACTGGAGCCGTTTGGTTGAAAAATTCAAAGATTCTGTAAGTTTATATCATTAAATTGCAAGAAAAATACTCAATTTATATGAACCAAGATTAATAAAATTGAATTTACAGGAACACGCAACTGAACGCAAACTTTACGAGACGCTCTCACAGGATTTTATGCCTGAAATTCCAAAACTTTTTGACCTGAAGGAGAAACAGCAAAGGCGCAAGATTTTGCAGCGTAGCAGCGCTCGAACCGTCCAAAGTCTGCACGAAAACGACGACGAACAACCAATCATGGTCAAGAGCAAGATCAAAACAAAAACGAACAAAACCACAAAGAAAAACACAAACCAAACATCGAAAAATGCGAAAACCGAGGTGGCGGTCGTACCGCCGCCGGTGCAAAAGAAAGGACGACAGACCAATAACTCGTTGGCTTCTGCCGTTGGACAAATCCTCATCGATACGTGCGACCAAGTAACGGATGTGGAGCAGAGTAAGAAAGGCTCTGGTGGAAAGCATGGAGGTAGTGTATCCTCTGGATACGGGTATGGCTTCAACAGCATTGGCATCGAAGAGGAGGAACAGCAAGTTGGAATGCATAAAGTGCTTAACATATTAAAAGACCACGAAGACGCGTGGCCTTTCACAGATCCTGTTGACGAGCAGTATGCGCCAAGGTAAATAATTGAACTTTGTGACCTACATCAATATTATTAGTTAAGCCAGTGAATAAATTTATTTAAACAATTTACTTATAGGTATTACAGTGTTGTTCGACGACCAATGGACCTTAGTAAAATGGAAGAAAAGTTAGAAGAAGGTTCTTATAAGACAATAGGCCAATTTAAACGAGATTTCCGACTGATAATTGACAACTGTAAGCAGTATAATGGTTCTGACAATGGTAAGAGTTTGATTTTGTCTTCATCGTTGAATCTTTTTAATATAATATATGCGCATGTACTTGTGTTTATCTTTTTTAAAATTCTTTAGAATATACAGAAATGGCAATGAACTTGAAGGATGTTTTTGATCGCGCGGTAGATCGATACTTGGAATCAGAAGAATCTTGCGATGATTCGTTGTCTTGTGGTTCTGCTGCTGCTAGTGTTCATTCCCCAGGTTACAAAAGTAAAAACTCTTCGCCATCCGCTATTCGACACAGTCAGAGGCATAAACAATCGCGAAATAAAAAGAATAAGTTGGGTAATAAATCGAGTAAAAAGAAGACGAGACAACGAGCTTATGACGATGCTTCTGCGAAAGAAGAGAGTGAAGCAGAAACAAAAGTAGTTACAGTTAAGGATAAAAAGAGTAAGAAAAAAACGAAAAAGTGTAAAAGCGAAGTGAAGGAAGAACTGATTGCTGATGAAGAGCAAGAAAACGAAGGTGCAATAAGTGACACAAATGTGATAAAATCAAAAAAGAAAAAGTCTAGTGATACCGATCAGCGGGCAGTTTCGAAAAATTGTAAAAAAGTATCGGTGAAAGAAGAACTGATTGCCGATGAGGAGCCAGCAGCAGTAAAACCAAGTAAAAAAGTTAAAAAGGAAAAAGAAATACGACAAGGAAAAGCAGAATCGCGTTCTCCAAAAGAGTTAAAAGAGAATAGAAAAAGGAAAGATGATTTTGAAGAAGATTACGATTTGGCTTCCATTCCGAAAAGTAAAAGTAGAAAAATTGAAAAGAAGGAAAGTAAGGAATTGGATGTCTTGATAGACAGGGTAAGAAAAAGTAAAGTAAAGAAAGAAGAATCTCCAGATAGATCAGTTGAAGAAGTTGAAAAATTATCTTCTCCTACTGCTGCTAAGAAAAATCGTAAAGTTAATAAAGAAAAGTCAGAATCGCCCACTAAGCGTAATGATAAAGAAAAGGAGAAAAAATCCAAGAAAAAAAGTGATGAACTTCTGAAAAATGGTGAATTAAAAAAAGAACGCGAGGTAAAAAGTATTGAGCGTGCGACAAATGCGAATAAAAGTCCCGCAAAAAAAATTGAATCTTCGGTGAAGAATGATACCGAATCCCTTGATAGTCTGAAAGACAGAATTAGCGAAAGACGGCGAGAGGAAAAATTAAAGTTGGAACAAGAAAAGAAAAAGAAGCAGTCTCTTAAAAGTGATGGTCTTCACGGAACTTCTAAAAAAGTGCCTTCTAATGGTAGTACCTATCATAACGATGTTGATCTGAAATTGGGTAGTAAAAAGGTAAAATCTAAAAAAACAAATAAAGATGAAAAGAATTGCGAGAGCAAGAGTCAAAATCAAGAAGAGAGCGAGCCAAAGAAAATCAAAACCTCTTATAGCAAACATACCAAAGGATCCGGAAGAGGAGATCCGGCTATTCAAGCACTCAATCAGGCCACAGAACAAACTCTTAATGTGAGTGAATATATAAATTATATTTACGATATAAAATTATTTCTGTGGCCGATAGGCAAAATGACATAAGTCCACTTTTCGTGTTTTTGAGAAAAAGCGGTTTCAATGCTCAGACTTATATGTAAGATCGGAGCAAACGAAATGGGGCGCGATATGGTACAGGTTAGTTCACACATTCAGTGTACATATCCACGCGCCAGTATGACCGGGTTAAACCTTTGCTGCTTCGTGCAATGTCTGCACAAAAGGATCGAGTTATGTCGCTATGTACAGACTTATTCACACTGCGGTTCTCGCCTGCAAAACGCGCATTTCATTCGCGCATACAACGTTACTCGAATAAGTTCTTAAAACAATTCCACAATTCTACTTTCAGTCTACTACAAGTCCATAACTGCAAAACTAAATGACATAAGTCCATTATTGGTTTTCTTCCCCTAATATTTACTGATTATTGGTGGTTTTTCCGAAATAATCTTTGGAATGTCTGGAAACGGGTTGAAAGGCAATGTTTTGTTGCAAATCAACAAAACCAAGTCCCAGAGAAGCCACCCCTACATAAAGAAACTCATTTGGAAGTGGACTTATGTCGTTTTGCCTGTAGGCCACAGATTTGTATTATTTATCATTCTCTATTTCTATATTTTTCTTGATAAATCTTGACCAAATTTAAATTCCACTTGTGTAAGTCGTTATATTTACGTTTATATAATTATTATTATTAAACTTGATAATTTCAATAAAAATCATTTGATTTTTTCAAACGTACCTTTACTGGTACTGTTCTCTGTTCTGAATAGGATATAAACAAATGGTTAGATGACGCACCGAGGTTGTCCGGATTTTCGTCGGGCAGCGATTCGCCAGTATTTCATGCGGCGACGAGCAGTGACTCGCCACGAGCCACTCAAAACAAACAGCAGCAGCAGCAATCCTCAACAGGGAGCAGTAGCGGTATGGCAAGCCTATCGTCAACAGGTGGTGCAGAGCAGGCTTCGTCGCGCAAGCGGCCAAGCTCTATGAAACTCTTGGGACCACACGCTCCTCCGCTTAGACCTAAGAAAGTCCAGAGGACAATCGATCGGCTGCAGCCCGGTAAGAGCAAAGGCAATTTGTTGTCGAAGAAACCACCACCATCTAATGATAGTGCGCCTACGAATGATGCTGCCATCAGCCAGTCCGCCAGCGCCGACAGCGAGCAAACTAGTCGTGAAACTGGGGATGGACCCAAGCTCAGTTTGGGTACGGTTCTGAAGAACGTCGACTCTATCCAGCTTATATGCAAGAGTCTTGTTTCTTCGCCAAACCCTAATCTTTCTAACGACGAGGACGCGGAGGAAGCTGCGAGTAAACCCGCAACGCCCCAAGGCAGTTTCGCAGAGGAGCAACCACCAACTGCTAAAAAGACTTTGACCAATACGACTACTGCTGTTGCTGCTGCTGCCAAGGACGAGAAAGCTGACAAGAAAGCTGACAGCGAGGAAACTCAGAAACCTAAATCAGCAACACCCAATTTGAGCGCTTGGTACGCGTCTTTTGACCAATACATATCAAGTTTGCTTAAATATACGATTTCGAATTAATTTACCATTTTTCTATATATATTATATCAAAAACACGATTTTAACTGAAATCTGTATTTTAAACCAGGTTTAAAGCGTTTGGAGCGCCAAAATCTAAGAAGAAAGATGAAGAGGAAGAGGTAGTACCAGCCACTAATGCGAAGAAGGATGAACAAGTGCCAGAGAGTAGTGGTCTTGGCATTGGTGGCAGTCGACAGAGGCGTGTGAGTACAGGTGGTAGCAGTGTGAGCGAATCTGTTTCCTCGTTTTCCCAAGAATCGCCACCAAGCGCCGCAGGTACCGGTCGCTCACCGCACCAAAGTCAGCAGCAAGCACTTCCGTCTATAATGCCGTCACCTGCAGCTGCTGCTGCTATCGAGCCCCAAATCCGAGGAGCCGGGTTCTATCAGGATGCGCTGTCAACGGGTAGCAGTCCTTACAATAGTCCGTATTATACAACGCCGCCACGATACAGTGCCCAGCTGCCACCTACGCCTTCACCCCAAAATCATCCGCTTTCCCCGGCATACCACCCGTCCACGGCTGCATTTGACCAAGCCGCGGCGGCCCATGCTTCTCAACAACCAACACCACCGAGCCTCTACTCTCAAATTAGCCCGCAAACGTCACACCAGTCTTTCCAGAAACCTTCGCCACAGTCGCAGTCGCCTACTCCCTTCTCGCAGCAGCAATCGCCTCAGAGTGAGCCTCAGCCGTACACCGCGCCGGCACTGGCATCTTCTCAGTCTCCGGTTTATCCGCAACAGGTGCGTAAATTCTTCCTTATATTTTAATGTCAGCAAGTTTTTTTTTTAAGTTGTTGGAACAAATTTACAAGTTATTCATTTACAAATGGCTTTGTTTTTAAAAATAATATATGGTATAACATATAGTTCAAATTTACTAAAATTATCTTTGGTTATCTGTTCTTAATAGTCACCGCAGTCATTGCAATCGTCTCCGTATCCCCAACCGTCACCCCAGCCGGCCAACTACTCGCAGTCGTCTCCGCAAACTCAACCGCCGCCGACTCCTGGCTACTCCCAGCCATCACCGCAAACTCCAGCTAGCAATTATTCACAACCTTCGCCCTCGCAAGCGGGGTCGCTAAATTTTTCGCAGCCTTCGCCGCAGCAACAACATTCGCCGTACTCGCAGTCGTCACCTCAGCCACCCCCAAGCTACTCACAACCGTCGCCACAATCGCAACAACATTCGCCTTATTCACAGCCATCGCCACAGCAGCCCAATTATTCGCAGCAGACACCGAGGCCGCCGTCTTCAACGTCGTATTCACAGCCATCTCCTCAGCCACCTGGTTACAACGCTCAGACGCCCAGTCCATATTCTCAACCAGATTTAGGTAACATGCATTATTCGTTTTGTAATTACAGGAACATATAAGATTCACAAGAACACTTCATTGAGACATTTTTCTGATTCAATGAAAATATATTATTTCCAGTCATAGCGCAGCAGCCGTCACCGCAACCACGAGGCTATTCTGCACAGACATCGCCACAGCAGCCGCCGCCACCACCAAGCTATTCGCAACCGTCGCCACAAACGCCTTCTCCATACTCGGCACAACCATCACCTCAACAACAACCAGCAACATATTCGCAACCATCGCCCCAGACACCGCCAAGCTATTCGCAACCTTCTCCTCGGCAACAACCTAGAGCGTATTCTCTCCCATCACCTCAACAGCCGTCAACGCAACAACAAATTTCTAGTTATTGTCAGACACAACAGCGGCAACAAATCCAGGACTACACTCAAAATTTGTCATCTGCAGCTTCGACACCAATAGTTAAACCTGCGGCTACTAAAGACAAGCAAGTGCAACAACAGCAATCGACAGCTGAACAGCATTTGGCAGCTTTAAATCAACAGGTGTATCAATCTGCTACGAGTACACAATATCCTCCGAATTATCCTGGAAATGTATTCCCATCCACCGACAGGATGAGCAGCAGTCAACTGAGTACAGAACCGACCGGTAGGTCCGGTACTTCCAGACTGACAAACCATGAAGCGCAGCAACATCTAGCAGCTCAACAGAGACAGGTACGTTCCATTTTATTTTCACTAGTTTATAACAGATTTCAGTCGACAGGTTGGACAAATTTTTCAATGCCATCTGTGCTGATGCTACTGCCGGGAAAGATTAATTAATTAAATGATTTCATGTCCACAGGTAGTAGCAAATCGCTTGCAATCTCAACAAAGTCAAGAGCAGCAGTCACAGCTGCTTAGCTTTCAACAAAATCTGGCAAGCCACGAATCTCTTTATTCGAGCGGGTTTCAAACGACGCCGTACCCAATGCCGAATGCCACCTGTCGTCCTGTATATCCTGGTTATTTTGATACTAGTGCAAAAAGTACGCCTGGTGCTTCTGGTGGCAGCTTGGCTCCAGTGAAAAAGCGTATGTATAACGAGCCGTCCACTGCAGCCCCTGCAGACGCAGCGACACAACGCGCACCTGGTCAAGAGCAGCAGTTTGGCTTCGACTCACTTATGGCCCTCGCACATTCCCAGCAGTCCGACGTCTCCATACTACCTAATCAGTTCGACAATAGTTTTGCTAGTAGTCTCGCCGATTCAGTCAATTCGAATTCGCCTTATGCAAGGCTGCAACTAGGCTTGGTTGCTCGTAGTGCTCAGAAAGAAACTCAGCAACTGCTCTCGATACCGCGACCAAGTAGCAAAAATGACCCTCTCGCTGCTTATGCAAGAAGCTCTGCGCCTGGTCAGTCCGAGCTTGATCTCAATCTTCTACAGAGTTTACAAAACGCTGCGGCTAAGAACTCGGGTATGTTATCTATGTCGAGACGCGTTACAGAACAGCCAACACCGGCACAACCCACTCCGGCCCCCAAAGCCAGCAGCAGCAAGAGGAGCAAGAAAAGTAAGGCACAACAGCAGCAACAGCTTAATGTGGGTATTGACCAGCAGCAGACAGGCATTCCCGGTTTTCCACAGTATGGTTCTGTTGGAACTGATCCCATTGGCAGCAGCCTTAAGCAGTCAGCCGTAGGTGGTAGCGCTTTTAATTTTGCCACCTCTGCTGCTGGAACTGCCAACAGTCATTCACCTTTCTATGACAAAGAAGCCACTGCAGCCGCCTACGCTTTCCTTGACGACTACCGCAATACTAACCTACCGAATTATTATAATATACTACGCCAACAGCAGCAGCAAGCGGCTCAAGCACAACAGCACCAGGCTCAGCAGCAAGCAGCTCAGCAACAACAGCAGCAGCAGCAGCAGGTGACACCAGCAGTGTCGGATGCGGCGCAACAAGCATGTAATAAATTGACAAGTCAAACAGCAGCAGCACGGAATTATTCAAGTCATCCATTTCTGCACTCGGCTCAAAGGCCGACACCGTACGGGCCGACGCCAGTTCCTTATGTCACACCTCATGGAGCCAATCTGAGTGTTGATCCTGCGGCTTACCAACAGTACCTGCACTCTTTGTACGCGTTACAGCCACCTCAACACAGGCCCACCTGGCTCTAGCCGTGAGAGTTGCTGAGACTTGCTTAGTCGTGCGAATGTCGCGAAAGTGAGGACGTAACTGCAGTTCGGCCCCGGTAGGACGCAGAGACGAGTTGTTTCCGTGCATTGTGACTGTGCATTGTATCTTAGCTTAAATCATTGGAAATATTTATTCTACGTTCTTTTGTCTATTTTAATTTTTTCTTTTTTTAAACTAATCGATTCAATTGACGCAATCGTTCTTTTATTCAATTTACTTTTGTTTTGTTATAAGAAATGTGAGAGTAAAAAAGAAAAAAGCTTCTTTTATCACTGTCTCAAAGGAATAGCTAAAAGTGTCCATCAGTGCATGGAAACTCCTCGTTATTTTGATACAGTATTGCATTTTAGTTTATACAACTGTTTTTTTTTTTTGTTTGTTTGTTGGTTTCTCCCTTCTTTCTTCTAAAGATACTTGGTACTAAACTTGTCATTTAAATATGGAGACGCATTGAATTAATAAGCTCTCTACCAAGTCTGCATTGTTCTGCACTGATGCAGAGACAAAGCGCATCCATCGTTCACTTATGTATTAAATTCATTATTTGACACATGACATAACGCGAAAAATAAGCAGTTAGTGCTACCCTCTTTTTTAAAGCGGACTACGTCAAGCATATAAAAAGCGAATTCGATACCGAAGTTTTATACATTTTGTCAACACACTAGTTTTTAACTTGAGTGATGTAGTGATATGTAAATAAAGTTTGCTAAAAACGTCTAATATTTCAAGACGCAATGTACTTTGTTATGCTGTACCAATCGCTGTAATTATCAATGGACACTGGCTAAGAGTCACTATGTCGCGCGGTTTTTAAGCATATTTAACATAAAAAAAGTGGTCCATTGAAATAGCTAAGCGTGCCTAGAAGACTAAGGTACAGTTTTTGTACGAAATCACTCTACCAACTTCGTACAACGGCATACACTTTGAAGTTATCTTAAGGGCTGTAAGGTAGAATCCCTCTTTGTACATAAGATACATATCTGGAAAGATGTAATTTGGTGTAAAAAAAAAAAAAAATAGACATTCGCAAAGTTACGGTCGATAAGAGGGAAAAAAGATAAATGTTAAAGAGTAAATACGTTCAAAGCGAAATTATGCGAAATCTATAAGTTGCCCCACCTATATATAATAAAACTAGAGAATATATATATATATATTAAGATCTATAAATATATGAATATATGTATATTGTAAATGTGTAACGAAGACAGAAATTAAAAAGCGGTTTGTTACAAAAATGGTTTCTTTATTTTACCCATTTTTTTTCAATTTTCTTTCTGTATCTGATGACGTCTGATGGTGATGTATACGCCGTGACTGTCAGCAGGTCAGCAGGTTACGGCAGAGTTACGGTCGGTGGCATGGTAAATTATTTTGCCGCCTTTTGCGTATATAAGCGGACATTTTGCGCGCCTTGAAATAACAGCTCTATACAATATAGAAATAAACAGCGAGTGCTGCATGCAGCTGCACAGCACTTTTATATATATCTTGTTTTTCTTAAATAAATGTTGGTGTTTTTATGATTAAAAAATGGCCTTAAGCGATTATGAAGATGCCTTAAAATCTTATATTCTTGACGATGACAAACTGGTAAACTTGATTTCTACTAATCTAGAATTGTATAACCTAATTGATAAAACAGTTTTTAATCGACATTATAAAAGACAGTGTTTTGATAAAAAAAATTTTTCCAGGTAACTTATAAATGGCTAAGTAAAGAATTCGAAGTACACGTTAACGTTGCTAAAGATTTATTAAAACAATATTGGAAGAAAAATAAGGATGAAGAGAATATTACTGCTACATTTCTTTTAGTTGGTCAATCGAAGGATGGTTCAATTCGCATAGAAGTAGTGAGAGAAGAAAATTTGTCTGCAGCAAGAGAAAAATTTGTTAAAATTGATTGTGAACATTTGTACAGTTTACAAAAGTCCTTGGAAGATATTGAGCTGTTGGCATTAACCGACGGTGGAGACCTTCGTTTTAGTGCGATACAATGCAATGAAGAATATGTAAGAAGTAATGAAGAAATCAATAGCTTACGATACATTGGAAATACAAGAAAAGAAGAAAACAAATCTGCTAATAAAGTTCCAGAAAAACAAGTTGATTCCTCTTCAAAAGATAAAACCAATAATTTGGTCTATAAAAAGGTTGACAATAAAGCTGAAAAAGAAAAGTGTATGGAATCCAAAACAGAAGCTGAGAAAAGTCAAAGTACAGAAAAGAAAGTTTCTCCTAAAAACAATGCTAAAGATACTTCAAAAATTAATAATAAAGTATCAAAAAAGCCAGTACAATCAAAGAAGTCAGGTTTTAACAATCTTTTTGGAAAAATTCCAAGCAAATCTCAATCATCGGATAATTTGAAAGAAGATTCCGATGATGGTAAAACTAAAAAAAAAGAAAAGATGCAGCTTTCAAAAGAACAAGATGATAAAAAAAATGAGCAAGAGAAAGAGAAGAACAAAGGAAGTGCTGACAGTTCAGGAAAAGAAAATAAAATTCAACAGTCTGAGGTGAAATCTAAAGTTATAACAAAAAGTAAGAAAGATGCCCGAGGTAAAAAAAGAAATAGAAGTCATGAAAAAGATACAGCCTCAAAGCGTAAAAGGATTGTTGTAATGGAATCTAGCGAAGATGAATCTGACAAAAGTATAGATGAAGAGGAGGAACCAATGGAAATTGTGGAAGAACCAATTAAAGTTCCTAGGAAAAGATCTCCTTCTCCTCCAGCAGCTGAAAAACGAGAAAACGGCAAACGAATGGTATCAAAATACATTGATAAAACTTATAAGGATGAAGATGGTTTCCTAGTTACAAAGAGAGTACAAGTTTATGAAGCTGTTAGCGATAATGAAGAACCTGCTGAAGTAGTAAAGACAGAAGAACCTAAAATGGTAAAACCTGCAGATACAAAAACTAAAAAGAAACAAACAACATTAACTAATTTCTTCAAGAAGTCTTGAAGCTTTCTTTAATTACTTTTATTATTGTAAAAACATTTTAAAATATTGAATTTGTAATATTTATTTTTTTTTACCGAATGACAAATCCCAGTTGAAAGCATAAATCTATATTTCACATAGCGAGATTTCTGATAATACTGTGGGAGTGTCGGATAGAGATAAGAAACCAATGAAATTCAGTGTGATCACCTGGATGACATCATCATCTGCTATGTTATCAGGAGAGACTGAGTGAGCTTCTACCCACATTCACTATTAGAGTTGCAGTACTGTAAAAGTGTCAAATATGGATATTCGCAATGTATCAATTTGCCTGTTAATTTATTTTATAAATACAGTTCTGTTTCAAATTTCTCAAGCAGATGTTTGTCAAATATGTATATGTTCTACACAAGGTACTAAATCACGTCATAAAGTACATATACTATTTGATATATTTTTTATGCTAAAATTCCATATGCTTTTTTGTTAATTCATGATTTTTATTTGACTCTAAGTTTAACAGAGTAAATTTAATGCGTATATACTATATATAGTATCATAATGAAATAATGTTTATCTTTAGAATTTCTAATAAAACTATTACGCATACATTTTTTTATGTTTAATTAATAAATCAACAATAAACCTACTCATCCTGTATGTAAAGATAAAATATTGGATTTTGCTTTAATCTAGTAATAAACGTAAATGTTTTGAAATATAAAAACCTTTATAATTGTGAGAAATGAGAATATAAATTTATAGTATTGTAAAAAATATTTTTTTCTTATTTCAGAAGATGCAACTATTTCTGTTGATTGCCACAAAACAAAATTTTCTTCTATTAATATAATTCGCTTTGGTCTTATATCAGTAGAGTATAATAGAACACTTGCAGCTTTTGATTTATCAGAAAACAATGTCACGTATTTACCTCCAGACATGTTTGAAAGTTCACAAGGACTAAGAATAATAAATTTATCAAACAATCTTCTTCGAGAAATTCATGGAAATGTATTTAAAAACTTGAAGAGCTTGGAAATGCTTAATTTATCCAATAATAAAATTAAAACTCTAGATTCAACAATTTTACCATCCCTTAGAAGTTTGGATTTGAGTAACAACTGTATCGCAGATTTAGATTTCCAGTTTCATAAAGCTTATCCAAAATTAACCGAATTAAATTTATCTTATAATAAATTAGATGATTCCATCAATGTTACACTCACTTTAGTTCGACAATTAAAACATTTGGATCTCTCTCATAATAACTTCAGTTTATTGGATAATGAAGACTTTAATGTTCTAACAAAGTTAGTTTCTTTGAATTTAAGCCATAATTCCATTCAATTTTTGTCTAAACAAAAATTTCCAGAAAGCCTGATAGATTTTAATGTAGGTTTTAATTTTTTGACCACCTTTCCTGCAACTAATTTATCCAAGATGAAAATACTAAATATTGAGTTTAATCAAATAAGTGAAATACAGAGTATTACCAACAATGAATTGAGTGACTTGGAGTGTTTAAACATAAGTGGAAATAAACTAGTAAATTGGCCTGATTTTAAGGCAGAAAATTTGCAAGTGTTAGATTTATCTTATAATCATTTTTCAAGTATACCTGCAACTTTGAATAAAAAAAATTATCCTACTTTAAAAGAATTAATATTTAATGGCAATTTGATAACTAAAATCGAGTTTCCTTCATTGTTAAATTTGCATTCATTAATAATGCGTAATATGACTAACATAGAAAGTATAGATGAAAATTCATTTGAAAAATTAAGTAGTTCAGCTGAAGAAGATTGTTTGAATCTTACTTTGACTGACAATAAAAAACTAAGATATCTCGATGCAAAAGCCTTTGATGGACTCAATTTATGCATGGTAAGTCAACAAATGCTATTTTTTCTCAACTCTTATTTTAATTAAATGTTTAATTGCAGTTGGATTTAAAAAGTAACCAGTTCATGCATTTCACTCCAATGCTTTCCAAGTCTGGCTTTATGAGGACAAAATTTGGAGTTGACTTAGAGGGCAACCCATTACACTGTAATTGTTCATTGCAATGGATGATCGATGACTTTGTTCCATGGTTATACTCGAAAAATCCAGATTTGCTAAATAATTTGAGGTTGATACCTACTTGAACTTTTAAAAATATTGTATAAAATATTTGACTAATGTATCTTACACATAATGTTTTCTTCCAGATGCATGACACCAGATAATTTAAAAGGTAAAAGAATGGTGCATTGGTACATGTGGAAAGAGCAAGTTTTGTGCAACAATACAAGGCTATATTCTTCAAGAATGACTGCTGAAACATTAGAAGTATTAAGCAGAAATAATCCAATTACTTTGCAAACGAGTAATGGCATGCTTATAGTTCTTGTATTAGCAGTGATTACATTGTTAGTGTTGGTAGTAGTTGGAATTATTTATGCAAAAAAAATAGCATTGAGGCGTTCAAGAATGAATCGAAGGTTTTAAAATGATGCAAATGTTGACAGGTAGTTTACATGTAAAAGCATTATGAAGATAGAACAAGTTTTTTTATTTTTGTACAAGATCTTTTTATTGTAAAAAAATTTATTTCCGTCATCTGATCAGAGTTTAAGTCATTCGGTGACTCAACCTTTTATTTAAAATTTACCCTAAAAATACAAGTGACAGGCTATGCGTTATTTAGAATAGTCGTATAATATTACTCAACCAAATAAACGTATGACGCTTGTTAAATGTATACATAAAGTACTGAACTAAGTTTTGATATTTATTTTTAAAACCACGACTATTCAAACCATTCGATATATAAAAATATATTAAGACATTCAAGTTAATTATAATAGAATAAATTGAAAAGTACTAGATTTACATAGTTTGCTTGCTGACATTTTCTAAGTGAATTTTATGATCAGTCATATGAAGGTGAAGTAGAAAAACTATTGCATGAGATATTTGGAAGAAACTGTTCTTTTCTCAGTTACTCTTTTTACAATTGTGCTAACTAAATCACAGTGGTTTTATACATGTATGCACAAGTATACATACACTCTACATATTATTTGACATAGCGCGCTAGTTTACATTGGCCTCGAAGAGGATTTTGACTAAGGTATTAAATTAAATTAGTACTTTGGACGTAATCACTGTTTTTTACACAACTATATCGAAACTAGAATATTGTTTGACGCGTTTGTATTTGTTATTTACGGCTTTTCTTATTGTACAGTAGTTTTTTTTTTACAAATGTAGCTAAGAAAAAAGTAGCAATTCTGACTATATTACATCTATTAGACTCACTGGACAAAATAGAATTTACTTACCATATCTGGATTTAAAAAAGGCTTACAAAATAAATCATGTTTTAAAGACTTATTGGTACTTGAATTTTGGAAAAAATTGAAAGAGTTTTATGTTTTTACAGCTCTAGTTTTTCTTAGCTACATTTTAACAGTTTTTTTTTACCTTGGGTTTTAACTCAAACTTTTGTATTGGAAAATTAATTTAAACCTCATCAATGCGCCATGGTTTAGAAGTAGTTCGTGTAGGAGGATTTCTCCTAATCTCTTCAAGGAATACCAACATTTGTTGATAATATCCTGATTTATTCCAAGTTTCGTTATGTGTGCCATCAAGTATTTGAATTTTTCTTTTAAAAGAGCTGCTACATGCTTCAAAAAGTTCATCCATCATTTTTGGGGGAACTAATTTGTCTTGCCTTCCAGAAATAAAAAGTGTAGGTACAGATAGAGACCGAACTTTATTTATCGTCAAGTACTGAAAGTGAAAAGACCGATCAGTATTCTAATTTTGTAGATTCCTAATTTACACTTTTTGTAAGTAAAAAAATGTAATTCTTGTTACCTTATTTTTATAACAAAACAGTGGAAGATATTGTAATATTTTAAATTTAATCAGAATGGCCGCCATATCTGGTATACTAGTAAAAGTATTTTCGACAATAAGGCACCAGATTCGTTGAGAAATTTCATCTCTAATAGCTATGTCGATCGCAACAGCGCCACCTTTAAGATAAATAATAAATATCAAAAAATAAAAAAATGGTATTGTTTTAATGAGTATTACCTAAAGATCGCCCAAAAAGAATTATTTCATTTGTATTTATATCATTACGAGAATGAAGATATTCTATTCCAGCACGGGCATCCATATAAAGTCCTTCTTCCGATGGAGAACCTTGCGACAGTCCATAGCCTCTATACTCTATCATAAGTACGTTGCAATGAATATTATTGTACAGCCCCTTAACATTTTCCAGTCTGGAAACAGAGACAGACATTATTGTCTATGTTTACAATCAATTTTGAATGCTTTATAAATGTACATACCTATATGACACCACTATACTACTATTTTACCTACCTGTGTCCCATGTTTCCTGCATTGCCATGAAGAAATAGTAATGTTGGTGCCTTTTTGATCAAGTCTTCAGCCGGTTGAGGGATGAAAAACATATGAAGTGTTGTTCCATCTAAGGATTTCGTATATATGCTTTGGTATGGTAAATTATGCAGAGAAGGAGGAGGTACATATATTCGTGAGTTAATAGGCAATCTTGGATAATATAGAAGTTGGTCTTCTGCGTTGTACAGCACGCCTAAAAAAGTGAATATACACCTAATCAATAAAACACTCAAATATTAAGAATGTCTACTATATTAGGTAAATAAAGTCTAACTACCTAGAGTGGCAAAACATAGTAAAAAAAATGCAAAAAGACTTCCGTACAACCAATACAAAAGGAAGCACAATAATAGGTATGCTCCAGATAATGCCCAGAACTTTAGGGCGATACCCTGCACTAATCTAATGGCAGGCCTTGTTCTTGCCAATCGAAGTCGAAAGGACATCATGGAACACTGCCTTTGATATTTTGATGAAAAATAAAATTTTCATATACTGTTGGCTGCAGACTGTTTATTAGTATCTTGATTTTATTCATGACACTTTCAGTTTTGTAGTTTTTATAAATGATGAAAAAAATATCTTGAAATTGACTGCAGGAGAGCTTCTTTTGATCATTCTTCAATGACGATAGTATTTACTTAGCTGGAATGCATACAAACAAGTTTTTATAGACGGTTTGTACAACCCACTCATTGTTATGTACTATATATGTATAGAGTAAAAGTTTTGACAGAAAAATGAAAAATGAGTAATATACACATAACATAGGGTATATTTGTTTACACAATTAACCTCGAAAATTAAAAATTTTAAATTGCTTAGGCATAAAGTCGGATTTGGACTTGAAAATTGATGAACAATTTGACACATTAAATACATTTTAAGGAGCAAGTGATTCATTCAATTTATAGACAAGATATTAAAGACATTGACTTTGGGGTCTCCTCTTTCATATTTTGTTCGAATATTATGCATAAACAAAAGCTAAATCGCTCTTACCTCTGCAGTGGCGTCCACCTGATGCTCTTGATGATGGTTTGGCTGCAATTAATCGACATACGTATAAGATTATGCGTGGGCGTGTGTGCGGTGCGGATGCTGTATGCAAAAATATAGGTGGACACGTGAAACAACTGAAACAAGTGTCAGCGAGGAAAAATCTGGGAAAAACAACGTTTGTTCTGTCGACGGAGCAGCGTGCAATCGATGCAATCTACGCAGGTCGCATGATGCCTACAAGTATAAGTAAATGTATATAGGACAGATATGAGAGGGAAAACAACAAACGTTGGAAAAAAGTCAAATATAAGTATTTTACTTAATTATTCGCTTCAAGCATCCGTTTTGTTCTACATCAATCGGCAGCCGCGAGAGCGTGTTTAAAGGTCGACGTGAACAGCTGATTCGTTGATGTGTTGCGAGTCTGGGTCCTGGATGGCTGCTGCTGCAGCCGCTGCAGGTTGTGCGTCGCGCTCGTATTGCCGACGTCGCTGCTTTTCGAGGAGAAGGGCTCCTCGTCCTCAAGGATAGCTGATAATGGAGAGTCGGCAAACGCGGAAATTCTTTTTATTGTACGAGAGAGGCTCTGGATAAATTCGGAGTCACGAAAAGTGAGTGAAAAATACCTGATGGGACATTAGAGGATGCACTGTAGGTTAGGACTCGTCGTTAGGGCTCGAGGTCGCCGATCATATACTCTTCTTGCGGCAGGCGTCGATTAGTTTTTCTTATTTAGCTGCGTGTTGTGAAAACTTGCTCTGATCATCAGCTGATACCTTTATTGATAATTGTATTCACATCTTGGTTATATGTTTTTGCAGATTGAGGGTTGTGGGCTGCTTTGACAAAATGACAACATTCTGTTTGCTCTAAAATAAAAGTTGAGGATTCAAGGTAGTTAAAAATAATTTTTGACACAATGGATTATGAATATACCCCGTTTCATAGAGAGAAGGATATTATCCATAATCGTTGCTGTGGTGGAAAACTTTGGTGCATTAAGGTATGATTTCACAACCGTGACTTGTGTAACTATCACCCATATATGGTCCGATCCAACTGTAAATTGTAAATATTATTCTTTGTTCACAGGATATATGTGGAATTATTTGCGCTGTTCTCACATGGCTGTTAATAATATACGCAGAATTTGTTGTTATGGCAGTGATTCTCATTCCTACAATTAATACACTCTATTCTAGTCTGAACATGGCAATATTTCAGACATTAGCTTTTTTAGCGTTTACGTCACATTTGAGGACAATGTTTACAGATCCAGTAAGTAAAAATGTACCTCAAACAGAGTAGGCTGTTCTGAAATTTAATTATTAACTCTAATTTATTCATTGCTTTGGATGCACACAGGGTGCAGTACCAAAAGGAAATGCAACAAAAGAGATGATACAGCAAATGGGCTTTAGGGAAGGTCAAGTTATTTTTAAATGTCCAAAGTGTTGTTCTATCAAACCTGATAGAGCCCATCATTGCTCTGTATGCCAACGGTGCATTAGAAAAATGGATCATCACTGTCCTTGGGTTAATAATTGTGTGGGAGAAAACAATCAAAAATACTTTGTTCTTTTTACTGTAAGTAATCAGCAGCTCAATACCAACTATAATTTCCTCTTGTATGCAAACAAACAGGTATTCAGCCTTTCATAACATCTGTTCTTAATTCTGTATTTTAGTTTTATATTGCTGGAATATCATTGCAGTCTTTATTCCTATGTATTCAACAATTCACCACTTGCGTTAGACAAGAATGGCGAGACTGTACAACTTTTAGCCCACCTGCTACAGTTGTCCTATTACTATTTTTAACGTTTGAAGCTCTTCTTTTTGCTATTTTTACTGCTGTAATGTTGGGTACTCAATTGCAAGCTATTTGGAATGATGAAACGGTGGGTTGATTGCATTACTATGTTTATCCATACAATTTCTAGTTTAATTACAATTTTTCTTTAAAAAATAGGGTATAGAACAATTGAAGAAGGAAGAAGCTCGCTGGGTTCGGAACAGTCGTTGGAAATCTATTCAAGCCGTTTTTGGAAGGTTTTCTATTGCATGGTTTTCACCTTTCACATCACCACCAAATGCCAAAACAAAATTAGATTCATATTTATATTCCGTCTAATAGAGTTAAATTGAAGCATGCTCTGCATAATATTGGCAAACTCTAAACGAAAAACAAGAACAAGAAACATCTGCCAAAGTTTGATGAATTTGCTACAGAAAAACGCTAATTATTCCAAGACTGTTTTTCAAGTTTGTTTCTTAGTTTTTTCTCTGATTCTGATGGAGTCGCTATGAGACATATATAAATAATTGTATATATTTATACATAATATCGCATTATATGTATAGTTTTCTTTAGAGCATTTCATCTTAGCGTTCATCAGCAACAACAACAACTGACTTCATTGACTTGAATAAAACCAATTTTTTTTTTCTCAGGAACTAAATGACATCACACTTTGTATTGATTTGTTTGTCATTGATGTGCTGCTGGTTGCCTTTCAGCAGACTACGATTCAGCAGACTGATGTTAAACAGTTTTACGAGTATATACTTTTCCTTTTAAAGGAATTTATAAATACCGGTTTACATTGCGATGTCAAGTCGAATCATAATGTGCAAATCACGTTTATATGTTCAAGAAATAAGTATCTGTGACAAAGGATATTAGTATAGAAAACAATTAAATGTATGTGGATCTTACTATACAGCTGTACAGCTGATAATACATGCACACAGTCATTGTGATACATACATATTCTATATATAATTAACATAAATTTTATACAGTTAAGAAAACATTTCTAATACTGTTTATTTTTTCTATAAAACTAAAAATTGTTCGATATAAATGCAATTTATAATTTAAAAATCAAGGATATCATATTTTCGTCTCGTCATTCTTGGAGTGAAAAGCGCATATATTTTTTACCTAGTTAACATATTTTTCTACAAGAGAACATGAATTGTATTTATACTTAATTAACTACTTCAGGTTTTTTTTAGCAAGTAATAATAAAATGTGCATTAATCCCATAGTAAAAATTTTCTTTCACTCCAAGGTGAGCCTGTGAGAGTGCAGATTCAATATAGTTAAAAATAGTGTAATATTAATCTATAAATATTTTTTATGAAATTATTTTATAATTTTAAAATGTCAAACAGGAAAATTTGTTATGAACATCAGCATAACATAAATAAAATGTATATAAAACTTATTTTATTAGTTTTCTTACAATTCTTACAATACAATTTTTTGTAAATTTGATCAGTAAAAATTATTTTTACAATATGTAATAATTTAACAATATAAGCATGCGAATACAAATTATTTATTCATTTAATGTTGAAATCATAGTTGATTGTACCAAATAAACTTGAATACATATGGTCGTTTTCAGTATTCAGAATAAATATAGTCTTTTTGTGATTTGGATATTGAGCTTAGTTCTGATTTGTAAAATGAACCACAGAATCAAAAATAGAAGTTTCTTGTACTGAACCAGCGACTGATTTTATTTTTTATCTTCAATTCTATTGCAGATTTTTCATACTTATCAGTCAATACATCTATAAAAATATTAAATTAGAAAAATCTACCATTTTAATAATTGATTTTAATTGATTTTAATTGAGCTTACCCTCCATGCAGTGGTAAACATTTGTTATACTGAAGTTTCTTTTTCTTATACCACCATATGTTCTACCTGCTCCAGAGTAATTAAGTCGAACATTCTGATTCATTGTAGAATGCATTATTGTGTTAATATCATAATCTATGTGATTGCTCCCAGCAGTTATGCATATAATTAAATTTCTCTAAAAAATAAATTACAAAAGTATTTTTGGATGCAAAAATATACCTACAATTTTTTCTTAGTCAATAATATGAGTAAAAGTTACTATACAATTTTCTGAACTTACAAAGGCATCAAATTTTTTCTTATCATCTCCAAGGGATTGATCAAATTCCATGAATGGTTTTAGTTCAGCTATTGGCAGTTCTGCTTCTAAAGTTTGTTTGTAACGTTCTATCTCTTCACTAAAAAATAATCTTTTAGAATCTCCATCAGGTTGTATGGTACAAAACTTTTGTTTTAAAAAAGTGCACATATTGTCTTCAAACATTTCTAGATGGTCTATTATGTTTTCCTGTATTTCTCCGAGAATTTCAACAAAACTTAAATTAAGATTCTCTGAAAATGGAAAGTGGAAGATTATGTAAAAATAATAATAATAACAAGTTTCATTTCTTAAAAATGGCTATAGTTGCTAAAAAGTACGAATGAAAAAGTTAATGAAAATTAAGAAAAAGCAAGAAGAAAGTTTAACTTTATTTCGCTACATGACAAAACTAAAGAATATAATTCGCACACACAATGCAAGGTATAATGGCGTATCGCACGGTGCAGCGCCGTGCAACCCGTGATAGGTTCGGCCAATAAGAAAGACAAGATGAACAAAAATCAGGAAACTTCAAACTTGGAGAAACCCTAAAATTACTGTTCTTTTTGTGAACAATATAAGCTGCAGTGACTTGACCGAAACGAGCATAAAAAAGGCCAAGATCACAAGTAAGATTTACCAGATTCTTGGAGCTTCTTAATCCATCGATCAACGGAAGACGGTTTACGTTCGACTTCCTTCACTTTTTGCTTCTGTAGGCGAGGTTGTTTCAGTTTGTGACTCGCACGGGATTTGGTTGGCTTACGAGATGATGAGCTGGATGATGAAGGTCCTGAATCATATCCGGCCTCCGAATCCGTGCTTATGTCTACGCCTTTTTGCGAAGTGCTGGGCTTTACTTTCGGCATGTTGCTGATTATTTCAGGATCAAGTATCACAGAGTCCGGAGTGTTGTCAGCAGGCTGCGAAGAAGTAGAGATTCGTCGCAAGTGCACGCAACACAACAATACTTGTTCACTGGCGACTTGTGCGCACAAAGAAGAACTGATGAGTTAACTGAGGGACTCTGAGGAAGTTACACCGTCCAGCGGAGGATTAGAGGGGGAGAGGACTTCAGAGATGCAGAGAACTGCTGAGGTAGAACCTTAAACTTCAGGGATTGGCCGGGACAAGTGAGTTGCAGTGGTGGTGGTGGTGGTGGTGGTGGGGGACAAGTTGCGCGAGATTCGCGAGCGACGCGCGACAGTGGAGGGATGTGTTTTTAGGTTTTTCTGAGAACCTGAGAAAACCGTTGCGCACAGTGGATTTTCTAGAATTTCATGATCGAGCTCACGCGAGATGTATTTCATCAAGAATCTTCACTAATGTCATATTACGTTCTACAAACTTTTGAAAATAATATATAATAACAATTATACAATGAAATCGAATAGATATTTTAGGTTAAATTTTTGTATGGAGCACCTGCATTGTTCTTTTTGATATTTCAAAGATATACAATGAAAACACAGAAACTTGGCTTACTTATATGCGTTTATTGTTACACAGGTTTGAATACATCATGTGTGTTAACCATATTTCAACAGATGCAGCCTACTACAGGACACTTGGAGCTGATACATCGTGCCACGGGATATACTATAAACGTCGGCAAAGGGGTATACGTTGTTTTTTCCACATTCATCGAATTTCGTACAATACACCGCGGGCATCGATAACCTGCGCAAGCGAGTCCCAGAAAATGCTCATTATCTTGTTTTCCACCCCCCCCCCACCCCTCCTCCCATAGAGTTAGAACAGAAATGAAAAACATTTTCTAATTATTCTTAATCTCGTGTGCTTTTTCGACTGTTTGCATTCTTCTTTAAAAATTCACAAAAATCGACATTTTATTTTTATTTTTATTTTTTTTATCTTTTAAAAGTTTTTCTTTTCTTTTTTTTTTTTATAATACGTTCAAGTATTAAAGATGTCCCGCGACATTGCAACGAATGCCACGTTTTTATATCGTCATATGTTAAAATTTTGTCAAATGTTATAAATTTTGCTCTTCATCATCTGAAAACTCAGTACATATTATAAGTATATGAGAAGTCTGAAGTGAATGAATCGTCGTCTTCGCTTTAGAGTCGTAAAACATAAATCAGTTAATCATATATAGCAATAACGGTAACAATCAAAGAACAAATTTAATTCACGGTGACAAAAAAGGTTAGCATCCACTGGTATAATAAATGTGCTATGTATATTTATAAATATTGGTTTGACAAAAGAACATGCAGCAGATTCAATGCAAACAGATATTGTACATAGGTACATCATTATACCATTCATATACTGAGCAGTGTAAGTACAATTAAGTACCTCTATCGCGAGTTTTTCCGATCAGACAGCATCCAACAAGAAAAGCAATTAAAGTCACGTACTTTCGGTCAAAACGTTTCAAATCTCGTCTGTAGCGTATTATTACGTTTGGTCGATAATATATATAACGTCAACGATTAAACGATAAATATATATTATGATAATATAATATGATTGCACAATAATATACACATTGCACACGTTATTTATTTTACGATGCAGTGCAGTTCTGTACATTATTTGTCTCTTACAAGTAGTACAGGCTCATGACTATACTAATATAGTACCGACGACATTCTTTTCGCACAATGCAGGCACGGTACTTATGCAGGCTAGTGCGAAAAATCTGTCGTCTGTGCTGCAGAAGCTGGAAACAAGTGACAGAATTTCTTTTTCCCATTACGTAGGTCTTTTAGTTTTGTTGGCAAAAACTTTTCATTGTTTATCATATATCCGTACACAACCGTTCATACAAATCATATCCGTATCACAAAATCATCAACGTAACAGTATTTAATCAACGGTTTAACTTAATTTTTCTCAACTTCTAAATTAAAATATCCAAGAGAAAATTTTTGTGCAAGTTGATATACTATGACTGTAAGTCTTCCATCATTCGTGTTATCACAAAGGAAAGAAAATTTATTAAAAATGAAAACACATTATCGCTGTATCGAAGCGTTGATTTTTTAAAATCGTGTTACTATTAGAAAAGTTTTGACAAATAATGATATTATTTATTATTTATTTTTTAAAAAGTTTCTGGCCGAAAACTCGATGGAGTATGGAGTAGTACAGTTTTGTCAAGTCTCCGATTTTCAATAATTTCTTAAATTTCGTCTATTAATAAATGTTTGTTTACTAGGGTGCTTGTGCTTATGTATAATGTGCAATTTCACTACCTGCAGTTCTGCTCTAACTTGTGGTTGCTTCTCTTACAATGTTTATTTATTTTCATTTTTATTAGTCGTATATTATATTATATAATATTTCTTCGTGTTCGCTCTCACAATAATGTATATTATTCACGACAGCATCCTCTTATTACACTTAAAAGCTAAAATTCATAACGGTGGTAATCCACCACTGCCTCTCATCTTCACCTTAATAATCTGATAAATGTATAACAACGATGACAGAGATAGAACTCGCATTTTATAGACGCAATTTTAGATGTATACATAGATATAATAGAAGATCTTTTGAACGCCTCGTGATATCGTATCCGGTGGCTTTTCTGTAATGCTTCTTTTTCGCTGGTACTTTTTTTTGTTTTAGCAGTACTCGTTTATTAGATAAAAACGACGCGATAACAACAATAATGACGTTTGCATTTATTCAGCTTCATTATCTAAATTTCACCTTTGTCCGTCTCTGCATTCCTCTCGATAAGAATTCGTTGTAGTTTTTCAATCGCTATTATGCTCCCTTTCTATATATTGTTTTATATATATATATATATATATATATATATATATACACATACTTTTTTGTCTGTTTATTTATGTATAGGTTCATTTATTAATTTTATCGTTCATATATATTTTTCTGTTGAAACAATCGATATATAGGCACCTACATTTGCATCTTATGACGTACATATACACGATGTCTGTAATTGAAGAGAATGTGCTTATTTAATATATTTTGTTAGGTTCGGTGTACGTTCGCGAATGCGACGTTTATCTGATTATCGATGATCACTATATGATGGGTATCATATTATATGACTGGAAATTGCATTTTGAATACAGTGTATTATTTTTGAATTATTATTCAGCTCTTAGCTGGTGTTACATTTTCAAGAAGTCACATTAGAAACATAGGTATATATAGGTTTACATTTTCATTTCTCCAATAACAGGCAATTCGAACCATCTCTTCATATATATAAGTACACTGTGTGCGATTTGAAGGAAGAATAGAGGTATATTTTTTTTCTGGATAATATATAGAGATTTGCTATATATTTGATAATGTTCGTTACGCTGATATAATTGACAGAGCACTTGAAATAAAACGCTAGTTATAGACTCGGATTTGCAAAACAGGTAGGTAACTAATTGAAGGCTTACACAGAACGCAAGAAGTAAAATATAACAAAAATACCTAAAAATACGTGAAAAGACAGGACATTATTTTCTTTCGAAATCTATGTGCGCAAGTAGAGTAAAGTATATGGGTGATCAGTTGAGTTTGAGCAATAAGCTTCTGCAGTACAGTAGCAGAAATAATCGTAAATACATCCTTATCAGAGCTTGAATCGCGTCAAAGACCCTCGAGTGCATACTATACATGCAGACATTGTCAAACGGCCCTCTGTATTTCTGTATATACTTGCGTGCGAATTCAAATAACTGCAGTATATGAGTGAACATGCAGACGCAAATTGTGTGTACGTGTTATAAATCACGTTGAAAAACGTATACAGCCTCTCGTATTAAGAATATCCTCGGAACCATTGACACATCAGACGTGGGTGACGTTTACAACATGCATAGTACAATATAATCAGCATACTTCTCGCCGTTATGCACTCGTGTATTATAGAATGCATTTTACAATATATTTATACATATATATGATAGTGTTCCTGACACTTTGCATATCAGCATAGGTGAGAATACAATAAAAAGAGTAGAAAGCCATAAATATCTGGGTTTAATTTTTGATTTTAATATGAAATGGGAGAAACATGCGTATTATATTGTCAATAAAACAAGATATTTAATCTTCATTTTTGCAAAAATTAAAAACACTATGGATAGCAAAACTTTAATGATGATTTATAATGCATTTTTTCAAAGCTTAGTCAATTATGGCATAATAGCCTGGGGAGGAGCGTATGATAAATGTATAAATCTAATCCAAAGTATACAAAAGAAATTATTAAAGATTATAAACAAAAATAATTTTGTAACGCAAAAGAACCCACTTACTGTGAGGCAACTTTTCAAATTAGAGGCTGTTTCTTTTCATTATAATAATTTAAAAGAGACGTACTTGTCAAGCAAGAGCAATACTAGAAATAAGATAATACCACTCCCAAAAATTAACAAATCTATAAGTAAAAAAAATAGCAATTATGAGGCTATTAAGATATTTAACGATTTGACTAATGATCTCAAAAAATTAACTTATAGCAAAGTCACAATTAAGGATAGACTAAAAAGGTTTATAAGGGAAAATTATAGTTCATAAAATGATAGGAAATTTCTCTTATCTAATGTTATGTTATGTAATATTTTTTGCGTGGAAATTTATAGAAGTTTGTTTCAAACTAAAAATGTAGTTGAAATAATACTTAGTTTTAAGTTCTTTTAGTTTTTATTTTTCTTTTTTTTTCTCTTCTTATGTAACACCCCTATGTACAGGTAACTGTGTTTACCTCTATAGGATTCCTTATAGGAATATGTATGTGTTGCAATAAATAAATAAATAAATAAATAAATAAATATCGCTCGCGCGTTATTATAGATATTTATAGTTGAGTGTCTACGTGTACGTGTGTGCATGTCTGCTGATCGCAATTGGTGTGTCTCTGTGTGTATGTAATACATATCTATTTTTCTATATGTATAGACATTTGTATTTGTATATATAAGTGGCTAGCACGCGTTGAAATCAAGGAGGTGTAGCGCGGGATTAGAAACGCGACCTCGCGCCTCCGTACGCCTACGTTTTTTTTCTTCATATTCTCTCTATTATTATCTCTTGTCCTTTCTCTGCATTCTTTCTATTCGATTTTTCTCTCTATCCTTCGCTTCCATTAAACTTTAAATATATGCACGAGACATAGACTATATATTCAGAATAGACACACATATAATATAGGTACACGTGGAGAAGTTGCTTTAAATTGTTATATACTGCTGGGAAAAATGTGTATGCATACATGTAACTTTTCCTTCTCGTAGCTTTACTGCGTACAAAGCTTTATTTGTTTTTCCTGTGTTCAAATGAACGTATACGTTTTTTCGCAACAGTACACTCAAAATCGATTATGGTGTTGCGAAAGTGATTTAATAAAAAATGAACGGCGCATAGCTTACACATTACATAATATGTAAATATCATCGAAGACAATATGATGACGTGAAAAAGCAAGCGCCGCGTATGATTCTTACAGTTTCAAGTTTTTTTGTCCTGCTTCACGCTGCGCGTTAGGCTGCAGTGATTGCGATATGCTAAGAAAAAGTTTATTTGAAATTAGAAAATTGACGGGAAAATCCAGTTGCTTTATAATCAGCTCGTTGATTCATTTCGTATAGAGTGATATCGAAGTAGGTTGATTTAACACGGATCGATTATTGTATACAAATTTTATATTTTATGCAATTTTACTCGATATTGAATTGAGTTTGAATGCAAAAGTTTTATAATAATCGAGAGAGAAATGATGCACATTTCATTCATCGATATTTTATATAAATATATCATTATATATTGCTGTTCATTATTTCAACGTTTTTTCTTTCAAGTTTTAATTTTCTAATTTCAACTATTTTTTTCTTTTTATACAGCGCCTTAAAAATGTTTGTAAATATATTCTTTTTTTTTAAACGTACTAATATTATATTATAGGCTCTGCGAGTATTTTAAAAGTTTCGATGGGTTTTAATCGCAGGTAATTGCGGGGATATGTGAAACTTACATTTTGTTGAATCATTGATAACTATTTGTAAATAATGGGACTACGATATCTATCTTGATTAAAAAATAAATCTCTTTTTATTGTACAAGTGCGCGATAAGTTGTATTAATCCTTTAAAATATTCAACAATGAAACATATAATACACAGTATACTACTATACATGCAGTATAATTCAAATATTTATACACAAGTTCAAACTAAATTAAATGAACATTTCCACTGCGCTCACTTAACATGCATGATATCTCGGGATAATCTCGTTTTACATTAAGTCATTCAGTGCCGTATTTCATCAATTCTGCAATGCCGATCGCTATTTTATTGCTTTGTATTTAATTTCACGGTCGCAAATCTACGAACATCAAAGGCTGAGTTTTTACCATTTGCTTTACACACTATTAACGCAATAGCTTTCCATTCATATCAAGATAGAGTGAATTTAAAGTTGACTCAAAAGTGAAGACAAAATTTTGACTTTCACGGCACCGAATACTGCGCGTCTGCAACCAACAAATGTCTGTATATGCGAATCATCATCCTGCCGCTATATCCTATATATAGGCATTAAGTACAGTGCTCTGAAGGCACCCCTGAGTGTTTATCTTTATTATTTTTAACCGAATTATTATTTCCTTATCAGGACGCGCTTTCATTATTATTATTATCCGCGTTTTTAATTCTCATACAACGTACGCAATATCATTTATATTTTTATCATTGTAGTAATTTTCTCTGCAATACACATTGCTGCTCAGCCAAAGAAACCATAAATTTTTCAGCTTCGGCGTCACTATTATACTGCATATAGATTATATGGGCCCAGCTATGAGATTGTTATAATAAAATGGGTGAGACATATTCGTTTGTATTGTTTGTGTATGCGCGTGTGTGTGTATTTATGTGTATGCTCTTTACGTGATTCTCAATGATGCGATATAACGTATGTTCTTAAATGACTGGGTCCGTTTACTATTATTTTTCTCCGGCATCGCAGCTGGAGCTCCCGTGGCCAAGTTTAGTCTACAACAACAAGACCTGTCTTCAAAATTACTTAACAAAAAAAAAATGTTCTTCCGTTTTTTTTGTTTTTTGTTTTTTGTTTTTTTTTTTTGGTTGCTTATCAACTTTACGATCAAGCGCTGATCAACATTATAACGTCTCTATTTCGTTCAATTTGCAGCGCGCGTTCGCATACATAGTTGAGCAAATAACAGTTTGGTTCAATTTTGTTTTCTTTCATTATTACTCGTATATGAATAAAACATCGATTTCTGCCACTGAACAACGAGTTATAGTTTTTACAAACGAAAGGCGAGCTTCAAATGAAAAAATGCGTAAAACTCGCTCAAAAATTTAGCTCAAAAATTCTTAATTATAAAATCCGTCGATAAAAATTTCAAAAGTCACGATTGGTGTAAGACTCGTAAAGAATTAAGATTATTGCTATTGTTATTCAGAAAACTAGTGTCCGTTGCAAAGAAAATATTGTAAATTTGTTTCCTTAAATTATTCGTACATTTGACTAGAATCGTTTAAGCTTTGGCGAACCTAAAATTGTAGGTATATATAATTATGACGGTTTCCGCGCGAAAATTTAGTACTGAATGTTTCGATACTTTCATACTCGCATTTGGTCGTGCGATCCGCGAAAACGGAAAGAAAAAGAGAATATAAAAAGTTGCAGCGAGATGAATCCGTATACAAGTCTAACCAAAATAAATCTTATATAAACATGTTCAGCGTTATTCGGCGCGACCGGCGCAGCTCCGCGAGGACGGTGCAAAAGTTCCTGCCTATACGCGAGAAAGGGGGCTTATAGAGAGTCGCCTCTCTCTCTCTCTCTCTCTCTCTCTCTCTCTCTCTCTCTCTCTCCGAGTCTTTTGTGTGCTTGATGTTCATCGTACAATAGATGATTGCAAAGAAATGTAAAAACGTTTGAGCCTATCAGTCTCAGCGTGCGGCTATTACATCGTGTGCTTGTTTATATATATATGTGTGTGTGTGTGTGTGTGTGTGTGTGTGTGTGTGTGTGTGTGTGTGTGTATCCTCTCGATCCGCGCGTCAGCGTCAAACGGGAAAATTAACCAAGGCAAGGACGAAGAAAGTCGGAAAAAAGGTGGTGTGCAGTCGCCTGAACGTGCGTTCCCTCCCTAAAAAGCTGCGCGTCGGCGCGTATAGAAAATGACACGGCGGTCATCGCGGCTACAGCTAAGCAGTTGGTGTTTACATGTCGCCGAAGATGCCGGCGAAGGTTTTCCTGAGGTTCTTCATGGTGTCCTCGGTGTCCTCGCCGCTGGTAGCCTGGGCAGACTGGCTGCCCTGGCGATGGAACGGCATGCGCGACGTCGGCGGCACCGGCGGCGGCTCGTCCTGGCGCCGGCCCGCCACCGATGGCGCGCTGCTGCTCACCGAGCTCGACTGCGAGGCTGCGCGCGGGAGACATCAGAATCAACGGAATCAATGCGTCGGTTCACAACTAATTCATTGTTGTAATTCGTATAAGTACTGCAGACTGCAGAGTCACTGCAGAGTCAGCGCGAAGAACAACGTACCTTGGGAGTCGCGGCGCTGGAGCTGCTGGTGGTGGTCGACCGCAGCGGTGGCCGCGGAGGCGCTGGTCACCTCGGCGGAGCCGATGGCCGAGGCCGAGCTCATGGAGCCGATGCCGCTGGTGACGGAGCTGATGCTGCCGTGGGAGCCGGCCACGGCGGGCGGCACGCCGGTCATGCCCGCGCCGGCGGCGCCAACCGGACCGGCTGCTCTGTCCTCCGACGGGCTCGTCACCTGCGACGAGCTGGACATCGAGCCGCGAGACGCCGTCTTCGTCAGCACAGCCGGTGGTCGGCAGTAGGCCTGCGCAACACGGATCGACGATAGAGGCTCGGCCTTCGCAAGATCAAACCGCAATATACATAGTGCGGGTGGGCTCGAGAACTCACCTGCATTTTCGCGGTGACGAGGTCGGCGATGTGGCGACGATCCTCCTCCTGGGAGTCGCCCATGAGAGAGAGGGCGCTGTCGTTGACCTCGATGATGTACTCCTTGCCGTCCTTGCCGACGAGCAGCTCTATGGCGCAGATGTCCAGGCCGCCGAACATCTGGGCCACGTGGTCCACCCACGAGCGGTGTCTCTCCGTCACCGCCAGCTGCTCCAGCATCGCCGAGCCGGTGTTCGACTTCCAGTTGCCGCTGATGCTCTTGCGCCTGCAGATTCGTTTGCGCTCGTGTCATTGCACGAGTGTAATCATCAGCACGCACAGCTTCTTTCGCGACTTTCGAAGCGGAGGCGATCTTGCGTCAAGCCGGGCGGCCAAAAGTCGATAAGAGTACAGCGCGGATTAGGCGGGACTTATTAACATATTGCGGCTTAACAAGCGCGGGGACATAAATAACGACGCGACCGCGCCGGCGTCTCGGCTTTTCCATCAAGTAAATTGAGCTTTTCCGCAACGAACCGACTTTAATCCGGTAAATCTTCGCAAGCTGCCTTGCGAGCTGGCGATAATAGCGCGGCGCTGCGTTGGGGCGTTGAGTTGAAATCGGTATATTTCTCGCGGAGCGCAGCGAGCAATTAAATTACACTCACATGAAAGCCTTGTAGTTGTTGCCGATCTTCTGCACGTGGACGTCGTACTTGGTGTCGATGTAGGGCTCGGCGGTGCAGTAATTGTCGGTCAGTGCGGCGAGCGACGCTAGATCCAGGAACTCTTGGCTGTTCTCGGCCCTGGCCTTGCCGGTGCCGCCGTGCGCGTGGCCCAGTTTCACCACCACGGGATACCTCGGCGCGCTCACCTACAACGAAAAAGAAAGACGGACTGTTGAGGTAGAGATAAAATAAAGCAGAGAAGAGTGGAGTAATTATTTAGCGACAGCAATCTTTATTCGCACACAATTCCGATCCCTGGACTACAAGACACGCTACGACCGGGCGACTATATATTTGTACACCTAACCATTAGGAAGGTTCGGCCAGGACTGAACGCGATGAAACATCGCTATTCGCAGGAAGGTACTACCGAGCACACACACATAAACGCTATGCCTAAACAGACAGTGTTTACACACGCGCAGACCGCTGTCTGTAATACACATCATCCATACATACGCGTATTATACGAAATACGAAAAGTGTTTCCTCAACACGGACGGTTGGTACATTTTGGGAGGAAGGGAAGCCACATTCTTCGATTATATTGTACATTGTTATTCCGATGCAAGACGCGAGAAACGGTTTTACAGCACACAGAAATCGTTCGAGCTCCCGTAGAGCACCCGCTGCTACGTGTAATTTGCGCGAGTTCTCAGGAATTTTTCGCAGTTCATGAGTAAAACAGTCAATTGCGGGTCAGATCGTTTCTGGGTGCCGAAATGCGTAAAGTCCCCGTTGCAAAGCTGATGTCAAGTTTTACCAAGTTTGGTAAAGTTAAAGCTATTTTTCAGAGTTGAGTGTTCGATTTGTTTCTTTTTTTACATTACTTCTAGAGCCACGATAAATATTTTTGTACCATAACATCAAAGTAGAGCCATTCGTATATTTGTGTGTGTGTGTATTATCATTTTAGCTTTCTCTCACAACTTTCAAAATTTTATAGATTTTTATAGATAAATAATACGCATAATTATCAATATAGAAATAATTGACTATAACAGCGTTGAGAAGTTTGTCTGGCGCAATGGTTCTCCCCCCGATAAAATATAACTTGTGCCATATAAACTCGTGACGTAGTCGTTGTCCCGGAGAGCGTGAACAAAAAAAATGAAAATCCGGCTTAACATTTTTACATCGAGCTTGAAAATACTTTTACGCTCGCTATAGGTATCAGTTTACGCGCCAAGTACTACTGCCCTTAATTCGTTGACATTTTCAAGCCGTAAAGTTACTTTGATGCTATATACGTTAGAAGCTGCATCTTGATTTCTCTTTGAAATGTTAATTCTACTTACTGCAGTGCTCTCATCGTTTCGAGAGAAATTCTTCGCTTTGACCTTGTCATGTACCTTTTGGTACAATCGAGAATGTTTCGATGACATTACATAATTATAAAATGTATGACCAAATAACTGCAGAAAAAATAAGAAGCCTGCATCACCTACTTTTTCACTTTGATCAAAACCCGCCCATCAAAGATGCTGTTTGAAATAAATTTTTATCAAGCCTGTACAGAGAGTGGGTACATTTGCGACGCAGGTGATTCGCGGTAAATATATTGTTTCCGCAAGGCCTTATAGCAGGGCGTGTATGGATCCTACATACATACACACATACATACGTGTATACATCATGGGGACGGCCGGGGCTGGCAAAAGTTCCCGCACTCCGCAGCGAGAGCCGCGCCGCAGGATATGTGCGGATATGCATTATAGTATAGCGGAATATATATACCTATATACGCGGCCGACGCCGCCACCCGCGTGAGAAAGGGAAAAGACAGTCCTCCGAGGATATCACGTGTGGGGTGAAATTAAATTTACTGTGTGCCGAGCGCGAGCGTGCAGCGAGGGAAGATTCGACGTGCAGCCGTAGCTCCGTAGCTCTATAAGCTATGGTTTGTAAAGGCGAGTCGTCGCGTTGATGCAGCGCGCATATGTGCGCGACAGGAGTCGTGAATTCAGACCCGTATGCTAGTAGTAAAAAAAGCCCTAGACTACGTGCGCGCGAGAGGGTTCCGTTTGTCGAATTTCAGCGTCATTGAATTGGGTCTTTTGTATACTTGAAAAATGCCCTCTGCTCTCTCGCATGCGCATGCATATTATACAGGTCTTGTTTCGCGTAGGTGCTCGTCCGTCTGGCCGACTTAATATGCGTACGAGTTTTATCGAAAAATGGATTTCACTTTTCCAGCCCACGTGGTGATCGGGCAAAAGAACGCGTCAGCGCCGCATAGCTGTGCTTTCGAATATCATTACGGCGTGACGGCCGCGGGCCGCGCAAGTGGTTATACAGACGGCTACAGACGGCTACAGACGGCACGGCCAGGCGCGCGGATACAGCGTGAACAGCTCATTAGCACACGGCACATGGCAGCATTCCAATAGCGGCGGGAATCTATTCGCGCGCTATTAATTACCGCGGAGACTATTTAGCGGGTATTAATCTCTCGCTCGAGCGCGAGTGAGAGCAAAAAAGGCGAGCGAGATGAAAACAATCCGCGCGAGATATAATGAGAGAGAGAGAGAGAGAGAGAGAGAGAGAGCAACACAAAAGACAATGGCGTGCAGAATCAAAGCTGCATCATGTGGAAGAGCGGGAGATACGATCGAGGCACATAATGCGGATGAGAGCGCGGCCGCTAAAAGCAGGCGGGAGAGCAGCGAGTAGGGAAGGGAAGTGAAGGGAGATAAGGAAGTAGCGAGATTAAGGATGAGCGATAGAAACATCGAGGCACGAGTCTACTCGCGGGAAGAGAGGGAAGGAGACAGACGCTGGAATGCGCGCGGCAGAGAGAGAGAGAGAGAGAGAGAGAGAGAGAGAGAGAGAGAGGGACGGGAGGAGGTGGGGAAAAAAGAAACTTGAGCGAGAGCGAGTACTCGCAAAGCCAGAGATCGCTAAGGAGGGAAGGTGAGTTCGCAGTGTTGTTCGCGCTTTACACGCGGATGGACCATCTCAAAATTTCTCCTCGAGTCTAGACGTACATACAGAAGCCGCGCTCAAGGGCTTTTCGTTACTGCGTCCCACTTTGCTCGCGCATAGTCCTTCTAATAACGGTTCGTTCATGTTTTTCTCCTCTCGATAACTTGCAGTTCATGCGACGATTGTTCGGCTCGTCAGCTATTTCCATAATTCATTTTCGCGCAGTAACACGCAGATAATTGTAATTGCAGGGCAAACATATTAGGAAAAGTTTGCGCATTTACATTCATTTTAATTCATCCTCGCGGTGATTTCGCGAGTGAACCCTCTGGGGAACGACCGCTGCATCAGCCTGCATCACCGAGTGTACTTGTTACATATAAAAAGGTCAGCAAACACTGCGCTTTTATACAGCTTGTTGCGTCAATAGCGGCGGTTATAGGTATGTTTACCCGTTCTTTTCTCTCTCTCTCTCTCTCTCTCTCTCTCTCTCTCTCTCTCTCTCAAACTGCTCTAATCTTCGCTCCGGCTTCGATCGATCGCTATTAAAAAGCAAACTCGATTTTAATAAATTACCGCGAATGCGAATCGCGAACGCGCGTCCATACCGATCCATCAATATTAATCGATTTCACGTGCGCGCTGCAGTAAAAATTCCTTCTCCGTTACGCTTACACATTTATCGATTCAACTTGCGCTCGCTCGTTTTGCTTTGCATTTTGTTTCTACTCCAACTTTCAACTTTCAATACTACGCGCGTACGCGTAATACCCATATATTGCACACAATGATTACATCGACGGCGTCGTTGTTTATCGGCGGCGCGCGATTCGGATGTCGTCGACACCAACCAAGGAGAGGCAGCTTTTGTTTTGATATTTTTGTTGATCGCGAGTGTATGCGCCCACGCGCGATACACTCGGATTTAAAATCGGCGCCGCGATCAACCGTCTCATTAAAGTAAATATATATCACGTACGGAAGACTGCGCGGAGAGGCGCCGCGCCGACGGAAATAGGACGAGATTGTCGGCCGGCATTCAAGTGAAAAGCTCGAGAATAGATGGGGGATATATATCGTATTACGGGAAAGCTCTATTTTCGTGCTTGCACTTGATCATAGCGCGATCGCGATGCATCTTTCTCGCGCGTGAAAGCCCCCGGCGCGCGGCGGGACAGCTTCTTTAATGCAAACTGATTCATCGCCGCCGGTATGTTATATTTTATGCGTATACGTGGCGTTCCGTGGGATAGTCGACGACGAATCAATCGTTCGTCGGAATAATTCTGCGTTATATCCTCGGGATTATACCCCCGATGCGTGCGAGCGGATTGCGTAAAGAGGCAAACTCTTAGCTGTTTCCCTTGATTATATACCCTGCGCGCAACGTCAGCACTGTCGCACTATATATATTAGTTCGAATCTGGAGAGTCCTATCTTCGCTGCGACAGTAAACAGCTGTCGCGAGTGAAGCTTATTATATGATTTATTTTGAAAATAATTTTAGCTCCGAAATCCGCGCGGCGCTCCCGACCCTAATATTTGATTTTCCATTAAAAGTCGTTCGTGATGCAATGGCTGCCGGCGCGCAGCATCATTAATTTTTTCGACGTAACCTGCAGATTAAATTCGCATCCGCATTGCGAAAAAAACGAGAACAATGCCCCATCCGCAGCGCGACTGTAAAAATCTAATTCGAGCGAGATTGAAGTTAGCCCGGCGGATAAGAAGGGGCTTTCGCAAAATCTCTAATAACTACCTGCGCGCGTACGATTCCGCGAAACTGTAACGTGCGAACGTGAACTTGCGCGAGCGCGCGCTCGAGGTAAGTACGCGGGGAAAAGAGTCGAGGAGCCAGTATAAATTTAAAACCTCGATAAAAACGCCGGCTGGCTCTCGTTACCGCTCGGCTATTATTATATCGGCCTAATGAAAGGCTCGTTTTTTTCCTCGAGGCTGCAGCAGCAGTGTATAAAAAAATCAATTCCAAAAATCGTCGCGGAGAGCTTTGCAGCGTGCAGCGCCCATACGTCAGTGACAGCGTCCGCAGAGTCGTTCATTAGAGTTTAGTGTCAAAGCCAACGTTAGAATTAGCGCAGTTTGTAAGTGCCAAAGCGATTGTATACCCAGTTACACAAGAGACCGCCGAGTACGTGCGTGCAGTGCGATTATTCGCGCGCGCGTTACATGCTCTCTTTCGGCCGGCTATAGAGCGCGCGCTCGGCGAGAAAGTGCAGCGTCTATAATTGCAGAGGCCTGCATCTGTTCGGGCTGAAGTTATAGTGGCGCCAAGGAGCCAGTGTCGACTGCCCACACGCGTTCCGCCGCACGGTTTCATAACAGGCTCTCTGCGCGCGCTCGCATAGTATTTATAAGCGCGTGCGGCGGCGATGATTTCCGAGCTATAGAGCCGATTCGATTCCGAGCACTGATTTCTCGCCGGCGGACGCGATGGGCTATAGCTAGGCGATGATCGAGACGGGTTATATAGGCAACTCCGCGTGTTTGATGTCTCAATCCGTGCGCGCGCGTGCTCCCCGGCGATGCCGAGACTTTATATTGTCTCTATAAATACGCGCAGAGATCGAGAGGGAGAGAAGGGCCTCCTGCGCTTATACAGTCCCTGGCTGATGTCGGATTCACAACAAATCTGCTCCACTTTCGCAGATACGCTTTCCGCACCGTCATCGCATTATAATAAGGAATTCTCGGCGCGAGACAATGCATAAGAACGAGGTGATGCGCGCAGGGGAACAAAAGGAATCATCGAACTTTCCGCCGGCAAGAATAACACAGCAACAAGTCCCGAACTAAAAACAACAACAAACGACAACAGACAGCCGCATCAGAGAGAAACCCGGCGCACGCGAGAAAAGTCGCGTACGCGGGACACGACGCGTCGCGCATAAGTATAATGCCGAGGCGCGCCGTCAATTGACATCCGATATCTACTGACCCTCCGCGCGCCGAGAGAGACAATCGCTGTAATTTACACGGCCCTCTCTCTCTCTCTCTCTCTCTCTCTCTGCATATGAGCTTGAAAATCTAGAGAGTATGTATAAGTATACGGCCTGTCTCTCTGTCCCAGTCGTGACTCGTGACTCATCGCTCGGCAATCCCATTGAGCCTGCAGCAGCAGCGAAACTCGCCTTCTCCGTCTCTCGCACGCCGCTGGCCTATCGGCTTCTTTTTCCTTTTCGCGCGGACGTTGAACGTCGCCGGGAGAGCTGCGTGCGCGGATCCGCGTGTGGCGGTGCGCTTCTTCTTTACCCCCTTCTCCGCGCGGCTGGCTTTTTTCTTTTTCGACTCGCGGCGCGCGGATAGACACAACGGGCTGATTCACGTTTGTTGTGGATCTCCGCGGCGGCACCGCGCAGTTACTTAGTAGCTTTGCACTCGCGGAAAATCAGATCGACCGCAGAGTTGCGCGCTTCCGCGCAGCGGGATTTCGCCGTCGAACGGATTATTATTACGATGCGAAAATAAGATTGAAATTGCGCTTTGCTGCTGCTGTTCTCGGGATCGATGCCATCATCAGGATATAGGGCCTCGCTTTTCTCGGAAAAACGCGCTCGAAATAATAATAATAATAATAATAATAATAATAATAATAATATTCGACGATCAATTTTATGAACTGGAATATAAATCAACTCGGTTTTCCGATTCGCGGAAAAATTTTAAAACTAAACTGCCACTTTCCTAGCGGTACTGATGAGAAGCTATTAATACACACCCACGTGTTTCTACTCGGGACGGGCTTCGCAAACTCGCGATTTTATTTAGTATAATCTAATACGTCCGGTAAACGCGCGTAATTATTTCCCAAGCTCGTAAATCATTCCTGCCGCGTGCACTTCAACGGCCCGTAACAAAGTACAAAGTGTATCTGCAAGTGAGCATGAGTAAGTGCTTGTCTCGCGATCGCGCTAAATACGTTCTCTTCGCAATGTTTACTTTAGCTGCGATGCATTGAACCGAGCTTCGAGTAAACGCGCTGATTTCCGACGCTTTTTTCTCATTCGCGCCTCGTTTTTCACCAAGCTCACTTTCGGGGATTCCTGATGCGTGCCCGCGAAACGAATTTCGTGCAAACAGTGAAAGCAAGCAGTGTCGAGGGTATTTTCTGAGTAAATCAGGCCGCAAAAAATGGAAATTTACTTAACAGAGGGCAGACTCGGATTCCCGGGTTCTGCGCTTGTTTTATTATTTTAACATTGATCCGCTTCATGGAATCAGCAGCCCGCAAGTACGTCACGATGTCGATCTCTCGAGTTTGTAAACGAGAAACCAATCGAAAATTTTATCGGCAAACAAACGCTGCAAGTGCCTATGGGCCACAAAACTTCCCGAAAACTCATCGCACGTACGAGGCCCGCAAATTAGTACGCGATCGTCCAGTGACGCGCGGGCGGCGAGGCGGGCGGCTCGCGCAAATATTTTATTTCCGTCCGCCTCTTATACAGGCGCTATTTGTTTACTCGCTGAAGTCACTTATATACATATATACGACGGAGCGGCCGTCTATTTTCGATTTCGCTTTAAACGCCCCCGCAGCTGTGCGACGCAGACACGGCCATACGTAAGGAGGTGACGAGTGACGGCTGCTAATAAGCGTGATTTCATCCGCTTGATGGGACTATCGAATAGCGCAGCTGGAGCGGCCTTATACTTTTCATCAGCCGTACCATCACAGTGTCAAGAGAGCTGCTTCTCTCATGCGCTTCGTCACTTCGATTCACTCGATTCATTAGTGCAGACTCTTCGCGGAAAATAATAATATACACCTTGACTCTACTCGTGCGGAGCGGATTCGTCTAACCTGCTCCGATTCGGGCTCGCGCATTCGAGCGAAATGAGGTGTATTAATAGGAATGACCATACGGCGACTTGTGCGCATCGGGGAATTTAATCGTCCGATATCAAAAACAAAATAAATTGCACGATCACTCTCGGTATTATTTTCAAAGTAGCGCTTGCATGGTGATAAATACCAGCAGCTTTTCTTTTATCGTGTTATTCATGGGTCGGGCTTTTAGGAGCCTTGCAATTTTGGCATCCGAACCGGTGTCGACTTATGCGCTTTTCGAAGGAGAAAGCCAGCCTCTCGTGCCGATCGTTACTTACGTTGTATTTCGGGACATAGTGGATTTTAAAAATAAGAATGTCAATGTTTCCTAGACTTTATCGTTAGATCAGCGTTATTTCTCGAGTAAACATATATATATGCGTGCGAAACACGTGTGCGTCGAGACGTGGGAACGAGTGAATGAAAATGCGAGAATATAAGAAACCCACCATAATGAAGTGTCTGCATTGCAATCAGTAGAAATAACATCTACGGCTAGAAAAATAATCACATTTTTCCTCGCATTTTTCACTCTCGAGCTCGAAAGAAACAAGCAGGCGTCATCGTATAGTTCGAAGAAAACGGAAACGCCGATACTTAAACAATCGCCTGCACGCAGAGAGCAAACGTAAAAAAATGTTTACAGCCACTAAAAAGCAGCCCGCATCGAGCCAATCGCGAGATTTAGCGTTTATTGGAAGTGTACCCAGGCTTCGCGCAGCGCGAAAATCCATCGAGCGTTTCCGCGTCCGGCAAGTCCGTTGCGTCGACGATAAGGGCTTATCGTTATCTCGGCTTGTACAGCGCCGAACGAGGAGAGTGACCCGCTTCGCGCGACTACCGCCGTGAGCGACGCTGCAAAAACGTAACGTAACGGACGTGTCGCTGCGGGCCAAGTTGCGCGATCGATCGCTCACTTTATTGTTCGCGCATCGACAATGACTCAATTAGGCGTCTTGCCCTTCGCTTTTTACGAGCTCGCCATTTGTAGGCGAGAGTCGTAAAAACTCTAGGCTCCTTTTTTGAGGGACTGCTCGCGCCGGGGATCGGGTGCCGCCGGTTATTGTTTTCTCTCTGCACGCGTGCATTATAGTGTATACTGTGTGTATACCCTATCGGCGTCCTATATAATTTCATTGCTGCGTAAAGCTTTATGCCCGACTTGTGTAACGACGCATGTGTCGCCGATAGTCTAGTTTTATAAGATGCTTACACTCGGTGTCTTGAGAGTTGCAGGTGTTGTTGTTTTTTTTTTTTTTTTTTTTTTATTGTATTTGCAGGAACAGAATAGATAGGATGAAAAATTCGTTACGCAGAAAAATAATTTCAATATATTGCCTATAATGCAAATTTCACAGAGACATTACTCAAATTTACGACTGTACAGTGTTTCGAAAATTTAGCTTGAATCGCGATTGTTGTACGTGTTGAGCGTAGAAAAGAGCAAAGGCTGATGTGCAACGACAGAGCCATAAAAATTTCGCTAGTATTTGGGGAATGGGCGGTCTATTCTTTCATAGCACAAAGCGCTAAAAATAAATTTCTCAACTTTTATGCTTCCTCCATTTGCATGGCTAACAAGAAAAGTGCTAAAAACGAAGAGTAGAGAATTCCATGGAAAAGCGATAAATGCGAGCTTTTGTCATTCTGATCAGTAACTGAAATTATTTGATTATTCATTTTTTTTCGTCGTGTCTAAATGAAAACAGTAAATTTCTGACGGATGATTTATAGCGAGCATATTATTACGCTCGTAATTAATTGGCCCAAAAAAGCTATTAAAGCGTCGCTATAAAGTTATCTCAATCGTGGTTTATCATCCGAAGCAATTTCCTCGTTAATGGAAGTTTCTTTTTCTTTTTCAACGAGGACACCTTGCTCTTCCAGTTTCATTGAATCGAGCGCGAAAATTTAATTTGGCACGTTTATTTTCCGATTCTTATCCGAGAATCAAAGATTATTCACTTCCAAGTTTGTAACACGTTATATGAGGGACGTGTCGCGTGCTGGATAATTCATTGTCTGATCTCATGAAAATAATTAGAAATACGTTGTTATGTCATCGTGCCGTTTTGTCATGTAAATCGCTACAAAATTATCCTTTGCAATTCAAAGTTCATATGCTAATATACACGCGGAGCTCGAAAGCGAATTACTTAATAATATACAGTGATACAGATCAGCGTCGTCGAACGAATAATCATAATTTACGCACGAGAGAAGACGTCACGAGATCCGAGTATTAAGGATCAACCTTCATATTGTTCGCCTCTCGTTTTCAATTTCAAGACGAATTGAAAGTGCCTCGTACGTTTCGTAATTCGATGAATGTCGTCGCTCTCAACTGTAATGCGGTCACATTCTATACCCATTGGTAAATATCACGGTCCAAACGATGATTCAAATTACGTATCTGCGGGTTCGCGTCTACGTCTAGGGATTTTTCGTAAAAACGACAATTAAAAAATTCGTTACAAGCTATATACAGAAGATTTCCGAGAAAAATTCTCGCACACTGTCGATAACTCGATCGGCGGGAAAACCAAAAGTGCTTCGGGCGAGAAAACGAGCGTCAAAGATGCATCAGGATCTCGAATCGGAGGCGCGACATTGGCCGGCGTTAAACGGATCCGAACATTCATACTCTTATCTCCTTGCCAGCCGCACACGATGTCCCTCGACGCAAAACGTCCTTAACCTTATACATCTCCGCAGCAATGTCTCGCGCTCGCGCAGTAGTTTGTGCATATAGGTACGCGTCGCCGCATAAACGCGCTTGCGCACGTGTATTTGTCCCCGAGACTCGCGCGTTCGCGAGAGAGAGAGAGAGAGAGAGAGAGAGAGAGAGAGAGAGAGAGAGAGAGAGAGAGAGAGAGAGATCGCCCNGAGAGAGAGAGAGAGAGAGAGAGAGAGAGAGAGAGAGAGAGAGAGAGAGAGAGAGTTCGCCGGAGACAATTTGCATGAAAATTCAATTACCGAGTCCGCCAACTGGATAAGAGTTAATCTGCGCGCGCGCGTTCGCGAGATTGTGTCCAGAGCGAGAACTGACGTAATTGTAAACACGCAGCGCGCGCGGCGACACGCCGCTCGGTATAATTGGCCCCGCTCGATTGCCTTTCCAACGCCGTTTTATTATCGCGCTGCTCTCGCGGTATATACAGGGGAATTCCCGAGATTCGCTTGCGTTGCTCCCGGGAGTACAGCAGCTATCGATCGCGTTTAGAAAAGTCGCGGCGCGATTCGCTAATGGGAAGCGGAAAACCCGATCGGACGACCGGCACAATAACGAGCGATTCTATAATTGAAATACGCTCGCGCGCGCGGTGATGAGCTTCAATGCCGCGACCGTGGAAGCTTATCGGGTGTCGCGCCCGAGACTCGGCTCTCTGAATTAAACATCCGGTCGCGCGAGATCGATTGTGCCGACTCCTTTTTTTTTTTTTAATTGCGCCACGGCGTTTAATTTGGTTATCGCGGTGGCGACGAGATACGCGCTCGTTTATTCGCCTTTTTTACACCGGTTATTCAGCGAAATAAACCTGCTGCTGCACAAGAGATTATAAACTCTGAATTTACGGCGGGCATTGATCGGCTCTGCGTAAAAATCGGATTAACTCGCTCGTAGATTTAGTTGTACAAGTATACGAGACTCGCGCTAATAGAGAGCAAAGCTTAACGCGCTCGGCGGACAAATAAAAGATTGCTAAAACGCCGCACACTTGAGTTATATATCGTTGCGGCGCTCTCGCGCACGACTATCCGTCAGGAGACGTTTATGACATAACATGATAATTTGCAGCCGGCTCTAATCCACTCGAAGCTATTATTTATTGTATACATTATATTATACGCGTGTGCGATATTAACGAGGAGCATGACTTGAAACCTCATTATACTCTATAGCCAAAGTAATGATCCCCGAGTTGAAGCCACTACAAAATCGTCTTCCTCGCAATATTTCTTCATCGCCAGTGCGAATTCAAAGCGTAATTGCCTAATTTTGTAGATCACCGCACAACAGGCGCAACAGCTAGTGCAATAAAGCTTCATTCTCTCGTCGCCGGCTCGGTCGCCGGCACGAAATTCGGTGCAGGGGATGTGTGTAGTTTAATGCCGCTCGCAGCTTATTATTTTATCAATTTCGCCGGCCCTTTCATCCGGAGCGAAAGTTACCTCGTGCGCAGTTCGATTCCAACGTACGTATAAGATCTCCGCGCCGGAACAAAAATCTCGCGCGCGCGCACCAAGGGAAACTAAGCTGCAGCAGCTGTAAATCCATTAATAAGCGCCCATATACAAGCGGCCGCAATCTCTCTCTCTCTCTCTCTCTCTCTCTCTCTCTCTCTCTATAAAGCCATCCGCCTTATAGCAGCGCGCAATTACCCGAGCGGCCAGCTTGCACATAACTATATATAATAATACACAAGGTACACAGCGCAGCCGTACAATAAACCGGGCAAATAAACGCCCCGGTAAAACGCGAATTAAGCGGGTATCAAAGTAAAAGCTGCGCTCCGCAGCCCGACATCGATTATCGAGTTATATACGCCGCGCGCCGGGGCACGTATATACATAATAGTTCCGGCAGCGGCCCCTGCAGAGTCTATAGATTCGCTGACGCGGTTAGAGGCTCGTTGACCCTACACGATACACGTATATAATAACGCTCGCAGGAAAAAGCTCATCCTCCTACTCCGCTGCAGTTGGATTAAAATTTAAAATGCTTCCACCTATCTGTCGCGCGAGTCTCGGCTCGTAAAGTAACGTGTACGTGTACGCGAGGACCCGCCGCGACGCCGATTATTAATCAGCGGTCGCGCGCGCTCTCGATTAATTGATACGTGTACGCAGGAGGAGTATCGCTCGTATATGTATTATACCGCAACAAGTCGGCAGAGATTTATTTTTGCATCGAGGCGATTTTTCCTTCCAGGCAGCTTCGTTTCGCCAACGTTTTAATCAACGGCCTATTGGCGTTTTTGATCGAGTGCGCGCACTGGCTTCGCGATTCTGTTTACGGAAAAATCCGACAGGCCTTGGCTTGATCGATGCTCTAGCGAAAAAAACAAAAACACCTCTCCGCCTGTTTACGCTCACTCGGCGGCTGCGGCGGCGGCGGCGGCGGCGGCAAGTTTGAAATCAGCGTCATTGTACAAAGCTCCGCGTCCGACTATAATGCCTAATTGGGTCGTAAACCAAGGGGTTCGTAAACCTTCAGAGAACCCTCATCCGGTGCAGATCCATCAATCGCGCGCCTTCTCGAAATCTCCACGCACAATAATACAATGCGGAGCGACTCGAGCCATATGCGCGCGTACGTGCGTGCAGCGTCTCTGCGACTCGAATTCGCGCGATTGACGCATCGCGCGTGCCGGGGAATTCAAGATGCAACTTAAGTAAGTACGCGCTGCGGCTCTGCGATGCGAGAGCGGCAGCCGCGCGCGCGAATAGCACATGACATGAGCTCAGCTCGGCGCTGTGCTGGCTGGCCGTGCGGTAGTGGTGGTGGCGGCGACGCGGCGCTCGCTCGCCGGCCGGAATATAATAGTCGGTAATACGATGGAACTGGGCCAGTCTTGCTTCGTGCCGCGGCTAAGAAGCTTCCACCTGCGCGCGCGATTTGCCCACAGTTATTCTTCTTCGCCTCTCGTTTGTACTCGCTTACATTGTACACGGTGTGCGAGCAGTGCTAGTGCGACCCGAGGCGACCCGAATAAGACGCGTGTACTCGCTCTGTGTGCTCGCCGGGGATCATCGCTTGGAGGAATTTTTCTTTGGAAGCTTTGCAACCAGAAGAGCCCGGAGAGCCGACAGCAAAGTTAGTCTTTCTTCTTTATTCTATATAGAGAAAGAACGAAAGTAATATTTTTTGAGAAACTTCCTCTCAGCCTCCGCGAGAGTTCTCAAACGGAAAATAACTACCCATTTGTTTGGGTTCGCGCTGTAAACAAAACCCGCAGTCAAAGGCGCTTTTTATCACTGCCAGCACTGTTTTTCAACGGAGCTTTACGCTCTTTTACATACCTATACGCGACCACGATCGGAGATCGGGATCTATAAATATAACAGTGGAAATAAGCTGCACGCGTCGCAGCTCGTTGCAAAAGTAAGAAAAGTTTTAAAATCACGAATCGAAAAATAATTTGAATACTATACGTTCCCGCACATTAACGACTTCGGCGTTTGGAATGCGCGCGTAAAATTCCGGCGTCACTCGCTCTGCCCGTGACCGTAAAACGAAATTGCACGCGGAACCAATTAGATCCATAATAATAAGCAGCTGTAAAACAACGCTCGAAATGGCTTTTCGATTCGCAAAAAAGCGAACGCGTCTCCTGGACGACGGCGGCGACGACACCCTGCCAAGTTTTACGATCGGTGTCCTTGACCTCGAGAAAACATTCGTATTCGGATTTCGAACCGATGTGGGTTAACGATAAAATTATTTATGGAACGCCGCTGACTCTAAGAATTCAAAAATAAGCGCCTTGTCTTGTGTTGTCTCTTGGAGGGAAATATATCGTCTCGTGATCCACGCAGGTATATATCATTTTTTTTTCTGATCGGGGTTGCTTCACGGTTGTGTAACGTTTCAAAAGGTATTTCAATACTTGTGACGATTCGATACTGTTGACCCGATATCATTTTATAATTATAAATAAAATGCGCTTCCTCCGATATTTCTCGAGATCATTAGTCATTAAGCGTTGATTTGCATATTCGTTATTTACCGGCGTATCTGGCGTAGGCCGTTAAATGAACAGAGGGCCGTCGCGATTTTATCATCCGGTAATTTTATCGCTACTCTTTCGCACCTCCATAAAAAAGAAATAAAAACGAATTTAGGGTGTGACATAAGATAGGCTCGCACCGAAGTGCCGGCGAGAGGTTCATAAATAAAGCGTCACGGAATACGTCAGGTATAAATATATAAATATATAAAGGTTCATTCCTCTGCGCGTATTTCAGCGCTATATTGTTTTGAAAATTCGAGGAAATCGCTTAGTTTTCCATTTTATTTCCGTCACTCTCGAGGGGAATTCGGTTTATTCGAAAAATCTTGAATGCCAACGAAAAGCTGCCAATGTACATTATTATAAATCAGTGCGGTTAATCCAAAAAATGCGACGATTGCGAAATTAATAAAAAGTACGTAAGCCATCTATAAATATCAGATAAAAGCGCTGCACGATGAAAAATAAAATATTTGCTCGCGGCAGAAATTTACAGACTGCACAGATCTTTTATACACATCGCACGTTGCATTAAATAAATAACCGGCTGGATTATAACGAAGGTTAAAAAACGCAATATCAGTACTGAATAAAAAATGCCACCTGTCAATTTAATTTGAAAGTTAAAGTGCACTTTAATGGCATTAAATTAAGAGATTGAAAAAATTCGCCTTTAACGGCGTATATAATAATGAGCGCGAGTATATGCCGAGAAAAATACTGCTCACCGATCGCGCTTATATAGCTTATTCAAAACATCCCATTCAGGAGTCCCGACGAAAAAAGGACAATAAAACCAAGCCCACTATACACACACATAATATGACATAAGCCCGGCGATATAGTCAGAGCGCGAGCGCGACGCGCGCCGCACGTCAGACTTATACGCGTACATAAAAGCGCTGCATATGTAAACGGCTGCCGCCGGTGTGTGAGGTCAGAAAGAGGCGAAAAAGTCAGACCGACCGCAGCAGCAGCAGCAGCAGCAGCAGCAGCTGTCTCAAGGGTGTCGCGCACACGCTGATCGGCGGGTGTCGGAAACGCGAGTTGGACCGGTTCCTCGCGCGACCGGATTTTATACGATTTTATAAATGTACGTATGACCATAGCGCCGCACTGACGCGCTAGATTGAGCTCTATATAGCTGTTTCGTGCGTTTCTGTGCCCGAGAAAATCTAAGCGGCCTCAGGCTGGTTCTACATCGACGAGCACATAATAATATGAGTATTTTTCATACGTGATCGTTTCTTGCATATTGCAGAGATGTACCAAAGCAGTGAAACTCACCTGAAACATAAATAAATTCGTCTTTTGATCAAGCTGCCTTGTCTGGAATAGTTATGAGGTCTAAAGAATGCTACGTCAATTGATTAATCACTAATATTTTGATCGAGTCAAGCCGTTCCGATTGTCATTCCATTCAAACCGCAAGTTTCACACGGTCGATGCGCTGCCGCATCAAAACATTCGATATCCATCGCTCGTGCAAGCTCATTTCGAATTCATAATTGTAGAAGAGGCCTCCGGGATTTCCCGCGCGCGGAGCTGCGAATCTTTGCACGCGCACCGCGGAGACGTACGCGACCGGCATCTCTGGAATGTCTATTAGAGCGAGCGCTCCGAGCGCTCGTCCCTGGGAACGACTTGGGAGAAGCGACGGTTTTTCAGACTTCTGTTTTTTCCGGAGCCACACGCTGTTGGTTTTTTTTTCGTCCCTAGTATAGCGTCATTAAATGACGCAGGGTCGATTGATTCAAGTCGGGGAATACGCGTAAGACTCTGGTTTTCATGTTTTTTTACTGTGTTTGGAAGAACCGGAAGATTTATCACTACTAGACGTGTAACGAGATGCTCGACTGCTGTAGGAACATGCACGTTTCTTAGTTTAGAATTTTTTTCTGACAATGTTTTGATGCTTGAAAAGCTTTTTCGTTTCGCAGCTAATTTTGCCTATAAAAGTCACAGGCGTCAAATGAAAAAACAGAAACTATTCGTTAAAAGAATCTTGTTTTTAAACCGGAATTATATGCACTTTGACAGACATGGTTGGCAGTCATATTTCAACTGTGCAAAGTCGAATTTCATTTGTATATGTATAGTTTTGTCGGGGCAAACTGACTAAAAATCGCTTATTTTTCGCATCGAATAAGGGATGAAGCCTGACGAGTTAGTCGGGATTTAAAACGATGAAAAAAATCCGGGTAGACAGAGACAGAGCCTCGGAGCCGAGCTTCACTTTTTTTCTATATGCCTGCAATTACACTGGCCGAGTTTCACCGCGTGTTTACGCTTGGAAATTTAATAACTCGTTATTATTGCAAATAAAAGTACGAAAAATTTAATTCCCTGCAAAGCGCAGCTAACCTTATTAATAAAGGTGCACGTCTTCTTCACCTCTATAGAAAATTCCATTCCGTTTTACTCCGTTTTATTTCGATCAAAAACACGGGAGCACTCGATCAAAGAGCGAACTATCGAGCCAGCGCAATAAAAACGAAAAACTGTCGAAAAACACGCAAATTCTCGCGGTCGGTCTGTCGGGCCGACCATTTAGCCTCGCGCAGCGACGGACGTCGATTTTCGCTTTGCAGTTGGCATATATTTTTCAAGCGTCAGCGAGCGCGACAGCGAGCGCGCCAACGTCGAGCGCACGCCGAGAAGTCCCCGATAAATCAGAGCCGGCGTATAGGTGTATACCTCGAAGCATGAAATACGAGCGCCGCCAAGGGGGGAAAATGACTTCTTCGATATTTTTTTCTTTATCTGGCTTTCGCCTCGCCCCGACTACTATTTCCGCCCCTCCTCGTCTCTCCACTGTAAAATCGAGTTTTATCGCAAACTCGCGGATGTAACTTTATAAGGGGTTTCTCATAATGAGAATATTCATGTGAATTATCGCGTTTGTTACACCACTTATAATGTACTTTTTTTTGCTAATAGGACGATATTTATCGCCGTTTTGATACGAGCGTCAAGTAAATAATTAAAAGAGATATTATTCGTCGTTATCTTATCTGTTCGCATTACGTTTTTGTGTAAATATATATATATAAACGCGCGTTATCCGCTACGTCAACGAGAGCTAAAAATGTTTTTTAAAAAAACGTACATCTCTCGCTAAAAGTCTTTTTTTCACGCTCGTAATGAACCCGGGACCCGGGGGTCCTTGAGCTAAGTGAAGCACTTTCTACTTTCTCCGCTCAAGAGGCTTAATCTTCGAATATTTGCCAAAGCGGTTCACGTGCGGCTTAAGGAGTTTCGCAACCGGTCGTTACGTTACTGATAAATTTGCACGAGTGCCGTTTTTATCTGTCGCTGCACTCTCCGGCCTACGGGCCTAATGAAAATAAAAACTCTCCTCGCATAATTGTCGGTGTTGTACGTTGCGCAATCTGTTTTCGAATATTTTTATTATTAAAAAACCAAGGAATCCGCAGAGAAAATAAAAGTCGGATAAACGTAGGTAGGCTATTCCGGTTTCCCGTATAAAGGGCGAAGCTGTGCGCGGTGTACGGAATACCTGCGCATAGATGCTCTCCTGCGTCCCATAGACAAGGTTTATACGCGCGAGCTGATTCGCCGGGAGTCGAGAAATGCGTGGGTGAAATTTCGCGATTCGTCATTCCCGAGGAATTCGTTACGAGGGTCTACGCCGAGGATTGATTGCGGACCTGATTTGAATCAATTGCGAATCGAGATTGTTGCACTGAAAACGCGTCTTCGATCACTTGGTTGAATACCGCGATTGATTTTCGATGAAAATCGATTTGCCCAACTCGCTCGGGACAGCGAGTCATGACGTCTCCGTGGAGAAAATTTCACGAGAACGTTCTCGGAAGCTGCATTGCGCAACCGAATTTTCCCAATAATCGCGTCGAATCTTGGCACGAAAATAAACGACACGATTTCCCGCGCGGCCACTCCACAAGTGCGCCCATTATAGCGTCCGCGCAAATAAGCTTCAAAAGAGAACATTACGCTCTCGCGGACGCTCCAACGTTTTTGGCTACAATAGCACCGTAAATTCCGAGTCGCGCGCAGACAGTCTCAGTGACGAATGACGCCGAGCGAGGTAGCTTTCAAGTCATTGCGAAAGAAGCCGAGTAACGTATACCTACGGAGGATGCATTACCGGCACACACGTCCGCGACAGAGAAGCTCCGCGGCGCAGAGCCGATATATGACAGCGAGAACGGGCGGCAATCGATTCGCTCTGCCGCGCGCACTCGGACGAAATGCATCGCAGAGAGTCATAGCCGCAGCTGCCTCCGAGGCGTGGGCGTGTTTATGTGCTCGCGTGCGGCGGCGTTCCTCAATCTTCTCTTCTGAGCAGCGAGTCAGCGACGCCGGCTTGCTTTTACGATTTTCCCCCGCACATCATCGCAGCCCGCCGGAGAATCTCATTCTCTCTCTCTCTCTAGCTCTCTCGCTCTCTCTTTTATCTTTCCGCGATTATGCGCAGATAAGCGCCTGTCTGCACCGCCGTGTCCTCGATCACTGTAATTTCTTCTATATGCAAACCTCCCGCGATTTTTCGTTCTGCTTTATAAGTCACTTGCTATGTGTGTCTATACCGACGAGAACGTGTGCGCAGCAGGCGTGGTTCTTTATGCCGCAGGCTAGAGGGATGATTTTTCCCGGGACTGAGTCATGCGTTTCGTGGAAGGTATTAATAAGAGAGAGTATATACAGGTGTTTGTTTTGGAAAATTAAATTCCGTGATTGAATTTGCCGATTGGGAAAATCGTTCTGCAAATAATTGACGCCGTTTTCCGAAGCAATCCTCGCTAAGTGGCTACTGAGTTTTATCTCTTCGCGAAAGATATCGCGCAGGAAAGATTTGTCCCAGTTAACTTTGTTATCGATTTCCTTTCGTTCGTAAAACTGTTTTTTCTCAAACAGAACGTCTATACTATTTGGCGCAAAACTACGTCCATAATAGGTACACAAATTAAAAAGTTGAAAGAAAATTGCTGAATTAAGATACATGCGAATTTCGGAGAAGCAAATTACAAACGCGGCAATTACACGACAAACGAAATTTATAGTATTGACCGACTTGTACCAGAAGTTGTATAGGAAACCAGTAAAATATTAAGAGTCCACTTTGACTTGAAGCATGTAATTATCTTAATTGCATGTTCGCCACATAACATTTATTTGGGCATTATCCATAATTATAAGCGGCAAACACGATTCGTGATTTCTAATTTCTTAATTCCTTCATAAGATTTTTAACGGATTTATTACGGTTGGGCCATTTTTCTCAACTCTGATTTAATATCTACCATAGTTAGCTCTTAAAACTATACAGAATTACAAGTATTGACATGTAAATTGAAAAAGTCGTTCCCGCGGCGTTTACCGATGTTACGCAACAGTTTTAAAAATAGATCCGCGCGAGCGACCTGCATTTAAAGCTCTCACAGAACTTCATTCCTGCGAAATACACAGAGTAAATAAACCGCTCGAAAATATATAATCCGCGCGCGATGAAAGCGGACGAGTCACGAGCAGTGTGTGTGCCATATTCGATGCGGAAAAATCAGGTGCCTGCTCGTAAAGCCAACAGTGCATCACTCCGCGCAGTATAGGCGGCGGTATTACGAGCTCTCTCGCGGCTTCGCGAGCTTGCAAACAGAGTATGTAACGGCTGCCGCTATTACGCGGATCGTCACGTATGAGGCTGTGTGCGTTCTCGCGGCCAGTAAATCCGGCATCTCGCGCGAACATCTCCGGATTTGGCTGTGCCACCGCGATGAAATCTAATGACTCACAAATTGAATGCCTTTGAAGGTGTCGCCTGCGTAATTACGAATAACGTACGCCATAGAAAATAAAAAAAATAAAAAAATGAAACCATTTCTGCAATTCTAAATTCAATTCGCTCTAAAATATGCCGGGAATTGTTATTATGAAATTGCAACAAATCGAGGGAAAAGGCATCAGCTGGAATTCCCGCACATCAGTTGCATAGGCAATTCAGTCGAAAATCCGTGCCACACCGGCTAATCAATCCAACACTTCGGCGAAACGCCTCGTGTGCATGATTTTGATCGACACAATCACGCAGACTCCGTCTAGTCTCACACAGATCGTGTGGGCACTCGTGCATCGGTACAGAACGCGGAAGGCTCCGGATTCTATGCGCTCGCTAGACTGCTGCATGCGCAGCCTATTGATTTTCGCGCGCAAATGAGAGCGCCGGCTTTTGCGATTTTCCGACGCGCTCCGCTATACATATAACACTTACGTGTACGAGGACGAAGTACAGACGTGTGATATAGCATACAGAAGTTTACTTTGAAATTTGAATCTGCATACGGCGTGTCTTTGGATGCTGAGCGCATTTATTTGGTTTAGCTGCGGATTTTCCCCAGAGGCATAATTAAACCATTGCACGCACAGTCGCGCTTTGACGCGCTCGCGCGGATGTGCCGAGCTTTCGTCGATCTAATTAGCGGAAGTTTTCAGCAGAGGCGGAATTTCGACGCGGTTGAGCAACGGCTATAAACATTAGTAGCTGCATTTCCACATCGGGTCTCCGCGGACATTATCCAGCATGAACGACCTTTTTTGAATACGCGCGCGGGTAGAAATCTTGAGCAAGAATTACTGAATTTGGTCGAGTAAGAATTGCTGATTTTTAGTTGAGTAAAATTTGCTTAACTAGTTGAGCAAAAAATGCCGAACACCCGAGTTGGAGATAACCTCCCGGTCGGCGAGTCACCCAGCAATTCGCGCGATAGCCGAGTGGTTAGGGTGCTTGCCTCTCACCCGGACGAACGGGGTTCGATTCCTGACCGTAAGATAACGATCTCGATCTTGTTCTCTTAGGCGAAACTAAACTCAACGCCAGACACAGAATTTAATTTTCTAACTATAACATTATACATAATGATAGGTCAGCGACATCAAAGGGCGGTGGAACAGCTATCCTTATTAAAAACACTATCCCATTTAACGTAGTATACTCTCCCTCCTCCAAAACCAATACCATTCTCGAATACACCATCATATCGATCCATGCAGCTCGACTCTAAAACTCTATACACAACAGCAGCCTACGTAAATAACAAAAATCAGAAAAAATTTATTCACGAACTCGACTATCTGTGCACTAAATTGAAACTTTCCGATCCTGACAACTACTTCATCCTAGCAGGAGATCTCAACGCCCGTCACTCCCACTCTCCCACTGGGGAAACAGCACCCTCAACACTAAAGGCCGCCTCCTACACACCTGGCTAGAGAACCAAAGTATCACCTACCGCGCAACCATCTTAGCACCGGATTCACCCACTTTCCCCAGCTCAAACTCGTTCATTGACTTGTGCGTCTTAGACAGTAGATTATCTATCATTTATCTTAACCTTGACAAAATCTCCACCCTTGACTACAATAGTGACCACCGCGCTCTACTATTTACCCTTAACCTTTCTAATTTAACACGCATTACTCCTGTTGACCCCATCTTATCTTACAGATACATCTATAAAAAAACCAAATGGAAAACATTTCAGGATAATCTATCTAGCAATTCATCAATCGATATTCCGGCCGACAGAAACATAACGATCCCCGAAATTGATCATTTTCTCGAACTTATCAATACTGATATATAGGACGCAATAAGCGCGACACGGCCAGAATGGAAATTAAAATCGTACGTTTTAGTTACATTACAGTACGCTGCTGTAGAGTGTTGTACGGTGCGGTACGTTGACGTACATTTACGTACGTTTTGGTTACGATTCGAACATTTCGTACTGCGTTGTACAGAAACGTTCGGAAACGTACGCAAACGTACGTAAATGTACCGTATCGAGCAGTGCGCTACGGTAACTGAAAATAATTTATACATCGAGAAAAAAATATCATGGTTGCGGATCCACCACCAGGTGGCGTCCGGTTTTTTCTTCTCGCAAGCGCTAAGATTCCATGATGGTTAGTATATAAGACCGTTCACGTTACTACAATTAAAACAATCAATTAATAGCGGTGATGATGCGTTTAAGATTAAGTTGTGCAAGTGCGTGTTAAAGAGTACTTTAAAATTGAAATATCACAAAATAAGTTTTAAAATATTTATTTTATTTGTACGTTTTTGTACATCTCTGTACAATTGCGTACGTTCGCGTATAATGCTGTATTAAATGTTCGAAATGTACCCAAAACATACGCTTAGGTACGCGAACCTACGTGAATGTACATCATCGTACGCAAGTCTACAATAACGTACTGAAATGTATAAGAATCGTACGGTGATTTGCGTTATAATACCGTTTAAAATTTCCAATCGGGGGTCCCCAAATATAGACCCACCGATAACGTCCTCAACTATACTACATCCAAAATAAAAAAACTACTCAAATACAAATCCTTCCTTATTACCACCCTAAACAAACGCTACCGCAACCATCACCTCGCCTCTCGCTTTGATACCCAATTTCTCAAACAATTAATCAATAAAATCAACGCACTCCTCAAAAACAGCTATAATACAGCCTACACCTCCTACTGGAACACGCAAATAAAAAATATTAACCATAGAAACCCAAACAACTTTTTTCCCAAAATCAATAGAATTTTCCGGCCCAAAGACAAACTCAACGTTGACTCTCTCTCTCTCTCTCTCTCTATTATCTAGCGGAATTGACACCACCGACATCCCCCTGCTTGACGATAAATTCAATCTTGAAAACCCCGACGATATTTTCAACGTAATCGGCGCTTTTTACGAAAAAGTAAACTCCCCTAAATTATACAACCTAAACACACCTCTAAAAAGCATAGTAGACCGTAAAGCCTCTCAGCTGAAAAAATCTTTCGCCGATGCGCAAAAAACTATAACTTTCTCGCCCATCAACTTAGCAACAAATCCTGATTTTGTCCCAAATTCCATCTTCTTCTCTAATGTTCACGATACTCTCCAACTGTTCAACAGTTTACCCAATAAATCGTCGTCGGGCTTGGATAACATCTCCCCAATCGCCCTCAAGCACTTACCACCTAAACTCATGGCATCGTACACAATAATTTTTAACAACTGCATCAACCACCGATACTACCCCGCCAAATGGAAAAGCGCCAAAATCCTGCCAATATTAAAAAAAGGCAAACCACCAGACGACGCCGCCGCAGCTACCGGCCTATCAGCTTAACCCCCGCCATAAGCAAAGTCTATGAAATGATCCCTACTGAAAAATATCGCGCAATTTATTATGCAATATAATGTGCAATTTATCACGCAATTTAACACATGATTTATTGCGAGATTAATCATGTATAATTATGAAACCTTTTATCACGGTATTAACCACGTAATTAATTGCGCAATATCAATAAAAATTTTCAAAATTTTTTAAATTATGTTGAAGTCCGCGGTTTATTCCGCGATTAATCACGGAATTTATCACGGAATAAATTGCGCGATATCAAGAAAGATTCTTTAATAAATCTAATATAATATATTAATGACAATAAATACTTTAAATACTTAATGTGTGACTAAGAGAGTCAATACGATACATATTTTTAAAAAGAAAACACTTTACGGAAAAAAAAAGATAAAAAATAACATTTATTTATTGTAATTTTATTACAAAATTTGCGTCAATAAAATATTTCATAATGCATTATGTACAAAGTTTCGTATTTGTAATATGTATTTATTTACATGTGTAATTTTGGTATAAATTGAACTATAGATGTAATATGATACAATAAAAACTGTAATCTAGTAAAAATAACAGTTCGGAATTGGTATAATATATTCTTTTTCTTGAAATTTAATGAACACAGCCGGTAAAATTATTTGATTTGTCTCTATACAAATTTCGTTTTGTATTTCAATTATTTGTCGAACCATGGTAGAATAAACGCTAGCTCTTGTTTTTAATACATTACAAATTGTTAATTCTTTTTTACCATCAATATCAACTAAAAATTGGATAATTTGTATGAACGATCCATCTTGAAGCTGTGCGAAGAAATTACACGAACGTTTATTTATTTTTTGACATGTTGTGAACAAACAATGATTTATTACTGCTTTTGTAAAGACTTTTATCATCCTGGGCAAATCAAAATGCTGAATTGTTTGAGAATTGAGGAGTTTTTCGTTTCCAAAATACGTTATTGTAGATATTTTAGTTGTTTGTTTAGCTAAAGTACCTTTTAGATTTGTGCAATAATCTAATAAAATTGCAGAACCCTTAGGATAAACTTCATGTTCTAATATTTGAACACAGCGCTGTAAATTATTATATCTAACAATCTGTAAAATAACTCCTTTTGCACAATGAACCGCTTTAAGTAGTCGATGATTTGCTGCCTCGAATGGAAATGTTGAGTGTGCCCATAATGGACCCCAGTCATGAACAGTTTTGACGATGTGAAGTAGTTGGTGCACATTGTAAGACATGGCAGTAATGTCATAATAGATTTCAACTTCTGACACAAATTTATGGAGCATTACATTAACTTGGTTTAATTCTGTATAAGTGATATCCATTTTTAAACATACATGTAATGCCTTAACTAATAAACACCAGTGTTTCAAGAGAGTCTTATTTTTTAATATGCTACTCAAAACAGGTACACTGTAGTACAGGATCCAGTTCTCCCACTCACGTGCTTTCCAGTTTGATCGATCTTTCAATGGCCTTGTTAAACGACCTAATTGGTGAGGTGCTTTAATTGTTTTAAGGATATTATTTGCTAAGTCTACTTCATCATTTGATAATTGTTTTAACAGGTATTCTGTAAATTGTTGGCCTACACCAGCTAGGATGCAGTGCATATAATCAGGTGTAAAACCTGATATTATGTCGAAACCGTTTAGAATAAGTAACGGTGAAGCATCTCTTATACCGTAAGCAGGTAACCCTGTTTCTACTGACTGCTTAATAAATTTAATAGTGTTAGCACGATTCCTCTCTTCAGCAGGGGGATTCAAAAACGGGTATCTCATGCTACCAGAGTGATATACACCAGGGTGTACACACCAGTCGCAACCATAGTGAGCATTAAATTGTAACGATCCATTCATGGGTGCACGAGCAACTGTATCCACACATGCTACCAGTGCAAACAATTTTATTTTTCGTTCTACATTTTTTATCATGCAAGGAATACCGACTATCGACAAACTGTTTAAAACTTCAACAAATTTTTGTAAAAATATGCCCATTTCTGGTTTATTGGATCCAAACCATAGACCAATTGTGATTGTGCTCTTTAATCTGTCCTGCACAGGTAACTCATTCAGCATACCATAAATTGGCCAAATGGAAAAAGTTGAGGATTTAAAGACTGGTGCACCATCAGTGTTGAATGTCATTGTTGCATAAGCATGTCGATCACTTTCATCTAAACTTTTCACGAACTTTCTATATAATTTTCCATCATATATGTCCTTAATATGATTTTTTTCGTGAATTCTTTCTGTTACCACATAATCATAATATTCATGATGGCTTTCCAAATAATCACGCACAGCATCAGATGGATCTAGTACAGCGAAGTAACATGAATTTGATGGATTTGACACATCGACTTCTGTATTACAACTTTCACAATTAATGTGGCCTTTCAAATTTTCAAATGTACCTAAATACTGAGTACACTCAAGACATACGCTATGCAATGTTATACTATTAATACCGTTATATAATAGATCAATTCGATGTCGAGTTTCAGGCAATAATTTTTTATAACATATTCGATTGACTAATTTTAACAAATTCGATAGACTTGTTACTGCTGAGCTAGTTGATAAATAATACTGAAGTGTCATTAGCAGCAATTCAGCTGGACTCCAATTGACATTCATCGTAACTGATTTTAAAAAATTGCCTTCATCAATGAGATCTCTTATACTTGACGATTTTTTCTTTTCTTTTAGTAACAGTTGTGAAATTTCATCGTCACTTCCACTTACTTTATCATTATCTGAATCCAAATCATCTTCCTGAAAAATAATTACAAAACTGTAATAAAATATTAGTGTTTAGTGGCTAGCCAACGCCATTTCTACCAGGGTGGTTATAAATTTCTACTTAGCATTTTAATTCATGTAGGTAGTATTTCGGTAGCTAGTCAAAACATGTCTACTTTTCATTTTGTTTGTTTGGGGTATTTTAAACAACAGAAGTTATATAAGTCAAGGTACAACAAATAAAGATTATGCATTCTCATTGAACCATTCTATTTATCATAATTATTAGAAAAAAGTTTTGGACAAGATCAAATTTGACTCATTTTTTGAGGTTAAGCGTACCTTTTATGAATTTTATTCGTTTATTACTATGCATACAGACTCTCAAGTCTTGCTTACAAGCATTTATATTATTTGTTAGTTGTTTAACTAATTACCTACTACAAAATTTCAATGAATTATTTAACTTTAGTTTAATACAATGAAGAGCGCAAAAGAAATATGCACATTTACAGACATTAAAAAGTTGTAATCTCTAAAAACTTTTGTAACCCAACCTACGTTTGTATGAATGAGAAGGATGATATGATCTGTATCTGGAAGTCGAACATGGGTTCATGCTATCCTAAAGTATCAATGGAGGTTGTATTGTATGTAGTACGTCTAGAGGTTATTGCAGTGAGATACAGCAATAACTAACCAGTATTCATATGTATTTTTTGTTTTTGATATTATTAATCCGGACCTGCAAACAGGAATTTCTGTTTTCCTCAGCAGAATTTGCAACGTTATAGTGTGTTATTGTGCAAATAATATCAACTCTGTATTGGATACAAATATATCTAACTCTGGAGTTAAAAAAATAAATAAATAAATTTGATGTGAAATTTTATGTAAATATGTTTAACAGGGATTGGTTTTGAAAACATTCAATAGAAAATATATGCCCTTAACCTCAAAAAAAGAGTCAAATGTTGTTTGTATTGATTTTCTTATTTCACGTAAACAATTTGATTTCTTTATTCCAGAATTATTATTTATTATAAACTAATTTTGTATAAGTCCTACATAAATTATATCTCTTGTACCATAATTAAATTAAAATATTAAAGTATACAAATTTTAACTGACGTATTACACTCTAAAGTCGAAAGAGTACAAAGTAACGCTAGAAATAATAAATGCATTGATTCATTCTTTAGGAAAGTATAAATCATTACTTTTATTCTTTTGACGAGCAGTCAATGTCTTTAAAAAAATTAATTCCACTGTTTATTCATTTATTCTTTCTAGCGTGACTTTGTATTCTTTTGGCTTTACAGTGTACAGGAACCTCCTTCAATTCATTAAAAACAATTTAACTTATTTTTACTCCGATTTTAAATCCAATTATCCATAAAAACAAATAATCATCAATTATCTTGATTAAAAATTAATTGATATAATTTAAATTATTTATATAAAAATACTGATGCATACCATCGGTCCTTGAAATACTTCAAATGTATCAGATGAAAAATTTGTTTCATTGATAATACATGAGCTGCAGTCAATATTTGATTCTTCTTCATGATCACTTTCATATTCACATTGCATACTTTCATTAGACTTATTGAACTTGTTTAATTTTCTGCTGTCGCCAATCAAGGAAAAGTCGTTTTGCTACAATAAATTAAATATTATTATAAGAAATCTCTTTAATTTTACTACCGTAACTTTTATTTTGTTTACTTACATGTAAGATATCTTGAGACTCTTCCAAAATAGATGGATCAGGTGCTACATTAACATCGTCCTCATCCACTTCATGATCCAAATTAATATCCGTGACATTTATATGATTAATTTGTTCCTAAAAGTTAAAAAAAAATTGGTTTCATAGTTATTGATAAAACTGCAACGTGTAATATATGGCTATGAACAAACCTTCACTATTTTTCTAATTTTGAGTTTAGCATACTTAGAAAGAGGAACATTTTTTTCAAACAAATATTTTTTTTTTCTAATAACCGACATTTTTGCATCAAATACTTGATGATGTTAGCTTGATAATAATAATATAATGTATTATTTTAACCTGACACCACTTGAGAGCATTATTTATTATTTGTCACTATTGTATTTTCTTACTTTTAGTTATAAAATATAAAATATAAATCCGAGCAACTAAATCAAAACTAAAAGACAAGAGCATTCACCTGTGTGTAAATAAAAACGTACAAGATACATACGTATATACATATATGTATATACTTCTCTTTATGGTTCTTTCAGGGTCCATCTATATATGTAGACTCGCATGTTCACTGTTAGGACAAAATAACTTTGAATTTTCTGGAATTCCAGATGCGTAGATTTCAGTCGGAACCGCAATCAACGGAAAGAAAATCGTTTGCTCCTTTTTGCTCGGACCTCATCTAATAATTTGCATACAAGGGATGTGGGGTGTATTTGTGTGTCTATATATATATATATATATGTGTCAGTTTAGCAGATTTGGAGATTCGTCACTACACAGCACACAGCGGCTACTTACAACAGTGCCCTCTTTACTGTTCGGTCAGGTCTAGCTTACAATTAGTACATGTGTGGTATATATATATATATATATACACACACACACGCACGCATGTGTACGTGTGTTATCGTATCTTATCTTTAGAGTCTTCTAAGTCTCAGACGATGCGTTCATGCGTTGTAAAATATATTGTACTTATTTATCCATTAGTAAAATAATATTACAATTATTATAATAATTAAATTATTCACTTACATTCACGAATCGAAAGTATATGAAGAAACGGTCAAAATGATCAAGTTTGCTCGCGTGAGATTCAATGATGAAAGAAACAAATATTATATCCATCCCATCAGTGATATAAAAAAAAATCAAAATGACGATGACAAAAATCATATAAGACCAACAGATGAGAATGATTTTGACTTAATGCAAAATTATTATTGCAAATGTGTGTGCGAAGCAGGTTGTGCTACAAATCATAAACATTTTGAGTATCATCCATGCAGGATATTTATGCTAGGAGGTAAGAAAATACATATACATATTTTTGTAAATAAATTAAAAAGTAAATATAAAGTATATAGAAAATATTTAAAATTTTGTTCATGCATACATTATATTATAATCTCTATTTTTGGCCAATAATAAATAAATTTGAGAAAAAATTTTGAACTTTTTTAAAATTGAAAATTCAGTCAAAAAGAATTATTTACATGTTTTTAGTGTTTATTTGTATTAAAAATCCGTTTTAACATTACTAAAATTTGGTTTTATGTATATGTATGTTGTAGAATCAGTAAAGTCTATAAGCAACAAAGTCGAAAAAAAACGTTTTTCTATTCCCAAATTATCAGATGACTTGGGTGAAGCACAAACGACTAAGGATACAATATTAGAAGTGAGAAAATTATTAATTTAATTAAATTTAAAATCATCAATTTAAGGTTATGCTATATTTATTAAGTTTCAATTTTTTAAGGCAAAAAATGCAAACAAGAATGCAAAAAAAATGAATAAAAATTCAAAATCAAATGTCAAGAGGAACAGAAATACCCAATTGTTGAATCTCATCGCAAACACTTTTACTGATTCAGATGATACCCTAAGCGAGGCCAGTGAATCGTCACATGCTAGTAGCCAAACTCTGAAACTGCAAAATGTATCAGTTCGTTTGCAAAAGTTAGATTCGTCAACATCATCTCAACCATCAAACGTAAAACGACAAAAATCTAAAAAAACTCTGGACTCTCCAAATTCAGAAGAAGATAGATTAAGTCTCGACACTGATTATGAAAAGCCCGAGCCTGTGATGAAGAAATTAAAGACTGCTAATGATAATAGAGGTGTTAATGTTAATAATAATCCTATTGCGATTGGTGCTGAAATCAATAATCAGAGTGATCCTAGCAATGATGACAACGGTGCAAAAAAGAGAGATCATGAAGCTGGTGATGGCAATGGTGTAGATGGAAATGATCGTGGAGTTGATGAGATTGATCATGAAGCTGGCGATGAAAATCGTCGTGTAGCTGGTGGTGGCAATAATGTAGATGGAAATGATCGTGGAGCTGATGATGAGATGGGTCATGGAGCTGGCGATGATAATGGTCGTGTAGCTGGTGGTGGCAATAATGTACATGAAAATGATCGTGGAGCTGATGATGAGATGGGTCATGGAGCTGGCGATGATAATGGTCGTGTAGCTGGTGGTGGCAATAATGTACATGAAAATGATCGTGGAGCTGATGATGAGATGGGTCATGGAGCTGGCGATGATAATGGTCGTGTAGCTGGTGGTGGCAATAATGTACATGAAAATGATCGTGGAGCTGATGATGAGATGGGTCATGGAGCTGGCGATGATAATGGTCGTGTAGCTGGTGGTGGCAATAATGTACATGAAAATGATCGTGGAGCTGATGATGAGATGGGTCATGGAGCTGGCGATGATAATGGTCGTGTAGCTGGTGGTGGCAATAATGTACATGAAAATGATCGTGGAGCTGATGATGAGATGGGTCATGGAGCTGGCGATGATAATGGTCGTGTAGCTGGTGGTGGCAATAATGTACATGAAAATGATCGTGGAGCTGATGATGAGATGGGTCATGGAGTTGGCGATGATAATGGTCGTGTAGCTGGTGGTGGCAATAACATAGATGGAAATGATCGTGGAGGTGATGATGAGATTGGTCATGGAGCTGGCGATGAAAATGGTCGTGTAGCTGGTGGTGGCAATGGTGCTCAAAGGACCAATCCTGCAGGTGCTCGTGCTGCTCTTAGACCTATAAATGTTCCACGAAATACAGACGAGGAACAATCAGAACATGACGATGACGAAGATGGAGAGAATGAAGGTAAGGTTAAAATTCATTAATTATTATAATTAAAATAATAAAATTGAGGAGGTTTATCTGGTATATTGCTAGTAAAAAAGAGGATAGTTTTTATAAATTTTTATTTTCCTTTAATACAAGAGACATTATTTATTTAGAACTTATGAAAAGCTAATTTAAAACATACAAAAAAATTAAACTCTTTATGTGACAAAAAAATTCAATACAGACGACATTTGACTCCGTTTGTAAGGTTAAGTGCATATATTTTTTATTAGGTCAATTAATTATTATGCATAGAGATACCCATCAATCGTTTTCAAAAGCAATTTGAATTCATTGAATATTAGTTCTCTCATACAAAAATTTTCAACGGAATAACTGTTTGTTGATTCAAAAATTATTTCCAAATTAAAACAATGAAAATGTAATTCTTCATAAGACTTCATGTAAAAATGGGAAAAATACTTTTATTAATAACTCGTCTAGTATCCCAATGACTCAAAATTTTGCATAAACTTTTTATTTAGACATATTTACATGTTTACGTGTTTGAATTTTTTTCCTCAAATCTGTTGGTTATTTCTAAATCAGATTAACCTCCTCAATTACAGTATTATTCCTATTGAAAAGGTTAAAATAAAATTTTACATCACATTTTATATAAAAATTCTTTACTTTGACACGTAAAGTTTTACAGGCATCAACCAAATTGTAAAACTTTACATAAAATTGTACAACAAAATTGATAAAATTTTACATGAAATTATACTTTAAGTTTAACAATTTTATTCACGCATGTAAAATTTAACATACAATAGTTACATAAAATTTGATTTAAATATTTTGGACAGAGTAATATATTAAAATTAATATATTAAAATGTATATGATTATTTCTAGGTGAAATAGAAAGCATTAAAATGAGAGAATTTGTGTTAAATTGTATCAACTACTACACGGCAAATGAAGGACATGGATTCGACGAGAGACAAAAGAGATACACGCCTGTAAATAATACAGAGGTTAGTTTTTTACTCAAAATAAATGTTTCTCTTTTTGCTTTCTCTCTCTCTCTCTCTCTCTCTCTCTCTCTCTCTCTCTCTCTCTCTCTCTCTCTCTCTCTCTATTTTTCTGAGAAATAGTAGTAAAATTTGTCACACTTGAAACTTGTAGCAGATTATAATACTAATAATTTACCTGGTGATACATATTAAAAAATATGTGCTAATTTGGGACTGACTATTTTTAATATATTAAATAAAAATATAAATATTTAATGGGACCATAAATGGAAGTACCATAACGATCATAGTAACGTCATTTATGGACACTTCAAATACTTATATTTATATTGAATATATTAAAAATAGTAAGTCTTAAATTAGCACATATTTTTAATACGTATCACCACGTAAATCACATGTTTTTAGTACGTACTAAAAATACGTACAAAAATATGTATTTATTTTTAACAGGGTTTGATTTACTGAATCCATTTTATTATCTTTAGATAATAAAATAGATTTATCTATATTTTAGGTTATAAAAGTGTTTTTCTTATAAAAATTTGTATAGAATCAAATTAATAATTAGTATATAAATTTCCAGATATATCTCGGAGAAAACATTTCTGTACAATCCATGGCTTGGGAAATGCTGAAGCTTGAGCAACCTAATAAATTTCTTATAGGTGTTGCACAAATTTTGTGGAATCCGAGCACTTTGGCTAACAGGGCCCTCCAGATAACAGATCACATGAAAAATATGCCAGGTCGATCACCGATCAAACTAATTGAGGACAATCTTCTTCGATTATTAATAAGTAAGTTTTACTACTATTAAATATTTATGTAATTTAATTACTATATATCAAGATTGTAATACTTATCGTATACTTCAGGTTTGTATCATGATTTTTTGAAAAGTGACAGGACAATGACCAATGCAATGAGGACCGCTTACTTGCTAAAAACTACTTATAGATTGAGGGTCAAGATAAGAAATTTAAGAACCCAGGAAATAAAAGCTCAAAATGCACTAAATCGAGGAAATGTAGGAAATCGTATGCCTAGAAGAAGGCTAAGATATAATCAGATTATCTAATAACTACGTCTTGACTTAACTTAGTTTTCCTTTATTTTAATAATTTAATAATTTATTTTTATTTATTTATTAATTTTGATATTTCATAAAAAAGTCTCCTTTTTTTGTATATTGCTAAAATCATTCCAAAGAATGTAAGGATATTGAGCGTTATTTTTTGTTGATGAAAAAAGGTTTAATGATTACCAAAGGTTATAAATTACCAAAAATTATAAAGTTATTTCCTGGCAAAAATAATTTAATTAATCGAATTGAAAAGCAATCAATTAAGCAATTGAGCAATTAAAATCTAATAGGATTTAATCAGTTACTTTTTAAAATAAAATATTAATCAGATTTAATAAATCATTTTTGCCCGGAGATTGATACGTACCCCTTTTCTTACGTGAGATCCCAGGTGAGATTTCGCAAAAGGGTAGATTAGTATAAACATACATTATATTTGCAATGGTTGCCAAAGATATACATATAATGTTATGTAGTTAAAATATTGATAATACGTTTATACAAATGCTTACGTAAAAGTTTTGTTTAAATCAGATAAGACTAAAAATTGATCTCAAACTTAACCCTTGTTAACTTTATGAGTTAAGCTTTCGTTTATGTATGAATAATTTGAATTGACATAAATAAAAATTGTTTAAATTTAATCAAGCTTTATTGTCTACTTTTCCTGTCATTTTACAAAGTGAATATTAAGATTGAAAAAATTTTCTGAGAATTTTTCTTGATATCGCGCAATTTATTCCGTGATAAATTTCGGAATTAATCGCGGAATAAACCGCGGACTTTGACATAATTTTAAAAAATTTTGAAAATTTTTGTTGATATTGCGCAATTAATTACGTGGTTAATACCGTGATAAAAGGTTTCATAATTATACATGATTAATCTCGCAATAAATCATGTGTTAAATTGCGTGATAAATTGCACATTATATTGCATAATAAATTGCGCGATATTTTTCAGTAGGGATTATAAATCGCTCTCTCCTCTTTTACACTACAAACAATAACGTCATTGCTGATAGTCAATTCGGTTTCAGACACCAGCACTCCACCACCCACGCAGTTCACAAAGTTCTGGACGAGATCGTTTCCCACCCAAATAAAGGCGAAGTAGTCGGCGCCTGTTTAGTCGATCTTCAACAAGCCTTCGATTCCGTCTGGATAAACGGCCTACTATTCATTCTAGACAAACTTAACTACTGTGACGATTTAATAAAAAAAAAAAAAAAAAAATGTATGACTATGTAGCGCGATATAGCGCGACGTTCGTGGTGTGTTCGCAAGGTCTGGCGAGCGACTCTAGCGCCCTCGCATGACACCGCGTAGCGCGTTTCGGCTTCGGATGAGAGATTGGGTTTGACCGCCGAGCGGTGCGGACGTTTGGTCCTCAGGCAGCTAGCTGCGAATTTATAACATTCCAGCAGCTTCTTACTATTAAACCATTTCATATTTCTATTAAAATACAGTGTGTGCAGAGCTTTATTACTCCCTCTCCTTCGACGTTTGTTAGTTTTGTGTATTCATAACACTACCCTAAAGACATCACTCATATCATCTGGCAGGCGACCATGGAACGTACTTTCGTAACTTGGAACGGCACGCACCAGTCAAATAAATCATTCCAAATCATTGAAGGCCCAATGCAAGGCACTGTTAACTCGCCCCTTCTCTTTAATATATTTACTTACCAAATCCCCAAATTATTTAATTTCAACCGCAACGGTTTCTCTTACGCCACTGCCTTTGCAGACGATCTTATAATACTTGTCGCCGACAAAAAACCTGCCACTGTACAGCATAAACTCGAAGACCTTGTCAATAAAATAAGTACAACTTATGGGCAACAACAAACACAACGAAATAAAAAATGTCCGTATCCACATTAGGATAAATAACGAGTCATTTGCTGTCGAACACAAAAACTCAGTTAGATACCTATGCGTCATCCTCGACAACCTCCTCCGCCTAAACACACACGTACACACTCAGCTCTCTAAAGCCAAAAAAGCCTTTAAAAAGTACGCACGTCTCTTCTACAGCAAAGCGCTCAACACACGCTGTAAAGTCATCTGCTACCTCCTTTTGATTCGCCCTATCATTACGTATGCCGCCCCCATATGGTGGAATATTAGCGCTTCTCTCATGGAGAAAATCCGCAAGTTTGAGCGATACTGCCTCCGCGCAGCTCTTAATGTATACCGGGAAAGCGATTTTAAGCTCTTTATAAAAAACAAAGATATCTACGACAGAGCAAATATACTCCGAATTGATAACCACATTATTAAATTAACGAGGGATTACTATGCGAATCTGCCTAAAATTAAAAACATGTACCTCCAATCTTACGCTAACACCATACTACATAACATACTTTTTTAGAAAACAGATATTCCGATTACTTAACTTCCCACCTATTCACCTTTTTTGACTCTCGCGGCCTAATCCAAGATAAAACCGCTGCCAATTCTTTGGCACGTAGCTTCCTTCAACCTTATATATCGCTTTAATATCTAAATTGTTTTTACTTCATATATAATTCTATAAAGTTTTTATGCTTTTTCGTTTGTTTGATGGATAAAATTATTTCGAAATAATTATATTACATAATCAATGCGTACCTGAAAATATTGTTTTTAACGATTTAATACGACAAAAAACAGAAAAAAACTAGCCGATAATCATGATGTTTTAACGAAAAGTTCAAAATTTAGTTTCCGAGATATAATGATAAGGATATAGTTCGCGGAACGTATCTAAAATCACCAGTGATCGAAAAATCGCCATGAATATACGCACATGCGTAACTGAAAATCTTATTTTTAACGAATTAATAAAACAAAAACAGCAAAAAACGAGTCTAAGTATAGATTAAAATCCATTAATGGAAACTGAGATCGAAGCGATACAGTTTTCAGTTATATAGAGTATACAGGGTAAGAAAACAAAATTTTGAAGCTTAATATCTTTAAAACTAACTGGTATCATAAACAACCCAAAGAAAGAGATAAAGGTGCTATATAATGCTAACTAAATCCAAAATTTTAAATTGATTATTGCCTTTTTACTCCAGTTATCGCATCACGTAGAAAAAACGACTCATAGTATACAGGGTGAAAAAACAAAAGTTTGAAGCTCAATATCTTTGAAACTAACTGGTTTTATAAAAATCCCAAAGAAAGGGATCATTGTGCTATATAATGCTAACTAAATCCAAAATTTGAACTTGATTATTGCCTTTTTACTCCAGTTATCGCATCACGTAGAAAAAACGACTCATAGTATACAGGGTGAAAAAACAAAAGTTTGAAGCTCAATATCTTTGAAACTAACTGGTTTTATAAAAATCCCAAAGAAAGGGATCATTGTGCTATATAATGCTAACTAAATCCAAAATTTGAACTTGATTATTGCCTTTTTACTCCAGTTATCGCGTCACGTAGAAAAACGATTTTTTTCAGTTTTTGATGTTTTTCTCAGGATCTGCCCCATGAAATGACTTAAAATTTAAGTGGTATATAGTTCTAATTACCTTCAATAATCATATATTTTTTTAGAATGATTCGCTATTTAGTTTTTGAGTTATAACGATTTAAAAAAATTGCACTGTATGGTGTATAATAAAAGAACGACGAACGATAATATAAATTTTTCACGGTAAAAACATAGGCAATTTTATTCTCTTTCAGGTACATATTAAGCAATTTACTTTTATTAACTTTTCCGATAACTTTGTTGGCAAAAACTGAAATCTCAAAACTAAAAAATCACTATAAAAAAAAACGCGTATATAAATTGTAAAAACGGACTTTCGTCCCACTATCTTCTAGCAAAAACAAAGAAAATGAGACTTGGTGGGTTAAAATCCACCAAGTAGAAGCTGAGAAACAGGCGTATACATACGCACGCACACACACACACACACACACATCCGTACGGACATTTTCTAAAAACACCATTTTTCCACTAAAAATTCATCAAAACACACTTCCCACATGTTTTTACACAAACTCCAAAAATTACTATTACAAGGCTTCCTTAGGAAGGAAGCAAAATTGCATTCCTATCATTTATCATGCCTCCCGCCATCAATCCCGGAAAGCTATTGCGTACGACTTGCATAGTAATCCCCCGTTACTCAAATACTCGCGGACAAAAACGCAAAAGAAGAGATAAGGAAGAGGAGCAGACGGAAAACCGCTAACGCCATTCCTGCTACTTAAAAATTGTTAAAATATAATTCTGTCATACTCAGTACGCACACTTATTGTCATCCTACCGCCCTGCGCCGTTCGATACTGTAACATGACGAAGCTTACTACTCCCTAGTATCTATACTCATTCCTCCCTCTGTTATATTGTAAATTCGGTTTTTGTTTCGCTTCTATTTTTCCCACTTACTCACCAACCATACTCCGCTAGACATTGATTGCGACAAATTAGTCAATTCTCACATCCTCCGAAATTCGCCCCGCCACCCCCCATATCTAGTTTATATACGAGTGCGTACGCGCCATGTACATATGTATTCTCTTACTTTTAAGGTTTTTTTTAGTGCTGTTATTTTGTACCTGCCACAACCAAATATGTATTTCTTTCCAAAAAAGGTTCGATTCCTGACACCTTCCTACAATTTTTCCAGCATTTATTTGTTATTATTTATTAATAAATATTAATAAATATTAATAAATAATTGTAATAATCAGTGGCACATTTGAGTTCATGTGACTGTTCGCGCCATTTTCTCGCTAGACGAGTTAAGCGAAAATTGCTTAACTCGCTGAGTAAAATTTACTCAGCAAGCCTTGCTCTGCTTTTTAAGCAAATTTTACTCTACAGCTGAGCAATATTTGCTCAAGATTTCTAGCCGTGCGCATTAAATCCACTTTAATCGTATGCGCTGCAGAAACAATATAATGATCATAAAAGATTGAATATTATTATGCGCATCACATCGCTCAACGGAAAGCTTAAACTCTCGCTAATCTCGGAGCCGCGTTTCACTGAATTCTCGCTCCCTTGCGGATTAAATTTCATTATTAATTATCGCTGGCCGAGCGATTGCACGTATAAAATCAGCGTGGGTGAAATACCGCCGACGTTAGCGCGTGTACGCGTATCATACTTACAATAAGTCGCATAAGTGTCGGTAATTGGGTCACTCGTTAAACGGTTCATTTTTCTGCTCTCGCGCCGCAAGCGCGCATTAAAGCGTTGTGCGTAATATTATATAGGTCAGTTTGCTATACCTACAACGTTTTCTCGCGCTCTCATCACGTTCGCATAGAGAAAAATGCGGGTGAAACGGCCGAGGTGTGCTCCATTGTTGTATATCTCCGCGTACGTCGTCCTGCTGTCGTCGCTAACTATATGCTCTCCTGAATGTTTAACGGGTCCGGAAGCGGAACTGCGCTGTGGGACGAAATTCATATAGATCGGCCCGCGGCTATACGTATATACGGGCTAATGTGTACACTGCGCGCCGCACATGCCCGGCATATCGCAGGGGAGAGAGCGAGGCTATAAGTTGTAATTGCTTTTCCGGGCTGTTTGCTCGCCGGCAACTTTCGCTATCGTCTGCATATTTGATAGGCCGCATAATGCACGTACGGGACGCGGCTTGTCGTCGCGCTACGACCGATTGGAGGCTGAACTTCGAAAATCGCGCAAGGCCCGACGAATTTCCCGATGTCACGTTCGGCGAGGAATTTCGCATGAATAACAAGAGATTGAATTATCGTCCCGGCCGATTAGCCATCGCGCACAGAACGTCGAAAGTCCGCAGCCGGGGGTCGTTATAGCGAGGAGGCGGAATTTCGCTAGGAATTTCACGGTGACGAGCGTTAAATCCTCCCGTCCGTATTTTTTTTCTCTCCACCCATCAATCCATACCTTTGCGATCGCCCGACGTCGAGAGCTGCCGTCGATCCAATTACACCGCGTGTATACAGCTCGCCCGTCGCGAGTCGGAAAACGAGCCGAGCTAGGTATATCTAGAGTTTCCTCGGCGGGCATTATCGGCGCGCACTGATATTAAGTATTGCAGCCGAGTAATTTGAGAGTCGGCGCGCGTTGCATTACGTCCCCCGATCGGATGGCTATTGAAAACGATGGGGCTCTGTTTTCAGAAAGTGTCTTGTCTTACCGTCGGCTATCGAGTCTTCATTTCGAACTCGATGTCGATGTCGATGTATATTTATATTTAGTCTAAACGTTTCGTTTTGCAGATGCGGATAGCCAGAGGTGTTGCCGTTTTGCTGACGGCGTGTTTCGTCACGCTGCTGGCCGTCGACTACGCGGAGGGATGCTCCTGCATGTACACGCACCCGCAGACCCACTTCTGCTCGTCTGATTTCGGTGAGAATGAGTGAGCTTTTCACAAATGACGAATTGTCCCCCGCGATCTATATGCCAATAACGATCTAAGTCCGCCGCTCCTTTCAGTGATCGTCATCAAGGTGAAGGAGCGCATTCCGATGGAGCAGGAAACCGCCTACAAAGTGAAGATCAACAGAAAGTTCAAGGTGAGCGTCGCAAAACGCGCTTTTGCGCCAACATTCATAAGCTCGCAATTCGCAAACTAATGCCTCGATGCACCGCGGCACCGCGTGTTTCAGCTGTCGAACGAAAGTTTCAACGACTATCTGTACGACGGGCTGCTGTACGCGCCGAGCATGGAGTCGATGTGCAGCGTCAATCTGCAAGTTGGCGAGACCTACGTGGTCGGCGGCCGGATTTACGAGGGCCGACCGCGACTGAGCCTCTGCAACCTCATGATGCGCTGGTCCGAAGTTTCCAAGCGCCAGCGCAAGGGATTCAAGGGACTCTACGCCAAGGGCTGCGTGTGCGACGTGAGTGCGATACAAGCGATACTATACCCCGTTCCGGAACGAATGCTGCTCGGAATGAACTCAGCGCGACTTCTTGCGAGAGCAATTAAAATAACGCGTTGGCCGTGTACAAGAGAAAGCACTCTCTTAATTGCACGCCTAACGAGAGCTCGCGCGGTTGTGGCGAACGAGCGAAAAGAGAGAGAGAGAGAGAGAGAGAGAGAGAGAGAGAGAGAGAGAGAGAGAAACAAATAACGACAGTGCGCGCTCACACGATAATCGGCTTTTGCTTTTCCAGGTCAGCTACACGAGCTTCGCGCGCAAGGGCGAGGCCCTGCACCGGGCGAACGGCACGCTCTGCCCGTGGGAGGGCAGCCCCGGCCCCATGGACTGCCAGGAGAAGCACGGCATCTGCGTCTCCAACCAAGGCCGCTGCTTCTGGATGCCCTCGAGACCCTACGACCTCTGCATCAAGGAGCACTACCAGAACCGAATCGCCGCGGCGCATCCGAGGCAGCGCGAGCCGCTCATGCCCTGAACTTGACCTCAGAATGGGTCTCGTGCGTGCCTGACTGTTTTGCGCGTTTTCCGCGGGCGAGCGCTCGAGTTCGTGTTTGATTTTGTCGGGATTCGCCAAAATCGCTGGCGCGTATCCGGTTTCTAATTAATTTACCTTGCACGTCCGTTCGCTGCGTAACTTGCTTCATTATATATGGTTATAATATAGTTTTACGACAACTTGGGCGTTCGCCCACACTGTGTACCGATCCTCGCTACTTTTACTCGCGCGTCAGCCGTTATCGATGGAGAAACGCTGACTCGCGCCGCAAGCGACTGAATTTTAAGTTGTATAATAAGGCTAATATAGAATCCTAACTGCGTGCATTCGAAACATTTTTACTAAAATCGCGACTATGGCATTAGAGCACCTTTCGAACCGCGGAGTATGACTAATTTAGGGAAGATATTTGTATTTGTAAGTTTAAGGACGTAGCTCGTAGATTGATGTATTTATTTATCGTCCATTGCATCTAATACCATTTTGCGTATGTACTCGCTGTATACACGTAATATCATTGATGTATTCAGGAAAGTTCAAAATATTTTTTAAAATCGTCCTTGCTCGTACATCGTGTCAACTTTCATCGAATATTTTATGATATTGTCCGCACGAAAATTAAAAATTCGGGAAGTATTCATGAGTCATTCGCATGAACTACGATTTTAAGCATTTATTTCTTTAAGGTGTCGTATTGAAATGTACATAATCTAAAAGATGTAGTATTAGTTAAGTATAGGCGCATAAGAAAATTATGTAGTTAAGCAAACGTAAGAAATGATCGAGATTCATCGATTGCAGTAACATTAATGCTCTGGAAGTATTTTTCGCGTATTTCGCCAACACACATGAATTGAGATAACTCGTTAAATATATATATATAATCAGACTTGCAATGAAAATGTTTTCTGCATTCAATCACGAAATTCGACCAGAAACTCTCACGCGTGATCATTAAATTAAGGACAACTCGGCGAGGATGTTAAATTTGCACACTAGCTGCTCGACGCTCGTTCTCGAAAAGCTCGACTCGCGCGAGCGTGCAAAATCGTTAATATTATAATTGTGCAGTATGTGGCGTCAGTCTGCTCGTATACATAATTTGCATGACGAGCGCGACAGAAGCCCATTATTGCGCGCTTCTCGTTTTACGAAACGAGATCAGCTTTGCATGAAATTACGCGTTTCGAATCGCAATGCGACGGGGCCAATTTTGAGCCTTGCGATTGTCCCCGCGCGGAACAGATTCGCGCTCGGAAATTGAGAATCGAATTCGCAGGACGTAAGTTTATGTCTAATACATACGAGGTCAAGTAGAAATTCAGAGTCTTTGCGAATTCAATACCGTATTTGCGCACGCGTGCGTGTAGCTAATGACTACCGTTTTATGTTTTATACTTCTCATTAGTATGCGCGATGCGCTAAATTATAATAAGATAAAGCGCGCAGTGTAGTATTATCATATTTTCTACAAAACGTTTAATAATTCTCTAGCTGTGTAATAATTTATCGGCAAATTTAATGTATATGCGACTGTAAACTGTAATATAATATTAATCATCATTATAATCGATCCATTTTCCATGCATACGAGTATTAAATGTACGCTATATTATATAAACTCTATTTATGATGTTTGAACCGATGTGCGTTCGAGTGTGCTAAATACGTGTCACTATTAAGCGGCTAGCATAAGTTACCATGTTTGGATAATAAAAAGTAATTGAAACCAAATTTCAGAGGATGGCTGCTGCGTTGCTATTTACCCGCCATTATAAATCAAAATTTTTAATTGGCATTTCACGTCCTGAATGACATTGACCTAAATTCATTTGTTTTCAATGCCAGAAACAAAAGTTGAATTAAACGGCCAACCGCAGAAAAGCGTACCTCGATCGCACCGGAAGATCAAATTCACTTCCTCGTCTGTATACACAGAGGAAAAGTCGCAAGGCCGGTATTCGCTGTTTGTATTCATTACCTTGACACGCATTTTCTACTTTCAACATTTTAACGCGACAGAAACTCTATATCCATTAAAATGCTGACAAAGACAATTGGTTTTACTTTGGCGAGCGTGCGGCATCGTATATCGCGGATTTAAAGCGCATACAAGTGTGCTCAGAAAGGTGCACTAATGAGCGACGTTTCAATCCACGTCGGTACAAATACAAAAATTGCAACTCACCATTTCGCGATGGTTGGGATAATAGGTCTGCTCGATGAGTGGGAAGCCGTCTCTGCCGAGGCGACGCTGGAGGGCCAGCAAATGAGCAAAGACCCATGGCTTGTCCTTGAAAGCAAAAGCAAAGGATGCCACGCATGAGACAGAGAAGTACGCAAGCATCGTCATCTACTGCTTCGACATGAACGATCAGCGCTAATAAGCGCTTTTCAAGTCGTCCGCCGATGCCATCGCGTACGTGTTTACTTACCTGGAAGTTGTAAATCGCCTGAAGATTATTGACGCTGGGTATGCCGCCATACATCAGCCCGAGCAGTAGGTTCTTGTTGTTCTCGCCGGCGTCCCGCAAATTCTGGCGTATCAGCACAAAGTCCGGCTTGAAGGACCTGTCGACACCAAAAGTTGCAATCATCAGATAGACCTATACCGCACTGTTGCTATCGTGAATGGTAAACGCACGGTAGAGATTCGCGTTTAAAGGGAATATTTTAAAAAGTCAGAAATTTTGGGATTTTTACAAAATACATTTTGCATGAAAAAAAAAAACCTTAATCATTGTTGTGGCTTCATTTACCATTGTAACATATCTGTGCAAATTGAATGTCTTGCAATTTTCGCAGCGTAAAACAGACATTTAAACCCAGAATGCTAACTGTTTGTAAATTAAGAACGATCATCGAATAAACTTTGGGCGGGCATTTGATATATTTTATAGGTCGGATTATTCATCATCCTTTTAAAAATTAATCCTCGACGTTGCACGCAAATGTGCATACCACATGATATGAATGAAAGCTGACTCATAATGTATTTAAAAAAAAAAAACAAAAAAAAAACATTCAGTTATAATTGAATGTATCGACAAGACTGTTCGTTGTCATTAATAATACTGTCTTCAGCACGCTGACAATACAATTTATAGATCTGTAATTGAAGAAGAGCTTATCTTTGAGAACGAAGGCGTATAATCAAGCATTCTGGTAACGACAAAGAGATCGCGCAAAGTACAATTAAGAGAGATCTCAATTGAAAAGAGAGGTGTTTTAAAATGACTGCTCTTGCTCTACCTCGGACCACCTACCTATACAAAATTCATGAGCTTACAGTAATGGCTCTTAAAGAACGGCTTAGAGCAGTTTTTGAATCAATATTATTTTTCCCTACGGTGGGATGTATTTTTTGATGCATTTAAACGACATCCAAGTAGCCCTTCGAGATGGCAATTTGACTTGTATGTACACTTCAACGATGGCTTACGCACCTGATGACCTTGGTCCCATTGCGAAAGACGGCCATGGACACGGTGGTGCCGGTTTCGCAAGCGGTCAACGAGAGCTCGCGAAACTCGGCCTGCTCGACGCGAATCTCAAAGTCGCCGTGCAGTCTGCGACCCCGGAAGTATTTGCTCCAGTCGGTGTTTTGGTCGTCTATCACGAGCAGGGTGAAGCACCGGTCCTTGCCGCCAAAGCCCTGGCCCCGCGTCGCTCCGGATACTGCTGCTCCCAGGATCGATGCACCCTGCACAATTTTTTCCAAACGAATTAGTATATCGTGTACCAATCATTATAATAGTCTTCAGCGCAGTTATAACATGAACGGGCCCTCCAGAAGGCCAAACGAAAGGCAGTTTTAATATCATGAGTGACATCCTGGCATACTTATGTACTAGGCTCGCAGATAGCGATGAGAGAAATGAGAAAGAGCCTATGCGTCACCTATCGACGCTGGCCAGAAACTTGTAAAGCTTAATCGGTGATGCTATGAGAGTTAAGACGGGTGAGGGGTCAGTTCAAAACTCCTTTATTCTGATATCGGCTTTTAGGTGAAGAATCTCTCGACAACAGTACAATACTGCAGCTTCGCTGTGTATTTTTACAATTTTCACTTTTTAAGATTGAGTATTCAATACTCAAGTATTATTATAAACATCGAGCTAGATATAGCTAATAGTCAATTAGTGGTCAAAGATTTTATATATATATATATATATATATATTATTTATTATAAATACATATTCAAAGAATTTTAATATCTAATAACATATAATTGAACTAAATTATGAATTAAATCCGGACTTTAAAATTAAGACAGTATTGTTATCACTTTATTTTATCTGACTTATCTCTGGATTTGACTTATAATCTTAATGACTTTTTGGAAGGCGAAGATTGTTTGGTTCGAGGTTTGGATTGAAAAGATTTAGAATAGCTGCGAATGTTAGAGTAGTAGTTATTGTACCATAGATTTGGAGAGTATAACGCTAGTGGATTCGCGAGTTGGTGGTGGTAGTGGTAAAACTTGAGCAAGCTTGCGGTTTCGGCGGAAGTGGATTTGGAAATGGCCAGCCATTTTCGAGAGACTTGAGCAGCATTGAGCAAGGATTGGGTGTCCAGTTTGGATAGGATGATTTGGCGGATAGTTCAACGGGTAGTTCGCGGACGAAGTCGATGCCTTGGTGCAGGTGAACGCCCATGGCGATCATTAGTCGCTTGAAGGAGTCCATATTGGCAGCTTTTTCAGAAGTGCTCAGCACTTTTGGTCACCACGAGTGATGAGCTTTTATAGTATGCATTTCTGGGATGGGATGTCACTTGCAAGGGTAGGATGTCATTTGCGGGGATGGGATATGCACTTTTCTAATGGTGTTGTTAGGAGTAGCTTTAAAACTGCGGCTCGACCTTGGCACCGACGTTGTATTTTCATCGAGACAGGTCCGAACTACCTTGGAGTGGAAGTAATCGACGATCGCCGCTGAATATTTGAAAAGTTTAAAGAGCGGTTCCATCGGTTTACTCGCGGGAAATGCAAGCAGCCACGTCGGGGAACGACTGGGGATAGGTTCGGAAATGTATAGGAGGCACACTCGAAGAAGGTAGACGTACATCACGTGTGAAACTTGCCTGGTCGCGAGCGGCGCCGGTGAGACTCTGGACCCTCTGGAGCAGGCTCTCTCGCGTCTTGGCGGGCGAGGAGGGCGCGCTCGTAGTCCTGGAGCTGGGCCTCAGGTTGAGACTGAGGTCGCTCCCGGGCGGCGGGGCGCCGGGGACCGGCTGGCTGGGCGGCGGCATCGGCTGGGGCTGCGACTGGAGCGGGCGCTCCGCCAGGCCCTGGTAGTTCTGAGGCCCGACGGCAGCCGAGTCCTGCCGGCCCACGGAGGCCAGCCCCGTGCTCGGGCTCGGTTCATCGTCGAGCTCGGAGCTTAGGTCCCCCGACGAGAACCTGGAAGACAAGCTCAGGCTTTTCTTTGCTTTGAATAAGGCCGTTCTCAGAGCGCTCGCGCCTGCAGAAGAACTCGCCTGCATCGCTAATGCTGCAGGCTAGCGTGTCGCATCTGTCAGTCTCCTCTCCCTGATACTTACTCTCCCTCTCACTCTTTCTCTCTCACTCTTATGACTTATCTCTCTCCCTTTTACCACTCTCTTAGTCTCTTTAGTCTCCCGCGCGGTTTAGCTTAAAAAACAAACCAATATCCAGCCCTTAGTATTTAATATCATCATCATCATCATCATCATCATCATCATCATCATCATCATCATCATCATCATCATCATCGTCATCATCATCAACATATGCAACAATGCCGGAGATTGCCACCTGCGACACTGGTTCTTCTATCTCATATTTATTAATTATTTACTTTTCAAAACATCTGATGCATTTCTCAGAACATTGGCGAGCGTGCACATGGTTTCTCAGGCTTGTATGACATCGTTCATATAAACTTTTCGATGATCCCTCCAGTCTTATTGTTAGAGAGGCAACCCGGAGGGATCATCGCGCGCACCTCCGGCTCTCCGAGTTTCGCGCGATCGATGCTCGGACCCGCGTCGCGCGGAGAGCAAGAGAGCGACGTTCATGCGTGTTGAAAGCGAGGAAATATACGGGCTCGTGTGCAGTGCATGGGCTGTGGGATGGGAGGACACGGCGTTGTTGGCACCATTATCGGCGAGCGATTAAGCCTTTTTCTTGGCTCTGCTTTGTATTCAGAACGACCGCTCGGCCCGAATTGGGCTACACGCTCGAAGCAAACTGGCTTAATTTTCATGAGGAACGCGCGCGCGGCAAAGTTATTCCCGATGAACAGAGCGCAGAAAACTGATGTACCGGGAGGCGGGGAACGAGCTATTCCTGAAATTTTAAAAGGCTACGTGATCACTTTAGCAATGGAAAAGTTGATACTCGCATCGCATAATATCCGGTTGCGCGAATTTCCCTCGAGAATAATTATTTTTCCGCGAGAATGATATCGCTTTCCGATCGCGGTGAAAGAGTTTGCCTCTGGCTTTTCATTCCCGCGACATAACTCATTTCGGAAATACGAGAGGAAGCCGTCGAAATCTTTTTTTTTTCTTTTTTTTTTCAAGTTCCACAAAACTCTCGCGCCAATCTCGAAACCTTCTGCGGCGGCGGCATGAGACAATTCCGAGAAAAGAAACGGTGCAGCAAGGAGAATCCAATTGTAGCCCGACCGCGTCAATTTTTGAGCTAGCGCTAGTTTTTCTTGCACAATACAAAACGAGAAATCCGCAGAGTCTTTCTCGTGCCCGCGGAGACGCGTCTTCCTCCTGTTTTATGGACAGCCGAGTCCGCGCAAACGACACCCGCTGCCCGCTGATAACGACGAGAGCTAGCGTTACAGTCCCCAGCCGCGTCCCTTTGTTCGTCCGCGCATACGGCTCTATTTTTCAACATCACAGCGCGTCACGACGCGTGAATTCTAAAGGCAGAATTATGTATTCTGTTATTTCCCCTGTCGCCGCGCGATGCTACATTATACCGCGCAGAGAGCTAGCGAGTTTTTTTTTGTTGGGTGCGTTGTAATATGTGCGGTGTAAGCAACACTGAGAATATAAAAAGTGTGTCATGATTACCATGCACGTTGCGAAATGTGTGTGCGTCGGTGATGTGTGATCCGAGCGCGAGTGATGAATCTTTTATTTATACATTGTTCGCGATGATTGATGTTTCTAGTAAGCTTACATCCAAAACCGAAGTGCACGATATTTATTTAATATTGACTAAGGTGTGTATGAATCGAGTACTGCGCTCGATGCAGTAGCTTGTATATTAAAATAACTCAACTGTCACTCAGGAAAATTTTAATCAACACTCGGGGGCGACAGCGCATTGTGTGCGAACGCAATCGATCATATATCCCCTGGTTGTACAATATTATAATCTCCGCGGGATATAGACGTGTCTAGTCACGGGATATAACAATAATGCAGCGACACAAGGATCGCTCTCGATAATATTCCGAGTTTACAGGAGCCGCAGGCCATATACTTTCCGCTACATGATTACACGCAGGATTGCACTTTTGAAAAAGTATCGAGCTACCTGATCAGCTATACTTCGAACATGTGTATTCGCGAAAACTACGCAGTCATTGTGCTCAGTGGGGCGTGTTGCTTCTTTGCGGACTAAATGATGATGTTTATGTCACGTGCAAGTGAACGTTTTAATTGAAACGTATTTATTGCAACTAGAGTTTTTGAAAATTGCAACAGTAAAATCTATTAACACTTTTGTGGGAAATTAGTTTAAAAAAGCGGTGACGCCCAAGTGATTGACGCGTGACTGGATAGTAATATGCATGGTTGTTGTTGGAAAGTTTGTGAGAGAAAAGTACTGTTGTTCCAGAGGAATTTATATTCATTCAAAGTGTGTTGTAGAATGTGTACAAAAAGATTTCTGAAAAGAATATTCTGTAAAAGGATATAAGTTAGAAGTAGTATAGAATAATAGAATTTATAAAACATATATATATATATATAATATATAACATTCAAAAAGTCGAGGCCTTATTTGTTGACTCTTACAATTCAGATTTGTCAATTCAATAAATAAGTTCTCTTCTTTTTTATATAATGATGATTTCGAACATTGTTTGAAAAAGCATTCAAAGGTGAAGGTTGTCGCGGAGCAGGCGCACGAAAACATCTTTGTAACGAGTGCTTAAGCGAACCGAAAGAAAGTTGGAGAAACTTTAAAATAAACTGCGAGTTGCATACATAGATAGCGCGTAGTTGTAGAAGTTTCGAAACATGACAGTTATAAACACGGCGCATACAATTATAATCTCCGGTTAGGCGGAACTACGAACTGGCAGCAACTCGGATTTCGGACGAAGAAAATATGTCGCATGTTTGAGGTGATTGCAGACATAAGAATCTCTTGCAGTTAATACTTTTCAAAACAATGTTCCAAACGTTCGTTCTAATTCGGCAAAACGCCACAAAAATAACCTCCTCGCGCTGAGAGCGAATTTCCCGAAGGTTTTCGAAGGCAAACAATTATATAGGTTATAAAGTATCAGCGCGAGTCGGCGTTGTATACACAGTAAGAGAAAGAGCACTGAGATTTGAGGCTCACCTTCGTTTCAAGAAGTTAACATTGGTGGTGAACGACTGACGGAAGCTGGTAAAGGAAATGTTGGCGGATGATGGAGCAGTCCCGCAATACTTGCCGCAAGCCCCGCCGCGGCCGGTAATCTTGCTGGCTTTGCTTGACCGATAGCTTTCAAGAAGCCGCCGGTGTTATCTCCTTGCACTTCTGCAAGGGATCGGGGGAGTATGTAAGAGGTAGTGGCGCTACGCGGCTGGCTTCCTTCGCGCCTTTTATCGGCCTCGAACTTTCGCCTCGATCGCTCCTGATGCGAGTGATGCTCGGACGAAGAGTTGCACGCTCTGAAACAGAAAAATGAGGAAGGTTATGTTACGTATTCACCCAGCTTCCGAACAGATTCCGCCACCGCAAGATTGTCTGCGACAGTTTGTTCTGCAGACGCGGGCGGACGGTATGTATGTATGTATATGTATGTATATGTATGTGTACTTATAACGCGTCATCGCATTCAACAAGTATAGAGTTATAGACCAGTTGAGAATTGATTTTCGCTCTAGAGACTAGAGGCGCTCTATAAGCGCCACACATTATTCTGCAGCGAATAAGAGGCTAACTTTTGTAACGAGCGGCCATAAGTATATAATACAGTCTTCATTACGCACGGCAGTAGCACTCTTAGAGTTGTAATGACCGCATTATTGAGGAAATACGTTACGTCCTGATGCGACCGAAATATATATTGCAAAATGATGCTGAGCACGCAACGATTAAGTAGTCCGGAGTCAACGCGAACGCGAGTGTGCGTTACTTGTCTTGTATTATTATCTCTCACTGGTCGGTTAGTCAGCAGGTTGCAGCGTGTCGGATTGGCTCGTAGCTCGTGTTAGAAAGAGACGTGTTAGGTCATCTCGCGGCGGAAGGCCGGAAGGCGGAAGCCGTGTTGTTGGCTGCAGGCTCGCTCGCAATACCTATATACCTATACTTGTATTCTGGACAGTCATCAGCTACTTTATGTAGGTATAGTGCTCGGTAGCCAGCATCCCTCCGTGAATAGTTTTTCGTAATAAGTTTTTTGTGCGGCGAAGTTCCAGTGCACGAAGCAGCACAGATTCACAGAACGGGAGTGAGAGAAGAGAAGTGGTTCGGGGACTGAATCAAAGGTAAAGGTTAACAGCTATAATTAATAGTACATGTGTTGGTCGTGATCAGTAAAGATTAAGACGACGTATCGGTTAAGATTTTGTGTTCGCAAGCGAGAGAATTGAGAGATAACAAATACTTAACTACCTGCGTGTGTACTTATGCCGTGTGTGTATGTATGTACATACCCACGCGCGGCATCATGCAGCGTGTGTGTGTGTGTGTGTGTGTGTGTGTGTGTGTACTTGTGGGCAGTAACGAAACTAAAAACAAAGTTGCAATGAAATAAAGTAGAACGGATTCCAGCGAAAATGTGACAAGATACATACAAGTCCGTTTAAATTGAAGGTTACGTTTTCGAGAGTTTGCGCCTTTCGGACAACTGTTGCACAGTTGATAAGCGTCTTATGCAGATACTACTTATTGTACTTAGTGTGATTTGTAGGATTTAGTTACGTAGATTTTGGTGCGTTAATGTGAATTTTGCTCATAGATGATGTTTTCTAGGTGTTTGTAGTCGTCAGTGCGTCAATATAATACCGTACTTCAATGTTAAAACTGGTCGTAGATTTGAAAATGCTACCCTGAACCCCGTCATCGGGGACCCTATACACCTAGACATCATCAACGAGAGCACGTTTAAAGATTTAAAGTTGTTAAATAAGTAGATACAAAAATAATAATGTTTCAAAAAATGCGAGATTTTTTAACTAAAATACGTCGGCACCAATCGAGATATAATAGTATAGGTACCTAATACTGGTATGTACTATAAGCAGGAAAACTGGATTTAACGAAATTACGCAGCCAACGGGAAAAAGCCTGGGAAAATCAAAATTTCCCTTGGCAGAGGACGAGTTCATGTGATAACAATAATATAAGCAGCGGCATCAAAGCACTCGCGCGAGAGTTCGAGTAAATTTCGAGGCTAATTAAGTACCATACCATCAGGCGACGCAATCGAGTTACTTAAAAATGCCTGCAGCCTGCGCTCACCCTATCTCGGTTAGTCGCTGCTGGAAGCCTTCCAACGCGATTTCGCTGCTCGGCTACGTCTGATTCGATCAAGCTGCCTGTCTCTCTCGCGAGCGCCCGGATAATTTTCGACGAGGCCCCGCATCAGAGTCTCCAGAATACTGCGCGATCGGGAGAATTTCATTCAATGCCTTTTTTGAAACACAAACGCGTATGGGCGGCGTACACCGCTTCTGGGAACGCCGTTAGTCGCATAGAGGGTTTGTCGCGCGCGCGCGCGAGGGGAGATATATACGCACAGTTCAGTCCTAAAATTGGCATGTTCCAACGGGAAGGGAGTTGGCTCTCCGAGGGCTTCGAATTTGAATTTATGGAACTGTTTTATAGCCTCACGGGGAAACGAGAATTCAGCCAAGTTTTCAGATTGATTTTTTAACCTCGCGTATTTATGTAATGTGGACAGGTTGTGTGATATATAGATATTCGTTTCTGAAAACTCGTGATATTTCGGGCTTACTTTTCTTATTTCTCTGGAAACCGAGCTGAGGTCGCTTTAAATTCAATTTCCTGTGCTGGGGAACTGATTGAGCGTTCGCGCTGATTGAACCCTCTCACTTCACTCAGAAAACGCAATGAATTTCGCTTTCCGTTAATTAAAATTCTCTGACTGCTCCACGACGCAATAGATATTGCTTAATTGCTCACTATAGCTAGCACCTCGTGCAAGAACGAAAAAAGCATATCACTGGCGAGCGATCGCTAAGGGTAGCTTCGCCCTTTCAAAGGAGGCCATAGTTCCGATCAATAAAACGCTTCGCGCGATACACGACTTTCGGTATTCAGCTCTCGGTGAAAAACTTCCCTTCGACGGATATCGTCGCGATGCGCTCGATATATACCGCTGCCGGGTATTAAAGGAAAGCCCGAATAAAAGCCGACTCACGAGCCGCTCGTTACGGAGAGAGTCACGAAGCGTGCGGCCGGGAAAATATTGTAATTTTTGCCTCCGCAGTGTGCGATGATGAAAAAGGGGAGCTGCGACTACAAAAGCTTTTTGAATATTCAGGGAAAATCCTTCAGATAAATACATCGATTCCTGCTTTGCATTTAAAATCACATATTTGAAAAAAAGTTTTCAGAACAGAACAAACCGAAACGCCAGACGGTCGACGGTCGGATCTTCAGAGCAACAAACTGAAGAAAAAAAACACAAAGACGAATACAAAGTCTCTTTGGAGCTGAATAAAAGCGCTGGAAAAGCAAAGAAAGTGGAAAACGAGTTATAGGCCGTCGAGCTGCGTCGCCGAGACTTTAACCTCTTTTGCGCGTACGCCTTAGGCTGGGTCGAAAACCTGGGTAGAGAGAGTAGCAGTTCGTCGAGTCGAAGGGCAGCGGCAAATGGACGGAAAGCTGCGAGAGTGAAAAAAAAGGGAAGTGTAAGGAGGTGCGCGCGTGCGGCGCACGGGGACGCGGAATTACGACGATTCCCACAGCCGAGTAGGCTTCTGCAGAAATGTTTACGACGCCGAGACGAAATTGTATCTCGTTCCGGCAGTTCGGAAAATATTACGTTACGCGCCATATTCTCGATGTTTATTATTGGATTTTTGGCTTCTCCGGCAAGCGCTAAATTAGATTGTGCTGATATATGATTCTCGGTTTATTAAAATAGGTATAATATTATTTTCTTGTTGTTCGTTGTATATAACTTGCAATCTTCCAACAAGGTAAAGAAAATTAGATCGAATGTTTGATGCCGCATCTCTTTACTTCGAGTAGAATCTTAATGTGAAAGGACAGACTTTCGTTGAGCTTCAGTAGGAAGAGTCAAACGTGGCGAGACGTAGCCCTTTTATCAAGTTTTACCAGGAAAAAACCTGGCTTCGCAAATCCTCTTGTGGATGGTAAGACGGAGATCATCAATTTATTTTCCATTCTTTTCTTTTCTCTCTGCTCGATAACTGCAGTGAAATCTCGCAGTCGACATTTTGCAGAGTCTACACTGCGGCGAAGAACAATAAGCGACTCACGTACCGACACATTAGAGCGTTATAGCTATAATTTCAGGGATTTGATCAACGTCATTAAAGTTTAGCACATGAACAACTTTATTCATTCCAATAAAAAGACCGAGCTTTAAAAGGCACAAGAGTGGGTGGATATATCGTGCAAGCACAAAAGTCGGTACTCAAAACTTATTTTTAGTGGGATTTCAGAAGGGAAGGGAATGAAAAGCGAACAGCGACTATATGTATACAGACAATTCAGAGCAACGGTTTTTGTTTTACATTTCACGCTGCTTTAAAGCGCCCGGCGTTTCTTTTGTCCGTGCGATATCCTTCTGTTAAAACAGTGTTAAATGCTCCACGTAATTATAATGCGTATTCCCGTGCGAAAAGCCATTATATTCACATTCATAGAAACACTGTCTGAAATACGAGTGCGTATTATTTAAAAGAAAAAAGATTGCACACCTTATAATAGTAAGTTGAGTGCGAAATAATCTCAATATTTCATCGCCCACGCAAAGATAAACTCCCCTTCTCCTCGGATCAGTCGCGCACTGGTACACTAATCCTTCTAACCTGCCATAAATTCACTTGAAATCCAGGCTGATCTTCCTCCCCCATACGCGTATTATAAATCAAGCTTGAAAGCCGAAAAAATAAACGAGGGACAGTCGTAATGTTGGCCCCTTCGCCGATATTGATCCGTTCCGGAGTCCAAGTCGAGTCGAGGTCGGTGCCGTGCCTGACGTGCAGGCGAATCGAAACAATCTTGGGATGAGACGTCACAAGCGGCAACTTGCCGCAGGCTGATCGCGCGACTAGTATATATGTATAAGTCAAGGGGCGGCCTGACGATGCATGGCTGGGCTCGACGGATTTTCGACTCGAGGCGAGAAGGAAGCTGATGCGATGCCCATTCCAGATACGGAATCTTTATTCTCCTGCTCATCTTTTACGATATTGCGGGTTATTCGTACGAACTTTTTCGAGAGCTTTCACAGCGAGTGCAGTGTAATCTTATTCTTCCATTCGTGACACCTCAGATAAGCTGCTAATGAAATTAGATTTCAATTATTGTGCAAAAAATGAAGAGCTTGTGAAAATGACATGTGCAGTATAATTAATTATACGGTTATCACGCGTTCGGTTCATCATATTACCTATAACCTATATGAAAAGTTGCACGCGAAGCCTTTTCGTTTTAAGCGCAAACTAGTATAAATTCGCGTTAGAAAGTAGCACTGAGAGCCTCGGAGATAATGAAAAGAGAGAACAGAGAAGCCGAGAAAACGTGAGCGAGGAGAACAATAACTTTATTGTACATCTCTGAGAGGGAGGGGGATAACATGAAACAAAAGAGGATGACGACTGCATCGCGAGCTGGCTCTGCAGAGCCTCATATTTGCGGAAGAATTTTTCCATCGCCTTGGCTAGAGCTGCTCATACGGATCACCCCTGGAGAAGAAAATTGACAGAAAATTACACCATTTTTTAGTACTTGAAGAAACCAAAACTGTTGTGCACCTAACGCTTATTATATGAATTACAGAGAAATGACGTGAATTTAGGTTTTGTACTTTTATCATGTCATCTACTTGAAGCTCGCCTCAATTCCAATAACTGTATAGCTATCGCATCTGTCAGACTCACAGCAGAAGGAAAAATTCTTCGCTCTCAAAGTCCAACGCACCTTTTCCATTTCTTGGGGAATCGACGTTGCTACATGTCAGGGAGAAATAGACGAAGCATTTTGCGCCTCTATACGCGATAAAGGGAATGCGGGTAACATAACCGGCTCTCGGGATTGTTTGTTCTCCTACGCTATACGTTTGATACCAGTCCGCTTCTAATTGTTCTCCGCCTCTCGCTGACCAAACGGATTGAAATTGAGCTTTTCGGTTCCCTACGACTGCTCGATTTTTAAAGTTGACATTGCACGCGTTTTCTTTTATTAAGGGGCCTCCACACCAATATATATGTCATATATATATAGATATAATGACTGGGCAAAGCCGTGGTGATTTTGCGCCATCAAATCTTAAAAAAGAGGCATTTCTCAGCGGGGAAAAAAATACGGACATGTTCCTTGGCCCAAGGAAAGAGCGCCGAAGCGAGCTTATGTCGTTGGGTTTATTTAATTTTGTATAAAAAATCTACGAAATTCAAACAAATTTTTCCGGCATGATAGCTGTCGAAAACATTTGAATATGACAGAATCGGATGCGCATAACCCTGCTTTTTACTTCTAATGATCGAGCTTTCAGAAAAAAAGGTTTTGTCAATTTTATTTATTTATTTTTATAAAACATCTTACGACAAGTATACCAACATAAAAAAAAATGTTTACAAATGTACCCTTTCGAAAACGACACTTAAAAAAAAAAACATTTTGGAGTCAACGGAAATCTTATTCAAGAAAAGCGAAAATGAGGATAAAGTAAATTTAATACACACACATAAATAGATTAATATCGTATTTGAACTAGAAAAAATGTGTTTAAAATTACTAATACAAATTATTCAAAGTAAAAAGAAGGGTTATGCGCATACGATTCCGTCATATTCAAATGTTTTCGACAGCTCATGCCGGAAAAATTTGTTTTTTTTTTCGTAGATTTTTTATACAAAATTAAATAAACCCAACGACATAAGCTCGCTTCGGCGCTCTTTCCTTGGGCGAAGGAACATGTCCGTATTTTTTTTCCCACTGAGAAATGCCTCTTTTTTAAGATTTAATGGCGCAAAATCACCCCGGTTTTGCCCAGTCATTATATCTATATATATATGGCATATATATTGGTGTGGAGGCCCCTTACAGTGATTTAATCGAAGGACAGAGCTTTGTCTCTTTAGAAAATCGATATACTCAAAAATGAAAAAGACCTTTTCGCTTTTGCTGGAAACGTCATACATTTTTTATATTCTACTTGTTCACTCAAACTTATTTATTTCGAAATAGACACACGAATGAGAAACCTGAATACCCCATATCAGGTCAGCGTATTACCCCGCTGGATTCAAGGCAGCGAGAGAGCGGAAGCTGTCTCAGAAAATGGATTTCCGTAGTGGAAATCATCGTGGTGCAGCGGATCCGAGCGTATGGTCGGCGTATACGTCACTCTCGCCTATAGATCGATTTTCCCACGAGTCGCAATACCTCTCACGCGCTCCGATATATGTAGAAGGTATACCTACATAGCTTATGGGCTATCTGCTAATGAGATTCTTCCTCTAAGAGAACGGAAACTGCGCGTTAAGCCCCGGTCGCCTTGATAATGAGAAGAGAGGGAGAGCTGCCGGCGGTGCTTCTCTGATCTCAAGGAATTTTTCCGCGTGAACGCGCGATCGTATATGATTGCCTGCTCGTTCAGGGCGAAATAAGCTCATCGCTTTAGCAGAGCTGTATAGGTTATATAGGAAAAAAGAAAAAAAAAAAAAAACGACTGACGTTGTATCGCGTACACCGGAGCAGCTTTTTTTAAGCAATATAGCGATATCGTCTTCGTTCGTTATTTACAGAGCTCGTAGAAGTTTTTCTCGTTTACAAAGTTTTCACACTTGATTTGCTGCGTATAAGATACTTTCCGTGGACCTTCGACTTTATGAAACTCGCCCCCGACGAGCAGTAGCTGTATATCGAGCGCAAACAAGTTTAAATACTTTGCGCTGCATGCTGCGTATACGTTTCTAAATCAGTGCAGCTTCTGCGGGGCAAGTTTAATCGGATCTTAGTCAAAGTTTATGAAGATCTTAGACGTGGCTCGAAAAGCGCTGTAAACTGATGTATAAGCTAGCTGCAGTCGTATGACCCTAACTTTCATCAAACAAGAGATTTCGCGTAAGGTCGTTTATTAAGCCAAGTGCATATAAAGCACTTTGTGAATATTTTGCTAAAAAAAAGTCTCTATTTACGCGAATTTAATATAATGTGATTTTTTTTTCGATGTACGTACCTGTATTTTCTGATTCCTATTAGGAAAGTTTGTTTTGAAAATATTTACATTTTAATATTTCAAGATACATTTTCATCTCTGATAATCTACGCATATATTTGAATAATTACAAGCAGCATGGAAGAGCTGCGGAAAAGCAACCGTGGATCTCGCGATTCAAATAATTCACGATAAAATCGCTTTCCTCGCTCTGAAAAAAATGCTTTTGCGTCAGCAAAGCTTTTATCAGTTCGCGCAACAATAGCACTATTAGCAGGCAATAAAGCCGCAGCACGTAATGTGTATCCACCATTAGCGAGCCGTCAGATTAGCCATTGCGTTGATTCAGGCGCATTAATGACCGCCTGATCGATCAGATGTTACGCTGGGAAAAACGCTCGGGCCGCTATCGATCGCAGCGGCTTTTATTAATAATCTCGGTCTCGACGACGAGCACCGAAAGAATCTCTTCTTGCGGCTAGTCGCAAACACGCGACTGCCAAACTGAGCGAAGAAATATATAATAGCCGACCTTTTTTCTGCTGGGAAATCCTACTTATTTAGTATACTGATGGCGTGAGTGTAATTATGTTTGTCGAAGTGAGAACGCGGGAGATACGACAGTAAGTATTACAGATGGTTATGTGAGCCGGTAAGGCGGATCGAGGAATCTCGGAATACTGAAAATCGATCCAACCATTTCATTGTAAGGGGGAAATTGAGAAAATCTCGTATTAGTTAGGTAACGTTCGTTCAAACTCACGAACGAATAATAAATCATTTTATCACTTTTCGGAACGCGTTTGTTGATAAAGGAAATTTTAGCGTACAAAACTTTTTATTATTAATAACGAAATAGAAAAAAAAAATGAGAAAACCGTTTCAATGAAAAATACTTATGATAAAGCTACACTTTACGCACATTTCTGTTCCAGCAAAAGAAGCGAGCATTTTGTCAAAGTTACATTACGAGGTTGAGACGGTGTTAAACGTGTAACGCAGCGTAATGCTTCATCTTGTACATTTCGAGGGGGGAGCCTGCGGTATGTAAAGTGGGGCTTTTAAAAATTTACCGGATTGGTACCGCGTGGGTTCGTTTAAAATTTAAAACTCGTTTAAGCCATGAATATTCATGGGTCTTAAACCCGTTATATGCGTAAATTTTTTAGCCTTAATGCCGACGTAGTTAGAATTTCTGCGCCTCTCAAATGATACGAGTGAAATATTTAATCTTGAACGGTGAAAAATTATTTCCAGGCTGCTACTATTCTCCGCAAGGTGCTTTTTTGAAAAAATTTGACAAAAGAATTCGCCTGCACGATTGTGAGAAAGCAGCAGCGCAACTGACTAGGAGCAGGCGTCGTGTGGCGCGGGAAATTACGCCGGAGGAAAGGTTCGATTCAATCCTAACGGAGCTGGCGAACGAGGAAAATCATCCCTCAAAGTCCGAGAGTAGCTGTGCTCGCGTAAAAGGCGAGTCATCGACATCGACGAAATTCTGCCCCAGCTGTCGAGCCAAGCTGTCCCATCCCTCTTCCGCTAGCTCCCTTTTACTATGCTCTCGGTCTCCTCCTCCTCACCCTACTTCTTCTTCCTCTCCTTTTATTTAGCGAGCTGCCCACTGACCGATATGAGTCTTGGCCCTTTCACCGACAGACTTGAATGGCTCCGCGAGAAATTGGGGGCGAGTCGAGGATTTCGGATTTTTCCCGCCGTTCGCCTGCTAGACGATGGCAAGAAGAAAATCTCGAATTTTTCTTTATAAATCCTGATTTTTCGAAATTACATAAGAAAAGGAGTTGATCAAATATTTCGCTTTAGCGCCGACCTGCTGCCTCGCGTTACAGCGAAAATACACACGCAGGTGCGGAGTTCCTTGTTTGCAATTAAGAGGCCATGTAGATTGTACACAGCAGCGGCAGCAGGCAAGTGTGTACAGTTAGGCGTGCCGGGATCTTAACCGTAACGCGGCTGTTAATACAGCCGCGGCCCTTTATTATCGTTACGGCAAATACGTGTATTTGTACACATTGAGTTGAAAATAATTCGCGCACGTGAAGAAAGCTCTATTCGATAGAATTATTTATGGTGATTATATATTAAAAGGACAAAAAACGCGTGATAAAAGCACGCGTGAGATCTTTACGAGAATGGATCCAAGCTATATATAATAGCTAAACAAGTGCACAGAGCATCGCTCGAAAGCCTACTTATAGGTACACGAATAAGAGCGCGAGATAATCTCGAGATCGATTTTTCCCGGGGTCGACGCCGGCAGAAGCAGCCAAAAGCCGGCCTGTACAAAATCCTCGCTGATGCATGCACTCGTATAGGTATATATATATATAATATGCAGCAGTGCAGTTCAGTCGCGGGCGGCGCAACTCTGCTGTAAGTACGCGCACAAGATTGAGGCCAGCATCTTTTTTCCCGAAAATCTATACATATAGCACGCTCGTCAGGATCGCAGACTCGAGGATCACGAGGATCACGCGCTGACCCGATTTCCGAGGAGACGATTTTGTCATGGTTGATCCGTCTCGGTATTTTTACCTTGATGCTTGCTTCAGAGCCCGAGAGCTGCTGCAATAGAGGAAAAAAAATCCATCAAAGATTCACACATTCACACTCGCGAGGACACGAGTTTTGATAAGAGGAGAAAAAGAAGTATCGCAAGTCATCGCTGCTTCCGGTGGGATCAAGCCGAGGCCGAAATCAAAAAGCCATAACTCTCGACCCTATCAACGTGTCCCTCCCGCACGTAATATCCTCGAGAGCAGTGCTTGCGCGACGTATGTAAACTCTCACAGCAGCAGCACTTGCATTAGGGAGCAGTGTCGCATTGATTTTTCCAGGCGCCGTACAACGAACCGACTCTCAGAAATGTGTAACGGCCGGACTGGGAGAGGCCAAGGGGTTGTATGCGTCGGCGGGAAGGGAAAAGTGAGAAGAACAGACTATAAGCTACCGGTCCCGCGGGTGCTTTCTTGAAAGCGTTCACGCCGCCGTTATGTACTATTTTTTTTTCTCTTCTCCTTCTCTTCCTTCCTGCCTTTTTCTTCCCTTGTTCCCCGAGCCCGAGCTAATCTACTGATTGTGTTGCGCGCGAGAGCGAGTTTTAAATCTGGAGTCGCTTCACACCGCACAATAACTCATTCTCCGCCCGCTTTTTCTCAGCGATCCTCCGCGAGCGCACATGCAGCGTTCCGATGGTTAAGCGCAACATTTATGGAATTCTAGAAATTCTAGATGTGCGAGGAAAACAAAGCACTCCGTAACGTTCTTTCGCAATCAGTTAGGTATATTGGGACACGCGCGGCTTGCGGCGTTTGATTAAAAACATTACCCCCGAGAATCAATAGCGCCGGGCGATATATATATATTTAGCGACGGCTGCAGCAGCAGTGACCTTTATGAAGAAAAAAGACCTCTCTGGAGAAGAGCTTCGCGTTATTTTTAAAAGCCAGTATATTATACGGCCCTCACACGCTGCGTCCACCTACTAATACACCGCAGTCACCGCAGCGCACGTAAACACTCGCCGAGAGAGAAAGGGGCGAAATAACGGCTCTCCTCCTTTTTCTCGTTATACATATAGGTACTTACAGGAGCGCGCGCGCACACTCTGCCCACAAGAACAAAAAGAAGCCGCGGCCCGCATGTATATAAACCACGAGCTCTACGCTCCACTTACGCTCTCGGGTATGTATATAGGTAGGATCCAAGCGAGTGTACCTGTACGTTTCGAGAGGAGATCGGTCCCGCGCAAGAGGTATACGCAGCGGGGGTCGATTGCAGCGCAGAGATCATCAGCGCGAGGCTTTGAGCGCCCGTGTTTGCGATGCCTACGTGGCTCATTCGAACGTTCCTTCCGCCGGCCCATTTGGCGGAATTGAACTACTTACTGACGGCACTCCGGCACTCGGAAGGAGCAAACGCCAAGCGTATCATACTATCGCGTGCCCGGTCTGCACCTGTCCTGCAGAGCGCAGCGAGAGGCTTGATGCGTTCCGACGATCTCTTCATCGCGGCTATTATGACTCTACAGTAGGTAGTCAGAGGGACCACTTCCTTTGACTACTTCCTTTCCGCGAACGCACATTTTCCCATTGCCGTCACTGCTGGGTGGTGAAATTCCGCTGAATTCGTAGCTCGATTCGGTTCCTGAATGAGCTTTTGAAATACCTCCTCTCGACTGCTGCGCGTCAAATTGGACGTGAAAATATGGTGTTCGTCATCAAAGCACTGTGTATTTTTCACAAATTGCACGCTTGCCTCAAATTCAATCAGGAGTGGCATGCTTGAAGCGCATTTTTAGCAAGCAGCGAATAAGGGTCCGCGAAAAATTACGAACGAATTGATTTTCGCGTCAATACCTTCGTTGTGACTTTATATAAAATGAAAAAAAAAAAATAAAAATAAAAAAATAAAAAATGTCAAAAAGCCTTGTCGTGGTTTCCAAAACGAAGGCTATAAAAGGTTGAAGGATGTAGATGCTGGCCGGTAATAACACACGACTAAAATACTATTTCTATATTGAAGGCTGTCTGTACGTCTCTGTGATAAAAATTTGTTTCCGTACACGGGCATACACGCTGAAAGGATATTCGATCAATTAGCTTTTTTGATTGTTTTGGACAAGTCAGCTTCAACGTTTTTCGTTATTACAAATAAATCTCATGCATTCAGTCAAAAATAATTTTTTGCAGCTTTTATTGAAATGAAAATGGATGAATCTTTAAAAATAGACATTAGATTCCTCCATAGAATTTTCAGATGTAATCAAAATGAAAAGGGTTATTGATATGTTAGATTTAAATGTCTGTGTTACAACCAAGCAGTTTTGAACAATTTGGACTGGCCTTTCTCCCACGGGTTCAACTTTCCAGCTGCCTAGTCCCTGCGAGAGAAGATAGGTGGCGCATAGGCTCTTTAGTTTCCCTCATCTTAATGTGCGCGCCAAGTCTAGATATATTATATTAGTGTGTTTGCCAAAATTGTCTTGTTGGGCCTGCTGCCTGGGACGCTCATGCTATAACTGTTCGAGTTTACTGTTAATTAGTTTGTTTAGATGAACATTATACATCGATATACCTACTGCAGCGCGAAACGAAGAAAAATCGAAAAATAATGACGCAGCAATCGTAAGCGCCATCGTCGACCTATTGCATTCTTGCACCCCCTCGGAGAGAGCGAAAAACGAAAGCTCTCTCCTTTGATTCCCGCGGCAGTCCAACCGATCCATCATTTCTCTTCTCGTGATCCACGCGTGCACACAAACACACAAATTTCGGCCTTAGCCCCCTCTCTCGAAGCGGCTAATTTACGGGGAGCTATTATAAAGATCGACTACTGTGTATAATACGCGGCGCGGTGGCGATCGCGTGCCACCCTCGAGCTGTAAGTAAGCAGTGTGCACCGGCTTTTTGCCTTTGGCTGAGATGTATATGTAGGTAACTGGTTAGCTGCGCGACGTGCGCTGCTCTTGAAATATAAGGGCTCCTCACGAACACGCACATCACGGATTGGGTATGGATTTTCCGGGATTTCCGAGAGAGTGGCGCGCGATGATTCGATACATCAAGGCCGATTTTCTAGGCCTCGGCTTTGCGGATACACGGGGCTAATTTTCTCGCATCGAGTTATCGATCTTCCGACGTTGAGTTGAGCGATCGAGATATCTCGCAATTGAAATTTAACAAACCGGCAAAGATGGAGCTATTTTTCATCATTCCGATTGCAGGTCATTTCATCCGAACAAAGTCGTGCTTTTTTAACGATCAATTCCCGAAATTCCCGCTGTGGACGTAGTTTAACGTAGTTTAACGGTATACTCTTATTATTATCCGATGGCCGGAAGAACAAAGTTTGGAGCCGAGAGAGGTAATAAGCTGAAAACTCCCTGCACCATCTTTTTCAGAGCGATCTTTTTTTTATCATTGAAAGTAAAGATCCAATTAGGCGTTTTGCAAAGAGGGCATCGATATTTCGTAAAAACCGATAGCGTATATTTCAGCAAGGCGCGGACTTTTTGAAATACCATGATCAGAATGTATGAGTTCCTTTGATACTGCGTCAAATAGCTGTCACGCATGCACGTTCTAAAAGCAAGTGTGATAAAATTGCCCGAGAAGGGGGCTTAATTGCCTTTCTTTGAGAGCTCTCCGTTAAAAGCGAGTATCAGCTTTTTGTGCGTGTTAAAGAGACTCTTCACCACGATGATTCGAAAGCGAGATTGGCGAAATGAAATATTCGCGACACACTTTGCAGGATAACGAAAGTCATTGCGAAATCCCTCGAAATTCGATTTAGAAATACCTATGAGTTCGGGTTTTATGCGTACTCGTATACTCATCGTGCACCACTAACCCACCAGTACGGGCGAAGTTAGAGTTTTCCTAGAAGCATGATGTGAGACCCGAAACTGCGCTAAGATGGCTACAGCAGGTGCACCGATGCAGCCTGGCACAGTCGCTGCTTTGGTTTTAACGATTTTTCTCCGCGTGCAGACGGGTGCGGTGAGCTGGATTGAATTAAACCGCTTTGAAATTGTTTTGAAATTTTATTCGCTCGGTCGTCGGTAACGAGATTTATCTTCATTCCCCAAGCTCGAGAACTTTCTTGCACGAGCGGATTCGCACTAAATACACGGGGCGGCCGCGATCGTTAAAAAAAGTTCATCGTCCGCGCGAAATAAACAGCGGCTCGAGGAAGAATAGAATCGCCTACATATAAGGTATACGGCGCCAAACCCACCCGCCTCTCTATATCGTGCATCGAGACATGTATTTTTCGGGGCAACGACAAGGATGTTACAATTGTTACACCCACCTGGCTTTTCGCACCGATAGCCCGACTCTCTCTCTCTCTCTCTCTCTCGTCGGCGATCCCTCGACGCACACTGATGGTGCAGAACTCGTGATGCGGAATATCGAACAACGAACTCGCAGAGCTCGCGCGTCGACTGGCCGCTCTCGGTGTCACAGCTACGTGTCCTTGCAAGAGGAAAAAGTCAAACTCGTGGAGGTTATGCGCGACACTGACTATACTCGCTCCGAGCCGTGACAGTGGAAAAAGTCGGGGAGAGCGAGAGAGCGGCGACGGCGTCACTTCGGGGTGAGAGAGCGCGCGATACTGGCGGCCCAGGTACACACCAGAGCGTAGGGAGATAGCGGACTACACGTGTGTGGGTCGTTCGTCGCTCTTCCGCCCCTACGGCGCTGCTGGCCTGGCATCAATTTTATCCCTCCCTCGAGCGCAAACGCACGCACACATGCGCCCGCTATCTCTCTCTTGCTCTCTCTCAGCTCCTAGTCCCGGCGTGTGCGCGTACGCGGAGCCCCTACGCCGAGGGTGTCGCGCCCAGGGCGCCGCCGGTCAATATTGACGCGCCTGCGCGAACTCAGCCGTGCGCGCACCGCCGGTCGCGATGAAAGAGAGCGAGATAAAGCCGGAGCTTTGGCTGCCCCGCCATTGCCGTCGGAGGGAGAGAGAGAGAGAGAGGAAGACGCTGACCAGGGACGCGCGGGCGGGAGGGAAAGTTTGGAGAACGAGTGCACGAGAGATAGATGAAGAGAGAGAATGGAGGGCGCCGGAGAAAAACGGGAAGGAGAGCAGTGGTGTGAATGAAATGCGAGGGAAATCGATATTGCGGCGAAGCGCTGGCTTCGAAAGCAGCGTTTAGTCGAGACTATTATTTATAGGAGTAGCGGGATCGAGAGGGATGAGATATCGGGAGAGACTCGAACTAAAAATGTTCAATGCTGCGCGCAGGCTGCTTTGATTGCGGAGAAGAGAAAAGATTTTTATTCGGGTGTACACTTGCGCATAGGGTGTAGTTCATCCTTGCATTGCCGAGGGACTAATGCATTCCGAAGGGCTCCAAGAGGACTACTCCAAACGCGCGCCAATAGGAGCGCATGCGTACGCCTACGCGGCGTTGTTTATTGCACTCGCCAGAGCAGATCCTCGTGAATTATGAGCTTAAGCGCATGAATAAAAGACAAATTTCATGCAGGACGCCCCGTACGTTCGTTATGGGCTGAAACACTACATGGGGTGGTGCTAAGAGAATGCCATCGAGGTATAGCGGACCGGGAAGAAATCGATATAGGAAAACAGAAGGAACGAGAGAGAGAGAGAGAGAGAGAGAGAGAGAGAGAGAGAGGAGAGGAAAGCGGGGAAAGCGAAAGCTACTGTTGAGAAACTGAGAAAACGACGGAGGGTTGTATAACTTCTTCCGGCAATAGGTACAGCGGAAAAGGGTGAATCCTTTTCTGAGTATTCAAAAAAGAATCCGCGGCTATGATACGGATCGGATGACAGAAATATTAAATCTGGAAGACCCCCGGGATAGGACGAGTCTTTTACGTTTATCTTGCTGTTTGGCCCCCGGTATTGATTTCCCTTTTGAAAGAACTACTGCCGTATTCGAAAATCCAAGTAAGTTTTTAAAATGTATTTAAAGAGAATCGGATAGAATATTCAAGCTGATGAAGAAGATAAGGTTAGCGATTCAGCAATCGACACGAGCATTAATTGCGAAACAATCATATATATATATATACATACATTTTTCCGGCTTTTACGCGCGTAAATAACAGTAGAAAGAATAGGGTATGACGAAATGAATGTAACCCGTTTGTATAAATCGATAACCCAAGAGGAAACGCAACACAACATGAAGCGAAAGTCGACTGGAACGACCAACAAATTTATGGGGATTCAAACAACGTCCCATGTTTCGCATATAGATATATGTCAAAGGAAGGAAAAGTTTCAATTCTATTCCTATCGTAAAAAGACTATAACAAAAATTGTATTTTTACTGAAATCTGTTCACCCAATATTATCGTTTTTGTCTCGGTTTTTGTAAACCATCGCAGTATTTATTTTGGGTATGAATTTCTAAATAAAACTTACAATAAAAAACTAAGAGTTGAGTAGCGTAGTATACTGCGTTAAATGAATCATTATGTCAAAATTAGAGGTCGATTGGACTTTTAATTTTTTTGGCATTGGAAATACACGCAAGTGCGTTTAGCGACTACAGATAATCTCCTCTAACCTCCCAATAGCTTTATTTTACTGAATAACGTTATTATGAATGGGTTTCAATTAATACAACGAGTGCAGCAGCGTAGTATTAAGTTCAAAGAATTATTATAGCCAAACTAGAAGTCAATCAGACTTTTAGTTTTTTTTTCTTCGGCATTGGAAGTACGAAATGTCCTGTGGGCGCCCCTTAAGAAAAATTATTTGACTTTCCTAAAATATTATAAATATTAATTGAATTGCTATCAGGTGAACAAAAAAAAAGATGAATTGGTCAAAAACTCGAACAAACCATTACGTAAAACAAATAAAAATATTAATTTTTTCGACCAAAATATAATGAATGTTTTGAAATCTGTTTCGAAAGAAAGTATTAGGCAAGAAATTAGATTAGGACGCACGAAATCACGGGAAATGCTGATAAATGTATTAATTTCAAAGTTTCCTAAACATTCACTAAAGATTCACTATTAAATACGTTAAGAAGCACAACATTTTTGATTTGCGTCGATGAATCGGCAGACAGATCGAAAGACAAAAGTTTGGTGATCGCAGTTTGTTTTATCGACCTCGATACAAAAAACTTAGAATCTAAATTTTGGTGCACGATCCCCGTCTTAGAAAAGGCCAAAAAGTGAGTGCTAGATGCAGAACAGTTGTTTGAATGCATAACAATCATTAGAAAAAGGCAATATCGGTATTAGATAACGTAGTGGAGTGTTACTTAAATGGCTACATGATGTTTTTGCATTTTAAAACGAGAATTCGTTAGAAACACTGCAGCAAAGGACATTGACATTTTTAATGCAGATAATTATTCAAAGTACATTATTATCAAATGACGATAATCTGGAAGAATTTTGCAAAAATTCATCCAATCATATCATCGAAATGACTCTCCGGATGAAGGATGGACTCTGTAATTTCATCCACCCCGTCTACGACGTAACGGATTGTTTAAGTGTTTAAAATGCTATCGGGATCATACCGCCAAAAAATCCAAGCATTTTTGCAAAATTAATAAAAGGCTATGAATAACTTGTAGACCAAGATAAGTTCAGAGTACAAGTACAAGCTGAGTTAGACGATTAGCCAAACTTACAATTAAGCAAAGAAATTACTGCCAACAACTATTGTACAGTTTTGGGCTTTTGTTCGAAATTTTGAAAAAACGTCGTCTTCTAACCACGCCTTATTCAAATGCAAATCCAGAAGAAATATCCAGTGATCAGAACATTTGCAAAACAAAAAGTCGCAATAAATGGATGTAAGATAACAGTAGATCGCCATAGGGTAAGAGGATTTCGATCGACATCTATATCCAAAAATAGATTTAAAAAAACTACTCTACAAAAATGCTATACTAAATTAAAAATGATTTTAATCAAAGTACGTTTGGAACTACGGCTGGATCATCTGAAGATCAAAAGATCTGCACTTAATCAAGTATAAAAGATACGAATAAAGGCTCCAAGCCGAAAGCTATTCCAGAAAGCACCTTCCAATGGACGCATCAAACAATATTGCCGCCCCTTAGTTCATTTCAGATTTAATACAACTAGATAAATTCAACGCGCGCTTCGCGCGCTCAATTTTCTAATGTTAGAAGTTCAAAATCGTAACTGTATTCAGACCGGATATTTGTTTTTCAACCAATCAAATCGCTTTACTAATGGCTTTAAAACATCCGGTCATTACTTTTATAAAGAAAGATTAGTATATTACGATACAAGTGGCATAAATAGTCCATTACGGCACGGCGTGTATTAGCACCCGAGCGTATAGCGAGGGAGCTAAACGCCGTGTCGTATAGGACTGCTTATACCACGAGTATCTTACGCTATTTTATAGCACTGACTAGCATAAATCCGCTGTCACGCCTATCCGTGGCCTATAAACAGTCCATTTTTGCACCGTGCATTAATGGACTATTTATGCCACGGATAGGCGTGACACAGATGCGGATTTATGCCACACAGTGCTATAAAATTTTTTAATACGATACTCGTGACTTAATAGTTCAGTTTTACACGGCGCTTAGCGCCCTCGCTACGCTCGGAAACAAGAACCATTAAGTCGCACGTATCATGTCGAACGCGAGCTCTTATATACTTTTGCGGTGCCAATCTTGTTGCGTGAAGGCACTTGATGTATTATACTTTTCGCGCCCATAATACATATGCTAATAAAACTAAGTTCGTTCGTTTATTCGTCCTAAGAACGTGTAATACGTTCGATTTGAGTAACCTGACTTTTAAAATAGTTAATTTGAAGAAATTAATTAATAACACTTCCTCTCTGCGTTTTCTCGGGCTTGAGACCGTCAATAGGCCGCATTAAAAGTGCATGAAACTTAAAAAATCTCGCGCAAGAAAATCCGTGAGTTCATTTCCACGTCTGGAGACCGACTGTATTCTGCTGTTATGCCCGTTGCAGTCCTGCGTCTCTCTCCTCCCTCGGTCCCTTTTTTTTTTAACAAAGCTTAGCTTGTTCTAGAAAACACATGTTGCGACGCGTACTCTCTCTCCCCGGAAAAACACTTGGAAAGCAGTTAAATTCCAGAGTCCCGAATCACGTAGAACAAAGCTTCATTCTTTCAGCTTACTCAATGCATTTTCTAAAATCGTATAGCTTCTAAACCGAATATTTCACTTCCAAGTTTATATTTTGAGAATTCATATTTAAAAATTATTATTTATTTAAATATTCGCGCATAAAGATACGTAACGTATATTATTACGTTACACACTATTCATGCTGTCGCCACCTGTCGGCGACTTGCGAACAGCATGGTTGAACATGGTAACATTTTAAGGACGATTCAAAAAACTTATAAAAGTAAATACGTATTTTATAACTATTTATAGCACCTTTATAATCTGTTAATATTAGCTATAAACCTTTTCAAACTTTAATTATAGAAGATCATTTCCACACTTGGGAGGGGATTCATTTTTATTTAATTAATTGTTGTATTTACAAAAAATGTTGACGATAGTTGATTCCAAATATGCATTCCATCTTTGCTGTTGTCAATAAGTACCATCAAAGAAGCAGCATCAAAATTATTTAAATTATTGTCTGCGGGTATTTTCTCCTCATTATCTGCTCCGAAAAAGTGTTCAAATTTTCTTAGCATAATATTATAATATTATGAAGACACAGCAAGCTTTGATGACTCCAAGTCTCCGAATACTATCTATTCGCTCTGTGCACCAATTTTCATGTAGCGCACTCTGTGGCGAGTTCAAGAACTTCATGGTCGGTCGAATGCATATGCATGGGATTATACGGGCGTTTCATTAAATTATTTTATTGGGAGTTATTTAATTATTTAACAGCAAATTCACTTCAGCTACATCGAGCAAACATTTTTTAACATTAAAAAAAAATACTTTTAGCTAATGAAAGACAGTGCCAGGTTTGCAGTAACTGAAAGTCTAAAAAATGTCGCTCTGTCTCTCTCGCAGCGAAATTTATGACTCTAATACCGTTATCGTTGCTGGTTTCGTACGAAATCAGCACGTGCAGACTTCCCTTGCCTATAGTGGGCCTAAACATTTCCTCTTTCCCTATTTTAGCGTTGAAATCCCCCACTACTATTTTGGTGTCGTAAGACGCGAACTGGTCGATTAATTGCTCCAAGGCTTCGTAATAAAGATCCTTCACCTCTTCCTCTTTGTCCTCCGTAGGACAATGCACGTTAATAACCACGTAATTGTACCACGCTCCTTCGATGACGATATACGAGAGTCTGTCGTTTACGAATTTGAAACTTTTAACCGCGTGTATAATTCTTTTGCTAATCAGAAATCCGGTACCTAGGGAATGTCCGCTCGCGCCCCCGTAAATAAAGGTGAAGTTTTCGTTTCCTAACATACCGCTATCTTGCCACCGAGTTTCTTGTATAGCTACTAAGTCTAGATTGTACCCGTCAGCTTCTTTTAAGATTTCCCGGTACGCGCCTGCTCTGTATAAACTGCGCACATTCCACGTTCCTACCTTTAAGTCCCTATTGATTTTGGTTTGGTTTTGGTTTTTTTGAGCCATGATAGTAAGTGAAACCCACGCGTTTTGGATCCTGTTTCCGATCGCAGGTGAATCATCCGTTCTAGAGGTGATAACCCCCATACCTCTCTAGAACTAAGTATGAGAGCTTTCCGACTTTGATGAGGACGGAGTCAACTCATCGTCGGACACACTACGGAATCACGCTCGTATCCTAACGCTCCCCTGCAAGGCAGCGCGCCTTCGCTGGCTTCGTTGCCGTGTAAGACCAGGTGGCGAATCATTCTACACATCCCCTTTCGGGGCAGTTGTCATCGCTCCCGCATCCTCCACGACAGCAGGATTTTTGTAATGTGTGCTAAGAGAGATAGATTATAGACATAGTTAGGTATGAAGAGAAAGTGAAATAAGAAAAATCCGAACACCAATATAGAAGTAAATAGTGTCACGGGCGCCGCGGCTCCGTCTGCTTCTCGAACTCGCCTTCGTGGCGCTACCGCGCCACTTGATTCTCTAAAATTATACTTAACAACTTTAATAATCATATATGTTCTTACAAAACTTACATCTCTACTATCAAATTTTATATTAGTAACTAGCGAGCCACGCGCGGCCTCACGGCCGCGGTGGTTTACCGCCTTCCATATCGCTTCGCGCTCGCCACGCACGCCAGGGCTTGCGCTGCGCGCTCACTGTCTGTCCTTTGTTATCTAATTATTAGTAAAAAAAACATTGATTTTTCATCTTGTTCATATACTAAAATGTGTTGGCTATGCATAGCTTAAAAATTTTTTAATTATTTTATTTTCCGACTCATGATTTTTAATATTGTTGATTCTGGAACAGACATTCATATAAATTTTAACATGTATTATTTTATCGCAACAAAATTTATTTTAAATATGATTAAAAACCTATTATTATTTCGTAAGATTAAAAAAAATTATCTTTTGATAGTACTTTAATATTTTAAATTATACCCGCGAAATTCCATAATATTCGGAACTATCCTATTGGTAGAAAATACATTGGTTCTAAACGATTAAGGGCTTCCGCAAGACTCGAGACAAATATCGATCTTGTCTTGTATTGTCTCGAAAATTAAGACAATACCAAAGACGAGATCAATGTTTGATTTAGCGAGACAAGAACAAGACTAAGCTCTTCAAGAACAAGGCCAATACAAGAGTAACTCATCAAGATATTGCAAGATTCTTGGTCTTGAAATATTTTTTCGATGCAGACATTTTGCTTCCTTCCTAAGGAAGCCTTGTAATAGTAATTTTTGGGGTTTGTGTAAAAACATGTGAGAAGTGTGTTTTGATGAATTTTTAGTCGAAAAATGGTGTTTTTAGAAAATGTCCGTACGGATGTGTGTGTGTGTGTGTGTGTGTGTGTGTGTGTGTGTGTGTGTGT
>CM053170.1:60124561-60141619 GCA_012977825.3 Pteromalus puparum
TGTGTGTGTGTGTGTGTGTGAGCGTATGTATACGCCTGTTTCTCAGCTTCTACTTGGTGGATTTTAACCCACCAAGCCTCATTTTCGCTAGAAGATAGTGGGACGAAAGTCCGTTTTTACAATTTATATACGCGTTTTTTTTTTATAGTGATTTTTTAGTTTTGAGATTTCAGTTTTTGCCAACAAAGTTATCGGAAAAGTTAATAAAAGTAAATTGCTTAATATGTACCTGAAAGAGAATAAAATTGCCTATGTTTTTACCGTGAAAAATTTATATTATCGTTCGTCGTTCTTTTATTATACACCATACAGTGCAATTTTTTTAAATCGTTATAACTCAAAAACTAAATAGCGAATCATTCTAAAAAAATATATGATTATTGAAGGTAATTAGAACTATATACCACTTAAATTTTAAGTCATTTCATGGGGCAGATCCTGAGAAAAACATCAAAAACTGAAAAAAATCGTTTTTCTACGTGACGCGATAACTGGAGTAAAAAGGCAATAATCAAGTTCAAATTTTGGATTTAGTTAGCATTATATAGCACAATGATCCCTTTCTTTGGGATTTTTATAAAACCAGTTAGTTTCAAAGATATTGAGCTTCAAACTTTTGTTTTTTCACCCTGTATACTATGAGTCGTTTTTTCTACGTGATGCGATAACTGGAGTAAAAAGGCAATAATCAATTTAAAATTTTGGATTTAGTTAGCATTATATAGCACCTTTATCTCTTTCTTTGGGTTGTTTATGATACCAGTTAGTTTTAAAGATATTAAGCTTCAAAATTTTGTTTTCTTACCCTGTATACTCTATATAACTGAAAACTGTATCGCTTCGATCTCAGTTTCCATTAATGGATTTTAATCTATACTTAGACTCGTTTTTTGCTGTTTTTGTTTTATTAATTCGTTAAAAATAAGATTTTCAGTTACGCATGTGCGTATATTCATGGCGATTTTTCGATCACTGGTGATTTTAGATACGTTCCGCGAACTATATCCTTATCATTATATCTCGGAAACTAAATTTTGAACTTTTCGTTAAAACATCATGATTATCGGCTAGTTTTTTTCTGTTTTTTGTTTTATTAAATCGTTAAAAACAATATTTTCAGTTACGCATTGATTATGTAATATAATTATTTCGAAATAATTTTATCCATCAAACGAAAAAGCATAAAAACTTTATAGAATTATATATGAAGTAAAAACAATTTAGATATTAAAACGATACATAAGGTTGAAGGAAGCTACGTGCCAAAGAATTGGCAGCGGTTTTTTTTTTAATATCGATCTATGATAAGCTATTTTAAGAACACCCCGGACTCTTTCTGACTCAACCGTACTTTATTATCAGTGCAGGCAACGATTTTTTCATCATTCGACAACTTTACACAGTTTTTTTTCTTTTTAAGTTTAAGTTGTTATTACTTAAGAGGATATACGCCTAAGATTTTATAAGTTAAATATATCTACAATTGTTTTAAAAATTAGAATTACAGTATTACATACACTCAACCACACTGTAAAAAACATTTAACAATTTTAGTGTGTCTTGTATACCAGGTTACAACATATCTTCAAAGGCCAAAAATCATAATTTTTATTTTTTATCAATCGCATTCTTCATTTGCTTTTCAACCTTTCCAACCTTTTATATCGTTATTGATGATAATAGTTTATATAACAAAATAAAATAATGTGTAAATTATTTTTCGATGATCAGCATGATGGAAACTTATAGATTCTTTTATGCTAGTTCCACATTCAAAGAAATTTCCGAGTATAAGTGGCTCCCATAACGATTAGTGACAAGACCAATATTTTCGAGACAATACCAAGACAATATCAAGACAAGACAATATTTTTGATGACAAGAATCCAACAAGACCAAAACAAGATGAACAATGGTCAAGACTTTTCGAGAACTATACAATAATATTTTATAAAATATCGTCTTGTCTTGTATTGCGGAAGCTCTATTGGTTTATATGTAAGCTGTGACGTCACGCTTAATTAAACGAATTCCATCCCATTTCTATAGTTGAATTTCGTGCAAAGATAGTTTATTACATAATTTAAACAGAAAATGTATTAGTTTTATTATATCAGCTAAGCAAAGCCGAACAGCTGTTCGTTGGCTCAGTCGAAGCGAGGCAGCGAGCTCGACCACTGCGCATACATTGTGCGCATCGTTCTGGCGACCGGTTAGCGACATGCCCACGCAGCCGTCTGCCGTATGTGTTTTGATGTTTTGATGCAGCCTCCCGGCCTCCGCTAACCCCAATGTTTTGCTCTGTTTAACTTTTCGGTGATATAAGTGAGTGCGTAGTGAAAAAGGAAACAACGACTCGATGCAGCAGTGTTATAAGTAGTTTTGAAAACAAAACAGAAGTGCTGCTATGGTGCCTATATTATGTGTTTACAATCAACCTCTGCTCACCGCGATCCCGCTTGCGGATCAGCTGCTCGCGGTTGTATGACAGTGCAAAAAGTATTCAAAAGCGATGCACCCGGATTGCACCAACGATGCGATGTGTGAGTGTCAGTTCATCAACGAGTACTGCAGTACAGAAAGACATGTAGCTCCACCAAGAAACTTGAGTTTTTGCTTGAAGGTTATCCTCCTGTTTTTTGGACTACTTCTGTGGCTGCTGCTCCTGCTCATTCTATTGATGTGCTAATATATTCTTCTTGCAAGATGCTGTCTGAATGAAGATTCACTGTCGCATAAGATTTACAACTGGTTTTCCTTCCTGGTTCTTGTGTTCATTGTGTTTACAATAGATATCTATTGTGTTATGTGCACAGTACAATCAGTGTAATTTTTTATCTGTTTTTTAGAGTTAAATCAGTGTTGTGATTCTGCTGCATCCCTAGATCTCCCCGAACTTGATTCACTTTCTATCTGGTTGTGCTGCTTGGCGTCTCTGGCTGATGATCCTCGAGCTCTATTTTCACTATCCGGCAGTCCTGTTTGGCGTTGCCAGCTGCTTGGACCATCTTGAGAGGATTTTGCAATTGAATTGATGCTGTCTTCGAGTGTTGGTTGACGTTCCTGGATACTTTAACTATTTTAATACAAATCTGGATATGGATTTATAAAATCCGACAAGGTAATTTTCAAAATATTAGAATAAACTTGAACTGTATGTTATATTGGTAATATATCTTTAATAAGATTTAACTAGAAACGCTTTGTTCCATATGATAAAATCAGTAAACAGATTTCTTATTGCTTGCGGATACCTTTTCAGTGTTCATGATGATAATTTTCTGTTTGTAAATGTAAACTATGTGAGTGAAAAATATTGTTTGACGGTATTCATACTTAAAAGCTGCCTTGTTTTAAATTTGTATGCAGAGATCAGTGGTCTGAATCTCTCAATAATTATTTATGAGTATGATTTTGTAATATTTTTCTGTATGTCTAGGTGTATAAACAATTCTGCATTTATTGGATCATGGTCTACTGCGTCTATCGGAGTCAAACTAAGGATACTGATGGTATTGATAACTGAGCTACCAAAATTTTAGAGTTGGATCGTAACTTCAAGACTCAAGACTCTGGCACTACTATACTACTACTGTTATACGTATTTATAATCATACATTTTATAGAAGCTTGTTTTTCTTTAACAGATAATTACATTGTACAGTCGCTTTTTTCTCGTTTTATTAATTTAATTATATTTTTCTTTTAGGTGGAAAAAAACAATTAAAGTGGAAGGAAGGACTCAAGAGGATTTTAAAAACAATTAACGGAAGATTCATATAAGTCAAGACTGAATTTAGTAACAGGGATTAATTTAGAAAATGGATTGTAATAGCATAGTTTAGAGAGATGTGTCAGGGTTCTCAGAGCAGGCTGAGATACCGCATCTCACACATTTTTTACACGAGTTAAAGGCATGTTACATCGCAGTTATTATTGAATTTATGTATCAAAACATCGCTTCTAGGGTTGTTGTATGTCAAAAAGTGTTTAAAAAAATGTTTTCTACGGTAAAAAGTTGTATTTCGAAAATGTTTACAACTTTTACATTTAACATTTTTATGTAACACGTAAATCCGCAAAGTTTTATGGCAAATAATTGGTTTTTAGCTGTAAAAAATCGATTATGGGCTGTATACTCGAGTTGTAAGCATTTTCATGATTTGATGTTAATGAAAAAAAGTTGTATTTTTCAAAGATCTACAACTTTTCTCTTTAACTTTTTTTTGCGGAATGCTTAGAATTCGAGTTAGAGCCAAAAAACCGTTTTTAGCGATTTTTGGAGGTAGCCGCATTCTGCGTACATGTGCTGGATTAAGCTGAAAATAGAACCATCAGGTTCTGGTGGTGAGGGGAGTTTGCACACAAAGTTTTAGCCTGATCGACTAAAGTTTCTCAGAGATAATCGTGTAACACCAAAATTTTTATGTAAAAATACGCGTAAAAATCGAACTAATTGTGCTCGCATTTCAAAATTACGTAGAGGATCGGGATAAAAAAAAAACCGCTGCCAAGTCATTGGCACTTAGCTTCCTCCTATTCTGCTAGTGGAAGATAATTACATGGGACAATCGACTCATTCTTTGAATCAGAAAACATATATGCACGTCCAATCTTATTACGATCGATCACGTTGTTCCAGAATTATGACAGTATACGTACGCACGCATGCACGCACGCACGCACACACACACACACACACACACACACACACACACACACACACACACACACACAGACAAAACCATCTGCACGGACATTTTATAAAACCATGAAAACTCTCAAAATATACTAAGCTTTAATTATCAAATTATATGGTTTAACAAAAATAATAATGTTCAGTCACACAGAGTATACAGGGTGAGAGTTGAAGAATTTGAATCTTAATATCTTTTAAACTAAAAGGTTTCATAAGCTACAAAAAGAACCTAGCCGAAGTGATCAAAAGATCAATCTTTTCCTAAAATTTCAACTCAATTTAAACCTTTTTACTCCCGTAATCGTACGACATAAAAAAAACATTTTTTTAGTTTTTGATTTTTATCTCAAAAACTAGTCGCCAAAATTGCTTAAAATTTTACAACTAGTAGATATCGTTGTTTTTTATTGTCCTGAATTTTTTCAAAACATTTAACTATTTATTTTTTGAGTTATATATGTTTATCGAAAAATTACCTTTATATCATAAAAATGAACAGATCAGTAAATCTAGAAAATCTTGCGGGAAAAAGTAGAAAAATGTATCTTCTTTTAGATACACTATTGTTGAATATATTGTATAAATCATATCATTATAAAAAAGCAAAAATATTTTTTCAAAATAGAAAATGGCTATAATATGGTCAAAAAGTTCAGAATCATAAAACAAAAATGACCTAAATTCAGAATTAAAAAAAATATATGCATGTCAAATTTTATTACGATCCGTCGCATGGTTCCAAAATTATGGCGGTATACGTACACACACACACACACACAACACACACCACACACACAACACACACACACATACACACACACACACACACACACACACACCACATCACACACACACAGCCATCCGCACGGACATTTTATAAAAACGTATGATTCGTACTCCAATCACCTCCAAATGCGTTTCCACGAAGTATTAGCAAAACTGTCAATTTTACTATTACAAAGCTTCCTCTTGAGGAGGAAGCAATAGTTTTTTCGTTTTTGCGAGAGGAGAATTGTCCTAAAATCTCAGCCCGATCGGTCGAAAACTCTGTGATATCGCATCTCACACATTTTTCGCACACGAAACTATAAGGCACTTCCGTGTCGCGGTCGTGCCTAAAAAGCAAATAAATAACAGCGTAGTAGATAAGCTATGCCGGTACCAGGGCATGCCGGAACTAGGGCATGCCGGAACTAGGGCATGCCGATTCTGGGACAGGCTGGGGCAAGGTGATCTTGGAACAGGGTGATACTGCGGCATAGTGCATTTCTAATTTACATGCGTTTTAATTGAAAAATTTTTTTCTGCGTCAGAAAAAATTCTCGCGGAGAATCGAACCGGGGACCTTTCGGTTAGCAGTCGGTAATCTTACCGACCGACCTGTTACGAGATCTTATTTTTATTTTGTTCTTGCTTTACAGCACAGAAATAACAAAATTTTAGTTTTGCCGAGGTTTGAACCGAGAACCTTTCGGTTACCAGTCAGCCGTCTTACCGACTTACCCGTTACGAGTTCTTGGGAGTTTATGTTTGGATCACCATTATAAGCTTATCTACTACTACTACTTTTTTTGTTAAATCATTTTTTAATTTAAACTTTTAATTAATAAAAAAAAATTGATGTCATCAGGATGTGATTTTTTTTTCGAGTCTGTCGCCTTAGCGACTCATCCATTGTGACATCTACTTGAATCTCTTATAGCCATTTTGTTCAGGCAGAGAATTTGTATTCGTTGAATACTTTTGCGGATATTCTTTCCATTTAGAAGAGGAGGAGGGTGCCGATGAATCCTTTTTCTTTTTATCGTCTTTTGGGAGCTGCGTGTAGCTGGAGCTGCTTTGGTTTGAACCCATTTTGATGAAATGACTCGAATGAGCGCTTGCGCGAGTATTTATGCTTCGTCAGAGGAGATGTCTTCCCACTTCATGTATAAGCAGGTGAAGTAAAACTGCCTCATGAGTCTGACATTCTGACGTGCGCAGGTGGCTTTGTGAGCTCCATTATGATTAGTGCATATGGTGACTAATTTTGGATGATCAATGGATGGATAGCCGTTTTCCGTAATATCGGTAACTTTAAAGTTGAAACGTTCGAGCCACTTTTTATTTAAATCACCATGACGAAAATCTTTCTGGCGTCTTTGAGTGCATCTCGAAGAAGGTTTCCTATTTCGGTATACTGGTGATCACCGGAGTTCCAGCTTAATCCGTGATGATAAAGTTCAAGCCATAAATTTTCACGCTTGTACTTCTGAGTTAACTTGCACCAAGGAAATGGTTCTTTGAATAAAAGTACGACGGGCTCAGCGTCTTCTTCGAGAGGTAGTATGGCCAGCTCCTTCAAGACGAAGTCCTTCCCGGGTTTCTTAAAGCCCTGCATGTCCACTGCGTACTCCATCTTATATGAGCGTCTTGATGTCACCGCTGACGGGATTATACTGAACGATGCGATCGTGTAAGATCAAGCAGTAGGCCGATGTTCCAGCTGGAAAGTTGTCTCGAGATTCGAATTCGAGACGATCATCAACTGGAGCACTTTTCAAGGACTCGTTTTACTTCGAACAGTCGATTACTATGAGCGGCAAGTGTGAAATAAAATTGTTTTTATTTACAACAGGCTCTGAAACATTGTCATAGTAGATGCTCTGGAAATTTGCAAACATATCGTACAATATGGCGTATTGATAACGATTGATATCTAATAGTATATTACGATACGTGTGACTTAAATGGCCCGTTATTTCACGGCGTGTAGTCGCTATACACGCCGTAAAACGGGCCATTTAAGTCACGAGTATCATATACTATTTTATAGCACGTGTGACATAAACCCGCCACCCACAGGGGGGAAGGTGGTGGGGAGGGGGGACGGGGGGGGTTCGGAAAAAATACATGGAAAAAAAGTTCAAAAGAACTATGAAAATTAAATTTTATACCACTCTAACCTCAAAATCAAAACTTTACTTTGATTATTTGGCACTCGTAGTATAAAATACGGTTTGAGACTGGTGTGCAAGGTAATTTTTACCTCATGTGACTTTGCGCACTCGCTTCGCTCGTTCGAAAACCGTCCCATGAGGTGCACAATCACCTTCCACACCCATATCGAAATGTACTATTATTGTAAACTATAACATTTGAATTTCCCGCCCAAAAAAATGTCTCATATGCATCTCGGCATGCAGGGATGACAACTTGAAAACATTAAGACTAACCTCGAAATGTCAAAACGATTACAGCCAATTTTCGTAATTTCGCGTGCTTTTTGAGGATATTAATAGTGATTTTCCACTTCTTTCTTTTATTCTCATCATTAAAAACATTAATTACGAGTATTTTTAGTCTTTATTACAGCCTATACGGGTCTGATTGCGAGTTTAGGAAAAGCTTCACGTTGCTTATATCACAATGGTCGAATTGACTAGCATTCTTATCTCGTTGATTCTTACGATTTGTTTGAAATCCCAAGATTACGATGTGTGGTTTTTCCAATTGATTGGAAGTCTTGACAGTCCACACATTTTTAGTCGAGGTAGGAAGAACCGGATACTCGTATAGCTCCCAACTGCGGAAGCTCATACTAATCGGTCGATTTTTTTCTATATAATTTAGAAGTCGAATTTTATTAGTGTTGGATGCTATGATGTAGGGCATGAGCCATTCAATTTTTGTCAATTCTAATTTATAGTCCTCGAAGGTAGCGACATCGGCCACAACAGTACGTCGATGTCTGAATAATTGCATTCAAATCGTTTTGCGATCTAGTCAGTACGAGCTCATATTTCACGTTGACTACGATCTGAAAATCTTCGGCAAAACCGAATATCATACTCAGCGGTATGTTAACGTCGAAGTAGCCGGATGCATTAGTCAGCGACTTAGTCTCTTCAATGTCCAACCAGCCGGCATTTCCATTATTAAACTTTGACTGGGATTGTGTGAAATACAGCCTTTCATGAGTGTGGTAAAACTGACATTTTTACACTTTTCGATTTCTACAGCATTAATTTCATATCTGATCTCTTCGAACATGTGACAGATAGCGTTGTTTAGTAGCTTAGTGCGTGTTAGAGCAGTGCCATTTGGTTTCGTTAATTTGCCGCAAACGTGCAACGAACTACGTGATGGCAAAAGGCTCAAATCTTGATGTTGAATCGCGATGCGAATCTCGTCGCTGTTGTTGTAAGATGAAATCGTGTAGGGCTGATGAGCGTGCAGCTCATAGTTTGCCAGCGATTCATCAAAGTTTACCGGTGACTGTATGCTTAGAATCTCGTCCATTTTTTGTTATACAGCAGAATAGTAAGCAAGTTATTTTCCACCAGGGACGATAACTCGCAAATTTAGGCTTTTTAAGAACTGAATGTTTTGCCGTGATAGCGCTTTGGCGTTTCGCCGACGACTGATAACTGAGCGACATATCGGTTTGCTTATATAGCCTCTACCGACTTTATTATAAACTATTCCCATTATGTAGGTTTTAGATGCAATCGAATCTTAATAGTGTCGTCTTGAAAATTTACAAGTTGTCCGTCTTGATCGACTATGCGAATTTGTAAAAGATCTATGCTCTTGACGGTGACTGGAAGGCACTATAAAAGACTTGCGATGGGACTTATATAAAATGTTTAAAAGACAGTATAAAAAATGCGCGAGCCCATAGGTAAATTAGTACAGCGCCTCGTGTATATAAATTTTAATATATTAGTATATAATTGAAATCAATTGGAGTGTCCAAGTTAGGCTAAAGGACGTACAGTATTAGAGCAGTGTGTATGCTGTACTATATATTTGAAGCCATATCACAATCAGCTCTCCAACTGTCAACATCTGACTCCAGTCGCAGTTTAAAGCAAGTTCCAAGTTTATTTATATCTCATCATGCCTTCTTCCCAGTCACATAATCAGCTAAGCCTGGAAAGATCGGTAGAGGTATGCGTATCCTTGCACGATGTTGTCAAAAACGACGACTTCGACACTGCAGAGACGCTGCTTTAACTGAAAGCTAATGTAAATGAGCTTTCCGAAGACAGCCTGATGCCTCTTCATGTAGCAGTTAAGAACAAATCGTATAGGATGGTTGCGCTACTACTAAAGCACGGAGCCTTGGTCAACCCATGCAAGAGATCGCCAGACTCGAAGACTCCGCTGTTTTTAGCCGTCGAGGGAGACTGCACGGAAATAGCTCAGTTGCTGTTGAATAAGAAAGCTTCCATCCAAAAAGCCAGGACTCGATCATATACGGTGCTCGATCTAGCAAAAAGCAATGGTAACAAGCCGTTGTTGAAATTGTTAATTGAGTTCGGCAAGAAGGAACTGAAGAAAGACAAGCCCAAGAAAAGGGACATGAAGAAGCACGAGTCGCTGCTATTTTTGATCTCAAGAAGAACACGCGCACCATGGCAAAAAATATCGATTGCGAAAAAATTTGCCTATTCCAGATACAGTATACAATATGCGCAAGCCCATAGGTAAATTAGTACAGCGCCTCGTGTATATAAATTTTAATATATTAGTATATAATTTAAAATCAATTGGACTGTCCAAGTTATGCTAAAGGACGTACAGTATTAGAGTAGTGTGTATGCTGTACTATATATTTGTATAGGTTCAAATGAATACCAATTCTTTAGATTTTTATAAAAGAACAAAAAAAAAATTCTTTTCTGAATTTCTTATCTTTCGTTATTCATTTATGATTTTTTGAATAAAAAACCGCTTCGTGAATATTCAGTTTTCATAATTTTTCGCTTTTTTTAAGCCTGACAATTTCTCAACCAGGAAACCATTTTTAACTCACGAGCCCTCAAATTAAGGCTTTCGCCGATTGCATTAGCACGCATTTTTCAATTGTGCCTCCAGACATTGAGTACGTACAGTTGAGCAATGTCTAGTCTCTGTTAATCTTTCCCATGCTTATTTCCCATAAGCGAATTTAAACTGCCCGGCAAAAAAATTTATTTTTCAAAGAGTTTGCTAACCGTAGGGGTTAGGGGGGCGGGGTAAGGTAAAACTATGACAAACAAGAAGCTCGGGAGGGGTGGGTAGATTGGGCGGGTGGGGTGGATCTATAGTCTGCAACTATATAAATAGACGCCAGATCAATGAAGTCATATCACAATCAGCTCTCCAACTGTCAACATCTGACTCCAGTCGCAGTTTAAAGCAAGTTCCAAGTTTATTTATATCTCATCATGCCTTCTTCCCAGTCACATAATCAGCTAAGCCTGGAAAGATCGGTAGAGGTATGCGTATCCTTGCACGATGTTGTCAAAAACGACGACTTCGACACTGCAGAGACGCTGCTTCAACTGAAAGCTAATGTAAATGAGCTTTCCGAAGACAGCCTGATGCCTCTTCATGTAGCAGTTAAGAACAAATCGTATAGGATGGTTGCGCTACTACTAAAGCACGGAGCCTTGGTCAACCCATGCAAGAGATCGCCAGACTCGAAGACTCCGCTGTTTTTAGCCGTCGAAGGAGACTGCACGGAAATAGCTCAGTTGCTGTTGAATAAGAAAGCTTCCATCCAAAAAGCCAGGACTCGATCATATACGGTGCTCGATCTAGCAAAAAGCAATGGTAACAAGCCGTTGTTGAAATTGTTAATTGAGTTCGGCAAGAAGGAACTGAAGAAAGACAAGCCCAAGAAAAGGGACATGAAGAAGCACGAGTCGCTGCTAATTTTTGTTCTCAAGAAGAACACGCGCACCATGGCAAAAAAATATCGATTGCGAAAAAATTTGCCTATTCCAGATACAGTATAAAATATGCGCAAGCCCATAGGTAAATTAGTACAGCGCCTCGTGTATATAAATTTTAATATATTAGTATATAATTTAAAATCAATTGGACTGTCCAAGTTATGCTAAAGGACGTACAGTATTAGAGTAGTGTGTATGATGTACTATAGATTTGTATAGGTTCAAATGAATACCAATTCTTTAGATTTTTATAAAAGAACAAAAAAAAAATTCTTTTCTGAATTTCTTATCTTTCGTTATTCATTTATGATTTTTTGAATAAAAAACCGCTTCGTGAATATTCAGTTTTCATAATTTTTCGCTTTTTTTAAGCCTGACAATTTCTCAACCAGGAAACCATTTTTAACTCACGAGCCCTCAAATTAAGGCTTTCGCCGATTGCATTAGCACGCATTTTTCAATTGTGCCTCCAGACATTGAGTACGTACAGTTGAGCAATGTCTAGTCTCTGTTAATCTTTCCCATGCTTATTTCCCATAAGCGAATTTAAACTGCCCGGCAAAAAAATTTATTTTTCAAAGAGTTTGCTAACCGTAGGGGTTAGGGGGGCGGGGTAAGGTAAAACTATGACAAACAAGAAGCTCGGGAGGGGTGGGTAGATTGGGCGGGTGGGGTGGATCTATAGTCTGCAACTATATAAATAGACGCCAGATCAATGAAGTCATATCACAATCAGCTCTCCAACTGTCAACATCTGACTCCAGTCGCAGTTTAAAGCAAGTTCCAAGTTTATTTATATCTCATCATGCCTTCTTCCCAGTCACATAATCAGCTAAGCCTGGAAAGATCGGTAGAGGTATGCGTATCCTTGCACGATGTTGTCAAAAACGACGACTTCGACACTGCAGAGACGCTGCTTCAACTGAAAGCTAATGTAAATGAGCTTTCCGAAGACAGCCTGATGCCTCTTCATGTAGCAGTTAAGAACAAATCGTATAGGATGGTTGCGCTACTACTAAAGCACGGAGCCTTGGTCAACCCATGCAAGAGATCGCCAGACTCGAAGACTCCGCTGTTTTTAGCCGTCGAAGGAGACTGCACGGAAATAGCTCAGTTGCTGTTGAATAAGAAAGCTTCCATCCAAAAAGCCAGGACTCGATCATATACGGTGCTCGATCTAGCAAAAAGCAATGGTAACAAGCCGTTGTTGAAATTGTTAATTGAGTTCGGCAAGAAGGAACTGAAGAAAGACAAGCCCAAGAAAAGGGACATGAAGAAGCACGAGTCGCTGCTAATTTTTGTTCTCAAGAAGAACACGCGCACCATGGCAAAAAAATATCGATTGCGAAAAAATTTGCCTATTCCAGATACAGTATAAAATATGCGCAAGCCCATAGGTAAATTAGTACAGCGCCTCGTGTATATAAATTTTAATATATTAGTATATAATTTAAAATCAATTGGACTGTCCAAGTTATGCTAAAGGACGTACAGTATTAGAGTAGTGTGTATGATGTACTATAGATTTGTATAGGTTCAAATGAATACCAATTCTTTAGATTTTTATAAAAGAACAAAAAAAAAATTCTTTTCTGAATTTCTTATCTTTCGTTATTCATTTATGATTTTTTGAATAAAAAACCGCTTCGTGAATATTCAGTTTTCATAATTTTTCGCTTTTTTTAAGCCTGACAATTTCTCAACCAGGAAACCATTTTTAACTCACGAGCCCTCAAATTAAGGCTTTCGCCGATTGCATTAGCACGCATTTTTCAATTGTGCCTCCAGACATTGAGTACGTACAGTTGAGCAATGTCTAGTCTCTGTTAATCTTTCCCATGCTTATTTCCCATAAGCGAATTTAAACTGCCCGGCAAAAAAATTTATTTTTCAAAGAGTTTGCTAACCGTAGGGGTTAGGGGGGCGGGGTAAGGTAAAACTATGACAAACAAGAAGCTCGGGAGGGGTGGGTAGATTGGGCGGGTGGGGTGGATCTATTGTCTGCAACTATATAAATAGACGCCAGATCAATGAAGTCATATCACAATCAGCTCTCCAACTGTCAACATCTGACTCCAGTCGCAGTTTAAAGCAAGTTCCAAGTTTATTTATATCTCATCATGCCTTCTTCCCAGTCACATAATCAGCTAAGCCTGGAAAGATCGGTAGAGGTATGCGTATCCTTGCACGATGTTGTCAAAAACGACGACTTCGACACTGCAGAGACGCTGCTTCAACTGAAAGCTAATGTAAATGAGCTTTCCGAAGACAGCCTGATGCCTCTTCATGTAGCAGTTAAGAACAAATCGTATAGGATGGTTGCGCTACTACTAAAGCACGGAGCCTTGGTCAACCCATGCAAGAGATCGCCAGACTCGAAGACTCCGCTGTTTTTAGCCGTCGAAGGAGACTGCACGGAAATAGCTCAGTTGCTGTTGAATAAGAAAGCTTCCATCCAAAAAGCCAGGACTCGATCATATACGGTGCTCGATCTAGCAAAAAGCAATGGTAACAAGCCGTTGTTGAAATTGTTAATTGAGTTCGGCAAGAAGGAACTGAAGAAAGACAAGCCCAAGAAAAGGGACATGAAGAAGCACGAGTCGCTGCTAATTTTTGTTCTCAAGAAGAACACGCGCACCATGGCAAAAAAATATCGATTGCGAAAAAATTTGCCTATTCCAGATACAGTATAAAATATGCGCAAGCCCATAGGTAAATTAGTACAGCGCCTCGTGTATATAAATTTTAATATATTAGTATATAATTTAAAATCAATTGGACTATCCAAGTTATGCTAAAGGACGTACAGTATTAGAGTAGTGTGTATGCTGTACTACATATTTGTATAGGTTCAAATGAATACCAATTCTTTAGATTTTTATAAAAGAACAAAAAAAAATTCTTTTCTGAATTTCTTATCTTTCGTTATTCATTTATGATTTTTTTAATAAAAAACCGCTTCGTGAATATTCAGTTTTCATAATTTTTCGCTTTTTTTAAGCCTGACAATTTCTCAACCAGGAAACCATTTTTAACTCACGAGCCCTCAAATTAAGGCTTTCGCCGATTGCATTAGCACGCATTTTTCAATTGTGCCTCCAGACATTGAGTACGTACAGTTGAGCAATGTCTAGTCTCTGTTAATCTTTCCCATGCTTATTTCCCATAAGCGAATTTAAACTGCCCGGCAAAAAAATTTATTTTTCAAAGAGTTTGCTAACCGTAGGGGTTAGGGGGGCGGGGTAAGGTAAAACTATGACAAACAAGAAGCTCGGGAGGGGTGGGTAGATTGGGCGGGTGGGGTGGATCTATTGTCTGCAACTATATAAATAGACGCCAGATCAATGAAGTCATATCACAATCAGCTCTCCAACTGTCAACATCTGACTCCAGTCGCAGTTTAAAGCAAGTTCCAAGTTTATTTATATCTCATCATGCCTTCTTCCCAGTCACATAATCAGCTAAGCCTGGGAAGATCGGTAGAGGTATGCGTATCCTTGCACGATGTTGTCAAAAACGACGACTTCGACACTGCAGAGACGCTGCTTCAACTGAAAGCTAATGTAAATGAGCTTTCCGAAGACAGCCTGATGCCTCTTCATGTAGCAGTTAAGAACAAATCGTATAGGATGGTTGCGCTACTACTAAAGCACGGAGCCTTGGTCAACCCATGCAAGAGATCGCCAGACTCGAAGACTCCGCTGTTTTTAGCCGTCGAAGGAGACTGCACGGAAATAGCTCAGTTGCTGTTGAATAAGAAAGCTTCCATCCAAAAAGCCAGGACTCGATCATATACGGTGCTCGATCTAGCAAAAAGCAATGGTAACAAGCCGTTGTTGAAATTGTTAATTGAGTTCGGCAAGAAGGAACTGAAGAAAGACAAGCCCAAGAAAAGGGACATGAAGAAGCACGAGTCTCTGCTAATTTTTGTTCTCAAGAAGAACACGCGCACCATGGCAAAAAAATATCGATTGCGAAAAAATTTGCCTATTCCAGATACAGTATAAAATATGCGCAAGCCCATAGGTAAATTAGTACAGCGCCTCGTGTATATAAATTTTAATATATTAGTATATAATTTAAAATCAATTGGACTGTCCAAGTTATGCTAAAGGACGTACAGTATTAGAGTAGTGTGTATGATGTACTATAGATTTGTATAGGTTCAAATGAATACCAATTCTTTAGATTTTTATAAAAGAACAAAAAAAAAATTCTTTTCTGAATTTCTTATCTTTCGTTATTCATTTATGATTTTTTGAATAAAAAACCGCTTCGTGAATATTCAGTTTTCATAATTTTTCGCTTTTTTTAAGCCTGACAATTTCTCAACCAGGAAACCATTTTTAACTCACGAGCCCTCAAATTAAGGCTTTCGCCGATTGCATTAGCACGCATTTTTCAATTGTGCCTCCAGACATTGAGTACGTACAGTTGAGCAATGTCTAGTCTCTGTTAATCTTTCCCATGCTTATTTCCCATAAGCGAATTTAAACTGCCCGGCAAAAAAATTTATTTTTCAAAGAGTTTGCTAACCGTAGGGGTTAGGGGGGCGGGGTAAGGTAAAACTATGACAAACAAGAAGCTCGGGAGGGGTGGGTAGATTGGGCGGGTGGGGTGGATCTATTGTCTGCAACTATATAAATAGACGCCAGATCAATGAAGTCATATCACAATCAGCTCTCCAACTGTCAACATCTGACTCCAGTCGCAGTTTAAAGCAAGTTCCAAGTTTATTTATATCTCATCATGCCTTCTTCCCAGTCACATAATCAGCTAAGCCTGGAAAGATCGGTAGAGGTATGCGTATCCTTGCACGATGTTGTCAAAAACGACGACTTCGACACTGCAGAGACGCTGCTTCAACTGAAAGCTAATGTAAATGAGCTTTCCGAAGACAGCCTGATGCCTCTTCATGTAGCAGTTAAGAACAAATCGTATAGGATGGTTGCGCTACTACTAAAGCACGGAGCCTTGGTCAACCCATGCAAGAGATCGCCAGACTCGAAGACTCCGCTGTTTTTAGCCGTCGAAGGAGACTGCACGGAAATAGCTCAGTTGCTGTTGAATAAGAAAGCTTCCATCCAAAAAGCCAGGACTCGATCATATACGGTGCTCGATCTAGCAAAAAGCAATGGTAACAAGCCGTTGTTGAAATTGTTAATTGAGTTCGGCAAGAAGGAACTGAAGAAAGACAAGCCCAAGAAAAGGGACATGAAGAAGCACGAGTCGCTGCTAATTTTTGTTCTCAAGAAGAACACGCGCACCATGGCAAAAAAATATCGATTGCGAAAAATTTTGCCTATTCCAGATACAGTATAAAATATGCGCAAGCCCATAGGTAAATTAGTACAGCGCCTCGTGTATATAAATTTTAATATATTAGTATATAATTTAAAATCAATTGGACTATCCAAGTTATGCTAAAGGACGTACAGTATTAGAGTAGTGTGTATGCTGTACTACATATTTGTATAGGTTCAAATGAATACCAATTCTTTAGATTTTTATAAAAGAACAAAAAAAAATTCTTTTCTGAATTTCTTATCTTTCGTTATTCATTTATGATTTTTGTAATAAAAAACCGCTTCGTGAATATTCAGTTTTCATAATTTTTCGCTTTTTTTAAGCCTGACAATTTCTCAACCAGGAAAC
>CM053170.1:60143757-60295491 GCA_012977825.3 Pteromalus puparum
ATATTCAGTTTTCATAATTTTTCGCTTTTTTTAAGCCTGACAATTTCTCAACCAGGAAACCATTTTTAACTCACGAGCCCTCAAATTAAGGCTTTCGCCGATTGCATTAGCACGCATTTTTCAAATGTGCCTCCAGACATTGAGTACGTACAGTTGAGCAAAGTCTAGTCTCTGTTAATCTTTCCCATGCTTATTTCCCATAAGCGAATTTAAACTGCCCGGCAAAAAAATTTATTTTTCAAAGAGTTTGCTAACCGTAGGGGTAGGGGGGCGGGTTAAGGTAAAACTATGACAAACAAGAAGCTCGGGAGGGGTCGGGTAGATTGGGCGGGTGGGGTGGATCTATTGTCTGCAACTATATAAATAGACGCCAGATCAATGAAGTCATATCACAATCAGCTCTCCAACTGTCAACATCTGACTCCAGTCGCAGTTTAAAGCAAGTTCCAAGTTTATTTATATCTCATCATGCCTTCTTCCCAGTCACATAATCAGCTAAGCCTGGAAAGATCGGTAGAGGTATGCGTATCCTTGCACGATGTTGTCAAAAACGACGACTTCGACACTGCAGAGACGCTGCTTCAACTGAAAGCTAATGTAAATGAGCTTTCCGAAGACAGCCTGATGCCTCTTCATGTAGCAGTTAAGAACAAATCGTATAGGATGGTTGCGCTACTACTAAAGCACGGAGCCTTGGTCAACCCATGCAAGAGATCGCCAGACTCGAAGACTCCGCTGTTTTTAGCCGTCGAGGGAGACTGCACGGAAATAGCTAAGTTGCTGTTGAATAAAAAAGCTTCCATCCAAAAAGCCAGGACTCGATCATGTACGGTGCTCGATCTAGCAAAAAGCAATGGTAACAAGCCGTTGTTGAAATTGTTAATTGAGTTCGGCAAGAAGGAACTGAAGAAAGACAAGCCCAAGAAAAGGGACATGAAGAAGCACGAGTCGCTGCTAATTTTTGTTCTCAAGAAGAACACGCGAACTATGGCAAAAAAATACCGATTGCGAAAAAATTTGCCTATTCCAGATACAGTATAAAATATGCGCAAGCCCGTAGGTAAATTAGTACAGCGCCTCGTGTATATAAATTTATTATATTAGTATATAATTTAAGATCAATTGGACTGTCCAAGTTAGGCTAAAGGACGTACAGTATTAGAGTAGTGTGTATGCTGTACTATATATTTGTATAGGTTTAAATGAATACTAATTCTTTAGATTTTTAAAATAGAAAAAAAAAATACTTTTCTGAATTTCCTATCTTCCGTTATTCATTTATGATTTTTTGAATAAAAAACCGCTTCGTGCATATTCAGTTTTCATGATTTTTAGCTTTTTTTAAGCCTGACAATTTCTCAACCAGGAAACCATTTTCAACTCACCAGCCCTCAAATTAAGGCTTTCGCCAATTGAATTAGCACGCATTTATCGATTGTGCCTCCAGACATTCAGTACGTACAGTTGAGCAATGGCTAGTCTCTGTTAATTTTTCCCATGCTTATTTCCCATAAGCGAATTTAAACTGCCCGGCAAAAAAATTTATTTTTCAAAGAATTTGCGAACCGTAGGGGAACGGGGGCGGGGTAAGGTAGAATTGAGACAAACAAGAAGCTCGGGAGGGGTGTGTAGATTGGGCGGGTGGGGTGGATCTATAGTCTGCAACTATATAAATAGACGCCAGATCAATGAAGTCACATCACAATCAGCTCTCCAACTGTCAACATCTGACTCCAGTCGCAGTTTAAAGCAAGTTCCAAGTTTATTTCTATCTCATCATGCCTGCTTCCCAGTCACATAATCAGCTAAGCCTGGAAAGATCGGTAGAGGTATGCGTATCGTTGCACGATGCTGTCAAAAACGACGACTTCGACACTGCAGAGACGCTGCTTCAACTGAAAGCTAATGTAAATGAGCTCTCCGAAGACAACCTTATGCCTCTTCATGTAGCAGTTAAGAACAAATCGTATAGGATGGTTGCGCTACTACTAAAGCACGGAGCCTTGGTCAACCCATGCAAGAGATCGCCAGACTCGAAGACGATGGAGACTGCACGGAAATAGCTCAGTTGCTGTTGAATAAGAAAGCTTCCATCCAAAAAGCCAGGACTCGATCATGTACGGTGCTCGATCTAGCAAAAAGCAATGGTAACAAGCCGTTGTTGAAATTGTTAATTGAGTTCGGCAAGAAGGAACTGAAGAAAGACAAGCCCAAGAAAAGGGACAGGAAAAAGCACGAGTCGCTGCTAATTTTTGTTCTCAAGAAGAACACGCGAACCATGGCAAAAAAATACCGATTGCGAAAAAATTTGCCTATTCCAGATACAGTATAAAATATGCGCGAGCCCATAGGTAAATTAGTACAGCGCCTCGTGTATATAAATTTTAATATATTAGTATATAATTTAAAATCAATTGGACTGTCCAAGTTAGGCTAAAGGACGTACAGTATTAGAGTAGTGTGTATGCTGTACTATATATTTGTATAGGTTTAAAAGAATACTAATTCTTTAGATTTCTATAGAAGAAGAAAAAAAAAAGCTTTTCTGAATTTCCTATCTTCCATTATTCNAAAGGCTGCCAAGTCATTGGCACTTAGCTTCCTCCTATTCTGCTAATGGATGATAATTACATGGGACAAACACTTCGTCTTTTACTGATTTAAATATTCGCATTCTCTTTCTTACAAAAATGTTCAATTACGTAATAGTATTTTACTTATTGCTTTGCTCAAGCGGGAGCAGTCTACTTTTTATAGGTGATTCTGAATATTAAAAACTCGTTATTCATTAAATAAGAGGATCCAGCAACTTTCGTACCAAAATTAAAGATGAGAATTTGCAATCGGGTTAATATTATACGATACGAGGTATTCTTTCCAGCACGTAAAAACGTTATTCCTGCGTACTAAATTATTTACTAATTTTAAGGGGGTCTCAAACCCAATTTTTACCGACCGAGTCGATAGAACGAGTACTCGGTAGAAAATTGCTTGAAACTAAATAAATACGGTGAATTATCAAAAACTAAGACATAGTTGCCCTTCGTCTCGGAATCATCTACCACAATGCAAAGTTTCAAGTCAATATTTAAATGCGTTAACAAATGGCATTTGAACAAAAACCAGTAGCTGCAGCGTGTGCATGTTGAAAATTTCGTTCAAATGCCATTTTTATATGCGTTGACAGATCGATTTGAAACTTTGCACATAGATATAAAATGATGAGAGAAAGGGCAACCATGTCTTGGTTTTCCATAATTTGAACAAAAAAAAAATAGTTTTATTATCATCCAAGCGATGCCGAACAGCTGTTCGTTGCTCTGTTCGCGGCTCTGGCGAAGTCAGTACGACGACTGCGCATACATTGTGCGCGTCGATCTGGGGACCTACTGGCGTCTGCGGCGACACGTTCACGCAGCCGCCACTCGCCAGCCGTGCCTTGTGTGTTGACGTTTTGAAGCTGCATCCCGGCCTTCGCTCGTTCGGTTCAACTTCAAGTTATTCAAAGGTATTAATTGTATAAGTGCAGCACGTCGACGCGATACAGCAGTGTTAGTGTGCTAATCAAAAGCGCATATGTTTTCAAGCAGCCTCCGCTCAGCGCGATCTCGCTCGCGGATCTGCTGCTCACGGCGAGACTCGCCAGTGCTTCGTTTACTTCTAATGCAGTGCGAGAAGTATATAAAAGTGATGCTCCGGAATATCAGCTACGATGCAGTGTGTGAGTGTCAGTCCGTCAAGGAGTGCTGCAGTAGAGGAAAATACGCAACTCCAGCAAGAAACTTGACTTTTTGCGCTTGGAGGTTATCCCTTGTTTTGGTGTCTGCTTCTGTTGCTGCTGCTGGTGCTCTTGCTGCTTCCACTTCTGCGTATACATTCAACTTTCAAGATGCATTCTAGATGTGGATCGACTATCACTGTTTGTGCTGCTACTTCTACGGCTGTGCTGATACCTTCCTCCGACATACTGTCTGGATGAAGATTCGTCGACACTCAAAATTCACAAGTATTTCTTGTGTTATGTGCAGTGAAATCAGTGATTACGTGGTTTTATTATGTGTAGATGACTCTATAGCTGATTTACACTGTCTGTGCATTATAGGTTGGCATTGACGGCTACAAACAAGATGACTCTGGAGCTGGATAAAAACTGTCTGCTGCTACTGATGCTGGTTGGCGTTTCGAGAGGCTTCAGTTATCTGGAGACGACTCTGAAACCAGGTTCACGCTCTTTGGTGGTGATGGCTGGCGTTGCTGAAGGCTTCAATCAGCTGAGGAGGACCTTGGAACCATGTTCACACTCACTGGTGGTACTGGCTGGCGTTGCTGGAGGCTTCGAACATCTGAGGACGACCATGGAACCAAGTTCACGCTCTCTGGTGCTACTGGGTGGGGTTGCTGGAGGCTTCAGTCATCTGAGGATGACCTTGGAACCAGATTCACGCTGTTTGTTGGACAGGTTAGCGTTGCAGGCCCATTTCAATCATCAGAAGACAACCCTGGAGCTGAAATCACGCTGTTTGCTGGCCTGGTTAGCTTTGCTGACCTGTTGCAATCATCTGTAGACGACCCTGAAGTTGGAAGTTGCTGGTATACATTCTACAGCTGTACATCAAGGATCTACAGTAGGTCCTCGACCAGGGTCTGCTGTTACTAGTACGGAGTCCAGTGCTGCTGGAGTTACTGGTCCACAGTGTACTCCAGCTGCATATTCAGGGGCCACTGCTGCGACTGCTGTGTGTGCAGCTTTTGCTGCTTATATTCATACAACTTTTGCTGCTGCTGCTACTCGAGCTTGGTCAACTGCTGCTGCTGCAATACAAGCAACTCCTGCAACAGCTGTATGTTCAGGATTCCCTACTGGTCCTCGACCAAGATCAACTTGCTGCTTATACTAGTACATCTCCTTTTATACGGCTAATTAAGTAGCTTCTGACGCTTCTTGTTCCTTCCAAAGCTTTTTGCAGGCCAAAATTTTGTCGCAAGTCTATATGATGATATAGCACATCTATATAAATTTAAGTTTTTAAGATTTGTGTGGTTAAAAATTGTATATCTCAAACCTCATGTAACATATACACTTGAAACTTGATATGCAAGCCTGTGTTATGTATTTCAACATATTTATACAGTTTAGTGACTTAAGTGTAACCAAAAGATCTATTTTGTTCGAAAACACTTGCGCCAAAAGCGTATAATTAGAACGAACTAGATCTTCTGGTTACACTTAAGTCACTATACTGTATAAATATGTTGAAATATATAACAGGGGCTTGCATACCAAGTTTCAAGTTTAAACATTGCATCACTTGTACATAAACTCAATTTTTTTTTAAATTTCTTTGACTAAAATTGCATATCTCAAAAGTGGTGCATTGTATACACTTGAAACTTGATATAATAAGCCCTCGTAATGTATTTCACTATATTTCAGCAGTTTGATGCACTTACTACAATCAGATGATCTACTTTGTTCGAAAACACTTGCGCTAAAAGCGACAATTTAGAACAAACTAGATCTTCTGGTTACGCTTAAGTCACTAAACTGTATAAATTTGTTGAAAGACATAACAAGGGCTTTTATACCAAGTTTCAACTTTATACAATGCATCATTTATAAATAAACTCATTTTTTTCAAATTTCTGGGAAAAAAAATTGCACATCTCAAAAGTAGTTTTTTGTCATAAGAAAAGCGTGTATTCGAAACACGTGTGTATATGCGAAATACACGTAATTATTTATTAATTTTTATAATATAAAAAGCGTGTATTCGAAACACGCGTGTATATGCGAAATGCACAGTTATTTTATTGTAAAAAATGCGTGTAGTCGAAACACGTGTGATGTATATACGTAATATAGATCATTATGTATAGGCATTTTTCGTTATATCAAATCTGCGTGTACGGCAACACGCAGTGTGAGTTTCGATATTACAAATTGTTGTAGTGGTTGACGCCAGATGGCGCCAGAGGTTATTATAAGCACTACCTGCACTACCGGCCGCAAGGTCGATAAAATCGCAGAAATGGGTTTGAGACCCCCTTAAGGAAATATTATATATACCTATTTTGAAATGCACATAACGAATATATGGTAGTGTGATTTCCTAGTTTTTCTTAATTTTGTTTTATTATTATTTTTATTACTCTCTTAATTCAATTTCCATAATCCATAAATATATAAAATTTAGCAACAGCTAGCATAATGTAACACTTCTTTTAATAAATGAATAGGTAATGTATAGAATATAATGATGTTATTGTTTTTAATAATCGTAATAAATCTATGACTGACAGTTGGTGTGGTTAGATGTGTTTTTTTAATATCAGATTTAGATTTATCAGATCAAATATAATTGGCATAGCTTTTCATAAAAATCTTCCGTGATTTACAAAATTATACATTTTTATGATAGGAAATTTAGAAATTTAACTAAAGAAATTCACGAGAAGATGGAAAAATGGATTTGTGAATTCATGTAAAGGTAGCATGCTACATCATATCGATATGGTAATGATAAATATTGATAAGACATATATTTTAGCTGGTTATAAATCACCTTCAGTTGATAAACAAATTTTTTCAAAACATTTTGAATTATTTGAAATAAATAAGTACATTGGCAGTAACGTTATTGTTATTGGAGATTATAATTATGATGCTTATTTAGAAAAAAGCTTTATTGAAAATCATCTTAATAATTATAATTTGAAAAGAGCTCTGCAAACGAAAATTTCAACGACAAATTTTAATACAGAAATAGATATTGTTTTTATAAATAATAGCAATCAAAATTTTGAAGGAGGAGTATGTGAAACTTATTTCTCGGATCACAAACCAATCTTTGTTGGTTTATCTACTAATAATTTAAATATAATTAATGAAAGTAGAATTAACGAACATACCAAAAATGATAGCGTCAGCAATATATCCAATATTTTAAATATTATTGGTTTACCGAATAAAGACAGTGTATCATGTTATGCCAATGCAACAATTCAGTCATTATTACACTGCAATACATTTCGAAAATACTGTTTATATTGTCAGGAAGAAGATTGTATGAAAGAAATTTTTACTTTATATAGATTAAAAAATGTGGACGTTTTAAAATTTAGAAAAATTATACATGAGAAATATGCAGTAACCGTTCATCAAGATGTAGCTGAATTTATTATGGATATTAGTAATAAATCTCAATTATTAAAATTTGTCATAGAACATGAACTAATAACTGAAATATTATGTCCAAAATGTAATATTAGTAGACAAGCAAGTACTAATAACATTATAATGACACTATCAATACCTGATACAAGAAAAACTTTCGATTTACAAGAAATCATCAATGATAATATAAATAATTATAAAACAGTAGACATGAATTTTAATGATTGTCAAACTAAATTACGACATAAAACAAAATTAAGTACTACTAACAATAAAATTATATTTTACAATTAATGTTATTCAAAATGAATGCATCACAAATAATACAAAAAATCACTGAATGTAAAATAAAAAATATATCTTCAAATTTGTACATCGATAACAAAATCTATAAAGTTTCAAATGCTATTTTTCATCATGGCTTATGCATTAATTCAGGGTATTACACAAATATGATAAAATTAAATAATGCGTGGTATAGAGTAGATGATATAAACGTATCCAAAAGTAATTGGCCAAGGTGTTGTAAAAATGTATACATTATATTGTTAGAANATTATATTATTAGAAGAAATACAGGATTGCAATAATTCATAATTAGTTCCATTAGTCTTAAAGAATTGTATAGATATGTATAGAACTTGTAGAAATATGATTTAAATAAAAAGGAGTAATCAGTGACAGGCTCATATTGTTTTCATATGTGAAAAAAGTATGAAATTTATCCATCTAAATTATTTGCAGTTACAATTACTATGAATCGGATTAAAATAGTGTCCGAGGAAGATAAAGATAATATTTATCATGTAAATATTCATCATCCAGTTGTAGTAAGTCCATAAAGTGTACTATATGACTTTGAATGCAATATATGACTTTTCGGCTGAAGCAAAAAAACTGATTGGTTCATAATTCAGGAACCAATCAACAAAATGATTTGAAATTTTTACAGCACTTTGTTATTGCTGTCATAAATCACAGACTTTTTTTTCGAAGCGTTTTACTGCTTAGTTTTGAAGTTATAAGAGATCAAAAAAATTTCAATAAAAAATTGTATCATTGATATCTCAAGAACTATAAGGTTGTGAGAACTGCGCAAAGAACTTAGCCGAGACACATAAAAAATCTACCATTTCCCGGAATTGTGGATAAATTCAAGTCTTTTTACTCTTGTAAACGTTGGACATAGAAAACTCATTTTTTTCAGTTTTTCATTTGTTATTCAATAACTACGAGGTTCTGATATTTCATTTCGGAGATATGCCTTATTTCGCAAAAATCACCTTTTTCACTGCTGCTGCCGAACGGTGCGGTCGATCTGGAGGACCAAACGAGACAAGAAAGGTAATTCAATTATCTTTCGAATGCTCCAATATTTTTATCGTTTGTAACGATAAAATGTTACAAAAAACGCCTAAAATAATTTTTAAAAATTGAGAAAATGAACATACAACAAAAACCGTCTGGCAAAATTAAAAATAACTTCTTTTCCCGAATCCAGAATTCGAAAATGGATATACATGCCAAATTTTGTAGACATTCGTAGCCTCGATTCGAAAATATTGCGGTATACATACACACACACACACACACACACACACACACACACATCCATACGGAGATTTTATAAAAACACATGATTCGAACTGTACAAACCTAAAAATGGATTTCTAACCTATTTTTGAGAGAGTTAAAAATTTCACTATTACAAAGCTTCCTCTAGGAGGACGCAAAAATACTTTTCTGAATTTCTTATCTTCCGTGATTCATTTATGATTCTTTGAATAAAAAACCGCTTCGTTACGATTCAGTTTTCATGATTTTTCGCTTTTTTCAAGCCTGACAATTTTTCAACCAGGAAACCATTTTTAACTCACCAGCCCTCAAATTAAGGCTTTCGCCGATTGCATTAGCACGCATTTTTCGATTGTGCCTCCAGACATTGAGTACGTACAGTTGAGCAATGGCTAGTCTCTGTTAATCTTTCCCATGCTTATTTCCCATAAGCGAATTTAATCTGTCCGGCAAAAAAAAAAGTATTTCGAAAGTTGGTCTGTAGGCGTTTCTTCAAATTTAATATTGTCTAACTCAGACCCAGAATTGTCCTGTATCCCAGTTGGATTTGCACATATATAGACTCGACGCGCATTTTCTTATGAGGGTGTAATGAAAAAAAGCCAATGCGCCACCTTTTTTCACTTGGCAGCGACGCGGGGTAGAGTTTAGTCGGTGACGAATGGGCTCGCGATAACTAAGCTTCCAATTTTGATTTATGCATATGGGTGATTCTGCCGTAACTGGCTCATTCTGCGCGCCTGCTTCCCAGGCGTTTACACATTTGAAAAAAAATCGCACAAGCGGTTTTATGTATGTCTGGCATAACTAACTATATTTACCAATAGTTAAAACCGAGTATGCAGGCTTATATTTAAAACTACGCAATATAATAGGCCTCAAATGTCAGTTCCGTAACCTGTCTCCAACACGGATTTCAATCTAAAAGGTCGATGCAGATAAAAGTACGACATGTAAAAAAAATTCCATCATATATAGTATGAACTATAGACGTATTACAATATATTTTTCATGGTTTCGAGATTAAAATTAATTATTTAATATTAAAGCTGGGCGTTTACTCATTGACGCCCGTTTTTCCATTAAAAAGGTACCCTCTACATTACCTTATGTTAAAAGCGTTCTAGTGTGTCATATAGCGCCGCCTATCGGTAGAATTTCAAACTATATACTACTATTTATGAAAATTGAAATCCAACCGTAGCATGGTTCCAAAATTCAAAATTGTGGAAGTGAGAGCTGATTTTTCATCAGAAATTTCGAAAAAAAGCACAACCTGTCAGTTCCGTAACGCTAGTAAACTACTACTTAGCAACAATGTATTTAAACATATAGGGCGTTTTTCTCGAGTAAATAGTAAGTATTTTCGAATATATGTGCAAAATATATGTTTATAATAATTACGCTAGGCTATGCGAGCTGATAAACGCCTAAATGTCAATTCCGTAACCGTCAGTTCCGTAACAGATAATACAGTAAGTATCATTAATACATTAATAATATCCTAATCATTGCTTTTTTAGTATTTAAATGGCTCCAGTTACAAGGAAACGTCTAATAAGAGTCTAATTTTTTTTTAAATAATTCGTCATTTAACGATATTGCGATCTTCGTGAATAAACGAACAGGCTGTCAAATATTGAGTGAATATACATATACATATAGATAGATAGATAGATAGATATATATATATATATATATATATCTTAGACGATTTAATTTTTTTTTTTTACCAAGTTAAATTAAAATTTACTGGAGTTTTAGTAGCGCGAATTACAAAAATGTCAGTTCCGTAACCTAGTCAAATACGGATTCTTCACATAACTTGTTATAAAAGTTATATGTTGTGGTTTAGCTTTAGGGACTTGTTTTGTATGTAATTCCAGTTAGAATGACCGTCCGATAAGTTAAAAATAGTCGATTTTAGTATAGAATCACCCATTTGTGTGTGTGTGGAGAGGCTATATATGACAAAACTTGTAAAATCATCACCTTTTTTGAACAGTGCAAAGTGTCATTGTCATTACGGCTCAAAGAATATAAGATACACATACAGCATCAACGAATTTCGCTCGTTAAAGCATAGATTGTTCCGAAAGAATACGTCAGTGCAGAATCTCGCGACATCGTGCTATCATCATTTTTACGCCATAAATATGGCAAACGCCGTCAGCGGCGAGCGAAGCAAGAGGAATTTTTGACATTAGGGTGTGCGCGGCTGTTCTGGCTTTCCTCGCGTTCTGAAAAGCCGCACCAGCTTGGAAGTTTTGCCTCTCTGCCTCCCCCCTGTCTCCTCGATGCCGTGCTTCTCTCCCCCGACTTTGACAAAAAACACTTTGCAGAACAAAAGCAGCGAAAGAGATTCTTGTCGCGCTCGCGCGTTCCCTGCGCTACACTGGCTTTTTCTCGCAGCGCGTCGGGCTCTGTACTAAAAATACCGAAATGGATGAATACATTTTGGATGAGATACGCCGTCGAGTCGTAAGTTCGCGCGTCGGATTTGGCTGCGAGAATTAGAATAGAGTTAGGGGCGAATTTGCTATTTCGGCGGACGCCTATTTTCTTCACTCGAAATGTTCAAGCTTTACAGTGAAAAATTCGATGCTGTGCAGGCTTCGTCCATTTTTCAATTACCTGCTACAGTCGGCAAAGCTAGTGCGTTGCGTCTGTCTCGACTCGCACTCGAACTACTTTCTCAGAGCTTTCACAAGTGCGCGTGTACTATAGTCCCTCTCCGCAGCGCTACTCGCTGATGGACAGCCGGTGGCATCGTCCGCTCCCTTCTGTGCCGCGGCGGCGACACTCTTCTCCATTCATAGCCGGCGATGTTTCACTAGGCCAAGTGGATCGCACACACGTATACGCGTAGTAGCAGCGATGACGCGTCCGAACGAGCAGCAGTTGCTTTTGAAAATAACTGGGACGAATGAAAGAGGTTTTTAAAATGCCGCTTTTGCACTCGTCAATTTTCATTCAAATAGTTATTATTATTCTTCTCCATTATAACAACAACAAGTAAAAAACAATAGTGGGAAGCAACCCTTCGGAGCATTAAAATAAAACACTCATCATTCGTTTAAAACAATTGGCGACGTTTCGTCCTATGGAGGGGACCTCTTCAAGCCTTTATTATGAGAGAAACAAACAATTTATAAAAATGAACCAACGCCTTAGAATATTACAAACTTGACAACCATATCTCTCATAAATAAATTCAAAATAACTCATCCTTGTTTGAGTCTGGTCTTTCTTCCATTGTAGACCGCTGATCAAATAGTTATTATTATTCTTCTCCATTATAACAACAACAAGTAAAAAACAATTTTCATTCAATTTTCATCATGCGGATTTTAGCGCTTCGAGCGGATTGCTCGAAATCTTTTAATGAGAATCTCCTTCACTCGCCTTTTTTTTGGAGAGAAAACGAAAGAGCGCGCGATTAAAAAAACTCTCCCGAAACGGTTCTAGTTGCTTCTACAGTAACTTCTTTCGCTTTGCAATTAGACTTTGTGCTCGGTTCTTTTTAATTTGCTGACTCGTAACTTTCCCTCTCTCTCTCCCTGTTTTAATATACAGAGCCGAAAAAGTACATAATAGAGAGTTTATATGCAAACAATAACGAAAGCGAAACAAGCGAACGACCGGGTCACTCGAGATATAAATCCTTTATCGGAATCTATCGATTACAAAGTCAAACATATTCGTGGCGCGTGCGTGGCGCCTATCAACGGCCTATCGCTGAGAATATTTTTCCTCTCGAAAAAGGTGTAAAAAAACTAGGCGACAAACGCGCCATTGAATATTAAATGTTGGGGTGTACCTACACCTCTCGCGGCGCGGCGTAGGTATAATAATATTCTTGAATAGAAATTCCTGCGGTAGGGGAATTCTCGCGACGGTGCGTTCGCTTTAATGCACGCGCTCGATTTATTAAAGTGGCCTCGTGGGCGTACGAGCGCCCCTTAGGGTGGTATCCGTGCAGTGTGTGAGCCTTTCGCGATGTAGAGGAGGCGATGTAAAGACTGCGCGAATTTAGGGGTTTTCGCAGCTCGTTGCACGATCGATTGATCGATTTGACGTTATATCTTTTTGTGAGTTGTGATGACGGAACAGTTTTGCAATTACGGTAAACACCGATCTTTTTAGACTATTTAATGGTGCTTGCTTTACTCGTGAAAAAAGTCTATAAAATGTGTATTATTCATAGCGTGTTGATTGAACCTCTGAAGGTACGCTTTCGATAAATTAGGTCATTCAAACTTTTTATCTGCCCTTTAATTACTACATTGAATCAAACTTTTATTACATACTTGGCATTCTCGTGTGGCCGACAATATTGTTATGTGTAGCTCTGGTATGGTATACCTCTACAAAGGAAATTCTATTATCATCTCAAAGTTAGTTTGGGAACAGAATTTATGGTTACAAAGCGAATCGCTGCATTGTAGAGCTAAAAATTCTTGACTCGAAAAACATGCAAACTCATCTTAAAGTGATACGATGGAATAACGTATTATTTTTTTATTTTTTTTATTCTTCAGAAAATCGTTTTACGATCCGAATCTCCCTTCATACGGCATGAATAGCGCTTTAAATACATTTTGTTGGTAGCAAGTAATTCCTTGAGATTTGTGCGCTTATTATACTATACCAATTGCCGGCGGCTGTGATTCGAATCTAAATCGCGAAACGCAATGCGGATTACAATTAGAAAGAAAATAACACTGAGCTGCATTTATGTGCTTTCCCATGCATTCGAACTACGATTTAAAAGTATGTTATAGAGGAAGCTATTCGAGAGGTCAACTTCCACTGCATCAGGATTTCGCAAACATGCCCCAGTCGAGGAGCCGCATCATAACGCGCTCGAGGCGGCCGTGCAGAAAGATTCCACGCGTCCAGCGTCCACGTGGTTCCGAGGGCCCGAGGAAGAAGAAGCCAGCCACTACTTGTCCAGCTCGGTATTGAGCGAGCAATTGCGGTACATACCGCCTCGGGCGGCCTCGACGCTGAAGGCGCCGTTACGCGGATAGTAGGTGGTCGGGACTGTGTGGACCGTCGGCGAGAACCAGCCGTAATCCATGGAAGTGCTGCGGTAGCAGGGATGTGGATTCGAGCCCTCGTTCTGCCGATAGCCCCTCAGCAACTCTGTGAAACCAAGCGCAGGATTAGCATTTTAATCAACGGATTTCTTTGTACAATCGACGATATAAGGCGCGAGAATTCAGATGGAAATTTCGAAATTTCCCTATTTTATTTTATAAATTATATTGCTTATATAGAAAAAAACTATATGACTATAGGCGATATTTATTTATTGAATTCCATAAACGGTTTGCTGCACAAATTAATCTTTAGGATATTAGACAAACCACTATACACTTCATCGTCACTTTTTGCATAGAGTCGCATTCATTCTTACTCGTATACATCTCGGTTATGGTATTCTTAGCAGTTAATTATACTGAGAAAAGTATAAGTGGCGCATAAAGCATTTGAACGGAGGACGAAAAAGCGCATGCAAATGAGCTTTCGGGTTTGTTTTGCGAGGAAAGCAAGCGTTAGCGGATTCGAGCAGTGGCCTTTGCAGGTTACTGTGGTCGTAAGCACCCCGTACATTTCGCACGCTTTTGTAATAGGATTAGCGAGGATTAGTGACTTGTTGAATGAGGCTTAAATTGAATGAAGCGTTCGGTAAAGAACACATAATGTGCAAGACGTGTATTCACAAACCTTCATCTCACTAATACGGACAGTACGAAATAATTATCGCATCAGTGTCGCCGTTCCACGATCCTCTGACATTCGTAGGGTAGCTGATACTCTCGACTAGTGCACCGAAATCTCCCACTCGCTCCCTTGAAGCTCCTCAGTAATGCCCCATTAATTTTCAATCCCGGCTCAACGGTTACGTTCTTGAAGACATTAAAAGCCGCCATATCGACAGATTCGAGGCTGTTGCTGTTCAAGTAGAGCTTTCCCAGTCCAGCCAGTCCCTTGAAATCCGGAGCTCTCAAAGCCATTAATTGGTTTCCGCTGAGCCACAGTTTTTCCAAGCTGCCGAGAAATCTGAAGGCTTCGCTCGGCAGATACGATATTCGGTTGGATCCCAAGTCCAGTTCGCTCAGTTCAGCCAGACCCTGGAAGACTTCCGGCACGAAAGTTGATATTCGATTCCTGGACAAGTAGAGCAAATCCAGATGCCTCAGTCCCTCGAAAGTTCCAGGGGGAATGTCGGTGATGTTGTTGGCGTCGAGGGCCAGCGTCTCGAGATGCCTCAATCCGCGGAATATGCCTCTCTTCAGGGCGATACTGTTGTTGGTCGCGTAAAGCTCGTGCAGACCAGCCAGGCCCCTCCAGACGCCGGGTTGAAACGTCAGCAATTTATTGCCGTCCAGAAGAAGCGTCTCCAAACTGGATAGCCTCGCGAAAGCCCCGTCCTCGATGTGGGATATGCAGTTGTCTTTGAGGTCGAGATAGGTCAGCTGATCGAGCGAGCGGAAAAAGTGCTTCGCGAGATTGGTCAGCCGATTGTCGCGTAAATACAGAGCCGAGGAATTGGTCACATCAGCGAAGGCCACCTCCGAGATCCAGTCGAGGCGCAGATCCTCCAAGTGGAGCTCGATGTCGTCTATGGTTTGCACGGCGATGGCGTCGTCAAAGGCGACGTTCAGCAGCTGAGCACCGGAGAGGCACAGGTAGAGATTGTTGTAGACGCGACAGTCGATTGTCTCGGCGCGAGAATGCGAGACGAGCGAATGGAGCTCGAGAAATAGGAGCAGCAGCAGGTACATAATAAAGTTTTACGCGCGAGAGCTTGCGGAGAGAAGCGGCACGGATAGCCGACGCGGAGCGTATCGTTCTCTCGAGAGATCGAACAACCGCACAGAGAGAAACTGAAGAGCTTTGTTCGCTGTTTTTTGACGTTGCTCTTCTATATCTCTCCTCCTCTCGCTGTACGCGTCAGACTGCGCCGATAAAGGCCGACGTGACGCGCGAGGATGACGAGTCGGGGAGGAAAAACCTCAATTGGCCGATTGTTGCGGCAGTCGACGTTACCATTGTTACCAATGTTGCAGTCTATCGACGTGCATAATAAGTGGAAATATTTTGCCTTGAGACGTGCATTAAGCAACGTAATGTTTGTTTTGGTATATGTATAAGTTTATCAGTACACTGAAATTTGCAGGGATGAGGAAAACTGCTTAAAATTGTATAACCTTTATCTGCCTCACTACCGATCAAATTAAATCAAATCGCGCATTCAACGTTACAGTTACGAATATAGCCGACGCAGAATTCGTTATGCTCATCGACAATCGGACAAGAAGCAACAAGCAGCGCGGACCAGTTGCTCTCTGATAAGGAAATTTAAAAGCGTGCCCGTGCTTGCTATAATTAGACAGAGAGGCGAGAACGGACGAGTGTAGCAGGCGGATAAGCCGTAAGCGAGCGCGCGAGGGCATTGCACGTTAAATACGCTGACTTGATGCCGACTCGACTCGTGTGCACAGATATAGACGCTGGGCGCACACGCGCGAGTACACGTATACACCACATAAGCCAGCGCTGGCGCCGGACTCGGCCGCGACTTGTAATTAATGACTGCTCTAGCTCAAACTGGCTTAGAAGGAAGATTAGAGAGCGCTGGGATTGATCGGACTATATACTATCAATTAGTTCCGCTTGAAGCCGGGAATCGGCGCTGATCTGTACACACTTGTGTCTACTAGCTGTGTTGTTATTTCCTTCGGAGACAAGTGCGCGAATAGCAAGTGACAAATACCGATGCACTTGCTGCCTCGGGAGAAGTCACTGGATCGAGTCTCGGACTTAACTATGCATATTGATGGGAGAATACCTTAACTCATAATAAACTCAAGTAGTTGAAAAGTCCACTATTTTATTTTTCAAAATCAAGATTAGTACTCGACGTTATATCAGAAAATCGCATAAAATTAAAGTTTAGCAGCGGTTATTCAAGCATTATGGAAATTATGGAAATTAGTGGGGAAGAATTTAGTTCTATTGCGTTCGCCTACATCACTTATGGAACATTTATGTAGAAACTACAGTCTATCACAATGTGACGAATGAATGTATGCATCATTTCGTTTCTATAATTCAAATAACATCACTGATGATGAAACGAACTGTGTGAAAATAAATAACCAACTTTTTAATAAAAATACTCACTCGGGTACATGAAACGCTCAGGAATGTTGAACGTTCGATAAACTTCATCGGTCCGGGGTCCTCGCGGCTCGGAGCACTCGCATTCCGCCTGCTGTACTCTGGCCTCGTTTGCGCAGTCCCAGGGCTGGTAGTTCTCAGTCATCTTCCTCCGAGAGCATAATTGCACGTGCCCCTGATAAACCGAGAAAAAAAAACGCCGCGGAAATAAAAAGAGAAGCGGAGCGGAAAATCGGGAAACGTTCGAGCTGACAATGCCAGATAGCGCGACCGACCGTGAAAGTTGTTTCGTCGTTATGACAACGGCAGCGACGACGACGGCACGCGCACACGAGTACGCCTGTAATTTGGTCATTGATCGGCTAATCGTGCGGGAGGAGACACCCTCTTCCTTGAAGATAAGCCGGGGGAAAATATTGAATTATTCAAATGACGCGACGTTAAGGTATTAGTACGTTATCTGCAATATCGAGATGCCTGATGATAAACCGTCGGTAACGTGCGATTTTCTGATACGTATGTTAGTCGGATTCTGCACGAGTCACTTGAAGCGTAATGAATAAATATAAATATACATATACATTTGTCGCGTATTTTGCGGAAACCTTTAAAAGAATAGGTTTTTAAAATTAGAGTCAAATATATAAATGATTCTCATAATGCAAGGTGATATTCGTCTGTTCGATAATGTTGAATTGATGAAAAATACATAACTTGTGTGTTTTAAGAACGAGGTTGGCTGTACAGATTGTACTGATGAAAATAAACTCTATTGAGACGAGTGTAATAGAACTCGATATGGGAGATCGAGAGGTCAGAGATAAAAGAAAACAATAAATATCGTAGTCAATGACCGCAAATATTAATTAAAAATGTATAGATACAAATTATGTCGTGATAACGTACTGGGAATTTACATGCAGTTCACTTAATGCAGTATTGGCCTTATGTATAGCGATACTTCTATATTTAGATAGAAACTTGTACGTTTATTTTTATTTAGTTTGGTATTAATGTCATTTTGGCATAGAATCGATAAAATATTATATAGCTGAGTACCCCACCGTCCCCACCTACTTTCATGCTTTTGTTACCTACAAATCACTTGGGATTGGGATATGTTCGAGCAGTTGCGCGATCTCTCACCAGATCGCGCAAGTGCTCAAGCCGAATAACAGCGAGAGATGAATCGATATTATATAATTTTTCAAATATGAAGATATTTGATATAGTTGATGTAATTAAATAAAATAAATTCCGAATCATCTACTATACATCAACGAAAAATTGTTTATTAGATTGATCAGTGGTCGGTATACGGAATTTCTAACTTATCAATAGATATTAATAATATAATAAGTTTTATATTGACTGAAAAAAGCGTTTAAAAACACAAACTGATGCATGATTTGACGTAATATTTTACTTTTAGCGGTAATTATTACTTTTGCGAAATGTTATTCAATGGTAAGTCATAGGAATTAGTAGAAACCTGTTTTTCCAACACAGATAGTATACTTAGAAAATGTTGACCAGGTGGTTCCGTGGTGTAGCGGTTATCACGTCTGCTTTACACGCAGAAGGTCGCCGGTTCGATCCCGGCCGGAATCACATTTTTTGTTTTTCGTAACAAATTCAACGGTTTAAGTATACTCCAAATGGATTATTCAAGTACCTATGGTATGTCGTCACTGATGATTTAATAAAACAGTATATAGAAATCTTCCATTCAACATACAGATTAGCAAGTTACATACAACATAATATTTATTCTAAAATCCTCCACTAGAATATTGCTTCCTCCTAGAAGAAGCTTCGTAATAGTAAAATTTTCAGTTTCGCTAAAACTTCATAGAAACATGTTTTTAGATGTTAGAAGTTCGAATTACGTGTTTTTAGGAAATTTCCGTATGGGTGTGTGTGTGTGTGTGTGTGTGTGTGTGTGTACCGTGATATTTCTGAAACTACTCCGTCAATATCAATCAAATTTGACATGCATATCTATTTTTGGATTCTGAATTCGGGAAAAATATTTATTTTTTTATTTTTTTAATTACTTTTTTTGGCCATTTTTTGATTTTCGAAAAACATTATTTTGCGTTTTTTTTCCAATCATCCCATTGTTTTAAATAATTCAGCTAAAATGCATTTGAAAGAGAATAAAATTATCTACTTTACCCCGTTTGGTCCTCGAGATCGACCGTTCCGTTCGGCAGATAAAATGAAAATGGTGATTTTTTTCTAAAAAATCATATCTCTGAAACTAAACATCATAACCTCACGAAAAAAAATATGTTGATGGGTTACGTGTCAAATTATATTCCATTAAAATTTCAAGTGATTTGACTACTTATTTTTTCAGTAATAAATCGAAAACTGAAAAAAATGAGGTTTTTTTGAGTCTCGATTACGGGCGTAAAAAGGCCTTATTGCACTTGAGATTTTGGGAAAAGGTAGATATTTTATATGTTTTGGCTAAGTTCATTGCGCAGCTTTGAAACCCCTATGGTTCTTAATCAAGGATATCAAGGTTTGAATTTTTTTTTTGAAAATTTTTTGATTCCTTATATCTCTAAAACAATGTAACGTCAAATGCTTCAAAATTTTATTTAGTGATTCGCCATAAACGAAGATATCTGCTGTTAAAATTTCAAACGATTTCGTTGAGCGGTTCTTAAGTAAAGAGCTGAAATGTAAAAACCGATTTTTCTAAAAAATTTGGCTTCCTCTTATAGGGTTGTCGTTATACGTCGTAAAGTCCCTCCCTACGAATTTATGTAATATTGATAATATTAAAATAGCATTCACATACTGTATTTTAAAATAATATTTTATTTATTGGAACAATAAATTTCGTTGGAGGAAGCTACGTGCCAAGGAATTGGCAGCGGTTTATATTATTTTATAATTAGCAACTTATTTATATTCTGTTTCGGTAATCCTGCAAGGTTTTTAAAATCATACAATATACTAATACTGCCCGAATAGCTCTAGCGAGGTTGCCCTCTCAGACGTTGATATGCTTTTTACTTGTATAAATTGTAAAATTACATTTCACATTGATATAGATAGGTCAACAACTAAAATTCTATTTATGTGTTTATGCATTTTTGTTTTAGTTTTATTCAATCGTGCTGCACTCCATTACACCAAGAAATATAAGTAATTTATAAATCAGACAAACGATATGAAGGCATTCGTATCTTCAACCACCCTTAATTTTGCAATGGGTTTAATTGTTTTCTTCAATGTGGCTCATCGGAATGGTGTTGTTATTGCACAGCTAGCAGGTAAGCAAGCAGACTATATAATTGCTCTTTTTAAATGTCTAATCTATATACATTTTGTATTTCTTAACTGCATACTTTAAATGTTCAAGTTCCTGTTTTGTACACCCAAAAAAATGATCATTTTGTGCATATCTGACCCTACCCACTAGAGAAAAACTGTTATAGGGTAAAATTGCACTAGTATTTTAAATAAGAGCTAGATAAAATAAAACATTACAACACAAGTGGTATGAATAGTCAATTACGGCACGGCGTGTATTACCACCCGATAGTACCCTGGTAGAAACGGAATCCTAGTAACTATAGCAAGTTCTTAGGTTTCCAATCTAAGAACTTGGTAGTTTTACTTGCCAGTCTTTGTTACAAGACGTGACGCTTTTTCTTAGATTGAATATTCTGATACTAACTGCCCATAATAGTTAGGCAAGAACTAGAATCCAGTTACACGTGGGGTGTTGTGATTTTAGGTTAGATATGGAAAGCTCGCTATTAAAACGCTTTGTGGGAGTTTTTGTTAAAGTAACGTATTGAAGAACGATTTATACGTGAAAAACCGTTTCCGAAAAATCAAGCACATTTCTATCTTATTAAAAATGAGTAGTTACTGGAAATTTTTAGCCATGTAAAATGTGAACATTGTTATACATTTTAAGTACGTTATAGTTCTTAGGATTTTCCCAGTTTAAATCGGCGTTTTTCTACCAGATAGCAAGGAAGCTAAATGCCGTGCCCTAAAGGACTAGTTATGACACGATTATCGTAGCTATTTTATAGCACTGACTATAGCATAAATCCGCTGTCACGCCTATCCGTGACATTAGCAGTCCATTTTTTCACCGTGATTAGGCGCCTGAGCGTAGTAAGGGTGTTATAAGCATGATGAAATAATGGATTACTTACGCCACGGATAGTACAAAATGCGATACAATGCGATATGCCACTTTTGTTTGCAGGAAGCATAGAGACATGTGACGCTGAAGGCGAACCAATCAACAGTCCACAAATAGCCAATATGAAATGTTACAACTGTACCTGTAAGGTATGCTTTGTTGAAATTCTGAATAGATCCTCTGATTTAAAACTTTCTAGTTATGTGCTCACGCTATTATTAAATCTATTATTGTATAAATCTATGATATAGTTGTATTCAATTATTTTTTTGAATATCTTTATTCCAGAATGGCATGGTTGAATGTGTCAAGAAAAATTGTCCCAAAATCGAAGGTTGTTATAGGTTTCAAGAATTACAAAACGACGAGTGTTGCCAAAAATGCAAAGGTAAAAATTTATGTATACATATTGTATTGGAGAAATAGAAATACGATTTAATAAATAATTAAATGGAAATATTAAAGGTTGTATGAAAAACGGTTTGTACCACGAGTCAGGCACCGAGTGGACTGAACCCAAGGATCCATGCAGATCGTTGACGTGTATTGCAGGCGTAATCACGGAATCGTCTATTCGTTGCTATACTCCTTGCTCAGACCCAGTACCACCTGTCCCTGGACAATGTTGTCCCACGTGTCCAAGTAAATTTATCGTTACTATTATTAATTTTATTCACCTTAGGATAGGAAGGAAAGAAAACATAAATGTTTTATTTTTAGACTGCCGTTTTAAGGGTAAAATAATATCTAAAGAAACAAGTATTATGCCCAAACATGACCCCTGCACTCTCTGTGACTGTACTTCTGGCAAACTGACATGCAAGAAAAAGGCGTGCCCAGTTTTAAATTGTCCTGAATCAAAAATTGCACATGGCTTTGAAGAATGTTGTCCGCAATGTAAAGGTATTTTCTAAATTCATACGGGCATTATTTTTCTTATAAAAAAACGATCCCTCACCTCACTCTTGTCGACAAAAAGGTACCAGCACGTACATGGATCCGCCCAAAGGAGCCTGCACGCTGGGTCTGAAACTACATCAATCTGGAACGCAATTTACCCTGGACGACTGCACGCACTGCAACTGTGAAAATTCAACAGTGTTTTGCCGGAGAGAAAGCTGTCCTATTTTGAATTGCAAACGAGAACAACAGAAAACTTTGCCGGGTCAGTGTTGTCCCCGATGCATAGGTAGCGACAATGGGTTTAACATAGAAACAGATCAAGCCGAAGATAAAACTCATGAAGTCGACGATCAAAGTTACCAAAATCATAAAACAGAAACAGATGAAGCAGGAGATAACACTGAAGAAGTCGACGATCAAAGTCATAAAACAGAAACAGATGAAGCATGGGATGATACTGAAGAAGTCGACGATCAAAGTCATCAGAATCATAAAACAGAAAACACTTGCACACACGCTGACACAATATATAAGGTTGGTATATTGTTATTTTTTACTAAAATAAAAAATGAAGTCTGTATTATTGAATCAGCTAACGCGTTTTTAAAATTATTGCATGTATGATATTTATTTTTGCGAAGGATGGTGAAACCTGGAATACGAAAACTTGCGAGACTTGTACTTGTAAACGTGGAAGAATTAATTGTTCGGCACTGACGTGTCCAGCTATACGGTGTCCGCAAAATTCAATTTTAGCAATACCAGAGGGAGAATGTTGCCCGATATGTGAGGAACGGGAAAGTAAGTAAATGAGAAAAATTCTTTTTCATACAAATGGTAGTCATCATTAGGAACAATTGGAAACTGTTCTATCTCATTTTTTAAGGCAAGGGCATTTGCACAGTGTTCGGAGGTTCGCACGTTCGTACATTTGACGGAAAGCTGTATGCTTTCATAGGATCATGCAAATATCAGCTAGCTAGTGATTGTGACAGTGGAACGTTTAATATTCGACTTAAAAATACCGTGGTAGGCAACGACGTTACGATAAAGAGAGTATCGTTGAGACTGGGCAAGATAAAAGTTGATCTTCAGCAAAACAAAAACACTAAAATAAACGACCAAGTTGTAGACGTGCCATATCGGCAAAAAGACAAATTAGAAGTAAAAGAGGTCGATGGTACTATTGTCGTTACATCAAAAATTGGTGTCAAGATTTTATGGAACTACATTGGATTCGTTGAAGTCACTATACCGAAGATTTATCAAAAAAGAGTTTGTGGCTTATGCGGCGACTTTAACACCATAGCTGACAATGATTTAACTACGCGAGAAGGTATTTTGGTTGATGATCCTGCTACTTTTGCGCAATCATGGACCTCGCCAGGAGAGGAAGTTTGTTTAGATACTAGAAAATATGGAATAAGAGGTTGCAATCCACGCAAGGATCAAAGGTATGTCGTGAATGAACTATTCTCAGATTGAAAATACATTTTTCTTGAATATTGTAGTACCTCTTGCATGATTACTAAACCACACTTTTTTTGATTGCAGGTTATGTAGCTATATCAAAGGATCAGCATTTGAAAAATGTTTGAAAAAGGTCAACGTAACATCTTACTATGAAAAGTGTTTAAAAGACATGTGCGAATGTCCTCCTGATGATCTGCAATGCCACTGCGAATCCTTTTATAGTTATGTTCGTGATTGTGAACGACTTGGAATACTGCTTCCAAAGTGGCGAAATTCTGTTGGATGCGTTTCAGATGAGCCATAGCGGTCACTGCTGCCGATGATGTTAGGCGCGTCGTCAGCCGGGAACGCTGCGACCCAAAAGTTCTCACGAGTTCCCACAGTAATAAAGCTTGAATAGTACACTTGCAATCAAACTTGATTGTTTTCTATAGACGAGAGCCAAATGAGCTCGTTGAAAGCCAAATTGGCCGTATAATGATACTGATCGATCCTGCTCCTACCGTTTTAAGTCGTATGTAAAAGCCTCATCTAATCGGGAATACAGCCATCAGTGCTCGCGTTTACCTCGTCGATGTTGATCGTTATACTGCTATGCAAGTGACAGCTTCCTCAAGGTATATATTTGTTTCTATCAAGTATATTATATCATTCCAATCACGAAGAGCAAGTGTAAACTTTCCTCTTTTATTCCTACAGCAGGAGTACTTGAAGGCTGAAGTGTGACAGTTGCGACTCAAGTTCAAGTTTGCAGCCACTCTAACTAAACAGGACGTATAGCCTTATTAGCCGAATATCTGAAAAAATATAAAGATAAAGGCAGCTCCGGCTGCGAATTTTAGCACGAACTCTGATACGACGAGAATTAACGTCGCGGTAAAGATTCACCTGAAGCAGTCTGGGTTCGCGAAATGCAAGCATACGCCGTTACTTACCCCCAGACGCGATGAATCCTCAGCTACGTCGGCAATGACGTGATCAGTCGATCCTGCAGCTACAATGGTAACGCATCATCGTCGTACAACCTTATTCAGATGATTTTTCACTAAATTATTTTGTGATACTTATTGTTCCGGACGTAACGAGGGGTTGTCGGGGAAGAAAGCGAGTGTGGCGCATTTATAATTATTAATTTATATTTTTTAGTTTTGCGTTAGTTTAGCGAACGTTTCTCAGCCATTCGACCCTATGAGCGCGAATTGGGGGACGATTCGTGGCGTTAGGCCAACACGGTTAGGAGTAATTTTTAATTGCTCCTAGACTGCTTAGATCTCAAATTGGGAGTTTCTCCACGGATTGCGAAGATCAACCACAGTGCGGAGCAGTCGACGGGCTGTTCTGTGACTGCCAGGCCAGTGGTCGAGTGGTGGGAGGCGTTCGCGCGGGAAATGTATCCGTGTTTATATATAGATATAGAGGAGCGCTCGCACTGCTTCGAGTCCCTTCGGTGGTCTTCGGGAAAGCCCTTTGTTTTGGCGGGCCCGAGTTTTCGGCGGCGACTAATGCGCGTTACGTCAGTTGGCAGCGGCGACTCGACAGAGCCAGAGGTCGTGCAAGGACCTTTTGTTGTTAGACTTCATTAATAAAGTTTGATTCAAGATCGACAATAGTTTTTATAGTTTATTTAAACCCTTGACATCAGTCTTGTCCCATACACTTAATTAATTATTTGTTTTACTGAAATCCTCAATTTATAGCTTGTAAGGGATCGAGTCCCAGTAATTACAGCCCTGAATATAATACGGCACTGCGAGTCACGTGACTCTACGATCGCGACGATTTTTGACAACTTGTAGCTAGTGCGACGATTCAGATCAGAAGCGAGCTGCGAGCCAGCCGGCGACGTGAGTCGTAGCACTCGTCAGCAGCTCCGGATCGTGCCTCACCTTCTGGCTGAAGGTAAGCCATCGTAATAAATAACGCGTCGCGAATCTCTTTATAGATAAAAGCTAATGAATTTCTTACAAATTGCGTAGATTGAATAAACAAAAGCTAGATACACTGTCGAGCGCAGCGAATAACAAGCAAGCCCAATCGGGGTAAATATTCTATCAACTTAAACATAATTTTGTAGCCGTTCATCCTACCTCTAACGATCTATTGTATATTCACGACAAAGACGAAATCAACCTCGAGCTCTTCGTGAGTTGATGTATTTTTTTGATGTAAGGAGATTGCGCTCGGAAATTGCAGCTAAATACTAAGTTAAAAATCGAGAAGGTGAGGCGATTGCTCGCGACAAGAGCGTTCCTTTCAAAATTCTATATATAGATAGCATTCGAACCATTTGACTACTCCGTATTATACGAGAGCGTGCGTGTATGATTTTGGGTGTACGTGTGTGTGATCCAATTGGACGAATTGATACTCTATCAATATACAGCTGTAAATCAATAAATAAGCATCGCATTTATATCGAACAAAGCTCTCCAATAAACCTTACCTACTTTTAAAGCAAACATCAGTTTTTTACAAGCTACTTACATGGCTGAACCACCATAAAATATTTAAGTATCGAAAATGAATTGCTCTATCCGCACGGGGATTCATAATCTCTAATAAAGTTGCCGAATTTCAATTTCAACCATTCTAAACAGTGGCAATTGAGAACCGACTGTAAAAGAAATGAGAAAAATATAACTGTCGCTAATCACACGAACGGTTAGCACTCGGTCCCAGTACGATATTATTAAATACTCTACTGTAATTATTACGTTTGATCAAATAATTTTATTTTTATTTTTCAGACACTGGCTGGAATGGGTGCTATGATAAAATAATGTTGACACAAAAGCAGCAGCTCACCTACCTCTGTGTTAAAAGAAAACTTATCATTAAATTAGCATACAACAATCATGACGCCGATCTCTTGTTGGATTGAGAATATACAAAAAGCGATAACTTTTTATTGACTATTATTCGAAGTGTTACGCGTTGAATAGTGGCACAAATTGCATGCAAAATTAAATAAGGTAGTTAGTATCAGAACTAATACAAGTATTATTTAACATCTCGCGTATTATAGGGCTTGCATAAACATATTGAATAAAATGAACGTTTATAATATGCAAGTCATTTTTACTGTTTATCCTCATTAGCGATGAAACAACTAAAAATATTTATAAGGTTTAGACATGATGATTACAGTAATCTATAACAATATAATTAAGTAATCTATGTTATCATACATACGGCCGATCGATAACTTGTACAACTTGATTAATATATTGAATATATTATTATCAAGCAATTGTTTAAAAGTATACTCTTTTTTTATCGTTGACCACCTAAAATACAAATTTATCCAGAAATAAACATTTTTCATAGATAAATCATTGCATCTTAAACTTTGATTTATCCATAAGTTCTGCTTGAATTCTTTGAGTAAGAAGCCTTAAATCTACTTATTGAAATTTTAGGAAAAGGTAGATCTTTTATACCGCACTTGGATAAGATCTTGATGGCTAAGTTTATAAACCAATTGGGTTCAAAAATATTCTAGGTTGATAACAATATTGAATTGAGAGATGGATACTAAATATAAAAGCATATTCATAATTTTCAAAAATGTAATGCTAATCGTTACGAGGTTATTTTTCCAATAATCGCACATGGAAAACAGTATTCAGATCAACCATTACTCGAAAATATTATTTAACAAAATCATAAGAATTTGTGAATCAGAGATATGCTAACACTACCTATCCCAAATAATCTATTAGTTTCATAAACACATAAAGGTTAACGACATGAATTTAAAAAAGCGGCTGCTGCAATTTGCAAGCATTTTGCTATTTTCTGAAGTTTTTGGAAAGACTTGGAAGTTTACTTCCTGACTACCTGAAGAATATTTATGTAGGGGAGATGCGCCCAGTATGGAATGGCTTAGCTAATTTCGCTATAGCTTACGATTAGGGCCGTGAAAGTTGCTCAAACAAAAGGGGATTTGCATGCTGTTATAGGGGCCTTTGACGTTTTAAACGGAGATGCCATTAATAAATGCGATATGGATAGATTGTAAACGTCTGAAAATCATTAAAATTAAAATTTGCTTTAAGTAAAGAATTCTTATTTGAGTCGGTTTATCCTTGTTTGCCGTCAATTTTATCAATATTTTCAAAATGCACCGAAATCGATCGCAGTTTCTCTTCTAGCTTTCCTCAAAGCGTTTCCAGGCTAAACAATGCTTTTTTTGACTATTCTATTCTAAGCGTTTGATTCGCCTTACATTCAAAAGTCAAACAATCAGCATGGAAACGCTATGCTAAAACCCATTCCATACTGGGGAATTAAAAAAGTTCGTTTACGACTTGAGGTTATACGGTGGAACGAAGCAAGATATAGCGCTAACTCCGGAATTTTTCGAAAGTTCAAACTTCAAACTAAACCTCTATGGAGGTAAAAGTCATTGAACTTGCCTAATATTGATTTGCCAAGAAGCGGAAATTATCATTTGACAGCTCCAAAAATGCGGGAGACAATTACTTTCCGATAAACTTTTTTTCCTCATCTTGCTCGAGCAAAACGGCCTTGAAGTATGACTTTCGAAACGCTAAAACCTACTAACCTACCATTCCATTTTGGGCGCATCTCAACCCTATAAAAATAAAAAAAAATGGGTGGCTTTTACGAACTCGAAAGTTCATGACCTCACAACGTATCGTGTTGTGTCTCTAGATGAATTTTAGCGTTCGAAAGTTTCCAGGGTAGGCTCATCACACCTACGCCTTTCTCAAACCCGGTGTCGTGAGTAAGATTTCCATCGGATCTGAAAAAACTGATCGCGCTGATGGGGGCTCGAACCCACGACCCCTTGAACGGGAGGCAGGTGGTTTACCACAGAGCCATCGCCGGTCTCATCTCAACCCTATAAAGAAACAAAAATGTACGAATGGTACTATTGTTACTATTTTATAATTTTGCTATCATTATTTTATGCTTAGATTTCACATTTTTCGTATCGTTAGAATACATAACAAGTATGCATCTATATATAATTAGTTTGATATCGAATATACCAGGTTATATTTCTTATTGCAAACACTACTTACCATTAGGCTAATTGTAGTGACAATAAAAAGTAAAGTGATGGTTGGACGAACTTGTAATTTGTCAAATCAATTGTCACCACGACAAACTGTACGTTAATTGTGCATCTTGATGATAAATGTAATAGTAATAAGTTTGTGTACAACGTCGATTGATGAACCAATAGAAAGAAGAATAGAGCATCAATTATCAATTATGAGACATAAATCGGGTGAATTATTCTCAGTCCCTCAATAGTGATAACACTCGACATCAAATAAACATTTCTTTCCATATACTCCTGCGCATTCTCGTCGGTAGCTTCAACCTCGGTTGCGCAAAGGGATATATAGCCGAGAAAATCAATTTCTCGGCGCCGAGGGCGTCCCTGATCGTCGACTACTGGCTGCGAGTGAGCGCGCCAAGGAGGGTGTTCACGAGATAAAAGGTTTCCTTGTTTAACAAAATAGCGTCGCCGAGCCATTAGCCCGACCGCCGAGACACTTCAGCCGGATTCTCCTACGCTCTCTATCTCTCTCGCAGCTCTTGAGAGAACCGCGCGCGATCCGCAGATCCACCACACGATGGATTATACGTTTCCGGCCTTTTTCCCACCGTTTCTCACAATGCCGCACTTGGAACTTTTCTCCCCGACAAGGTTGCATGTTTCTCAATAGGCACTTTTTCTATTTTACGTAAAATCTGCGTGACTTGAGACCGAATCGGCCCTTTTATTTTATTGTTAACTTTAAAATGCGATGTTGTAAAGCCTCTCATTTCGTTTTTGAGTGGATTTTGCTTTTGTACATTATGATCAATAATTTAATAAGTTCTTCAATAATCTCCGAGCACCAGGATGAATCTGATCTCTTAACGAGGAAAGTCGATGTTTTTGTGCAGTCATATTGCGGCTTTTGGAGCATATTTTCTAATTCAATGAACGAATAACCCGCGGATACAAGCTGAACATCTATATGCAGCTGCAAAACAAAATGATAGATAGTTAATTTTTCGAGTTTTTTAAAAACAATATTTGTTGGAAATCAAGGAAACAATTAAAGTTCCAGAGAAGCTTCCTAGCGTGTAAAAAGCCATGTTCAAAGATTCATAGACGCGTTGTTATGTCACAAGGATCATGAGAACTTGTGTATTTATCTACTTCAGCAACTGCTGTCATTTTAACATGAAAAGGGCCTATTCGAAAATGCGAATAATAACATAAACTATTTTTAAATTACAGAATTCGTTTTTTCGGATTTATCATTATGATATTTGTCAATATTTTGAACTTGAAATAAGGCGATTCAGGTGATTTAAGCCTTCGTTCAATCACAAAATGCTGTATCTTCGATGAATAATCAAATTGAGCGGAGGATACCGTTTTTATACAAATAGAATAGAGGTATTGATTAGATTAGAGAAGCTATAGTGAAAAAATTGATTGACCGCTCTGTCTCTCGAGAGCTGCAAGAATAACATACCCACTGAGGTAGAGCGGTATTATATGGTGAAAAAGTCGAGCTTAGCAACAAATTGACAGTGCTCTGCCGCGAGAGCAGACGTCAGCGGGCGACCCCGAGTTGACTTTTGCGCCTCTGACCTCACCCTCTGTCCTCTGACTTGCGGCTCCCGCTCTATATACCTGCGCGAGCTCCAGCAGTACATATACCTATACGCGTAGGTTTATAGGATCTTCTACTTCGTCGAGTGGCCTGAGCTGCACGACTATGTGCGCGGGGATATCCTACCAATGGCACGAGCCCGCTCGAGTCGCGCGGCTCCGCCCAGCGACCAATTGGCGAGTCAGCCTTGGCGCCGGGGAGGGCCTCGGCTCTCTTAAGCCCGAGCCAACCCCTGCTCGACGCGAGCAACCCTTGCTTCATGCCTGCGCGCAAAGGTTAAAAATCTCGCCCCGTGCACAGGAACCGCGAGCTTGACCGGCCGAACGCCGCACTTGTTTTGCTCGTTTCGCGGGGCCTGGACGTGTGCGACCGATCAAGTGCTTAATTTTTCAGCTTTTCGAGCTGCTTCTTTCTTCGTCTTGCGCGCTCGAATATGCCTGAAATCAAGCTCAGAATACTGGACGATCTTTAGGCCAAGGAAAAATAGAGGTAAGTGCCGATTCAAATAAACTCTGGTGTAAATTTGATTATTATTATTATTATTATTATTATTATTATAATGGGGTTTGCCGCGTGTGTGCTAGAGATTACAATGCAGCCGAATCAAATATATGCATAATTACTATATTGGCGAATAATCAAGAAAATAGGAGCTACTTTGTAGGATTTTGTAATTGATACCGAGAAATATTAACTGTCCATTAACTCGATATGCATGCCATTATGCATTCTTTATCGAGCTTAACGAATTCTATAACTTTCATATGGTATTTCATTATAAAATAATTCATTAAAGCTTGCGAATCACATTTCCACTTAATCTAATACAAAATACAGTTGCTATAAACTGAGAATTTTGTATATTCATCACCTAAGCAGCCATGCAACGTACAGCTTTTATTTAATCTTAGAACACAGTCAATATTTTACCGTGCTGTGATGATGGCAACATTTGCTATCAAAGTAAAGTTGCCCATTATGAAAGATTTTCAGTATGCGGTTATTATTTTGTGTCCCCAATGGAATAGTGGATTTTCCTGTGATGAGTATACAAAGTACTTTTATAGCACAGTGTGACCTAAGCCCGCACTTCGGTCACGCCTATCCATGACCTAAGTAGTCCTTTTTTGCACCGTGTTTATCACACTCGCTACGCTCGTGCGCTCACTGTACTCACGGTGCAAACCAGGACTGCTTATGATACGGATAGGCGTGACAGCAGGCTTAACAACTTTTGCAAAAAAGTGCTACTTAGGTCACTTGTATCGTAATGTACTATTTAAGCATAGAAACAGTTATAAAAGAAATAAGTATTATTCTTCAATTCATAAATGTGTCAAAAGTTATTTTATGAGATATATATATATATATATATATATATATATATATATATATGAGGAATTTTTATGCAAACTTTAGATTTTCGCGAGTCAGTATCCAATTATATAAGACGCACTCTAAAATTTAATTTCTTGTAAATTCATATTGCGATCTAATTATTGTACTACACAGCAGGATATCAGATATATTTTTACCTTATATATAAGGCGACTATATTTAATAAACAAATCTCTCATAAAAATTCGTGTTAAAATTACACAAATAATTTTTCAAATTTGTATTAGACTTGTTCGAATATTTTCTACCATAAAAAAATGATCTGAAAAAAGAACACATGAAAAAGAATGATAAACTTATCATATTCTTACATTTTGCAAATTCAACATCTGATAATTCAGTTAAATTTATGTTTCAATAATAAACGATTTTAAATTTTTCGAATGATGAGATAGTACAGTAATACGAACAGTATAGTAAAATTTAGCTAACTATAGCAATTGAACGGTGAAAATTACCAATATTTTGTAATAATAATGGCATTTTAAACACCTAAATTCTGTTAGCCGGTTACGCGGGTTAAAATGACTATATCGAAACCCAACACATTTGAAGCGGTAGAAGTTATTGCAAATTCGCGAAATTTTTTTTTCTCATGATGGACTAAGATTATCGCACGTTTTGCGCAGGAACCTTATTATGGTTTCCTCAATAGATACACTAATGCGTTGAACAATATTTAGTTTTCCACTCCAAATATAATACATGTTTACGTTTGTCGATAAGATGCGTCTTTTGATCATTTTTGGTGCGTGAACTGTCGTAAAAATGTGAAATGCAGGATACGGCTATAATTAATATATAAGGTATTGTCAAAACTTTACCTTGTGCCAAACAAAAAATGTCACGACTGGATGTATTGAAGTAAAATAAGACTCTTGTGGTTATTAGCTCGTATAATCTGAGAGCTAAATTGAACTTAATTCTATTATGCATGCATACGCGTAGTTCGCTAGAGAGATATCAATCACCAAAACAAAGCAGTTTTGGACTGGCCCTTTCATCACCGCCTAAACTCTCCATGTCTTTGGCAGGTGAAATGGCGCATAGTCATTTTTTCATTTCCCCTCATAACAATATGAGGGTTGAGTCCAGATATAGCGGTGTGCCATCAATGCTAAATCTGCCTTGTTTGGCCCGTGGCCTGCTGCTCCGTCCGCTTATGCTATATAACTGCGCGCGAATCTAGAAAATTGTGGTACATCCGAACTTGAAATACTCTATTAATTCACGGTAGACATCACAAAGAACAGGAAATTACCCTTAACCGTATCGTAATGGTCAAATCACAGTAGGGTGTCTAGTGTCCACGTGCCAGATTCAACTTCTTTTGTATCTTTTACGCGCACGCAACCAAAATAAGCAGCCGTAATTGAATAAGTATACTGGCGCGTAAATTAAATTTTACAAGACTCAAAATATAAGAAAACTAAATCAATTGAAACAATTCACAAACATTTAATTACAGCTATACCCTGGTAGAAAAGCGCCTACTTAATATGGTGGTAAAGGCAGAAACTGGCTAAGTAAAGTGTGAAAAAACTAGACATTTTAAATTCCTCAAAAGTAGCGATATCTTGTGTATTTTTTATGGGTGAGAATTGTATTTCATGAAAGTATCAATAAATGAATTAGTTTTAATAATTTTAATAATTTAAACAGATGGCGAAGCTCGTAAGGCTTGTGTGAAAGAACGTCTGCGTGGCTCAGTCGGTTAAGGCGCACGACCGTACTTACTTGTCCTCGTGCAGGGCGTGGGTTCAAATCCCCGGTCAGACAGAATGTTTTCAGGTGCAAATAATTATTCTATACTTTCCTATAACCAAAAAACTCGAATCGAAGCCTGCTAGCCACAACTTTACAATTCTAACCTCGAACCGCGATAAGCCACGTGTAACTCAGCTGTGTTACTCGACCAACTATAATGGGCAGTTTGTACATAAAAACAAGGTATGCAAATTGAATCCAAGAATTGCTCATTAAGTGGGAGAAAAAGCGTTACATTCTGTCTAAGAAATGGCAAATAAAACTGTCTAGTTCTTAGATTCTATGCCAAGAACTGGCCATTAAAGTGGTACCGGATTCTTTACCAGGGTAGTAATTGTTTCGATTCTAATATTATATACAATCATTTATGTTTTTAAATTAATATTATTAATATTATTCATAGTTATACAAGAAGAAAAAACGCTTGATTTCTCAAAAAAAAAAAAAAAAAAAAAACATCGAGTCTTTTAGAATCCTATCACTATTAACCATAAGCAGTTATAGCTTTAGCGGCACTCAAACTGACGAAAAGGCACAGTTTTAGCATAGCTGACATACCGGACATACCGCTCTATAATATGCACTGGGCTCGAAGATTTTTATGAGGGGTGATATCACTCTGGCCAGAGACAGGTTGAGTTTGAGCGAGATCCAATCCAAAAGACCAAAACTGCTCTGCTGTGACGAATCGCGGCCCACACGTGCTCCCAAATTAACATTAAATTTAAGTTGGTCTGCGGGAACAGTTTTTGATAAAAATGTTCAGTGGCAGCGCGTAAAATTACGAAATTTTCACTTTTTGAACGGACCTAGCATAGTTTAAAAATCAAGTTTTTCCAGCCGTTGACCGAATGTTTTTTCCTTGTAGAATGTCTAATATATAACTGATGCCAGATCCATGTTTGTACAGACTCGTCCCGATTAAAATACGAGCTATCGCACCTTCCGAAGATACACACACACGTGCCTCGAACCACACCGCTGATTTCTCGCACGTGCGGCCCAGTGCCCACACAACATCGAGCTCAGCACCGACTGCATCCAGGCGGTGTATATTAATACCTGCTCGCACATGTGCGTCGCGCAGCGTTTAGCTTTGGATCTTAGGGGGGGCGCGTGACGCGGTCACGTTTCGTTAAGCCCTGTGCCCACAGAGAGGGCACAGCGAAAAGGGGTCGCAGGACGCAGAGATAATGCACCTGCGAGCTAAGCTCGCCGCAAGGCTTTTCCGCCGCGCGCGCCCGTAATTGCCGCTTACGGGCGCGCGGGCCACTTTTATTTTATCGCGCCCGCAACTACGCGCATATGTAAAAACATATGTCACGCTTCACGCGTTTCCTCTCCGCGGCCGCGCGAAGGCAGTTGATACCCGTTGACTTTACTCGCGGCTAGCCAGCAGAGCCCCCGCGTATACATGCAGGAGATAGGTACCCTCCGTCCGGTTCGTTCGTGCACGCGGAGCGCGCCGGGGGGTGTCGATCTCGGTGTCGATCGCCCCGCTGTCCGAGCCGGGGGTCTCCACTCGCGCTGACTTTGCGCGACGCTTACCTTATTGACATGACGCCCCCCGCGCCGCGCCGTGCTGCGGGATTTGCACCTCTAGGCGGTCGCGTGTAATTAAATCTAATTAGGCTCCGCGGAAGGGGTTCAGCGTTATTTTTTGAATTTTTTGAATTTTTTGAATTTTTTGAATTTTTTGAATTTTTTGAATTTGAGGCCGCGTGCTCCTTTTGTCATTATAATGTTTCGGTGAGATCCGAACTCCCCAGCAATCGCTCGCCGAATTATCTAATCTATACTGACACATTGAGCTCGATATTCGATTATCATATTCGGTTAGGAAATAATCAGCAGCCAATGTTCTTTAATATTCTTGTGCCAATGTTTACGGTAAGAACGGAAGCGCAGAACATGAATCGAGTGTATAACTACAGTCGCGACAAAGGAAGAGGAAAACTGCAAGAGTCACGCAAAGATCATCGATTGCCATCATCCGCAATACATTTATACATATACCGATATATACAATACAACATATAACATATCCACTGTGGCAGCCGACCATGCATAAACCAATAGCCGCGACACGGCAAAAGAATGCCGCGGGCCAACTTATAGCGGAGTATGATGCACGCGGTCACGCAATCAGTGGCGGCTTGGGCTTCCGTGCGTCGCCGGCCGCCGCAGAGGACATAATTATATAATTATATAATTATATAATTATGTATACTATACGCGATACTTACTAGGTAGTGTAAATCGAACGCACGCGCGTTATTCGTTACGCCGTATTGTGCATTGTGCGCGTATAAAAGCCAGACCAAAGCGCTGTTTCCGCTGCCGCTGTTATGTATCCCCGCTCGGGCTGTTATTTTCCGTAACATATGTTGCGCCGATTTTTCGACTTGATACAAAGTCGGGCGGGGGGGGGGGGGGGTTGTACGTATCGGCGCTCATGCACGGCTAACGCTCACTCGGCCGGAACGAGTTTTAAAGCGCTGATGTATCTTTCACAGATTGATTTGTCACGTTGAAACTTGTTTCTCGGAATACTTAATATACTTAATATCACTGTACAACTATCCTGCTCTAAAAAAAAAGGCATGGTAATTAAAGGCTTGCTTATAATATACCAAATGTTTGTTTTGACACTCTGTGTGTGAAATTCGATTTCTCATGCCTACTGAAACGTCTGAAACCTGAAATTTCGCGCACGATACACAGCTAGGAGAAATTGAATTTTTTCGAAACACAGAGTGTCAAAATAGTACATTTCGATACCAGTGCGAAAACTGATGATTGATTCTGATGGCACGAGTGTGAGGTTTGTCGCCCGAGCGAAGCGAGTGCAGAATCAACTTCACTTTTTAACACAGCGTGCGCTCCGCGTGCCTTCAATCGCATTTCGCACACGCTGTGTTAAAAAATAGTATATGATGCTCGTGCGCGTAGGTGATCATCGCATTCGCGTTTTTGCGCTCGAGCGAAAATCACCTACCTATAACATACTATATTGTAAAACCTCTGTTGCGAGTCTAAATTTAACTTAATTTTAATGTGCATACGTAATGTGGACCGCTAAAGCAATATAAATTTATCAAAACAAAGCAATTTTGGACTGGCTCTTTCGTCACCACCTAAGCTCTCCGTGTCAGTGGCAATAAGTGAAAATAGATGGCGTATGGATACTTTTCCACTTTCCTTGAAACAATATGCGCGCCGAGTTTAGATAAGTGGTGTGCAACCAATGCTAAAACTGTCTTTTTGGCCTGCTGCTTCATAGCCGTTCAAGCCATTAGTTCAGTGCAGATTGCCTTCTTATTCTTACCTTAATTCTTCTTATCCTGCTTTATTGCCGAAGGATTCGTGTTCACAATCTATTAATTCTTTTATCGGATTTATCTTTTATTCAGCTGATGCGTGAATACTCATAATTATTATATAAGATTTTAAAGCTATAAGATAATATAGATATAATTATAATAATTTCCTGAATCCTTCAAACAGTGATTTGGCAAAGGATTTTTCGAATTTTGAATTGTGTACGAACGTTTAGACTTGTCGCATTTTTTGCTTTATTACATACGTCTACTGAGCAGCTTAATCATCGTTACGCTTAAATCTAAATTAATTATTAAAAACCCACACAGTTTTTGTCATTTAGAAGTTGTTGGCAACGAATTTGGAAATAAATATTCAGAGGTGAATTGTACATCGACGTAAGAAGCGTCACGAAATACAAAGTACCGCGAGCCTGTAATTTGTCAGCGTAGCTGGAAGAGACCGCGAAATTAGCTTTGTTGGATAATTCATTACGAAAAGGGTAGTCTCGGCACTTCTATTCCACGCGACAACTACGACCGAGTTGCAAATCATTGCACCCTTCCCGCATGTATACGAAACCGAAAATTCGAGCTACTTCTTTTCGCATTAATCTCACAACTGCTCCACCGTAAACAATATATAGGTACTCCAGCGCGATCACAAGTGCATAACAGCCATTCTTTTTCGCTCGCAGCCTAACAAAATATCGAGCTGAATATGATTCGCGGGCGATCGATCAGCCTTTTCCTCGGCGAAAATGCGCACGTGTGACGTGACGATGAAAAAAATTAACATACTGCATTTTTTACGCGACACACCTTGCCTTGTCAAAACTATCGGAAAGTCATCGGATCGACATTAGTCGCGCGAATGCATAAGCAGAGGAGCCCTTCCTCGAAACAGCCTGTCCTGATCGATGCGATACGATCTGCGTCGCCTCGAATTTTCACGCTTGTATGGGGGCGCTCGCGTATAATTAAGCTTGTTACGATTATCGCGATCGTCGTTATTTCGCCCTCGTTTTTACAGAGTCGACTCCGCGCGTCCCACATGTTGCTTGTTTTCCGTGAATACTCGATTTGGTACTTCTGTTGCGATCGTTCACATTTTACTAAAACGCGACATTTAACATTTTTCATAGAAAGCAATCTGAATAATCTGAAATCCGGCAAAATCGCGCGCGGCAGCTGGACACACGTCAGTCCGAGTTCGGCCCCCCGGCGAAAGTTTTGGAAAAATAGGAAAAAAATCGAAACTCTCTCTTCTAAGCCTGTGCGCGGGGGGCATGAATAAAATATGTCAACAAGTCGAGTCGCGAATACGAGCGCGCGCGCGCAGGGGGCAGTGTTGACTCGACGTGCGCGGCGGCGGCGGCGGTGGCGGGCGACATATGTACGCCGTCACGCGCCGGCAAACAGGGTTAAGTAATACGGGTCCTCGTAATTGCACATCGAACGATAATAACCGGTTCGCTACGGGCTACCCTATACTTACCCCTCTCTCGACGCGACTCGCTTTCGATGTCCGCGCGCAAGCGCTGCACACGTGAGTCAACATTAACGAGCGCTTCCGGAATCACTGCCACTTTGCAATCGTTATCGACGTATTAGGGACTATCAAACATTTAGGGGCTCTCTCTCTCTCTCTCTCTCTCTCTCTCTCTCGCTCTGTCTCCGTGTTTGCGCGCAAGCAGAGCGCGGAAAGACCAAAGTCATTGTTTTAGAGTAGATGCCCCGGGTAAACAGAATGAATGGAATTATCGGGCGCGAGATGGGTCTCGAGTACCCTGTCGCAAGCGGTGTCAGATGGCGTTTGGACAGGCTGACCGATATCAATTTTTGTGTAATCGTACACGTGCGTGGTTTTCCAACTACTTACGGAACTTTTATTAAAAACGTACAAGGCATCGGAAGATCTCGACTAAGTTCGGTCGAAGGCCAGATTTCTTACCCGGTCCCAACGAGTGTGCAGAATAAAAGCGCTCGAAGCTTCGTTGCCTAATGCATCGTCGTATATTTGTATACTTGTATAAGAAGTGGGAGAGCGTCGCGAGCAAAAATATTATGACAAGTTGCGGCCGCACCCCGGGGGAGATGGAGCAGCCCCTACATTCACGCGCGCTCTATTATACACGCGCACTGATGCAGCTTTTCCTTAGAAAAGTACTTTTAGATCCCTAGTTTATATTTTATAATTTGTCTTTTTATTTATTTATTTATTTATTTATTTATTTATATTGATGATAAATAAAAGTATGGCAAAGAATCAAAGATTGAAGGACCTGAGCATCACTCACATGATTTTCTATACTTATCTGTGCGGCTTCTCAAAAGAACCGCCCGAGTCCTTTTTCACAAATCCATGCACTACTAGTTTGAACGAGTTTGACCTAAAAATTATCAGTATGACGAAGATTAAGAATGATAAATTTATTTTTCTTCTTTTGGTCTCCGGCTTCCGAAACTTTTTTGTCTTGTCTTGTATACGTGAATTGTTCATTTAATAATCAGTCATTAAAATGTATATGACAAACCATATAGATATAATGTTTCACGCATGATTGGCTGCGCAACTCGACTTAATTTCCTCGGCAGTCGTATACACTACGATCGTGGACTCGCGTGGACTCGCGTGTCAGGTCCCACCGAGCCCTTCCTTTTCTACTTAAACGCGCCTATCCTAGCACTCGTCCACTCGAGTTCTCCCTTCGAAAAGACTGTGTGTGAAGCACACACGCGCTCTTCGCCCGCGTACACCTCGCTCTACACACGGCTACCCTCCTTACCCCCTTGCATCAGTCCGCAGTCGATCGTCGGACTGTAATAGGCACCGAGAAGGAATCGAGCGATAGGCTGGCCAAGAAGCCAGCGGGGCTGTCGATTCGTGCGGTCGCTCGAGCCGCCGCCTCTGCATTATTGAGAGCCGCGATTGCGCTAAGACGTCCGCAGCGGGTGCTGCTCGCGGAGAGCTCGCGGTTTAAAGAAGCCGAGAGGGGAAGATAGGCGAAGACACTCGAGACTGGCGAGAAATCGTACTTTTAGCTGCTTAAACATTCAGGCGGTTCGAGGGGAGGCTAGTGAAATTTTCCAGAGGGAATCTTTATCTTTCTCATCAGTCCTTGTTGCCTTATATATATATATATATATATATATATATATATATATATGTATATGGCTGGCTGGATTACAAAACTCGAGCGCGGATTTTCTACGCACCAAACTTGTACCTAATATAACATCAAACTGTTATATTAGATAAAACAATCTTATTTGTTGCGAGCGGCGCTATACATCTTCCGACATAGTTGTCACTTGTATACGACGAGGGCGCAGCGCAGCAGCAAAAAGCGCGCTGCACACCGGGAGAGAGCAATGTGTAGCGACCCTCGCAGTCGCGCGAACCTCCTCATTACCTCATGCAGTATGCAGCAGCAGCAGCGAAATAATGGCAGACCTCGCGCGAACCCGTCCGGCGCATTCGTAGAACAGCCTACTCGCGCGCGCGCGCGGCTTTTCCGCGTCCGTATATATCCTTTATCCTATCCTTTCGTGACTTTTTATGTGTTTCGACAAAGCTGGCGCTTTTGCCATTTTTATATAAGCTCCTTTTGTACGATGTCTCATTAGAAAACTAGCACGTTTCAGCGAAATAATGTTTAGGGTTCTCAAAATTTCTAAAATTTCACCCTATTTAAAAACTCTGAACTTTGCTAGTTTTCGCGGCGAAAAATGAAAAGTACTACTCTTTGTGAGGGATTTGGGAGGTGCTAGTCTTCATATAATAGGGAGTGAGTCTTTATATAGTCCAAGTTTGTGATTCTTTTCGTTATTTACCACGTAAACTATATAACAAATCGTTATTCTGCCCGACTACGACAGCTCGCACGAGTCCACGTAGCCGCGCGCACGTGTACAAATGTATTATAGAAGCGAGCGTGCCTTCAAAATGGCGCCTGATTACTGGTTACCGAGTTATCGACGTTGTCGGCACCGCCAACTATTATACTATAGGTACCCGAGTATTTGACGTTTGGTGCGCGAGGAAGTTTTTGCAGTCACTATACAATATTACAATACAAAGAAAATCATACCGTCTTTCACCAGCAAATATCCATACATATAGGTACACTATACAATAAAACTTTATATTTGCAGGTATTGCAACGAGAGGATCTGTTGTTTACAAAGTTGCGTGAGCGCGCAGTTTGAAAGATCGATACGTCACATAGGTCACATAGCCAGGAATAAATAATGGAGGACAATGGTCGAGGAGAGGCCTTGTGTAAAGTATGCGGCGACAAGGCTTCCGGAAAGCACTACGGTGTGCCGAGTTGCGACGGTTGCCGCGGATTTTTTAAGCGCTCGATCCGCAGGTACGCGAGGTAACTATCGCCGGCTCATCGATTACTCGTAAACGGCTTATTTGCTTATTTATTTTTCTATACCTTCTAATACTACTTATATAATAACATTGATTACAGAAACCTGGACTACGTCTGCAAGGAAAACAGTCAGTGCATCGTGGACGTGTCGCGTCGAAATCAGTGCCAAGCTTGCCGATTCAGAAAGTGCTTGCAGGTCAACATGAAGCGAGACGGTGAGCATTTTTTAAAGAATATAGTTGAGTAGCGCGAAAACGAAGGAGAAATTTGAATCGACAAAGACTCTTATAAGAGACCTGCCTGCTGTATGCACCAGATCTCCGAAACGACAATATGAATACAAGGGAACCCAACGCTCGACGGCGTGGCGCGGACACGCACAGCGAGAGCAAACACTCGGCGGAAAACGAAATTTGAGGATCGCGCGTGTAGACGGGTCTTTTTTCTCTCCCGCGCCGCAGTGCATCATCTTCATCGCACCCCCTCTAGCGCAGAGCCCCGATGTGTCAGCGTCAGTGCGCCAGCGGAGCTTCTGTAAACATCGCGCGGACGAGTCGGGGGTCGGGGGTCGGGGGTCGGGGATATAAACCAAACACTCGATTGCATTGCATTGAGATATCAATTAGCGCTCGCCGCGCCCGGCTCTCGAGAGTGCCACTGCGCGTGTACGAGTGCCTGCTTGTTTGCGCGCTCGGAATTATGCGCTGACGCGAGCCTCTTTTTTCACTGAAAAATAACCGACTATTTCGATCATTGCAGCGGTGCAGCACGAGCGAGCGCCACGCAGCGCGACTAGCTCGATGGCGGCGATGGCTGCGGCCTCGAGGAAACCCGCCGCGGCGACGGCTCTCTACCCACTGCCGACCTCGCACCACATCTACCACAGCACGACGGCCGCTGGAGCGCCGTATCACCCGCTGCTCTACCCGACGTTCTTCTCCTTCAAGCCCGCCGTGCCTGCCTTCCCGCCGGCCGTTGGTGAGATTTTTCCTTTCAATTTGCGTACCTTATACTTTTTTCATCGTCATTAGATTAATTAATTAGAGTTAATATTAATGGATATCGATCGGCCGCGCCGGCAGCGGCCTGCGTACATGACAAAAATTTTTCGCAGACACGAGCGACTTACTCCGCCTGACAACAGCTGCGCACTTCATGCCCCGAGCCGCGCCCGAGCCCCTATCGACTTCGGCCGGGAAAGAAGACGAGGTGACAAGTTCCGAAGAGGCTGCCGCCGCTAACGATCGGTTGCAGTACAAGAAGGGTAAGGACGACTCCTGTGCTTTTCACATCGTTATAATTGAGTGTTATTAATCCGCATATTAATTATTAATTCTTAGATACTTTCTTTCAGAAGAACACGTGTCGGCTCGGCTGGTGGCGCCCTTGATTTGCACCTCGGTATACGACGGACAGACGGCAAACTTCTCCCTTCTGCCCACGGAGAACGTGTACGAGTTTGCGGCGAAGCTGCTGTTCCTGGCAGTCAAGTGGCCCAGGAGTATTTCTTCCTTTTTACAGGTACACGCCTACTCTGATATTGCAATCTCGCGCGGCGGTTATTGAATTTTATTCGACGAGTCTTTTGAACTTTTCCATTAACTTTCAACGATGAGTGCGCAGGAGATATTATATAGACAGGCGTGAGGCGTTTTCGGGGCGCCCTTCGTGACGCCTTTTACGAGCGATATCGCCGGCACATGGAGCTTAAGTGCTATCTTATCTCTCGTGCGACCTCGGAAAAATCAGCCTGATGCTCTTCAATTATGTACAGAACTACAGAAGCCGCGGCGCAGTTATCTTTGCTCTCAGGATTAAATGATCAATATACAGGATGATTGGAAAAAGAGTCGACTTTAATTTTCGTCGTTGTACTGGAAAGATGTTTTGAAATTACAGCTCTCGTACAGAGATCAGGCCATACTCCTCGAAGAGTCCTGGTGCGAGCTTTTCGTGCTGACGGCGGCGCAATGGAACTTCCCGGTGGAGGAGTCGCAACTGATACCGGCCCACCTGTCGCCGGACAGGAAGCAAATCCTCAGCGACGAGGCGAGGCGTCTGCGCGAACTGCTGACCAGGTGCGCCACCTTGAGAATCGACCACTCGGAATACGCCTGCCTCAAAGCCATCGTTCTTTTCAAAGGCGGTGAGTAGCTGACTGATTGTTTGCCGTGTGTTTTCATCCCTCGGCGAAGAAAGTTTTGAGCTACTAGCTACTAGGAACAGTAGTCGTTGCAACAGTAAACGGCCTCTTCGTACTTAGGACAGTACGGGGCTGGACAGCTCGGCTGGGGACAGCACAACGGCCCGAGTCTGTACCACTTGTCGTTCTGGAAGCAAATCGGACATTCGTGTAGCCGCAGCCGTGCGATTAAATTTGCTGTTTTAAAACTGATTCAAAGTCACAATACGCACGCCTTGCACGGCGAAACTCCGCCCGGGAATGGGATTGAGCGCGTCCATCGCTGCTAGTTTCCTGTTGGAAGTCAGCAAGGTGTCCCCGACCGAACAATACGTGATCAACGGTCTCTTAGCCGGAAACATCCAACTCGGTCTGCATTCCGCTGGACTGTGCTCGAACACACAGACTTGCGATTCGCCTCTGGGCTTCCGAGAGCCAGAGCACGTCTCTTTTGCTCGTCTGCTCGATAATCGAAAAATTGCATCTTTTAGTTGGCGATGAGATGTGCATTTGCTACATGATACATAACAGGCTAACTAATTCATCGAGAATTAATCGTCGATAAAAGCGCTGAAAAGTCAAGCACCGTAACTGTACGCGTTTGTCAAATTTCGCTTACAAATCTTCCATCCTTTCCAAAAGGCATTGCATGCGACTAAGCTCATGGCCAGGACTAGCGACTTCGTTGGAAAAGCCCCAGTTGCCGATGGCTTCGGCAACTCCGGTGCCGTTCCCTCGCGAATATTCAAGTGTACACGGTGGACACGCAGACATTTTTACTGTTTTTGAGATTTTAAATTTGGAATTTTGGTTTGCTTATTTATCACTGAGAATTTGGATCACAAACTTTCAAATCAAAGGTTAATGGTAGACTAAAGAAGCGCCGTGCAATTTATCGGTTGTTGTTGTTTTTGTTTTTGTTTTTGTTTTTGTTTTTTTTTTTTCAGTAAACGTGGAAGATCTGAACGAAACTTCGCACTTCAGAGCATAAGCGTTCTTTTTTGCAGGCCCGGGATCGGCTCTAACGTACCCGAGATCTGTGATTCATTCTCTTTAATAATAATGCATTTTTCATATCAGAGTTCGTTTTTAAGTGTAATAAGAAAACTAAGGAAAATTATGACGCAGAGCGCTTATAAAAATATATGCTAGCTTTGACTTTTGAATATTGACGCGCTACTTATGAGCATTTATTATAAAAGTATTTTATATTATTAAAAATAATTTATATTTAAAAGAATATTATATAGCTTTTGTCATTCGCACGAAAATAGCGTTTATTCATTCGATTTTAAAGATGCCATAGATTTGCGTTCATCTTATACTGCTCTAATGCTACTCTAAAAATTAAGAGACATTGTATTAATTATTCTATTCGTCCTCTGATTAGCTGTTCGTTTTACCACGCAATGTCTGTGTACGTTTAAATTCCTAACCCGCGCAAAAAGGGAAATTGAGAAAATATGATAACACGGGGTGTATTTCGTTATGTTTATTGTCTCCAAAATCTCGACCTTTTAAGGAGGTTCTAACCCTACTATACTAGTCAAAATCGGTGCATTCTTTTACTTTTCGTTTATTTTTAAATATGCACTGTTAAAGAAACTGTAACCGTAAACCTACAACAAATAACGATTTTTCGAGTAAATTTAAAAATCATATCTGTCCTGATTCAGAATGAAAATTTTCCCGTAGAAACTGATTTGACTAATTTTTTGAGGTTAAATGTCCGTTTTCGGCATTCTGTAATTTTTTTTATTAGTTAGAGGTATCCAATGATATTTTTTAAGGGCTCTAATTATTTATCAGATATTTTTCTTATAGTACAATTTTTTTCAACAAAAACTTGGCGTTAAATCTTTAGCAATACATAAATGAGTACGACGAAATTGCGATTTCCCATAAGAGCCCGTGTTAGACAGCAAAAAATAAAAACATTGATATCTCGACTTGTAGGTATCCTAGCTTTCTGAAAATTTATGTAGATAATTTTGAGGCATATGCGAACCTGTATACCAAATTTCAGAATTATCTTGGCGTTATTTCTATTTACTATAGAACCTCCTTAATTATGTACTAAACATTTTTATTGTAAAAACAACGTTGCAATAAATTAAGCTTAATTTTAATGTAGTGTGGACCACCAGAGCGATACCAATTTATCAAAACAAAGCAGTTTTGGACTGGCCCTTTCGTCACCACCTAAGCTCTCCGTGTCTGTAGTAGGTGAGATTAGGTGGCGCATAGACACTTTTCCATTTCCCTTATAACAATTTGCGCACCGAGTCTAGATATAACGATGTGCCACAAATGCTAAAACTGCTTAGTTTTAAGCTACAGTTTTGAGCGAAGCACGTCTTAAGTTGTTTTTGACAACTTGCTGGAAAATTTCTCTTTGACCAACTTTTATACACTCATCGCATAAGGGTACTTGAATTTTCTTATCTTACTCTTATTCTACGCTTTCCATTCCTTGCAGCGTTCTATACGCATTTTTGATGCTCATATGTGAAAATCCACGTCGAGCAGGAAACTTTTCTAAGTCTGAGTGTGACAATTTTAAATTTCAAGGCACGCCTACCAGACCAACTTTTTTGGGTTCCTTAAGCCACCCAGAACTTGACAAATTTTGTGTTCCCGCGATTTCAAAATACTTATTTTTTTGCCGGGCAGTTTAAATTCGCTTATGGGAAATAAACATGGGGGAGATTAACTGAGACTAGCCATTGGTCAACTGTACGTACTCAGTGTCTGGAGGCACACTCGAAAAATGCGTGCTAATGCAATCGGCGAAAGCCTTAATTTGAGGGCTGGTGAGTTAAAAATGGTTTCCTAGTTTAAAAATTGTCAGGCTTAAAAAAAGCGAAAAATCATGAAAACTGAATATTCACAAAGCGGTTTTTTATTCAAAGAATCATAAATGAATCACGGAAGATAAGAAATTCAGAAAAGTATTGTTTTTTTTTTTTTGTTCTTTTATAGAAATCTAAAGAATTAGTATTCATTTAAACCTATACAAGTATATAGTACAGCATACACACTGCTCTAATACTGTACGTCCTTTAGCCTAACTAGGACAGTCCAATTGATCTTAAATTATATACTAACATACTAAATTTATATACACGAGGCGCTGTACTAATTTACCTATGGGCTCGCGCACTTTTTATACTGTATCTGGAATAGGCAAATTTTTTCGCAATCGGTATTTTTTGCCATAGTTTGCGTGTTCTTCTTGAGAACAAAAATTAGCAGCGACTCGTGCTTCTTTTTCTCCTCTTTCTTGGGCTTGTCTTTCTTCAGTTCATTCTTGCCGAACTCAATTAACAATTTCAACAACGGCTTGTTACCATTGCTTTTTGCTAGATCGAGCACCGTACATGATCGAGTCCCGGCTTTTTGGATGGAAGCTTTCTTATTCAACAGCAACTGAGCTATTTCCGTGCAGTCTCCCTCGACGGCTAAAAACAGCGGAGTCTTCGAGTCTGGCGAGGCAAAAAAATACCGATTGCGAAAAAATTTGCCTATTCCAGATACAGTATAAAAAATTCGCAAGCCCATAGGTAAATTAGTACAGCGCCTCGTGTATATAAATTTAGTATGTTAGTATATAATTTAAGATCAATTGGACTGTCCTAGTTAGGCTAAAGGACGTACAGTATTAGAGCAGTGTGTATGCTGTATAGGTTTCAATGAATACTAAGAACAAAAAAAAACAATACTTTTCTGAATTATTTATCTTCTTCGATTCTTTTATCATTCTTTGAATAAAGTACCGCTTTGTGAATATTCAGTTTTCATGATTTTTCGCTTTTTTTAAGCCTGACAATTTTTAAACTAGGAAACCATTTTTAACTCACCAGCCCTCAAATTAAGGCTTTCGCCGATTGCATTAACACGCATTTTTCGATTGTGCCTCCAGACATTGAGTACGTACAGTTGAGCAATGGCTAGTCTCTGTTGATCTTTTCCATGCTTATTTCCCATAAGCGAATTTAAACTGCCCGGCAAAAAAATAAGTATTTTGATATCGCGGGAACACAAAATTTGTCAAGTTCTTAAGGAACCCAAAAAAGTTGGTCTGGTAGGCGTGCCTTGAATTTTAAAATTGTCTCACTCAGACTTAGAGAAGTTTCCTGTTCGCCATGCGATTTGCACACATGCGATTCTATTAAGAGCTTGATGGCCACGTTCTTGAAAAAAGACTATTTTGTAAAAAAGTATTTTGTAAGATCGTCATCTACGTTATAAACTGATAACTACTGCAAGAGCTATATAACTGCACGGTATAATAATTATAAATATTGATTGAAAGTATTAACTTACGCTGATGCATGCTATTAGCGGCGAAATTAATCGAGAAATTATCTGTATATTGACTTATTTAGCATTGATCTTTATACTTTCTAAATTTAAAACGGCGTACATGAGCATTTTTACAAAAAAGAAAATATACGAATCGGTATCTGTTCAACAATTGAAAAAAGTAGGGAGCACCTTTATTTACCAGACTACGTTTTTTGGTACTTTTACAACATTTTGAAAACGAAAAAGTGGCATATGAATAAACTTGATCCGTTATTTTGTACAATAAAATTATATATCTAGGTACGTTTTTAATTTCCTATAATAACTTGTTGCAATTTTTGTTATGTTAAACATAACAAACGTGACCGAACTTTAAAACATCTTTTTATCATGCAAGCTTCAGATTTTTATTTCACCGCATCGATTTCTTTCCATGAATGAACAAAATAGCCATTTAAAAAAACACATGCGAACATCAAATTCATTGGCGTTATATGATTGCACTTTATAACTCTTATATAGAATTTATAGTTGATAATTTGCTTGCAGAATCCCGGGGACTGTGCGATGCAGCGCGCATTACGGCCCTGCAGGAGCAGACGGTTTCCCTGCTGTCCGATCGAGGCGCCGGCAGAATAGGTCACCTGCTTCTGCTGTTACCCCCTGCGCGCGCCCTTTGCCGCAGGACCCTGCAGGAACTGCTGTTCAAACCAACGGTCGGCGATGTCAGCGTTGAACGGCTTCTCGACGATATGATCAACGCCACCAGGCCAAATTGATTCGGCTTTGCGAGACGCTTGTATATGATCAAATAAGGGCCAAAAGTTGATGTTGAAAAATCTTTTGCTCGATCAAATCAATGTTTGCGAGTAATGATGAAACAAGATTTCAGCGCAATACTTTTGTTGTTGACCCTTAAATTATGTTTTCACAAAGAATTTCTTCTTTATTTAGTTTTGGAAATTAATTTTCAAATAATAACTGCGAAGTATTATTGAGAATATTGAGATTTATTTTTCATTTTAAAGATCAAACGTGAAAAGTTAATTTTGTCTAGTCAAACTTGATAAGTCCATAGTCATAAACAATTCGATATAGTAGATTACGACACGCGTGTCTTCAGACACTTCGTACATCATTTTTATCATCGCTTGTAAAAAATATTGCACTCGTTTCCTTAAATCCCAAAGACAATGTAATATAAATCATAAAAGTGAATATTCACATATTATAACGATGACTAAATGTCAGAAATATGTCTATATACGTGCACGCCATTACTTATTAATAATTCACCAATCTTATTCAGTTTGTCGTCTTTTTTAAATTAAACAAGCTTGCGTGAATGGTTTGTTATTTCTTCAAGTAAAAATGATCTGTACAATAAAAATGTGCATTATTATTTTGTATCCAAAAAAGTTAGAGCATCACGCCAGAAGAGCGAATACAGTTTTGTAAACTATGTTCTTTATTGACAGGCTTTAAAAAATAATAAGCTAAATGTAAAATATAACAAAAATGATCGATTTGATTGCACAAAATATGTCGCATCTATAATATTGTTAAAACATGTATTGTAAAATTATGAATTTGCGCAGTATTAATGATTAGATATTAAGATTTGTTGGATTGTAGATTTTTTTGCAGATAAACAAGTATCTTCTTGAGTAAAAAAAAAAATGAAACACTAGAACTTGTTGTCATTTATCAGTCATGCAGAAATATCGTATAGCGGTGATAAAATTCAAAATTTACTTCAATGGTTTGCTTATACAACGAATTTCAGAATAAAATAGAATTATGTTAGGATAGGATGAAAATAAAAAGAACGATTTTTTATTAACTAGAATAATTTATTTTTCGTCACGGTAGAAAAAGGAGAATGTATCTTAACACACGGACTGCATCGTACTTATATATATATACATAAAGTGTACATATACAATTACATACAATCCTCAATCGAATGTTACACATAAAACATTACAAATCGATTTGCTTTCCATAATATTCCTTCGCGTGTGTGTTTTCTCTGTTAAATTGTGATTTTCTTCTGTATCGAGGTACATGTGCTCAAGCAATTTTCCATCTCGCACCGTTTTCTTTTGTTTGTTTGTCTGTTTGTTTTTTTTTTTTTTTTTACGAATGTATACATATACAGCTCGTACGTTTCTTAAGTGGTAGCGTCATTAAGAACAATTACAGGCCTTGAACGTGTCGGCTGAATGCTGCTTCAGATTTGCCTTTTGGTTGCGAGTATGTGCCTGGAGGGAGAAAGTCAGAGTTTCGGAAAAGGAAAAGGAAGAAGGCTGAAAAATCAAGGGAAGGATTACATTAACTTTTTTTGTTACTCTGATGCTGTTCAAATTTCTTTGCGTTCGCTCGACACTTTTGGAAGTCGATTTCTAGTACAGGAAAACACATCTTTCGAAAGGCATCGATCGCAATGAGCCTCGCAAAAATCCAAGAACCTTCACACAAACGTAAACATCTCAAAACAAATCATCAAATCGATAACGAAAAGGAAAAAACAGTATAAAAGTATTAAAAGGAAAAAATCTATAATATAGCACTCTATTTAAAAGAATCTTTATAAGACACGATACATTGGATGGAGCTGCTCGTGAATGTCATCATCATTATCATCACTATCATCATCATTATTATCACTACTGTTATAATTAAAAATCGATAACAAAAAAGTAATTTGCTTTTCAACGCTTTAAATCTGTGTGAAAATTCGAAATGAGCCGATCGATAAGCGACAAGCGGGTGTCGAAAGAAAAAAGAAAATGATTGCGCAGCTAAAAGCTTATATGTTAGAATAAAACTTTGACACAATTCGTAAAAGCGCAGATTTCGTGATTCCCGTTCGTTCTCTCTGCTTTCGATAGTCTCCTTCTTCCTCCTCATCTTCGTCTACTTTGCGCTCATAAACTTTCGTATTACTCTACGCGACATTACGATTTTTTCTGGCTCTCTCTCCCTTCAATAGAGTGAAATCGTCTCTTGCGTTTCGTTCATCCACTATCGTCTCGAGTTACTTTTATTTTTTTAATTCTTTTTTTAACCTGTTCCCTCGTTTTTTTGAACGCACACACAAAACCCAACCCAAGAATTTCCGTTCTCTTTTCTTTCCGATAAAAACGTTACACACAATTGTGTAATTCTTCTTGCGGCTCTCACTCATCGTTGAATGAATTTCCTCTCAAGAAGAAAAAAAACGCGAGCTCCTATTTTCCGCTTACAATACATAATGAGAAAAGAATAATTGTTATGCCGCTCGATTGACACTTCTCCTTAATATTTCTTTTTTCCGTACTTTTTTTTTAATAATGCCTTGACGCGTTTACATTCAAATAGACTTTACTTTAAATAGTTACACAGTAGTAAATTTTCTTTCGTGGACGACCTTTTTATCATCAAAAAACCTTTTACAATTATTTCAGTGAGGAATTGTTCTTCGCCTTATTTTTTACCATTTTTTTTTTCAATTTTTCATTAATGGTTCTAAAAGTTTGTGCAATCGCTCTCGCGCGCGTATAATTTTTCTAGCCCAACGCAAAATCCATGCAATCCTTATGAAATACGAAATATTAGCTTAACATTAAATATGTACCGTAAACTGCAAACTTTCGATTTTTTTTTCTTCTTGTAAAAAAATTGAAAGATTCGAAATCCAATGCATTAGCGCGGCGCGAGAGCGATTTGTCGTTCTTTTTTTTTATCCAATCTTGCCTTTCGTCCCCTTTTTTGATCCATGCATGCAAAAGAAAAAGACGCGTATGCCAAATCGCGGAATGTCATCCGAAGACGGCGTTATCTCCTACTATCCGGACCAACCCATGTTTGTTTTGAACAATGAAAAATATGCTGTGTGAACCAGTATACAAAGAAAAAGAAAACACAACGGCAATTCTACTATTCATTTCTATTTAACGCTAATTATGTCGGACAAAAACTAACAGATTTCGTGAATTAATAACAAACGAACAACACGCGCGAGCACGCGCGAAGCTCGATTCTGTAAACTGATGTTGCTCGTCCGCTTCACGAGTGCCCACGCGGTCGAAGTATAACAGAGTTTTCAGCCCAGAAGCGCGCCTTTCGTATTCTCGCGAATTCTCGACGAATCTCCCTTGCTCTCATCTTCTTTTCGGGAGTATGCAGTATCCGTCGAGAAATCGCAGACTCACTGCTGTCGGTTAATTCGTACAGAAACGGCCTCGGAAACGGCGCGTCGGGGCTCGCGAACATATCCCTACATGTTAACTATTTTCTATTGTGTGGCGGGTCGTTTGATCATCCGTTTTTACTCTTTCTTACACAATCATTTTTCGCTCGTCGCCGTCGCGTCAGCGTCGCAAAAGTCCGTCCTTATTTTTAAAACGAAGCCGAAGAAAGACGCGCCGAGGCAAGTCGCCGTTCTTCGGGCCCGCGAGGTTTAATTTCGAAAAACAACGGAATACAGTGAAGGAAAATAAAATCGCGTCGGCGTCGTTACTTTTTTCGCTTCTTATTTGTCGACTTATCGTCGTCGCAGACGTTCCCGTATCACTCCATCACTTTTCTTTATACAATTAAATCATCACGCCTTATACAACTATCTAGCATCGCTCGCATAATATGATCAGTCGCACTCTCACGCACAGAATTAAAAAATCGCATCACCTTTGTTTCTTAAAGTACACAAGATAGAAGAAACAAACTGTGGTTCACTCAACGTTCACGCCTGATTTTACAAACAAAGAGCAATACATCTCGTATACGAAGGGGTTTCATCGCGTTCTCTCTTCTCTCGCTTCCTTGTACAGTTTATTTCTATTGCAATATAGTATGATTTGTGTATTCCGCGGCCTATCTATTTCTCGTCATTAAACTTTATATCACCAGCGTCTGATTATATGCTTGTTTGTGTGTATACATCGAATTTGTTCCGCGTTTATTATCTCGCATAATATACTATTGGCTTTACCTGGCTATTTCGCAAATTTACATGTTTGGACATATATAAATATCTATCTGCTGTAAAAAAGTGTATTGTACAAATCGTCGTCGATAACATCTGCTTAATGCGTGTATATAAAAAGAATAAACAACAAGGAAAAAAAGACATCTGTGAAGTTAAACGGCTCTCTCTCTCTCTCTCTCTAGCTATCTCTCAAGAAAGGAAAATCTATTTTGTTGCTGCGTTCCTTTTCTCTCAATCACTTCATCATCGCTATTATCGTTTCTTTCATTTAATAATGTAAAAATCCGTGTCTATTGTAACAACTATTGCACTTATGATTTGCTGTAACTGTAATATAATTAACGGTGTATAGAAGAAAGACTGTCAATATTTCTTAATAATTAATATGTTTTTTACGAAGGTACATTTAATGCCTGTCACGTTTCACTTACGTCTGATTCCCGATTAACTGTCGCTCTCTTGCATCATCACACACATACGCAAACATACGCACCCTTTCTCTCTCTCTCTCTCTCTCTCTCTCTCTCTCTCTCTCTCTCTTGCACACGCATACTCCACCTAGTCTGATTCCCCTTTCACCTTCCTACTCTCCACAAGTTCCATCCTTTTCTTTTCAATGAGAAAATATATGGCGTTCATGCTTGTCGTATGAGATATAGTTTCATACAGTTTGTAAGTTTATAAAATATATATTGTAGGTGTGTGTAATCGTGTGTCGCTCGTGTCCGTGTAGGTGTCTGCGTGGGGGTATGTGAGAAAGGGCTGCTGGGTGGAGGGGGAGAGGGGGGGGTGGGGAAATATTTTATATTCTATAAAGATATACGTGTGTGCACGTGCGACTCATGACGTATCGTCCAAGTTGTCTCCTCTCAGATAGCCGAAAATAATGGAAAGCGTGCTGATTTCTATCTATTTTATACCTCGTACCGCTTTGTATCGTGAATTTTTTCGATTTTATTCCCCAAAAAATATAACGGACCTCGCCTAGCTACTCGTCTTCTTCTTCTTGTTGCTCGTTACCTCTTGCTTTTGATATCTCGTATGTAGAATAAACTTTCGGCATACAAGAATGTCTTTTTTTTCAATAGCATCGGCAATTCCTCACGTTTCGCGTTACGATTTTAAACCAAACTTTAGTGGGAGCTGTCGCCTCCAAAAACCGGCCAGAACAGCAATTTTTATTACATTTTTTTTTTTCTTATTTTTTTTTTTTTTTTTTGCCAAAAACAGTGAGCTCAAGATAATTTTTCTCTAGACTTCTTCTTCACACATTATATCATTATTATCTTTTGATTCGAAAAATTTTTCCCCTTGAAATCGATCGTTGCGGTGTCCGAAAGAATTTTGTGTTTTTGTTGCCAGCAAAAAGTTTCTTTACAGCGGACTCGTGCACGCGCCTTTTTGAAGGGTAATTTTGCATCTGGAGGGAAGCCGCCTACTATTTTTCAGTGCCTTAATGCCTATGTACGTTATTTCCTATGTTTTCTTGTACTTAATAATGATTATCCGTATATGTAATATGTATTTAGTAAACCTTTAAACATTATCCACTAAAAAAAAAGAAACACCGTATATTTCTTCAAGATTTCGCCGAAAATTTTCCAATGTGCATGGCGCGCCTTGTTTTTTCAATAAAATTCGTATCATAAGAAAGGGTACATCGAATAAGAAGCGATTTTCGAAAAAGAAAGAGAAGTTTTTTGTCTCTCGGTCTATACTCTCCTCTTTGTTCACAAATGAGAAAAGACGCGCGAAACAGCCAAAGATGAAGTTCTGTGCCGGGATTGAATTTTGAAGCTTTCTCTCTCTTTTTCCTCATTCCCCGAATCCTATTCTATTACTTGTACCGCGGCGTATGATGTGATTTTCGAATTGCGAGAGAAAAAAGTGTTGCTCCGTGGAGTCATGTATGGGGGACAAAATACGCGAGAGTTTCTCTCCAAATCGATGAAACTGGTCTAAAAGCAATAAGGAAATCAATTACGAATTAACTATATATATGTAATGAAGTAATACAACATCAACGAATGTTTCAAGGTATATGCGTGAATCTCTCGAAGTAGCAAATCAGCAATCATCATCGAAGACACAAAAAAACTAGTAGTAAATAGTAGGTAGTAGTACCAGAAACATTAATAGTAGTAGTGGGTAGGTTATATAGTAGAGGAAATTTATGTGTAGAATAGTAGTGATTATAAAGTATTTTAACTAAAGTAGAACAAAAAAAAAATTATGGTGAAGATTATCGTAATTGGGACTCGCCAAGCAAACGTATCCTCTCAATCTCCCTCTGTTTTTGCGTATCTCGATCCCTTTACTTTGTGGACGAGTCCCGGGGCGAAAAGAATATTATACTTTAAAAAAAAACATAGCAAGTGCGAAGCAAATGCAAGCTCAGCGGAGGTTGTCTCCGCCGGCGGTGCGAACTTCTATTATAAAAAAAAGAAAAAAAAAACAAATTCTTAAGCATCAATTATAAGTATCAATAAACGATTAAGTGGCGGATCGACGTCGTGTCGATCCCTGCTATCGACTATTACTTATTTTTTTTTTTTTTTTTTTACCTATATGCATGCAACCGTGTGTTTCATTTACACATTTCTTTTTTAATCTATGTTCGGTGTGAATTCGGGCATTGACCCAGCGTCGTACTGGGTCTGCGCGCAAACGTCCTATCTTTTGTTTCATTTTTTTCTCTTTACTCATCATCATTCGTAGACATATACATATATATAATTGAGTTTAATCTTTTTTTTTCTATAATATATAGCTTTAGGTTTTTTTTTATCTCTCTATAAAGTTTTGACTTCCCTGATCTGCGGCGATTGGATCCCATTATTGTTTGTATGATTCCTCCAAGTACCTTTTGCATCATCTGTCTTCGACGAGAGTTTTCGTACTTTGCCTTGTTTTTTGAATGCGTGCTTGTCTGTTTCACATCTTTCGTCGAGCGGAAGGGAAATTCATTCTCTCACTGTAGCTTCTCGCTCTCACTGACAGTTTTCGGAGACTTCTCCGATGGAGCAAACGAAAAATTTTGGGTTTTAGTATTAATGATTACGCTGACGGCTTCTTGTCTTCTCCTCGATTCTCTCCTTCGTCGGATGCATCTTTCATCGAGAGAGAATAATCGCCAAGGCTCCTCGGGTTTCAACTTTTTAAGCTTCTCGGCGGAATTTTGTTCTTCTTCATTCTCCTTGACGGTATCTCGCGAAACGTTTACTAGTGTTTTTGCATCAATAACATCGTACACACTGGATAACGCACATCCGATTCAGAGGTTTTTATTCTTCTTAAACTGTCTAATTCACCTTTAATAATTACTATTATAGCTTTAACTATTTAAATGTCTGTCTGTATATGTATATATATAAATATATATATATATATATAAATATTTACAAAAGTGGGTGCTTGTAGTAAAGAATAAAGTTATTACATACCCGCGCGGTTTCCCGTTAATGCCCATTCGTCGGCAACAATTACATGCAAGATAATATAGTAATGCACTACTAGTGTGCTCGGAGAACCTCGCCAGTACGAGGAGCAGAGGCAGCGGAAACCTTGGGAAACAGAATTGATTGATTCTTTTCCGGCTCTACCTCGCGATACCGCTGCTCCGCGTATTCGCGTGATATCGACGCACTTCCGCAATGTATTCCTTGTTAGTCATTGCTTTTTTTCATTCGCATATTCAATATATTATCTGTTTACCGATTATATCACTTGAACCGTTCCACTTCTCTTACGTAACAACAATGCCCAACTGTGTGCTTTATAAGGCCCTCGACGTCGCTCGCGAGGCGTCGCGATGAATTGCCGATCGATTTGCTTCGTTTTCATTTTAATTTTAAAATCATTGTATATTGAACCCGTCAATAGTCATCAACAACATTAATAGAATAATCAAACGATTTTGTTGCTCTTGAGACGATTCTGCATCGCAGCTGGTCGATTGGCAGTTCACCGGGCGGCAGCGAGCGACAGTTAAGATACACGATATTCGTCTATACTACCCTGATCGTAGCGCGTCATCACACGTCTCCGCGTTTTCCTTTCCTTTCAGTCCGTCTCTCTCACCGGAAAAGGAAAATAAATCACTAACACTAAAGCCCAAATATTATCAATTAATTAATAGTTATCATATCAATAATGAAGATAACGATCATTCCTATCGCTAGAGTTTTTCTTAAGATTAGCAACCATTTTTGTTTACAGTGCGTGGTCCGCGGAGAGTTGAAAATTATCCAGAAAATCCTCCTCCCGCTTCGACTTCGCGCGAAAAGGGTAACTTTTGTTCACATCTTCTGCCACCTGCTCATTTTATACTTGTGTACGTGTGACCGCGTGTGTGTGTGTGTGTGTGTGTATGTGAGTGCGTGTGCGTGCGTGGCAAAGTTCATTTTTCGCGTGTTTCTTCGCCTGTCCCGCGATGATTGCTGCGACTGTGTGCTGCCATCGAAGCACTGGAGTACCAGGGTTTTTTGCTTTGCTTTCAGCGACGCCGGAAGTCGAAACCTCGGGGTCGTTTCGCAGTGAAAATGGCTTCCGATTTCTCTCTTGTTCCTGTTATTTTGTTTGTTTTATTTTCCAGGTGGTTTTCATCGCGAATCGCGTAGCTGTTACGCGTTAGACGCGTCGATGCTCGTTCTGTTCTGTACTTCTTATCTCGAAATTTTGTTTGATCATTTCTTCTGCTTTTTTGCTTTAAGCTCTCGGGATTTCGTAAGTGCAACTGATGATGGATTTGATTGATTTGCGCCCGAAGTCACCCCGCTCCGAAAATGATTTGTTTCCTCTTTGAGAATTTGAAAAATATCATTACAATAAACATCAATATTTTTTTCCCTATCAAAAGACGCGATGGCGCTGCTGCAGCCGTCTCGAGAATTTTTAAATACTTTTCTTTCTTTTTTAAATAAACTAACATTTACGATTTAGAGGTTAACCGATTTTGTACATTCGTTTTACAGCGGCAAATTCCCGACCGCGTTCTCAATTAAAATTTTCTTTACATTTCTCTTAGAATCATCTATAACTTTAAAGACTCGCTCTCCCTCTCCCGCACATCTTCTTGTAAGTTACTATATTAATAATTCTTTTTTGTTTTTATGTTTTTTTTTTTTACTTTATCTCCGCGCGTCGCAATCTAATAATTATTAATTCTCTCTCTTTAATTTGTACATTTAAACTTTTGTCTATATTATCATCGTCTCGAGCGTGCTTTTGGGATTTTTCTGCGGCAATTTCTTTGCTTTTTCTGCTTGTCGATCCATCGTCTCTTCGTGGCGCTTGCGTCGATGAGACTTCGAAATTATTCTTCAACTCCTGCTTCTGCCAAAAGTACAAGCATCTCACGGTCGTCAGGTCCAGAAAAGGCGATCTTCGCTTAATCTTGGCTTGTACTCGCCTAAACTTTTCGAGGAAAAAGAAATCGTCGAACGCGACGAACGAACGAGCACGTTGTATAATTGGTCGGAACATGCGCTGTGCATTGTTATTTTTTTTTTTTTTTTTTTTTTTTTCGTGTATTGCTTCTTTCGAGCTGGTGCTGCTGGCTTTTCTCAGCGTTTTCTCTTTCTCCGTGGATCTGCTCCCGAAAGACTCAGGTCCGAAAGGGTGTGTGGGGGACGGGAATGATGAAAGTTGCTCTCGTCTCTTCCTCTCTTCCGCTTTTTAATGTGGGGGTGGGCGAATGAAAAAACTGCTTGCTCTCTTTCTTCTCTTCCTCCGTACGGTTGTCGAAAATGTCGAAAATGTAGAGCGGAGCGTCAAGTGTTTTCCATTGCTTCAGACTGGATGTCCACCGGATAGCATGACAACGTCCTGTTTTTCTGATCTGCCTCCACTTGCTGTGTGTACGGAACTTGTAAGATATGTTCTTGCGCATCGAGTCTTGATATACTATGTATTTCATAATAGGATATGGCGTCCTCGACGGCGAAATTTCGGCTCTTTGTGTTTCTCCTCAATCCCTTGGCACTTTCATTTATCAACGTACTTTTTTTGTCTCGTTTTCTCAATTTTCTCATTTACGTATCTCCACAATCGCTTGCCTTTCGTCCTCGCCGTTAAAGTGTCTTTAAATATTTACGCTTGATAAATAATTCGGCAAGCCGAGGCCGAAGACGAAGACGCGCACGCGAAAGATCGACTCTACTCTTTAGTTGTTTATCTTAGTTAATAAAAAAAAAAAAAAAAAAAGAATAACATCACATTACATTACTTTGCGTGATACGCTCGTCCGCGGCCTCGCGGCCCACCACATCATTGAAATATATTAATTATATTATACAATTTTCATATCCGACTGCGAAAAGCCCACTCTTACCCGTGGCGCCGCAGCCGGCGCAGTGCAAAAAACTGGCCGACGAGCGCCGATTCCATCGTCTCCCACTCGCGGTCACTCACACGCGCACGCATACCTATAATACTCTCTCGCTCAAGCGTATCTATACACTATGTACGTATGCACTTATCGTTTCACGTAAAAAAAAAAATTAATGCGCACTCTCGCTCTGCTCTTTTGGGCTCACTCGCACACAGAAGAAATTCACGCGTCGCGCGCCCGGTCTATCCCTCTAATATCGTTAAAATTCATTAAGTTATTAAAAAACATCTAACAAAAAATCGAAAAAGAAAGATTCCACTCAGATCTTTCCAACAATGTATCAAAAATAAACTTATACTCTTAGCTCTCTGTTTACTCCCGCTCTTTCTCTCTTTGCCTCTCCTCGCCTCATCTCGTTCCCTAGATCCCTTTCGATTACATATTCAAATATACACAGAATTCCGCGAGAGAGAAAGAGCGCAAGAGCACCGTTCTCTCCCCTTCCTCGCTAGTTTCATAAACTCTCGTGTATCTCTTTCTCTCTACATCGTGTTTTGTACTAAATGCATACACCGAGCGCCGCCGCCGCCGCCCCCGCCGCAGTCAAGTCAACGGGCGACTTGCTGAACTTCCTACATAGTAATGGATAAAAGGGCGGCCTCGAGCTTCCGGGCCGGCTCCTCTTGCAGAGGAAGCTTCACGGGAAGTGTTTTCGTGTTCGAGTGATGGAAGCATCAGCGGCAGCAGGCCGTGAGTGCGCGCGCGCCGGCGAGATTATCGACTAAATATTATCATCGTAAGTATAAACTTTGAGCTTAAAAATAATACGATTTTTCAGTCGTCGATTCTCGGAGGGCGGGGGCTGAGTCACGGCCTGTTATGTGTGGGTGTGTGGGTTTGGTCAGTCCGATATGGCGCTTCGGCGACTCGCTACCGGTCGGTATCGAGACGGCCGATGCTCTCGCGCGGTGGGCCGCGCGGCTTCGCGAGCCCCGACTGCCGAGGGCAACCTCTCGGCGATCGGGCGACGAGACCCGCGGCGCGGCACCGCGGCACTTCAAGTGGTTGGTTGTTTTTTTTTTTGTTTTGTTTTGTTGTTTCTGTGTCTGTTATGATAGCCCAATGTCAACGTCTCTATCTGGTATATCGATAATAAGGTACAGTTCCTACAAGACTAAGTTTCCTCGAGGTCTCTATATGTTCATGCCCTTGTTATCGCGCCAACCTTAATCGATAATTAATGACTTATCAATTAATAGTATTTAAATTTGTTTCAACACACGTTCACACTCACGCATCATCATTACATTCATGGTAAAGTTAAAATCCCTGAACTGACTTCAATCATCTCCGTGACTCGACTCAACTAAATCTACATAATCGAATCCACAAATGTCACTCGCTCAGCCGCGCAGTAGTCCCTTCTCGAACGTCCGTTCACTCATTTTACAATCCCTTCCCTTTCGTCCACTTCCACGATCTCAATCGAGTTTTCGCAAGGAACTTCACTAATACGAAAAAAAAACTTCATAACCGCTTCTTTGGTATTACGGCGTGAGGCTCGGCGCTGCCGAATTTCCTCTTACACTCTCTCGCTCTGTCTTCGTGTGTCCTCGCCGGAGCCTCGTCCTTCCGCCCCCTTTGTTTTCGCAAAATCTTCTGGTATTCTACGCTGTTGCGCTGGTGTAGCTGCTCTTCTCTCGGAGTCTCTCGGAGTCTGGAAAAACGTGGCGTGCGGTTATCTGTATCTTCTTCCTGATTTTCTTTCTTCTGGTATTTCTTTTTGTTATTCCTCACGGTTGCAATCAAGCCGAAGTGGTGCTCTGCTTTCGCCTTTTTTTTGCTGCTTTTCAATCTGGATTCGTATATAATTATGTAAAAATCGGTGTATCTTAATATAAACTGATGGCGGTGATCGGTTGGCAGTTTCTTCTTATGTTTTCCATTTGTGTTTCTCTTGTCGAGTTTCGTGTCGGGATCTTCCCTTGCTGCATGCTCTGCACACATCGAAGCGATATCATAGCAATAATAGCAGAGTAGCGTAGCATAATAATAGTAGTAGTAGTAGCAGCAGTGGTAGTAGTAGTAGTAGTAATAGTCTGTGTGACAATAACAGTTTTCCTCTTGAATATAATAAACGTAAAATTGCGTAACCGTTACTCAACCTCTCGTACAATATTATAACACATTAATATTAGAGCTATAGCTTAATCCTGCTCGTTCTGGTTTCACACTCCATCAATCGTCATATCATCATCATCATTATCATTATTTTAAATCTTTAACCGTAATGAATGAGGTAATAAGGTTGTACATCATCATCATCATCATCATCATCATCATCATCAACATACATAAATCTTCACCGTCGTCCATGTCTTCTCTTCGAGACCACCGACCCCGGCCCAAGTGTAGCAATGAAAGCTAGAGGTATCGCTGTTGTGTTGCTGCTGTTGATGGCGGAGAGTGCAAGTAAAACAAAGGGGATACTGTCCCCGGCCGAGGTTCGGCTGCGCTCCGACAAGAGTCATCTCCGTTGTTGTGTGGCGCCCTCGCGGAGAGCAGCTCTGGACGATCGCGTGCGTGTGTAAATATATATATATCTCTAATGTAGAAAATGTGGGCCCCACGAAAGAAGATAGCGCGAGAGGCCCGTTAACGCTCTTTAGCTTTACGAATCTAGGCGAATCGTGGTATCATCATCATCATCGTCGTGAGGTTGGCTGGCTAGTTGGGAGTGGTTGCGGCAGGGTCTTGTTACTGGCTTTGCTGCTGCTGCTGCTGCTGCTGCTGCTGCTGCTGCTGCTGGGGCTGGGACGGCTGCGAGGAGGGCGATGAGTGGCTGGACTGCTGCTGCTGCTGCTGCTGCTGCTGCTGGGGCGTCGTGCAGCCGCCGGGCTGGGAGGTGGCGCTGCCGTCGCGCCGCGAGCGCACGCCGCCTTCCTGGCTGCTGCCGCGGCCCGAACGTGGACCGCCGGGGAGGCCCTGGCCGGGCATTCCGGGGATGCCGGTCACGCTGCCGGGACCGCCCGCGCCCGGCTGCACGACCATCGCGCGGATCCTGCGCTGCGCCGACTGAAATTTGCAAAGTGAGATTAGTGGCGGTCGAAAGCTAAGAATAAGTAAAGCTGACTCGTCCAGGACGCGATACGCACCTGCACGGAGAAGAAGGGACCGATTATGTGGACGGTGGTCTCCTCGTCGGCGGCGGGCGGCGTCGCCTGCTGCTCCGAGAGCTTGATCACGCTGCCGGTGACGCGCTGGAGTTCTCGGACGTTTTGACCGCCTTTGCCGATTATTCGGCCGACCTGGGCCGAGGGCACGAGAATCTCAACTGTCAGCCTGACGTCCTCGGTGCCGGAGACGAAGCCCTCCTCCCGCATCTTCTCGAAGATCAAGTATTGAGCCTGCGACAGTCAAGGGTTATTAGTAGAGTCCTGGACAGCGATGCTCTCGTAAACGCGAGACCGATAGCTAACAACAGGCCTGGACTGTTTTCCTCCATTTCGAATAATTGTTGTTAAAATTGTTAGTGCAATAAACGGGCAGAAAAAACAATTGAAAACTTTGTCGATCGACTCACTTGCTCGAGTCGCACAGGCATGCTCATAGTTATCGAGCGTTAGCAGGCCAGCGTACAATGGGCTTCGGGACAACTGTTTGTTAGTCAATAGTTTTAATAAAAAAAAGAAATGTCGTTGGGTTAAACGGAGCTCATTCTCACAAGGGTTAGTGTGAAAAGCACGGGACCCAAACTATGCTCTTCCTGATTCTTCAAGCAGAGGTCTACAAATCGACAACCGCCCAAATGTCACAGGTTGTGTGTGTGTTCGAGTGAATGGAAGACTAAGAGAGAGTTTTTTTTTCTCCGCGACTGGAATCGAACCGTCGACTTTCAAGTTTCCGAGCGAGAGCTCTACCGAGCGAGCCACCGGAGACTCGTGAGGTGCGAGGCTAGCATTTCGATTTTTTCGATTTGTTATACTCTTTAAAGTTGGAAAAGAGGTAAAAAAACGTACCTTCCACTGAGACTCGGGCGAGCCCACGATGGTGACCTTCCTCTCGGTCTGCTGCTCGGCCGGCTTGTCCGACTCGAGGGGCGCGATCTTGACGCTCGCGCCGGAGAACCTGATGATGTTCCTGATGTGCGAGCCCTTGGTGCCGATGATGGCGCCCACGCTGTTGTTGGGTATGTAGAGGTAGCTCGTCTCCTGGGCGTCGCTCGGCGGCACGCCCTGCTGCGGAGTAGGGGTAGGGTAGGGGTAGGGCATCGAGCCCGTGTTGTAGATGCTCGGTCCCCGCGAGCTGTAGCCCATGTTGGCCGTCGACATCATGGCCATGGGGTGCAGGCCCGGGAACATCATGCTCTGGGGCTGAAATTGTTTCGGGTTACGATTAGTCTCTCGGCCGGGCGGGCTCGGAGCCGATGCGCGGGATGCACGGGGACGTGTCTTACCGCCATGGCCTGCAGGTCGTTCTCGTAGCTCTGGCGCAGCTTGTTCGAGATCATGGCCTCGGCCTTGCTCATGTTGTCGATGCTGCCCTTGACCGTGATGATGCGCTCGAGGTTGAAGCTGTTGATGTCGTTGATGCTGCTCACTGTGATCTTGGTGTCGGTGTCCTGCATGATCCTCTTGATGGTGTTGCCGCCCTTGCCGATGATGCGGCCGATGAGGTTGTTGTGCGCGAGGATCTTTAGGGAGATCTCGCTGGAAGAGCCAACAATCTCGTCAGTGCTTTGTTGCTGCTGCTGCTGCTGCTGCTGCTGCTGCTGCTGCTGCTGCTGCTGGGCAGCGTTGCCAGCGGAGGCGTTGCCGTCCTCGTCAACTGACCCCTTGTTCGTGTTGCTCGCCTCCTGGTGCATCACCTCGAGGATCTTCTTGCAGGCGTTGGTGCAGTTCTCGGGGTTGCCGTAGATCGTGATGGCCTTTTCGAGGGAGCCGAGGTTGTCCTTACGGTGCACGTCGACGCGGGCGCGCGTCATCTGGGTGATCTGCCGGATGGTTGAGCCCTGCCGGCCGATTATCGCGCCGACCATGTCGCTCTGCACGAGGATGCGCAGCGGGAAGTCCGTCTGGCGGCCGGCGCCCGGCAGGCCGGAGAAGGCCACGCCGCCGCGCTGGTTGCGGCCCCGGCGACGACTCTCCGCCGTCGACATCTCCACCTTGAGCGGGTTGCCCTCGTACTCGTAGCCGTTCAGCTGGCCGACGGCCCTGCAACAGACAAGCGACGCGTGCCCTGTAGTTCTGGGGACAGTTGGGCAAGAAGAGGAAGGAACAAACACACTCGCTCTCGGACGCGCGCGCTCGCTAAATAAAAAAACAATAAAAGATAGTTACTGCTGGGCCTGGTCCGGCGTCTCATAGCTCACGAGGAAGGCTTGGGTGCTAGGGTCGCGCGACGTCGCCTTCTCAAAGTTTTGAATCTGGCCGTAGTTCGACAAGAGCTGCTCGATATCCTCGATTCTGACGTGGGCGGGCAGATTGCCCACCAGGATCTTCGCCCCGGAGCCGCCGCTGTAATCAGGGAAAGCATTCGCGGTCAGTATCCGCCCCTCTCTCTCTATCCAGATCCCGGGGATCCCGAGTGAGCGCAAGTCTTTGGAACACAAAATAAAATGAAATAAAAAGCAGGTCAGATTTTTAAAGCGGCACACACACACACACCCAACCAGAATTAACATCCGAATACAAAGCCATCTAGCGTCCGCTCCTAGGACGTGTCACCTTGAAATCCGGCGCATATGCCGCTGCCGCATGAATGAGCGCGGGAGAGCTGCCGACAAAGCTGCGCGCGCGGCGTGGGTGCCCCGCTCGAAGGAGCTCCACATAGACCGCGCGCGCGGCCAGAAAGAAGGGAGAGGGAGCCAACCACTCTCGCTTTCGTCGCTATCGATTTTTCGACAACTGCGGCGCGCGCTCTTTCTCTCTCTCGCTCCGACCCATGTTCCGACCCCATCCGCGACTTTTTCGAGAGCGGCGCAGCCCCACGGCTTTTCGAAAACGAATTCGGCAGTGCTCCGACTCGGGGGTGGAGCGCGCGCACGTGTACACGGTCGACTCGATTGATCGGCTCGCCGGTGGCCAACTTTCGCGCTGGATAAGGCGCTTTCGGAGAAAACATCGCCGAAAAAAGAGACGGTGCTTGAACGGGATGGAGCAGCGGCGCTTTGTGCACTATATGATCTTCCCCCAAAAATACGGGTATTCCTTAATCCCGATATTGCAAAGCCAATACTGTTGTAGGGCCCTCCCGCGAAATGCCTGAGCGGCGACCTTGGAGCGCAGTCAAGGTCATCACCCGTAATGAAATTTTTTTGCTATTTCGCGGAGCTGCGTGCGAACACCGACCGCGCGTCCTATGACTAATGGCCAGGCGGGTAGTGGCGCACACAAGAAGCACGCACACAGCAACGCACAGAGGGAGGGAGGGACGGGAGGAGGAGGAGGGACGAGGCCCTTTTTGTTCGCCGCGCTTTCGGGGATTTTTCGGCGCGCGTCGCCGCGCGGATGCCCCCCGAAAAAAAGCGCGCGCAAAGCCCTTTACCTCCGTCTTCCCATCCTCTCGCGCACCTATCTCTTTGTCTCTCCGCGCGCGGGGGTGTATCTCTGCGTGTGTGTGCACAGGGTCGAGCGCGCGAAAGTGTGTACGCGCCGGCCGTTTCGACCGCTCGGCTTTAACCGATGCGGAGCCGGGCTATATATATACGCGAGCCACCGCCCAAGACTGAATTGTAAGAACGAGTTCGTTAACGCGCCGGCTTGTCATGTGGGACTATGAATACGCGTACAAGACGCTGATAAACGCAGAAGCGACAAGGCCGCGATCGAGGCAGTTTACGCTTCGTATAATGACGCGCCGGTCCTGCAGGGGCGCGAGTATACAGCATAATGTAGACGGATATACTACTATACTGAAGAGGGGGGAGGGGAGCATACCGGCGCGGCGGCTGGCGCAAAATCGATGCTGAAAAGGGAAAGTGGCGGCGCGCGCCTCCCCCGCACATTCGCGCACAGGTGCGCGGCTCATCATCGTCATCGCCGTTCTCGACGCGGCGAACGTGTCTGGCTGGTCAATACCAATGTTCGGTGTATCGATACGGCGATAATGTAAATTCGAGGTCCTCATCGTGAGTTACGCTGTAGTTGGCCTAATCCACTCGCGAAAGAAGGCCTAAGCTCGCCGCGCCAGAAGTCTAAACATCGCCTTATAAATACGCCCCCGCAGCGGAAACTATTCCATCGGTATACAAACCAAATCGCGCGTAAATAATTCACCGTCGGCGCACCATAACTCGCGGCCACCCACCTCAGCGCGCAGAAAGCGGCAGCCTAAAAATACAGCAGCCGCAGCTCCGCTCGCTGAAACAGCAGCGGCAGCGGCAGCAGCCCACTTTTCCGTTGGACAAACACGAGAGTCCGACTCGTTTCGTAATTTATTCGTCGATTAGCGAGCGCGACGACGACGACGACGCCGCCGGCGCGGCGGCTCTCCTTTATACAGCGTCGCTCGCACCGATGAGAAATCGATGGACTGCTGCTGTTGCGCTCGGCCATTCGCCTCTCGCGCCGCAACGCGAGGAATTTCATTTCCGGCTTTTATAAACGCTCGCGCCGTCGTAAACGAGCGGCTGCTCTCGCGCACTTCCACGAGTGTCGCGGGCTTTTATTGAGAGAAGCGATGGAAAATAGACTTACCGGCTCCCGAGAGGTCTTTAACGACTTCTGTACACCGAGTGACGGCTGTAATTCTGTTATGGCATCACCTATTTCGGTTTTCTACTTTTTGGAGCTTCCTGGAAAACCGTAAAAAAGGTACACACGAGAAATTGCCGAGGAAATTGCAATTCCTATGGCATAAATATTTGCTCCGCGGATATTTTTAATCAGCGCTGAAGTTGGAGGAAAAAGAGCTTCGATCCCGGGCGCGAGGGAAAAATACACGAGAGGAGCAGCGCGTTTTACATCGCAATATCGACAAGCCGCATATACTGCTTGTCGCTGTAGGCGCGCACCGATGGCGCTCTATCAATCTTGCGGTCCGGGTCTTGCAAGGCGAGAAAAAAAGAAGCGAGCGGTTCGATGAAAAGCAAGCATCAAGCTATTTTTAGCGGAGTTTCTTTAAATCGAGTGACGATCCGTTCGATGATTTTCAAATTTCACCGCTACACCATCTTTCTGTGTATTTTAGAGGCTGACGCATTGAACTAAACGGTTTTGTATAAATTTATAGATAGCCGCGGAGCGGTCAGTGACTCTTAACGCCTCGCTTTGCTTCCCATTCCGCACACACTCGAGAATCCGATCACGCCCCAAGCATCAAACTCGCGGCAATTAGAGTCGAAGGCGACTTTAGTCTCGCATTCCTTCGGATTTTCGTCGTAACTTCGCACGACTGCAACACGCAGACGACTGCAGACGTTGCCCGCACTGTGGGCGTAGGTATATTGGAAGTGACTCACGCGCGGCGTTGAAAATATTGCGCCGAGCGCGACTGCCGGCGCTCATTCACAAACGATCGACGACGCCCTCGTGCTGCTGCGATTATTTTCGCTCCGTTTCATGGTGTGTGTGTGTGTGTGTGTGTGTATAGGACCCCATGAGAGGCATGAATGTTAAGGCCGGAAGCGATGGCAAACGCGGTTTGCTGATGAATTTTCAGTCTGGTTTACGAGAATACACGTCATGAAACAGAACCATTTTTCACTATATTTATAACAATATCACCAAAGTCTTATCGACATTCCATTACGTTGCATGATTAAATATTGTTGATTAAATAAAACAATGATAAATCGCAAGAAATATTTTATTTTGCATAATCAAGAATAATGGAATTTCGATAAAAATATGTTTTTCCTCGGACAAGTATGAATGGCTTGTTTTATGATGTATAGACTTCAATTCGCGAATAGCCTCACTAAAGCTCAAAATACCGATGCTCCAAAGAGAACGCTCGCTGCAGCCGTTGATGACCATTTACAAGCGACATCGCGATGAATAAAAAATTCCACGAGTGAATGATTCACTATGTGTTGTCGCACATGACGTCAACGGAAGCCACGCGGTGCTGCTTTCTACTTGTCGCGAGAGCAAACGTTAATATCTGCGCGAGCTGCAGCAGCCTGATGTGTGATGTGTGTGACGTGTAAGTAACTCCCGGCGTCCCTCGCGGTAGCTTTTCCTCGGATGAGGCTGCTTTGTGATGTTGTTTACTTCCACACCACAAGTCAAGTAAGTAAGCGGTATTTTCGTCCTCTCGTATATGAATGCACTAAACTCGTTTATAATAAAATCGCAAATATGGAACGACGAATTATCGGAAGAGCAATCAACTTCGCTGAATCATAATTTCCATTCCGTATCATCCGAGTAGGCGACATCGAGCGGAGCGCCCCTATATGTGGAATCCAGGTATAAAAATAGAAAATCTACGTCACTACGAATTCCGAGTATATTCCGCGCATTGTGAGTGCATCATAATATGCAGGGGGAGTAACGGGGAAGATAAAAAGAGAAACAAAGCAAAACAAGCGCCCGGATCGTGTGCGCACAAAGCGGGAGCGTTGGGAGGTGGCTCAATAAGCCGCTCGAGTCGTAACGAAACACAAGCATTTGTAAATGAAAATTATTACGGAAATTTTCACGTTGCGCTAAAGCTTCCATTTGCAATGAATATCAGACGTACAGCGTAATGTTTCAATTATTCTCGAGAAAGAAAAATACTCGTTCTCCGGCACGAAGGCAAGCGCATAATCATAATGTGCGCATTCCTTGGAATAATTAAAGCCGGGATCAACGTTTGAAATACGCAATTTCCGCGACGTTTAAATATAAATTTATGCTCAAGTCGTATACTCGTCGTGAACACAAGCTCGAAAAGTCTATTGATACATACAGAAGTATGTTTCGATTTCAACAATATCCTCCCCTCAAAACACACACGCCGCGGGTATCAAAGAGCCGAGGAGAGGAGTCGCGGGAACGAAAATAAAAAGGCCACGTGCGCTGCTGCTCTCCGCGGATGCATAATGCAGCTTCTGGATCTCTCTCCTCTCTCCTTCCAGTCCTCTGAGGCGAGGTCCTCGGCGAGGTCAAAGAGACGGAGATGCCGTTAGACGAGTACCCGATATTGTTATTATCGTTATGCGCGAGACTCTCCTCCTCGGCTCGTGAAAATTGTCTATTCGGCCGACGCCGACGCCTCTCGTTGCGCACTGGAGGGACTATTTTTAGCGCGGGTGGCTGCGCCGCGTAAAAAGCCGCAGCTCGCGCGGGCAGATTTTAAGGCGGGACACACTTCTTCGAAATGAAGTAATTTTTAAATCTCTGATTACAGTGATTTCTAACGATTGAAAATTCATCAAAATAACACTATACATATGGAGGAGACTCACTGCCAGGCTCTTCGATTCGCCAAAGTTCGCTAATTAACCCATTTTTATTTTTCGCCTCTCCACTCTGAACAACGGAGGCGCGAGTGCGAGCTCGAGCTAATTTTAAAATCCACGCGTTATAGCGCGCGAGCGCGGCTCTTTCAGCCTTTCACCGTAAGCTCGCGCGTCGGAGAAAAAAAGGTGCGAAGGAAATGCGAGTGTGTACGTTTTTCATTCTCCGCGCGCGCGCGCGCGCGCGTGCAGCTATGTATCGACAGAAAATTCCTCTGAAGAATGCTTTGTTTACGCTTTTTTTTCGAAGCCGCGAGCGAGAATAGCCTGTTTATGAAAAAAGGAAAGCTCCGGCTTCGCCGATTGTTCTTTTATTAAACGCACTGGGTGTATATGAATGTTTCGTGAATAATGAATCGTCGCGTGTATTTATAGGCTGCTTGCTGTACAGGACAAAAACACGTTTGAAATCTGACGGAACGACGAAATAAGGCCGCAGTTCTCAAATTGGAGCAATTCGCACGCGATACACAAGTTCCGTCCATAGTTGATCCGACTGCCGTATAGGCTTCCTTGAGCGCGCGAGCAGAAAAGTGTGTTACTTTTAATGGATTTTTCTATACAGCGATACTCGGTCGGACGCGTGCGTAAGATTAGGAGCGACCCAGATCTCTTGGCATACGCAAAACGAGAGTTCGCGGCTTCGCTTTTATCGCGACACGTTTCTCCTACTCTCTCGCTCTTCGTTTTTGCCCATTATTTTTCTCTTTATTCATTTATTTATTTTTTCGCGTCTGTGCGAAAGAAACGAGTAGTCGGTGCGTAATATAACGCTCAGTTTTCCTATCGCGTCGGCGTTACGTGAGCGCAGCGCGCGCGCGCGCGCGTGTGTGTGTGTGTGTGCGTGTGTTTGCAAGCTTACAGATAAGAGAAGAAAACCGCGAAAAAAGACGGAAAACCAAACATGGCTGGCTTTGTTTACTTGTATCGTGCGCTCGTGCAGTGCGCGCAGCTTGTCAAATGGAAGAGGATTTCCGCGGCGTGTGCGTTCTTGCTGAAATTTCAATAAACGTAACCGGCGAACCATTAAATATTCGATTTTAGAACAATATCGTTATGCGTTCTTGTACAATATAATATAAGTTCGGTTATGTATACTCCGCGAAAATTTAAAAAGCAACTTATAACCGTTATGTATGCACAAGCACTTAGATAAGGTGTGAGTCGCCGTTTTTTATTGCGTAACGTTTGATCACCAAAATAATGAGTGCGTTGAAATGCACTTGGAAAAAAATCGAAACGCGTTTTTGATTTTCGAGTAATCACATCGGATGTGAGAAAATGCAGAAATCGATTTGTCACTTGCATCGTCGCAATTAGGAAAATACGTAACGCTTGGCCGAACGAGAGCCAATTATAATTAAAGAGTTTCCGCTGATATTCCCGTAAAATGTTGGTCAACGCAAACTCTTAGACACATCGCACGGAGGCGCATCAACAGATGTTCGAATGAAACGCATATATCGATCGACCCCTTCTTCCGCTCTGTATTGCGACGGACAACGAGCGACGATAAAAAAATAAGCGCGGACACAGTCGTACGCATGAAAGAATGCATCGAGGCGACTTATGCGACAAGTAACAAGCGAGGAAAGAGTAAGAGAGCATAATGAAATAGGCATATATATCTCTGTAAACATACATGTCGGTGTGGAGAGCGCACTCGCGCATGTGTGGGCCGGTACGTGCGTCGGCGTCGCACGTTGCACGTTGCGCCGCGCGCTTTTCCCTCTCCTATAAAACGCGTATGCCACAGGTATGCGGTGTATCTCGTCACCAGGAGAACCAAGAAGCTTCGAGGATCGGTCACCGGTTGTTCCACTTCCGCCTGCCGATCATGGCGCCGGCGCCGCCGTCGCGCGAAAAATCTCGGAAAAATCAGCGACCGCTGCTCGCAGTTTTCCCACACACGCAGGCACACTCGGAAAGTCGCAAGTCACGCACTGTTTATCTCGCTCGCGCAGCTTGCGGGCTCCGTTTCGCTGCTGGAAAATTTATTTTCACTCGCAAGCTTCGACTGGATCGGCCGTCGCCGTGGAAAGTTACCGCCGCGCACTCGATGCGCGTCGAGCTTCGCGACAATCGCGACTCGACGAGAAAAAAGGAGGAAGGAGGAAGGAGAAGAAACCGAAAGCGAGTCTCGCTCGTCCGCGGCGGCGAGCGAATTAATCCATTACTCGCTGAGCAGCGGCCGCACTCTCGGATTACTATACCTATACGCGTAACCGAAAATCGCCCGCGCGGCTCACTTCCAAAATTACCTCCGCACCGGCTGCAGCCCGTCCCGCCGAAAACTGCCGAAGCGAACTACCTCCGGCGGCACTCGATACTGCGCTGCTCGGGGCGAGAGAAAAGAGAAGGAAAAAAAGGCGAGAGAGAAAACGCGACTTTTGACGGAAAGAAAAGGAGGAGCCGCGCGTCTCTCGCGCGCACGTGCCGCCCGTAAGAACGTCGCGTCGCGTACTGAGAATGCAAAATTGCAGCGGCGGCGGCGGCGGCGGCGGCGGCGCGCTCGCGTCTCTCCCCGTGGTGTGTGCGCGTCTGTGTGCGAGTAACGGCGTTGGCGGCGCCGGCAGACTCAACAGTGCGCCGCCGAGACGACGGGAGAGCCCCGAGCGCCGGCGAAGCCACACGAGCCGCCCGAGCTTGTGTGCGTATATTGTATAATGTGTGTGCGGATACGCGAGCGACGACTGTGTATACATGCGGCGGCGGCGCTTCGATGCACGAGCCTTTTTTCCATCCGACCGATGCGTCACTGCGGCGCGTCAGTATGTGCGATTGATCTTTTCCGATGTTCTGGAGATGGTTTTTGTACGAGGGAGCGACAGGAGCGAAAAACCGATCTAATAAAAAGAGCCGCGGCGCTGTTTCCGTAATGAGCCGTAAACTGAGCGTTTACGCCGGGCCATCGGAGAGGAGAAGACGGGATAATTGAATTTTCGAAACTGCGCGCGTAATGACCGACTGCACGCGCCGTCCGATCTCTCTCTCTCTCTCTCTCTCTCTCTCTCTCCCGATCATCGCAGCTCGTGCAGCCGGGTGCGAAAAGCGCACGAGCCGGTAATAACACAGCGCTTACACGACGCGGTTATGGTAAATCACCGTCTTTCGAAAATTTCGTCCAACTCCGCGACCGGGTGTATCGGAAATACGCGCGCTATCTCTCCCCGAAAGCGAAAGTACGGAGCTGCCCTTGAAAAAGCAAAAAGAGGCTCGCTGGCGCAGGGGCGGCTTGAAAAGCACTTGATCGCGGCCTCTCCCCTCCGAAAGCGCTTTTCTACTCCGCACCCTTTCACCTTCGCCGGAATTCGCTCTTTCGAAATCAATTTCTGCCTTTTCCATCGCAGCCCTCTCCGCGCTTTCGTATATGCGAGGCTGCGCTGTATACACGCGCTTTAATGATGACTTTAATGATTACGGCATTTCGCGAGTGTTGTTTGTCCCTCTCTCTCCGGAAGACAAAGAGCACGCAGGCACAAAGAGACAATAAAATCATCGAGCGTGAACAATCGGCAAAGACCGAAACTTGGCGAAGTTGCGGCGAAGCACGTCGAGACCCCGAAACGAAGTACTGCAGACGGAGAGACAAAGCGAGAGAGCAGAAGTGGAAGTCGAGAGCCGCGAAGTGCGCGCTTGCGCATATCACCCGAACCGTTATATTTTTTCCTTCAAAGGAACAGCCAAGCGAGCGAGCTAGAGAGAATTTTGTTTTTTGAAGCTGCTGCTGCTGCTGCTGCTGCTGGCGCCTGTCGCGACCCGCATAGGCCCTCTCTTTCTATATATACTTAGTTGTACACCTCCCGAAAGCAGCTGTTACGGGGCGCGAGAGCAGCTGCCACGTGCGCGCACGGCCGCGCGACGACGTCCAGGACGATCTAGCGTAGTTGGTTATAGAGAGCTTTTCGGGGCCTCCCGTGCACACATTTTTTCGAGCATTTTTTTCTGCCCTCCTTGCGAAATCGATGCGCGCTGAAGCGTCGAATTCGACTCGGAGTCGTCAAACTCTTTTGCAAGCATTCACGAGGTCATAAATATTCATAGGCGCGATGACACGCCGGCAATTAGCGACGATGCACTGCTCAATCTCCGCTCGCCGCAGTATGCAGCTGGGTGCCCCCCCCCCCCCCCCCCCTCTCTCTCTCTCCCTCTAGGCACCGCGAAACCGCACACACGCAAACGAGCGAGGCACGTGCGAATTCAAAGAGACGCGCGAGGTAATTGGCCCGCAGCAGCCGAAAAACTCTGCGCGCACACTTTTTCGACTGAATTGAGCCGATAAATCACGCGTAAAAAAGAGCCCTCGCGCGAATATATCGACGTCCCTCCCTCCCCGCCCCGCGCTGCTTCGCCCAATTAGCGATTTCGGAACAATGAGACGAGGCCGGAGCCGCAAAGTGTCTCCCCGCGTATCACGAGGGAGCGGGAGCATTGGACAGACAAGTGCAGGCGCTGCATGAATTCTTCAAGTGCGACTTGCTTCGTGGATTTCGAACTTGCCCAAAGACGTATAAATTCACGCGAAACTGGCAAAAAGTAGCCCTCGAAAACGCAAACTAGCGCGCGTCGCGCGGGGGGACGATCCGAAAAAAGAGAGATAAAAAAAAAGAACGAACTCGACGAGGGCGCGAATAAACAAAAAGATGAACCGAGAGCGAGAGCATAAAGGAGCAAAAGGATAAAGTGACGTGTGCGCGAGGGGGCCGGAGCGGAGCCTCGAAAATCCGAAATTATTCATGTGCTCCGCGCGCTAGATGCAGCGCAAGCCTCTATATACCCACCCCGTGTATGCATAGCATATAACACAGCCGCCGCCACGTTACACATCGAGGGAAGCTCGGAGGGAAGCGCATAATCGCTTTTCCTTTCCTTCGCGGCTTCAATTAACGACTTCCGCGAGATGAGCCTCGCAATTCCATTCCGCGCTGCAGCCCGGAACGACTTCCGCCCTCCCCGATTTTTCCTCTTTTCAAACGCGCCGAACTTAAAAATAAAACAAACGATCGAGCCAACGCGAGGCGAGTAGAGCCGTTAAAAAGGCGCGCGTGAGCACGCGCGAAATTGAAATTGCGAGGAGAGCCGTGAACTTGCAGCGGCGCGCATACATCACCGAGAGGGAAAGTCCCGAGTTTATTGCCCGAGAAAGGGTGGCTGGCGCTTTTTCGCGAGCAGCATTCCGCCTGCATAATTTACATCCATACACCGGCGTCGCGGCGCCGGCAACGCGAAAATTCCGCAAGTCGAGCGCGATGCAGTCCCGTTTCTCTCTTTGCGACAGCGGCGGAGCTTGCGCGCGCGCGTGGGACGGGCTGATGAATGCGCTTCAATAATATAATGCACTCGCTTCTGCGTACAAAGCGCCGGGGGGAGACGCTGGAATATTCAGATCAGGCAATTTTAATTTTCAGCCGGCTTTGTGCCCTCCGACGCGCGCGACTGTCTCTCTGCAGTCTCTCCCCGCAGTGTGCGTGTGTGTGTGTGTGTGTGTGTATTAATAAGTTTTTGTTTTCTTCGCGGCTTTCAGGAGCTTTCAGCTCGTTTACCCGGGAGCTCGCGTCGCGTTCAATCGGACGCGCGTAAGTGAGTATTTCAGCGTGAAAAATTTACGTCCGATCGGAGAGGAAGCTAAAAAGAGCGAGAGCGAAATCCCGGCGGGCTCCAGTTGAAAGGCCGAAAGGAAGAAGCCGGCCTGGCATCGAGACCCGCGCGCCGCGAGAGCGAAAGTGTTTTCCGCGCTCGGCTGTGCGCGAGAAGAAAAAGGGGATATTGTGCTGAGAGAAGGAGCGCCGGCGCGCCGGTATAACCTTGACCCGGGGATGAACGAACCCTCTCGCGCACACGCGCGCCACCGCCATCGCCATCGCCATCGCCACCCTCCCCCGACGCCGCCGTCGACCTTTCCTCTCTCCGCTCTCGCCCTTCTTTCTCCCCCCGCCGCGCTACCCCTCTAACTTTTCGGCTTTGCGGTTTTTAATAATGCCTCGGAGGTGCTTTTACTTTTTCTTTATTTTTGTACGAATTCGCTGCGTTAAAGCTCGACGCTTTCCAGGAAGAAGGTTACATCAATAACAAAAACACTCGCGCGCATAACAACAACGCAACGTCGATCGTTAAGCGGGCATCCTCTCTCTCTCTCTCTCTCTCTCTCTCTCTCTCGAGGAGGAGGAGTAGGAGGAGGATCGGAGGAGGGAAAAAATTTTAATCACCGGTATAACCAAGAGAAATTTATGCCCCCCGACTCGTTAATTCCGAGGAGAGTTGTACTCGGCTCATCAACATATTTCGAAAGTGTACAGATCGCTCGCGTATTTATAAAGTTGTCAGTTCGGCGCTAAGAAACTGCACCGGCGCATCGTGTCAGATGGGAAGCGGCGTGTCTCGCTCCCTCTCCCGCCGCGATCCGCGATCGGAGGTTCGGAGGCGCGCTGGCCTTGGATCGCTTTACTAGTAGGCCCGAGCACAGCAGCGCCTAATGAATTCGAATCCCGTCCCGTTTCCTCCCCGGCCGCGGCCTTCGCGGAATGGCCCACATCTCCAGCTTCCTTCGTCAAAATAGCTACCTTCGGCTGAGTTGCAGCTTTCCAATGGCTAGTGCAATGGGCGTTCCAAAGACTTACCTCATGAGAGCCCGAGACAAGGCAAAAAACGGGACGTGTGCCCGGAGACAGTTCTTACCTGAAACAGAGAAAGAGAGTCGGCGATTAGTAAATTAGTACATCGGCGCACTCGAGAGAAGGGCAAAGAGAGATAGCAAAAGCTCGTGCGAGCTTGCAGTGCGCGTGGCGACACACACACACACACACACACACACAGGGCGACGACGGCTGGCGGCTCGGATCGATCCGGCGAGACTAGGAAAGTTTCCAGCGAAGTGATTACCCTCACGGCGTCGGCCGCGGCGCGCCACCACCGCCGCCCCGACTGCTTCGCCTCTCGTGCATACACACATACGCACTTCCGAAAACGAGAGCTTGCGGCCCGATAAGCTCGGCGCGTGCGGCGCAACCGTTAACGGGGGCTCGCGTCTGCTTGAAACCTCGCTCGAAACATCGAGGGCCGTTCGCCAAAATTCCAAGCAATGCTCGCTTAAAATATGCAGCGAAAAACAAAATTCGCAACCTGTCCTCGGCCATAACTGTGAGAAAGTCCCTCGGCTCGGCTCGGCTGGCGAGTTTGTTTCGCAAGTAAGTAGATCACAGCCGTATATTCCGCGCTAAGGAGAGAACGAGAGGAAGAAGACGCGCGGCCAGAAGTGTAGAGATAGAAAACGAGCGCGACGACGCGACAGCGGAGAGAGAGAGAGAGAGAGAGAGAGAGAGAGAGAGAGAGAGAGAGAAGGAGAGGAGCAAGGGATACTGCCGTACGAGCGAAGGCCTCCTTCCAGGAAACTCCCTACCCCAGCGGCTGCGGTCAAATTATTTATGGCGATGCGAAATTAAGAGTCTCGCTCCGTTTGAGGAGAGCGCGCTCGCCTGCCTGCCTGCCTGCCTGCCTGCCTGCCAGCCGATCGGCGCGACGTATAATAGTCGACGAATCGCTCGCGTCCTTGATTATAAGCCAGCCTCTTTTCGGCCCGCCGAGAGACTCCCGCGCGCGGCAGCCTCTCGCTTGCGGTTCTTTCCTAGTTATGGATCTCCGGCGTTTCTCGGCCAATGTTTTGGCGATCCCCGGCTGAGCCGCGTGATTTACTAGCGGAGAGTTCTCGGAGCAACGGTGCGAGCCGCGGGAGCGCGGTTATTACTTGCCGCATTCCTAAGTCAACGGTATAACAACGCGATGTACGCGCGGCTGTTTGCGCAGTATCTCCGCGCGGAATGATTCGCCCCTTCGAGCGCGTTTAGCGAAGCCAAACGAGACGGCGAGCTTTCGCCGAGGCTTTCGCGTCTCGCTTTGTTCCCCCTGCGCTCGGTACTGGCGTGCACACACTCGTGAAATTGCCGAACCGACGACGAAAAAGCCCGCGCTGTTTGTCCTTTTAATGGAGTGGCTACAGCTCGGGCTTCGGGCTACAGGGGCTGACGACCATCAGTGCGAAAAAGTCCTTTCTCCATAAACGGGTGATCTCGATGAGCTCTCATACGCAGGCTTTATCGATTGGCTCAATTGGCTGCGATATCGCTGCTGCATTGTTGTTTCGGCTTTCGCCGAATTCTTTTTTTAATTTCAAGTGGCTCCCGATCTCCGTTCCCTTTCGTTATTACCATTTTTATGTTCGACCTCTTTCTCTCAGCTCTTTGCACCTTTTTCCCCTCTCGCGTCCGAAGAATCGACCGAAGGGTTCGAACCAAAGTCGCAAATATTTTTTCATCATTCAAATATAAATTGGACACGCAAAGAGATGGACGCCTCTGCTTTCAATTTACGCCGCAAAATGAGCTGCAGCGCGCGGACAAAGAAGTCATTGCCTATTGTGAAACTAATGAAACTAATGTTCCATCGCACATGCACTCGTCGAGTTCATCGAGTTTAATGCATAAATACGCTGCAGAACAAGGGCGTACTCACTCTATTGAATGAAACTGTGACATTCGCTTTTCCATAAATAACAGATCTTTCTTCCTCGGCGTGACGCCGTATTTTTTCATTTTTTCGTCCCCTCGCGCGAGCGACTCGAGCGCTGCGTAAACGACTCGTCACAGCATAAGCACCGTTTTAATCGAATTTCGCCTCCTCTCCCCCGCTGGAAATTAAATTAAACGAAACGCGTGGCGGAAAAAGAGAAAATAATTCGAGAGAGCGAAAGGAAGAAACAAAGTGTATGTGTATAGGAGACATCGCGTTTTTATATAGGCAAAACGCACAAAGGCCTCCGCGACGTTCTTCTCGGAAATTTAATTAAAATTTCGCCCATCGGATTTCGAGCTGGCGCGTTTTCCACCTCACTCGCGCCGTGTGCGGCGCTTGGCGATCGGTCGAAGAAGGACGGAGGGGCATAACGACGTTTAGTTTCTCCATTTCTTTCCCATTGACGGCGCTGATCGATGCTTTTGAATCCCCGAGTTCGACTGTTGCTTTTAATTTCGGAGCAGGTAATGTAACGATGCAGTCCCCGGATTATCGGCAGCCGAGCGGTCCGTCGTTTGTGTGCAATAGAAATCTGCAACTCCGTCGAAAACGAAATTCGCCGCCTGCACCAGCATAGTTTCTAATTAAAAAAAAAAACAAACAAACAAACAAAAAACTGCAGGTTTGCGCTTTACCAACGCACTTGATTTATCTTATGGTTCGGGCTGCAATCAGATATACATAATAATATAGATAGCTCTAAATAGTGTGCAATAGACGCGACCCTGGCCACTATCTGCGAGGAGAAAAAATTTTCCACACGTGCATAACAGCACCGTCGCACTTCGACCCAGTGCGACAAACAAAAGGATCAGTGTCTGTGTGCGCAGGGCGGCTGCTGACCCCGAGATCTCTCGCGGCTTATCAGCCCGTGCACCTCGAGTGCATCAACACCGCGCGATAGCCGTACGACTGATGCTGCACTTTCTTCGAGAGAGCCGCCGGCTACTTTTACAAGGTTTCGAAACATTTGAATTTCCAGCGATCCTGAAGAAAACATTCTTGCCTGCGCACACGTGGCCCGCGTTGTTCCCACAGAAAACAGTTGGCCGAGGGACCCGTACTTTCGCGTAGTAACGCAGGCCAGGTAGTTTTCAAATGCAGCCCCGCTTAGCCAGCACACAAAGGTAACCCAAGCAGGCCGCGGCGGCCTCGAGCTTTTCCCAGAAATCCCATCCCGCCCGTAAATCCGCCGATCGGCTTCGGGAGGACCGACAGGCAGCTGCGACTCCGGGAGGGGGCTTTTTCCCTGGAATGCGGAAGCGTTCTTCCATCGGAGAGATAAATCGATGCGCGTTCGAATTTTTTGCAGTTGCTGCAGATCGCCTCGTTACCGACTCGATTTGCGCGCGAGCGCGGCCGATTGCGCGGCCTACCGGCAGATAGAGCCACGCGACCGCTTCGGGGAGTCTTTATCGAGGCGAGCCACGCCGGAAGTTTAACCTAAAAATAATTTCTTTTTTTCGCCGGGCGCGAGATGACACGTGGTGCAGCGCGTACGCGCCGACGCTGCACAAAGCGCCTCTCGGCAGCCGGGATCGAGAGTAGAGCGAGAAGCAGAGCGAGAGCCATCCACGTGTCACTCGGCGATTCGAATCTCGCGGCACAAATCGCGCGCGGCCATACGCGATAGCCGCGGGCGCCGAGAACCTTGGCCCTCTCCTCCGCTCCCGGCGCAAAAAAGGAGGAAAAAAGAGAACAAGGAGAGGAGAGGAGAGAGATAGAGAGAGAGGCTTCACCGAATCAAAGAAAGAAAGAAAGAAAGAAAGAAACGCGGACCTTGGGCGTGGGGCTCTAATGTTTTCAGAAAAGTGCGTAGAGAATGTGCCGCTGCCGGCGGCGTTGCTGCCGGAAAACGAGTCTACGCAGGCGTGTGCGAGCCGCGCGGCGTAGAAGCTTCTGGATCAGATAGAGGCGGTCCCCCGGCGCTCGATTTCGGCTCTCCGTGCCTCGCTCGCTCGCTCGCGCGCTCTCTCTCTCTCTCTCTCTCTCTCTCTCTCTCTCTCTCTCTCTCTGCTGTGCGTGCCCGCGCGGCTTATCGAGCGAGGGGAAAAGCCGGGGCTGGCGCTCCTGCGGCCCGCCGCCGGGAAAAAGGGAAAGTCGACGGAAATAAAACGCACCAACGCCAAGTTTTAAAAATAAGCCCGTATGGCCTACGCGCAGGCCTGATGCTGTGTGTGGTAATAAGCTTCTGTAGGCACGGTTTCGAGAGAGCTCGACGACTGGATTCGACTTTCGCCCTTTTCCAGAGCTCTCGACTCTTTTTCGGCCGCTGGGAAAGCGAGATAAGATAAGGCCTCGTGGGATGGCTCGAATACCGATTCCGGCCTGATAAACTCTCGAGCCGGCTCACTGCCCCGAACGTGTTTTCGCCTCTCTCCGGGCTTTCCCAGCGCAATTCAAAAAGCGTTCTCCCGAAAACGCGCGCGGGGCGATATCAGAAGAGCCTGCGTCACTGCCCAAAATAGCGCAAGACGCCACGAACAAAGTACTAGGAAGAAAAAACTTTATTAATAAACTCCCTTTGTGTTGAAAAAGTGCGAGACACGCTTCGGAATGCTCAAGATGTCTACGAGAGTAATCGCAATTTGCGCCGATGTTTTTTGCATGATGCTCGTCGACCTTCTCATAGCTGACCTTTTCGCGCGCTAGTAGCGCTGCCGCACGTGATCGCGATTTTCGGCTGTTTACGACGCTTACTATACGGCAAAAAGCCACTTTCTCCACGCGTGCAGCCGATTCTTTGCTCATGTGCGGAGACGACATTCGAAAATATTTTTTTTCTAGAGGTATAGCGCGAGCAAGCCGCAGAGCAAAGGCACGTCGAATTCGGCGAGGCATTTGTATTCACGAGGAGAGAGAGAGTCGAGCGCGTCAGCGCCAACTTTTTTTAATGAATCCGGCGGTGCGATCATCGCTCGCGAGGCTTCCATGGGGGTCACTTTGAGAATGATAAACTTTTAATGACGCCATCGCGCTCGTCATAAGTAATCGAGTCTGCGGACGTTTCATTCATTGTTCGTTCGATCGCGTTCGACGAATATTTTTCTCTCCTGGACTCCGATCGCATTGTCTTCGAGCGGGCTGTAGAGAAACGAAGTTTACAACAATTTATTACGCAACGCCGTCGTTCTCCCGTCGATTCGTTCTCGAATTTAGCTTTTCACGGGACAACGCAAAGCCATTTCCCATCGGTATTCTGCGTGTCAGCGTGGCACTGGTATGAAAAAAAAAGCTAATTCGACCCAGACGGGGAGCTCGGGAGAATCTACGCGGCTCGACCGAAAAAGAAGCAGAAGACGAATAAGGAGGAGAGCGGGAGAGAAGAAGAGGAGCCAGGCATCGGATGCGAGTTTTCGTGGCCGGAAATTTCCAGCCGAGCTGTACGCGCCCGGCAATTTAAAGCTCGCACGCTGCCGGAAGTCCGGGAGGCTACGGGAATTTACGCGCGCACACGCCGAGGAAAGCCCCGATCGCTTGCGTTGCGGCTGATGTATCTCTTTCTCTCTCTCTCTCTCTCTCTCTCTCTCTCTCTCTCTCTCGGGTGCAGTGCGGCGCGGGAAGAGATTGCACTTTGTCAGCTGCGCGCAACGGCCTCGAGTGAATTGATCGGTTAATCGGACGGCGCTTTGATTCACGCGGCTCGTATACATGTGCTGCACCGATGCGGCGCCGAATTTTCGCTACCACGTGACTCATCGCGACAGAGTTCTCAGAAAATCGATGATTCGCGCGAGCCCCAAGCGACTGGGAGGATTTATCAGAGGAGACTTTTTCCACTGCCAGCTCGTGCGGATTCGGTATACTGTTAAGCAGCGATTTTTATCAGCGTCTGGACGCTTCTTTTGTGCCCGATCTAAATATTCAAGCGTTTATTCGAGACGTCCAGCTCGGCTAACGTACAACTTTCCTCGTGTTTACCGACACATCTCGTCCAACGCGTACCGTTAGCCACACACGGCCGGAATTCTCCGGCAGAAAAATTGTTTGCGCGCCGGCCTCCGAAATATATTATAAATACGCACGCGGCGAGAGATGCCGCAGAATGAGAGCCGACCACGGGCGTACAAATCGAATCCAATGACCTGGCGACACGTGCGTGACATTCCCGCGCTCACGAGCGCCTCTGCACGCACTCGCATATGTCGGTGCTTCCCGCGTCACTGTGCTGATAACCGAAAAAGCCATCTTTTTTTCCGCGCTAGATTTATGCGCGACCGGGAGAAGATCGCGCGCGCGCGCGCGCGAGAGAGAGAGAGATTCGACACACTTGCGTACGCCAGCGTTTGGCTGTAGCGTAGTGTTTGACATATTGCTGATAATTATGTACGTTGGTTCTTCAACTATTTCGGAGCTGCCGCTGATAAGCAGCCGAGCTCGATAAGGGAAAAACGTTCTTTATTTTGTCGCCGAAATTTTTCGAATTTTCGGGAGCTCGTCGGGAAACGACGGTTATCCGCGTGTTTGCGGGATTCGGGAGGAAAAAAATTGTCGCGTACCGCGGCGCTGGCTCCGGATCAGCTCGTTACGTAATTTTCGAAAGCTTTCGCACGCGAACGCTGTTGTGAAATATTATCGAAATTTGCGTACACAAATCTTCGGAGCGCCGTGTTCGGCTCGAGCCGGTTTATTACCCGCTACGATAGTCAGACTTTGTACAAGGATAGGCGCTCTGTTATCGAATGAAAAATATTATGACTAATTTATCTTCCTGATAGGAGAAAAATTCGATGTACGATTAGGCTATTTCTTTCTCGCTACATACACGAAAACTACCGAAGATAGATACGTGGAACCGTTACTACTCCAGCCAAGTTTAATGAAAGATTACGAAGTCGGCTACACAGCGAGTAAACACGCACTCTCCGAATTTCCAGAATTTGACTTTCGGAGCAGACGTTGGGCGAAGGGGTTATTTATCCCTTGCTAATCGCCTTGTGTTTGTGTTTACAAATCCTGTGCCGATTGCTCCTCGGTCAAGGCTCTCGAAGCACTCGATGGAAATTTCACGATCGTGCCCGCCCCCCCCCCCCCCCCCCCGAGAATTTTTGAAGAAAACCAAGTCCTACCTCAATCCATCGCCGTTCTTTTCCTCGATCTCCAGTCGCTCCATCTCCTTCTGCAACTGGCCGGTCTCTCCGTACTTCTCCATGATGCTATTGCCGATCGATTATCGTCACTGGCGCCGAATGCGTAGATCTGAGCGTGAGAGTGCTGCTGCTGCTGCTGCTTTTCACACAGCCGACGAACGCTTTTACAGCAGGCGCGCGTAAATAATTACAATAAAAATCTGTTACAAACTATCGCGGCGCTCTGCGCGCGCGACGAACTTGATTTAAATCTCTCTGGTTAAAATTTCTCACACTTTGCTCCTCGCGTTGCGTTGCACACTGTTCAATAATTTATATATATAATCTACACGTGTATATACTCAAATACGTATATATATATAAAATTTATATATATAATATATATATATATATCTCTTTGTTTCTCTGAATATAACATCCAAGTTCACACGATAATCACGCACCACAGCAGAATAGACTGGAAACGTTGACTTGAGACACTCGACACCTCGTCTTGAGAGCAGGTACTAGCGTATGTATGCCACTGTTCAACTCGTTCAACTGTTGTATTATCGAGTTCGTCGAGGCGGACGTGTCGGTGGATAGAAGATAGAGGGAAAAATCCAAGAGCTGGTTGGAAGACGACCGGTGGTGGGCACACGGCGCGGAAAAACGAAAGAGGGAAAAGAGTTTATCGGAAATTTTGAAAAAAAAAATGAAATCCGGGAAGTGTGTGTGTGTGAGTTGTAACGGGGGGAGCCTGGCCGTTAAACCGCCTCTCTGTGCTATAAGCGCCCGCGACACGCTCCGAGGTAGACTAAAAGCACAGCCGAGGAGCCGCTCTTTCAGCCCCGGTAAGCGAGAGAAAGAGAGAGAGAGAGAGAGAGAGAGAGAGAGAGAGCGCGCCTCTCTCGTTCCGTCTCTGTCTCTCGGCTCGGTTCGGCTCGGCTCGCACTCACACTCCGACGCGCCGCCCGAGCGCACGCTCACGCACACGCATATACACTCGCGGAGACACTCCTAGACACGCGGCGCACGACGCGATGCTCCGTCTCTGTCTCTCTTCTTTCTCGTTCTCCTGCGCGGCGGCGGCAGCACTTTTTCCGGCGCCGAGTCGCTCGAGGGCGGGAAATTCAAATCTCCGGGAGCGTGCGCCGATCGGCCGATTTCTTCCTCTTCCTATTCCTATTCCTCCTGGTTACGGGCTGCGGTCGGTTGCTTGCTTTTATTCAGCTTTCGTCTATTGCAGCTTGTGGCTTGGGACGATGAGTTTGTTGCTTGTTGCTGGTTGCTGGTTCCTTGATGCTTGTTGCAGTTTGGTTGTGATGATGATTCGGTCCTTTGAACGTAGGACGTGGACGTGTAGGGCGCGCGTGTGTATGACACGGTATTCGGTCCTCGATCTGCTCGTCCGTCGTGCGTGGCCGGCGTGGTGTGCACCTCTCTCTCTCCTCTTCCCCGAGCGAGCGCGCTAGGCGGCGATCATTTTCTCTCTTTCTCTCTCCCTCTCGGCCGAGGATGACGTCGGCGGGTATTTCGCCGCTCGCCGCCGCCGCTATTTCCGTCTCGCTCCCGCTCTCTCGCTCTGGAGAGAGAGAGAGAGAGAGAGAGAGAGACAGAGAAGGAGAGAGGAAGAAAAGGAGGGAGCCTGCGCTAGGGAGTAGGGAAAATCCAAACGAGCCGGCCGAGGTGGGAGTCGTTTCACTCGATGGTGACACGCACGCACACACCGACACCCGGCCGCCGCTTCCCTGTTTCTCTCTCTCTCTCTCTCTCTCTCGCACTCAGCCGATCCCTCTCTTTCCCTGTTCACGCATCTGCGGACTTCTCTTCTATTGCCGAAGAGAAGCCTCCTCTCCATATTTCACTCTCTCTCTCTCTCTCTCTCTCTCTTTCCTCTTCTCTCCTTTCCCGTTTCGTCCGGGTTTTCTCGAATCCGTGCTTCCAAAAAAGAGAAAACTCTACACAAAAAATTCTACACACTACACGAAAATAACTCTACACAATTATTCTGTACACGTAAAAATTCTACACGAATATTCACTGCACAAAATTTCCCTACACGCATTTTCGATTATTTTAACTGCACCTTTAAACTCTACACATCGCATTATCTATTATTGCAACAATGTATAACAATTGGTTACACGATTGTGTAGTAAAATAATCGAAAATGCGTGTAGGGAAATTTTGTGCAGTGAATATTCGTGTAGAATTTTTACGTGTGCAGAATAACTGTGTAGAGTTATTTTCGTGTAGTGTGTAGAACTTTTTTTGTGTAGAGTTTACTCAGCGTCCACGTGTTGGAGCTCTCGAGCTGAGACTTGGTTTTTCCACACCCAGAATTCGGAAAAACTCGTGGCAGCGTTCTCTCGCGTCGCTGGGAACGAAATTCCATTCGAAAATCAATACGTAGGCAGTGAAACGCCACCATCTGCGCTTTTCCAACGCGCGCGACTCCCCTAGCAACTAGGCACAACAGAGTGCGTTGATTTCCAACACCCCCGGCTTCGTAAACATTTTCCCGTCGAGGCTGTATTACCAAACATTCGGCGTTCGCTCTCGCATTTCACGGCTTCGAAGCCATGCATTTGCATTTAAAAGAGCGCCGATCGAATTCCATCGAAATTTCGTGAAAAAGAGGAGAAAATGTTCGCCACACAAAGTCCGAAGAAAATTTTCCTCGTGCGCTTCCGTGTGCCGGGTATAAGTACTTAATACCCGGCCGGCGCGCTCCCGAGCAAGCCGCGTGCGCTCGCCTATATAAGCCGCGCCCAGTTTCGCTCGCAGGATGGTGGGAGACCGATACACGGACTAGCGCCCCCACCACGTGGATCCCCTCCACCGCGAGAAAAGCGAGGGAAGGGGGAGGCTCGCTTCCACGTCTTCTCGAGGGAAATCCGAACGCGAGGCCCTTTTTACGCTGCCGATGAATTATAAGTACCGCTCCGACCCCACCACCGATTTCGCCTGTGCAGGAAGTTTGACTAGTTGGTCAAGTGTAACAGGGCCGCTAGACCGGCTGCGCGCTGGCGGCTAGTAGAGATCGAGGAGAGAGGGCCGGGCCACCTGGCGGTCGCGGCTAGGTACTAGCGGACCTCGTTTTGTACTGGTTCTTCCGGGTGTGGAAGATTTTTCTGTGTGTTATTTATTTTTTGTTTTTTCGTCCCCGAGCCGGAAGACTAGCCTGCGCTTCTCTTTCATTCGATGCTCGCGGAGTTTCGTCTTGCAAAAAATACACCAGCATCGCGGCTTTTCTTGTTGCGAGCGGCGTGAATATCGAGGTGAATATTGCGTAGCTCGTATCTGATTCTGATACGGAAATAGCATGTCGATTCGACGTCGCGAGATAAGGGGACTTTGAGCTGGCCGATGATGAGAACTTTTTATAATAAAGTTCGAAGCCGAAAGAAGAACGCTAAATTGAGATGGTCAATGAACCTTTTGCCGAATAGAATGCCGTGCCTACTGCGCGCATGAGTCACGCGTGAAATAAACAAGTTGTGTAATTCCTAATCTAAACGGCGATCGGCGTATTATGCTATAGTTTTTTCCGAGGTTTTTTCATAACAGCTCCGAGTCGGTGTATCTCAGAGACGTAGAAAAATAACATGGACGTTGCTAGAGACGCAGCCGTACAACATTTTACTGTAAGTATATAGGCAAGCGTTGAGGAAGCGGAAAAGCGGCTGGCAGTGGCGCGGGAGTCGCGTAGACTCTAGGCGACAGATGCCTCGTCGTCAATGGACGCTAGGCGAGGGTTCGCTGCTCTGTCTCTCTCTCCGCGCTCGGCCGAATGAAAGAGCAGGCTTGTTCGTTTCTATAAAAGCGATCAGCCGCTCTCTCTCTCTCTCTCTCTCGCTCTCTTCCTTTCGTGGGTCCTCCTTTGTTATTGCCGGTGACCTGATTCAAAGTGAGAGAGAGGAGAAAAGAGACTAGCCAAGGATCCTCATGGGGGTTTCTCGAACGATCCACGAGACGGCACGGTGCGATTCGACTATAATTTTCGGAAACTTTTTTGTTTCGTATAATACCGATTGAAAGTTGGCGCTCGCTTCGGGATTAATTGCACGGCTTCGGCCGGACTTCTTTGAAATCTATATTTTTCCATCTGCTTAGCATGATTGACGGGGAGCGCAAACGGTCTGAATTGGGCTTAACTAGGCTAATTTCATCCTCAAATATTGCAGATGTGCTTCGACTAACGAATAGTGATTTTCTCCGAGAGCTTCCGAGAAAAACATCGGGCTCGCTTTGTGTGACGAGATTGTTCGTCGCGTATATGGTTATAGAGAAAATCGTTAGCTGTGCGACCTGCGTACTTGCTGAAACATCACAAATTGCCTACGCCGGCTTCCAAGTCGAATGAACCCATTTAGATCCAGCTAGTTTGTCACAATAACGGTTACATTCATAGCTCTAACGAGCATTTGGCGCGTAAACCTCGGCGTAAACATTTCTAATCGAGTCGGTGCGGACGTTGCATAACTCCGCTCTAGATCGTTAACGAAGTGTGTGGTGTGCGATCGAAAACACACGTACCTCGTTTCAAGTGGGTATATTCTCCCGAAATTCCCCCAAAGAACGAAAAAAAAAAAAAAAAAATCGACAAAGAGAAAGGAGCTCGTCCACGAAACCTTGGCCGCTCGATAGACCAACGGCGGCCTAGCGCGGCGTCCATCGATACAAGTATTTCGAAAGGAACTCGCGGTCCTTTCCTAGAATCCGCGCGCGCGAGCCGACACTGCAGCCTCGCGGAACCCGAATCACGTGTCTTCTTTTCGAAATGCCTCTCTTCGCGCGAATAACGAGGGCGCACAAACGGGAGAAAGTTTGCGCTTCTCGAGTTTGTCGATTTTCGAAATCAATAAGTCTGCATCGGCCGGCAGTGCTTCCAGCGCGGCTTTTCTTCGAACGAGCTCCGAAGCCTGTGAACTGGAACGACCAATTTACGTACATAGGCGCAGAGCCGAATTATTGACTCGATGAATACGACCTTGTTCGCTGAAGCGTCTGAATCCTCTTGTGATTATCTTGTCAAGCGGCCAAAAGTCCGTATTGTATGCCCGCGTAGCCGCGTAGCCTCGAGAGTGCATCGAGGCTGTTATTAACGATTAATAACGGCACATCCCCGCGCTCTCGCAAAGTTTCAACGATCGAGAGCAGCTTTTTCCCGAGCTAGGTCAGGTACCTCTCTCGGCAGGCATGCATACTTATATGTTATATGACACGAGAAGAGCAACAGACGATTTCGCTAAAAAGGCATGGCTGCGCGCGGATGAGGCGCTGCAGGGGCGCGCGCTTTTTACGCTCGGCGAGATGGATAATCGATTGGCTCGTCGGCAGCGGTGGCCCGTCGTACGTAAGTATGTGTCTGCTGCTGCTGCTGCTGCTGCTGCTGCTGCAAGCGACGCGCGCAAAGAAAACGATGACACAAAGCCGATGCAGAGGGACCCTTGCAGCGATGGGGAAAAGTTCGCGCGAACTTTTCGTCGAGGCTCTCGCTCTGCAGCCGCCGAGTGACCCCGATGTTTCGGCCGACTCGCGACAAAGGAACGCCTTATTTACACGCGATGTGTAACGCATCGATTTCTCCAGTCGGGCTCGGTATCACAGCAGAAAAAACGCGCAAAAGCGACCAAGCGAGAGCGTACCGGCAAAGCCTTTGCAAAACCGCGCCCGGGGAAATCGGGAAAGTCCAAGGGTGGCCAAAATCCGAATGTGGGGAGCGGAGAGGGGAATCGCGCGGGGGTGGGGTGGGGTGGGGTGGGGTGGAGTGCCGAGCCCTGGAAAAGTGAGAAGAAAAGAGAAACAAAGGGGAGAGGTATGGTATGTGGGGACCGGCCGGCTCTCTGGGGCAGAGAGACAAAGAGAAACGGAAAGTGCGGGTGGGCGTAAGAGCGAGAGATAAGAGATTGGGCCACCGACTAGTAGTCGCACAGGAGTTGAAAGAGTGATCAAAGACTGGATGAGGACGTAATTTTCATTAATAAAAAATAAGCGTGACTACGGCAACGCTTTTTCCACCTTTATACGAAAGCAGATTTTAATTATTTTCCTCGGGGCGCAGTAGACAGCGAGAATTTTAGCGTGGGGGCAAACGAATCGTAAAATTAGAAGAGCCGAGAGCGAGGGCGTACGCGGCCGTTGGCATTGCGTGGGGGGGGTGCGTTGCGAGCTGAGAAAGAATCGATAGCGAGCATTGCGGGCCACGCAGAGCTGTGTGTGCCTACTGCCTATGTATAGCACACTCGACAGCCCTTCTCGAATTTTCGCGTTGGACTTAGTTTTTCATGCTGGCTGTGCGGGGATGAACCTCCACTTGGACGACGGGGTATTGTTTTTATCGGCGTAATAATTGTTTTTATAAGCCTAATAGCTTCCCTATATATATAATAGTTTCAATTACTTCCCGTAATTACCTTAAGCGGCGGTTTCAATTTAACAGTTGGTTCGTCCACTAACAAATTTATAAATGTCGTACATCATTTTGCAGACTAAATGAGTTAAAAGTCAATCAAGGTATATAGTATTTTAATTAGTACACCCAATACGTACGGTGTTGTCAACGCTGTAGACAGAACTTACTCGTCTGTCAAAGTCAACAATCTCGCTTGCGCATAACATAATTATCAACGTCGTTGAAGCCGCGGGCAAACAGTCTGCGCAATTAGTGAAAAAGAAGCTTGTGAAAATTAGTCATTGTACGAGGGTGGTGCAGGCGCGGCGGCGCCGGCGTCTACGAAATACATATGCAGTCCCTCGTTAGTATAGAGATACTAGGCTAAATGATTCAGGAAAGATAAGGGAAAGCCCGCGAGGGTAGGATGAATTAGATAGGCGGTGTACGGGCGCTGGCGCATAACGCGATTAGTTTGCGCGCAATAACGGGAAAGCGGATTAGTGCGAGAGCGAGAAGCGGGTCAAATTTTGACTGAGTGAGTGAGTGAGTGAGTGAGATAGGACAAGATATTGAGGATTGCGACTTACCTCCAACCGTTGCCGACCCGGTCGACCGGAGAGTCTAGAAGGGCTGTGTTGCTACCCCTGCAAGCAGGAAAATACATTTTTAAGGGATTATAGGAAATTAGGATTTCAGGAGGATGATTTTTCGGTTCTACAAAGTTCGTCTTTTGCGAACGTTACATAAGCTTCCCTTTTCGTACGAGCCTAATTAGTACAACGCCGGTTCAGTCCGTTTACATAAAACGCTGCAAATTGATTCGGGACTAACTATATATGCTTTCTTAAAGATACATCGTTTTTATAAACCATGTTAATTATATAAGATTGAGAAAATGAAAGCCTTAATGGAACTTTGCTGAAGAATGCGTATAGAATTTGTTTTAACATTGTGTGAACGCTCGATATAGTAAAAGTCTCTAACCACGAAGACAGCATGCACTGTGCTGCTGCTATCATATCCCTGCCTCGATTACAGTGATTGTGGGTCGCACTTTGAAAACCCCGTAACCAAATAAACTAATTTTATTAATATTTTCTATACTTCTAGCTAATTAACTGATGGGTATCTAATAATATCTACCGCCAAAACAAATAATAAAAGAAACTTATATAACTATTTAACGAAGGCCTTCATAGTCTGAGGGCGGTATATAGATGACCGTGGGCCTTCCGCCAAGGTTTTTATTTAATGTATTTTGACCCCCTGAATCCGAATAAACGTTATCAACAATTTCATCAACAAATTAGAGATTTCCCCGCATTAATACTCTGGTATAAGGCTTTACTTATCATTCTTATAAATTTAAAATACAACTTCGATTTCAAAATCGAACCGCAACCACGCCTTTTTTTAACTGACCAATCCGACGACAAATAGAACTCCTTCAACATAGAACTATCGAAATGTTTGATCAATCATAAACAATCTCATATAAATAAATAATTTATGTACAATGTCTTGACGCATCTCAAAAAGAGGCCTTGGAAATTTCAATAATTTACAATTTATTTATTTATTTATTTTATCTATGCATGATGATGATGTAAACAAACGATTTTGAAAGACAAAAAAAAGGACAAAATCATGAGTCGATACAGATGAACGCGAGGATGAACGTTTCTGGGCTCATTTCTGGGCACGCATACAAGAAAAGAAATCCCATGTTTCCTTTTTAAGAAGCAAAAATAACGCATAAATCTCATTTATAAAGTTCTCGACATTATCCGGTTAAAATGTTGCAAGGACGAACGGCTCGAGGAGTCTTCTGTTCACCGATTTTTTAAAACAAGCGCCCGATTATAAATTGCAAAAAATTAAAAAGCAATTAAATCTTTATCGTACTGAATCACTTGGCCTCTCCTTTCAATGCATACTCAACAACCACCGCCCAAGTCTTTAACAGCTACCAATACACGCGAAATTTTTTCGAAAAACGTAAAGCTGCAAGGCGATGATGTTCCAGATAGTGTATCTCGCCTGTATAAATATTAATTACTCAATAAACGGCGACGTACAACACGATCTTAACAATTTCTATAAGCACGCCGATAGGCATCGCCCGCAGCAGCAGGTGCAGAGTGTGCCAAAATTCGCGTCAGGGCAGCGGACACGCGCGTGTGCAGGTCGAGATTGGCAGTGGAAAATCGCGGCCGACCGATAGGCCTGCGATGCTTTTTCATCGCGCTGTCGCGAATAATTGCACGTCAGCGCCGATTCATTAGGGAAGGAAATTGAACGACAAGGAATAAGCGACACCTGCTCGGGCCCTCTTGCGCTCTCGCTATCTCTTCATTAAATTTGGCTCGTACCTCTGTAAACGCGCCACGAGTCACTTTTAATTACGCTCAACGATGCTCGAAACGCGGTCACCGTATCATTACACCCCGAACAGAGTGAGGATTTTATTTATATCAGGAAGGTGCAGCAACTTTGCATCAGCACAGCCAGGGAACAAAGCGCGTCAGAGGCGTACATACTCCGTCATCGTAATCCGCTTTGAGAGTGAAGAGCAAAAATCCCGGAGAGAGAGAGAGAGAGAGAGAAACGCCTTTAATTACGCGGCTCCTGCAACGTGCCAAAACAGCCCGAGGTCCCGAAGCAACGCCTCTCGAACGAAACGTGCGTACGACTGCGTTTCGCAGTTCCTCGAGGGCCCACGCTTTGTGCTGCTGGTCCTTCGCCGACCTTGAAAAATGAAGACGATTAGAAGCGGATGAGGAAGAGGGAGCGAGACAGCTGCAGCTCGTGCCTCGTGTGCGCGCGCGCTTTATCTCTGCTCTCGATCGCGATTCCTAAACCCCTCCTCGCGCGCGCGCGCGCATACGCATGCGTTAGAGAGCCTCGGAGCCCGGTGTCTGTTGCGAGGATACTTTGAGCAAACAGAGAGGCCCGGAATTGTGAAAAGGAGAGGCGAGGGACGAGAAAACGGCGCGATTAGGAAGAATGAGAAAAGAGAGGGTCGCGCAGATCCAGTTGAATGTTTGCACTGGCCTCCTCACGCGTCAACTAGCCCTCGCCCATCGCAGGATCATCTAATAATAATCTCCCTTTTTTGCGCGAGCGCGCATAGGAAAACATCGCGCGCCGCTCCGATTGAAAGAGAGATCCTAATCTCCGCGCGCGGAACCAGTAACCTACATACACGATACACACCACACAGACGCAGCCCGAGTGCTGCACTGCAGGCAGCATAAAGGAGAGACGAGTAGAGCACAAAGCGATAGCTCATCGCCGGATACCGCTATCGCGGTATAATGAACTGCGAGCCATGTTTATAATGCGCACTTGAGAAACTGTCCTCTCTCTCTCTCTCTCTCTCTCTCTCTCTTTCTCTGCCGAGGTAGAAACTAATACGGGGAGGGTCAGAGAGAGCCAAACGAACGAACGAACGAACGGTTTTGTCCCCTTGGCGCCTGCTGCTGCCGCCGCTGTGTGCGTCCGACTTTCCTTGGGAGTTTGCATCGTTAATTTCGTCACTGCTGCTACTTCAGGTGCTCGCCTGATGTGACACGGGACTATCTCAGCTGCGCTAGTCGCCGCGGTCTATTATTGCTTAGCGAGTTTTCGAGAAGCTAGACGTGGAAGGGCCTGCAGGGATCGTGGTTCTCTCTCGAAGCGCCAAGATCTTTCGACACCGATAGCGGAAATCCAGTTAACTTGGCTAACAGCCTGTGTCGTACTTATGCGGCGATCCAGCTCGTATACAAGTGCAGGGACTATATGAGAGAGTTAAACTCTTCGGGATGTTTCATCTTCGATTTAAATATTCTTACCGAATTTCGTGAATCTTACTAGTTTTTTTTTTTACTACAATTTGACGAAGGCTTTTCATCGAGCAAATTAAACGTCCGGATTGTCGAAAAAAAAAAAAAAAAAAAAAAGATGGAGTCGAGCACTCGAGCAAACGCACCGGAAAACAAAACGATGTTGCGGCACGCCGTTTATATGTAAATCCCCCAATCGAGTCCCTCGCGCAGCGCACTCGTCATTTGCACCTCTTGCTCTCGCTCGCCAGCTCACGCTCAATTAAGCGAAGCACCTTGTCATCCTCCTCGTAGTCTCCTTTATGCGCGCACGCATCGCCGCCCGGTGCGCAACAAGTGCAACGCTCGACATGCTGCATCTCGCGTCTCTCGTGTATACATGCTTGCCTTGGAATTTTTAAGCGGGATTTCGAATGCATCGTGGTAGGGATTTAATGAACGTTACAACGTCTGATGCGCTTATCTTGATTTTTTCATTGCCTTCGGTTAACGTCTAGAATGATTTGTAGATCGAAAGCTTTCTCGCTGTGAAGAATTTTGCCTGGAATCGCAACTTTTTATTTCAATCATTTCGTTTGTAATTATGCGCTTTTTACTCGAGTAAAGATTGACAAAAGAATAAGAATAACATAGCATGAGCGGTCCTAGAAGTATATATATGAGTCCAACAGAAGCTGGCTTTGACATATTAGGCGACACATTGCTGTAGATGCACTGGACTCGCAGAGCTATCTTCGCTGGCAAGAGACTCGAATAATTTGAGTGATAGGTGATGTCGGTAATTTTGATTTCANCCCCCCCCCCCCCCGCCCCCCTTGTTTTCATATTTTCTCAATTTTCATTTTTTGCAGTTAGGAATCGGCATATTCCTATGGAGATTGAGCGCCGAAACGCAGCAAATCAGAGAACAAGTCGGGCAATTGACATATTTTTTAGAGCAAGCTTACATATCTGTATAGTACGTAAAATAGATTGATTGATGAAAATGTAAAATAGCGATCGCCGGCATAAAATGTTCAAAAAATTTACCGTGAATACGTTTTTTCAGTAATAATACTTCAAAGATAATTTGCTACACACGGATTAATAATGCACAATTTACGTTGCATATACCGTGCACTCAAGGAGGGGAAAGAGGTAAAAATGGAAAAAGTATCTGCCAGCCGGCGATACGTGGCAATACAGCTCCTTTGCTTCTTCTTCAAATAAAACGCTCATTACAAAGTACAAGCGAAGAAGCTAGCGTATGTCGAGTGAATCTGCGCGCGCTTGCGTCTGAAAAGAAGCTTATATACGTATACACGCATCGAAAGTTTGCGACGGGTACATAATTGGCTGGGTTGGCAGTCAATTTGAAATGAGCTATACACAGAGAGACGGAGTGAGAGAAGATTCGCAAGAAGCGCCGCTTGGCAGGCGCACAACATAATCCCGCTTGGCGTCGGCATCAGCACGCGATCCCGCAACAATGCGGCGGCGGCGGTGCAACAAGTGCATGCAGCGCGCCTCACTGCATCGCCGTCCACGCGCATGCACTTTGCCAAAAGCGAGCCGGGAAAGAGAGCAAAAAGTAGCGCCGCCGCCGACAGAGGAAGTGGGGAAACGAGGAGAGAGAGAGAGCGACGAGGACCAGACGAATAAACAGGGGAGGAGTTGCAGCCGGTGGGGGCAGAGGAAGGGGGTGAAGAGCCAAAGCCGCGAGCACGAGAAAAAGAGAGAAAAACAGAAGAGCCGCCGCCACCGCCGCCGCCGGCTGGTGGGGAGCTGCACACGAGACCGGCGCGTGCCGCATGCAACGCTTTTCGCTCGCTCGCGAGAAACCTGCATGCATGCAGCCGCGCGCACCGGGATGAGGGAGTGTATTCTCAAGAGGACCCGCAGTCAGGATGCACTTTCGGCTCGCCCTTCCTCTTCCTCTTCCTCTTCCTCTTCCTCTTCTTCGCCGCGCTCTTTCGACTTTCGAGCGGCTGCATCAGCTATAAATACCTATTACGCACGAGTTTCGCGAACGATCTTCAAACTTCGAAATCCGGAAGATTGCCTCTTATACGCATACTTACGAGAAGGTTAAGTCCACATAATGAGCTCTTCAAGCTGCTCGTACATTTCACGCGCAAAAAAAAAAAAAAAAAAAAAAAAAAAAAAAAAAAAAAAAAAAAAAAAAACACAAAAACAGGATCAAGCAAAAAAGCAACTGCACTCGGAATTCGGTTAGCTCACAGTATAAAGGCGAGCACAACTCGTGCATCCAATTATCGCCTCCGGCTTCCTCATCCCGTATAATACAGAGCTCTCTTCGCAGATGCACTTGTTGCGCTCGCTGTACGCGGGGACAAAGCATGCAAGCACACGCAAACAGCACACTTGCAAACTGGAATGCAGCCAGACCGGCGGTGCATTGCGCCAGGGAAGGGTTGCAGTAGTCGGTACGCGCACTCGTGTATGGAAGGGGGCAAGCGAGGAGCGAGATTTGCGGGCCACTGCAATCAGACTCTCCCGCTCTCCCCCTCCTTGTCATGCTAATGAGCCGAAAGTGCATTGCATGCGTGTGCAAGTGCAAGTGCACGCGCGCCGCGCCGCGCCGCGCCAGATGATATGTATCCGTTTAGCGTAATCGCTGCCGCGCAAAGTCCTGCGTATGCGTGGTATTACGTGAGGACTCGAGGAGGGGCAGCTCTTCTGCGTATCGAGAACTCGTTTCCACTGTTTTCCGAGCTCCATTAATCTCTCGTTTGACCCTCGGCGCGTTTTTGCTAGAGCTGTGGCCAGCCGAGTGCCAGCCGAGTGCGGGCATTGTGTTGTCGCTGTCGAGGTCGCGCGCGGACTCTGCGGTCGTTTTGTTTGCGCACGCACATACTTACACCGCGTCTCGGGGAACGTGCGTAAGCAGCCGATGCAGCGAATAAAGCGACCCACGCCCGTTGTCGCGCTAATTACGTGTCGCGCGATCGATATGCCCGCCTGGGATGCGTCAACGAGCGCCTTTCAATATATCGCCTATTGAAGCGCTTCGATTTCGAGAACCGACGACGAATACGACGATGCTGATGAAGACGGGAGAGTTTATACAGAGTCTCGAGCCGTAATCGAAGCGGAATCGACTGGTCGTTTCGCGCAAAAGGCCCCCTAATTTTCGACCAAGGAGTCGCCCACTTTCGAGCGCGCGCCTAATTCCATGCCATCTTCTCTGAAAGCCCGAAATTTCCAGGCCTTCAATTCCAAGTCGCATCGCATCCGCGAGCGCATCGGCTGCAATGACACGCGAACAATGTTCCTCGCGCGCATTGTGCAGTCTTGGAGAGAAAGAGAGAGCTTCATAATGTACTCGCGTAATTACACACTGCCGCGCTGCTCCTTTTAGTTTATGCAACGCGTGCGGTAATTTTGCGTGCCACATGTGCGCTCACTTTTTGACGTCGGAGTAATGATAAATTGTTCGTTTCGGGATTGAAAAGACATCAGTCGACAGTTGCTCGAATTTCGTTGAGACGCGTCGTGTGTCTATGTAACAAGTATTTATTCCGAGTTTTCTATGCAATGTATTTTTGTAGCCATAAAACTGGTTTGCGTAGCCATCGCGCACATAATGCGCCAGACCTTAAGGGGTTGAGCTTGCCCTGAGAGAAACTTGACGATCGTATAAAAATTCAAATTTTTCCCTATTGCTTCCAAAATGGTCCTTTATACTCGCTTTGTGCGCGAGCAGCCTGTCTGTCTAAACATAGCTACAACTACTCGGAGAAAGACTGCTGCACTTTTGTTTTTAACAAGCGCGAAAAATTGTTATTCAGCAACAGAGCTTAAAAATCTTGGACTATTTCGCGCTAGAGGAGAGTTAAATACAAACGAATAATTTAAAGAAAGTAAAAAATGTATGTATACGGCTAAGAAAAAAGCGTACACACGCTCACTACGATTCTATACTGTAACATATCTCAAAATTGTACAAATCGTGAAAATCGCACTAATGCCAATGCAAGCAAATAAATTCCTTGTGAAATCTAAAGCATAAATTAAGAAAGACGAATAAATTTAATGTGAAATTGTCATCTTTTCCCTAAAAAGCATACGTTTCTGTTAACTGTTGTCGAAAGTTATCACGAGTTTTAGAGCAATCAGTATGGTAAACACGAATGAAAAGAAGTTGTATCCGCAACGATGCGGTCCGCGGTCGTAAAGAGTGCAACAGAGTTAGCTGCATCGCACGAGGCTATAATAATAATACGAGTATCCAGCGGCGCTTGATCGTCCGGTATGCACAGCACACACACACACATACACACACACACACGCATTAAACATTGTACCGTCGCTGGAGATATGAAACTTTGTCTCGGATCGGAGCGCGCGTGCGCTCCTGCGAGCGGCGCAAATGATGCAGCTAGTTAAGGAACAATCGCCGGCGCAGAACGGAAAAAAGCCCGGGAGAAAAGACGCGGCAAGAGCGAGCGGCATTGTCGAGATTCAAGGGGCGCAACTCACCGCCGAGGGAACTAGTTTTAACGTTCGCACACCAGTTTCTCTCTCTCCCTCTTTGTACCTGCTGTCCTTACCCTCTTTCCCTTTGACTCGTTGCGTGTGTGCGGATCCTCTCGTGTGTGTGCGCGGCGCGCGCCCGATGTCCCGATGTACATTTCAAACGTATAATACGAGCCGAGATGGCCTGCGCGAAAAATCGAGGCTCGACCATGCAACCATAAAACCGACCGAGCTCGTTGCGGACTTGCGACGTCTTCGGGCAAAGACACACTACACTGCACTGCACTGCAGGCGGGTGGCGGCGAAAGCTTCGCTTCGGGGGAGGAGAAAAGCTCTCAAATGTGCATAAACTATTGTATTATTGTATAAAGCCGTGGAACTTACCGTTTCTTCGTGGTGCTGGCCACCGAGGGTTCTACGACCAGAGCCGATCCCAACAGCAAGTAGCCTGCAACAGAAATCGACGGTTCCTCGTTAGATTCGCTCGCGCAGTGAAGAAGGAGAGGTAAAAATACGAGTCCGGCAGCAGCGGCTCGTTACTCTTTCCCATGAGCGCGCGAGCCCACGGTATCGAATTCGGAGGCCGATAAATAGAACCGCCGCGACGAGGAAGTCTTTCCCATGAAAAGCTCGTCGCGGCCCGCTACCGGTTATTCCGCTTCCGATAACCGTCGCCCCGGGCTGCAACGTCTTTTCTCGACTTCCGGGTGCGAGCGCGGAGCAGCTTCCGCGTATATAGGTACCACATCAGGCTGCGGCAACGGGAGGAACTGGTAGGCATTAATAACGATCGGACGAGGGCCTCGACCGCGAAGGCGCCGCAGCAGCGCTATCATCGCGCCATTCACCGGTATTCTAATCAGGATCGGGAGTTTATGTGAACGCTACCCGTCGCGGGCTCTCGCACTTCTGGATTTCGCTCGCGCTCTCTCGCCTAGGCCCCTCCCCTCTGCTCTACGACTACACGTCCACCCTTCTTCTACTCTTCTCTATAGTCTAAAGCCTTTTTTGCCCTCCTCGAGTCTCTAGCCCCCTCTTTCTTCTTCCCTGCTCTGCGCTACCTCGTGTACGGCTCATTCCTCGCTCGCCTCCTCACTCCTCCTCTCTCTCTCTCTCTCTCTCTCCCATGATGCGGCCCGAACCGATTTTTCCGCGAACCGCGAACGTCGGATCAGCCGTCTCGCGATAGTGTCCTTTTTCACGCAGACCTCTCCCTCGAGAGCCGCGCAGTTGCAGCAGTTGCAGCAGTTGCAGCAGCAGCAGCAGCAGCATTTCGGACGAGTCCAATCTCCCGGATCTCGCCGATAGCCATCTCGAGATATAGCGAATTTCTTGAATGGCTCACAAAGAAGACGCTGAGGAGGAGGAGGAGGAAGACAAAGAGGGGCAGAGCGCAAGGCCAAAGGGCAGCGCACAATGAAGCTCGTCGGCTAGAGCGAAGCGCGCATTTGAATGTGAATCGGATTCGAAGTTCGAGGCCGAAAAAGGGGCTTCTGTTTTGAATTTCGGGCGAGAATACGGTTTGAAGAATTTCGGAGGCGCGCGCGCGCGCGCGACAAACGGGTTCCCCAACGCCGCTGAAGTGAACTTCTCAGCTCTTACCTATCCCGTCAGACATGAGAAGCGTTTGATGCTTTAATAATTTCGATTGTTGCGCGCAGCCTCTCCGTGGAAACGTCAAGTCGGCTGTACGTCAAGTGTATTATGCGCCGCGAGACGTGTCCGCTGCATTTGTCCGAGCGTTTCGCTGTCTGCACGTCCGGGCAGCCCCTCGACCTGCATCCAGTGCACCATTATAACGTGAATTAGCGCGATCAAGGGAGCTTCCAGTCTCTCGACTCGTGGAAATGCAGAAAACAGCGCGCGATCGGGGAAAGGTTCCTCGAGATGCAAATCCGAGCGGAGCTAGTCCCTGCGGAGCCGTCGGAAATTTATGTTAATACCGCGCTCGTTTTTTCCTTAGCTCGGCGCGCATATTTTGGAGCCGGGGAAAAAAGCGTAGCAAGCTCCGTCTAACGACGCAACGTCCCATGAATTAGTAAACGAAGGAATAATCTCGCGGCGAACCTGTACTACATCCGCCCGGATTGCTAATCCTATTACGCGCCTCGTCCCTTCCTCTCGTCATCTTTTCGTATACACACTACAGCGGATTCGTGCGATCGGCGTCGGCGACGCTGCACCTATTACACGCACAATGCGCGGATCTCGGCCGGACTCTCGAGTGGGGAGGCTTGACCCCTGCTCGTAACGAGGCGAAATCGAGCGCGAAATGTTGCGCCTCTCTCGCTCTCTCTCTCTCTCTCTCTCTCGCTCTCGTTATCCCTCGACAACGACAACGACTGCTGTCATCCTACTCGGCGCATAGATACCCACGAGCGAATTAGAATCTCATTGACGCACTCTAGCGTGATCGTTACAGCGGCAGCAGCCCGTCTCCTGCTCGCCTGTCATCGCCGAATTGGCTTTCGCGCACGTACATAATACGTGCGAAACCTGTTGTCGCGCGCGCATTGTGCTCGCGCAGAAACACTTAGGAATATTATTATCACTGCCGCTCGCTCGCGCGCCGATCATCTCACTCGCATTCCGCGCTCGTCTTCTTCCACTTCTCTCGCTCGGCTGCGCACTCGACGCGGCGACGAGACTTTTTTTCCAAGGGCTCCGCTTTTCACTTTGTGCTTCGCAGCGTGTGATCCGTGGCGTGATTCGCGCAGGCTCGAGAGACTGGACGTAGCTATAGGTGCTACGCGATCTCTTACGTTACGGCTCTAGTGCCGGATTGTTTTGATTCGCCCCGCGCGAAGGGGAATTCCTGGCGAGCAGAAAAACATTCGTTCCCGGGCAATTGCAGCGCGGCCCGAGAATGCGCTGACGTCAAATTCTCTGGAATTCCCGCGGGAAAGTCTGACGACTGACGAGTCAAGCGTCGAATCCTTTTTTTCAAAGGTATCACCCGTTATAGCAGAAATTCAGAAACGGCAGTTGCCATGCTAGACGCTGCCACTCGGTCCACCTTTTCCACGCTGCACATGTGCGCCAAAAACTCTTCTCTCTCGCTCATTCTCTCCCCGTTCTCGGCTCTCCGCGTGTGCGTTACACACAGTCTCCGTCTCTCTTGTACACTTCCTCCTGCAGCCCCGGCGTCCTTCAGTCCTCCGCGCTCTTTCTAAGCCTTCGTGTACTACTACTACTGCTGCTAGTACTATACGCACAGGGTCGTGTGCGCGCCCCTGCGAAAAAAGCGGCTCGCATGCGCGTGTAGTTCGCGACGTCTAAAATGCGTTGGGGGATTTATTCGGTTCGACGAGGAAAGCGCGAGAGGAAAAGTCTGCTCTGGCTTGCCGCGATGAAAACAATAGGCCAGGCAAACAGCCACGCAGCTGCAGAAGAAGGAGCACACTCGTTTCGCTCTTGTTGACTGCAGAGACGAGACCCGAAGACCTGTTGTGCAGGAAATGCTACCGGAATAGCTGCGCGTCGCTCGGCGTGGAAGGAAGGCAATAAATATTGTTACAGCGCGCGATCGGGGAATGTACACGATTGCACTTCGCGCAGGACGAGTTTGCGTATTCAAATGAAGAGGAGCAGGTTCACTCGGCATGTAGGACAGAGGCGGAGGTTGTGATCGCAGGTTACGATACATCGTCGATTTGGGATTTCGATAAACGCGGATTGCGTAATCGTTCAGCCGTTTTTATCCACTCAGCTTCGTCCGAAAATCCTTGCTCCTGAAACTGAGCGCTCACAGCATCAGCCGCGCGCGTGTGTAGAAATACGTACAATGTAAGTACATACGGGCAGGCAGACACTAGGTTAGCAGGACCCTTCGCCGGGCGAACTAGCAGGCAGGCAGGCAGGCAGGCAGGCAGGCAGGCGCGCGCCCGCAGGGAGGGGGCAACACACAGAGAGCGGATTGTTCCGCTGAACGAGGAGGACGGCAAGTGCCTTTATTGTGGGTCAGGCATATATCGGGGCCTGCTTCAAGGTCTTCGGGCCGCCGCAGCCGCCGCAGCCGCCGCAGCCGCCGCAGCCGCCGGCAGCCTCCGATGCGGACAAAAAGAGTTGAGAACATCTCCTACCGAGTCAGTTCCGGAACTTGCGTCTTGTCTTGGACAAACTCCTCTTCCTCCTCCTCTTCGCGGTCTTCTTCCTGCTGGAGAGCTCGAGCCCGGAACTGGTTCCTCTCTCGGCGGTTGTGGACCGAAAGCCACCGTCGGTTTCGCCAATTAATTTCGTCTCCAATTTGGGGTCGCGCGCTGGTTTTACAGTCGTTTGCTCAATTTTCCTCTTTCCAGCGAGCGGTGCAGGACGAAGAGAGAACGAGGAAAAAAAGTGGGACAGCGGAAGGCCACTCGAGGGCTTGATCGACGCGACAAATCCCTTCGCAGGACGCGGCGAATAAAATTAGAGCAGTTAGTCGGTTAGATGGCCCGTATCCGTGTGCGCGAGTGTACTACAACATACACTCGGACGTGTGTGCGTCGTCTCGCCCGTATATACGAGCGCGGCTCCTCGCGTCTCGGTTCCTTCGTCGGTGTACCGACAAAAAGAGTAGAGCAGGAATCGCTTTTCGGGTTGGCAGGGTTGGCCTTGTGGCATACTTCCCTCCCTCCGCAGCTCAGCCTTCCGCTCCTTCTATGCATGCCTCACTCCGTCCCTTCGCTTCATTCTTCATCTTCTTCTCTTCCACCTCTCCCGTCCTTTGATTTTTGCTTAGAGCCTAGCTCGCTTACTTTTACGGGCTTCTGCTGCTGCTGCTGCTGCTGCTGCTGCTCCCGGCTGCTCCCTCTCGCTCCTATATATACACGGCTCTCAGCGTGAGAGCGCGCGGACAATGAGAGCACGACGAGCACAATGGGTCACTTTGCCGGGGCTATAGGTTATGGAGTTTGCCGAGCCAAAAATACACACTGCGCGCGCGCGCACGCGGACCCACGCACCGGCGGCGAGCGTCGAGATAGCTCCTGTCACCGAACGCGCGCGCGGCTGTTGCCACTGAATTTTTCAACCTCATTACCAAATGAACAATCGACCGACTGCATGCTCGTCGATTACATAAAGCGGCTCTCGAGCAGCGTGCAATTTCATTCAAGCAATTTCCTCGCCCTCTCTCCGCCGAGGCTCATCCGTTGCGGGCCGAGTCTTGTAATTTGGCGCAAACCGACGAGGCGAGACCGAGAGCGACACGCCGTAATAACAGCCACTCAGAGCGCTGAAACTTTATTCTCGCGTAATTGCGCGACACCTCTGCCGGGAGCTGACCGGTCGCTTGACGCGGTGTTTACTCAATTTTTTTTCCGAGCATCTCACGCGCCTCGTAAAAATACAATAATTTCTCGATCAACGATGACGAGGCGCAAGTTTTCGGTTAGGCCGCGTATACAATACGCTCACAGCCTCGCTCGTTTATAATTTCTGCGCGTCGTGCACACACAGAGAAGCGATCGCGAGAGAGTTTTGCCCCCGGTGTGTACGTAGCGAACGTGTGCGTGTGTGACTGTGTGCGCGCATAGACACATGCGGCTGACTATCTAATCGAGCTAACGGTTCCGGCTGGGAATGTTTACGGCTATCCCCCTCTGCGTCTTTTCCCCCGCGCAGAACCGAGCCGAGCTGCTGACGCGCTCGCTCGAGAAGGGAGAGAAAATGGACTGTAGAATTATATATAGGTAGAGGAAAAGCCGCGTTATTATGGTACTGCGTTTCTTTGAAAAAATAACGATTCGATTGTCGAGAGAGTTTATTCACCCAAAATCATAATCTACGATTCTATTTTCAATGGAATTACGTAACAGAAGCATAAATAAATAAATTAGCCGGAGCTTTGAACTTGGTTTGCCGTTATTATAATACGCGTCGAGGCATATCTCGTATGCGAGAATATTAAAGGAGACCAAAAACTGCTGTCGCGGCAGAACGCTACCAGTTCGTTCTCCTTGAAACTACTCTATCTTTCGTGGCATCAGCTTTTTTCTGCGAACAGCGTCCAGAGAGCAACAAAACAACATTCCACCGCAGTCCCGATGTACACATTTAATCGAATTTACATACTAATTTTTCGCATAATCGGATGAAAAATTGCCGCTATAGGTAGTATAAATTTTGAAAATTAACTTCGACGCGATGAATACGAGTATTGCATAACGCGAGACATATGCGAGATGATCAAAGCAAAAAGGAAATATCACCGCCGCCGCGGAGTTTTACGCGGTTTCTCTCAGTATAATATGTACACAGCCGCGGAGAGAGCTTGAGAAAAAGAGAAAAACATTAGCAGGTGCAGAGCTTTGCGACGCCGGGCTATCCTCGACTTTTATTTCACGTATAATATATACGCTGCGCGGTCGTACAGGCCTGCAAGATCATCGACACCTGTCTAAGAGGCTCGGATTTCTCTCTATCGGGCAACGCAGCTTGCCCGAGAACCGAGAAAGGCTCTCTTATTATTTTCGCCGTAATGAGCGTGCGTGCGTGCGCAAGTTCATAAAAGTATAGCGCGGACTATCGCTCTTTCAGCATCTCGCGCGCAGCTATAAGCGAGAAAAAGCGCTCGAGAAACATCTCCAAATTTCGACGATTTTCGTGGCCGGAATTTCCGGAAACGAATTATCGCAAATTGTTTCCAAAACCGGAGCACCGGAGAGTTTTTTCGTTTCTCGCGCCGGTGAAGAATTACGAGTCGCTCGACGAGTCGACCGTTGCAAAATTCGCGCTGCAATCAGATTTCAAGCGAACAAGCGCTCTCACGCCTATCGAATGAGGAGAAAAAAAAGTTGCCCGAGCTAATCACATTACGCGCGAGTTTGCGAAGAAAAGACCAAAAGTAGACGCGCTTGTTGATCGCGCTCGTGCTCGAGAAAATCAGTATACCGTCAGGGAGGTGTTAGGTAACGCAGATTCGCAGCGAGTTATAATATATACGCTTGCACACGTACTTATATATACTATCATATACGCCGGAGAGAAAGAGAAAGAGAAAGAGAAAGAGAAAGAGAGCGTGACATTGGACCGTCGAAATACTAGTCAGCAGCGCAGTGTTGTTTGCCGGAAAGTCAATGGCCGCGTATCTAAAACAAACACGTGTCCCTAGCTCGCTCGTGTGCTCTGACAAAGAAAATGTGTGTGGAGGTTTAGCATTTTTGCGTCTCGTGCGCTTTAAATGTCTTTCTACGCTTTTCCTTATCTGAGCGCGCTGTGCTGGCTAGGCATTCCTCGAGAAAGAATGCTCCTTATATACACGGTCGCGTTTGAACAAATTTGAGAGCACGTGCTGTAGAATTCAAACGTTTCGTGTACTTATACCGCTCTATAATTAACTAAAACAAGACGGCGAAATTATTCGAAACGACGCGTTCTGAAAATATATCGCGGCAGCTATCTTATCGCCGCGAGCGCTGCCCATAAAGCATCGGCTGACAACTATCAATGTGTAGTCGAGATTAGATTGAAAGATTGAATCCAGAATGGCAAATTTATCGATATTATACACTGTTTCGCTCGCGCGATTACGCGAATCAAGCTCGTATAGTACGTTACACTGCAGGAGAAAACAATTAATAAGAAAAAGCTACAGTACGGCGATACCGCTATCGTTTCCGCTGCTTCCGATTCCGGCCGAGCATCGTTTTTATACCATATAATACACCCACCCATTGATTGTATACTTCTGTATACACAGGAGGGAGCACAGCATCGCAGCTATCTATAGATATAATTCCCCGTACGCGCACACAGCGTCTCGTCTATATTCAGGGCAGCCGCGATACCCCAAGGAAAATAATCGACGCGCGCGCGTCTGCAGGCCGCCCTTATCCTTTGAGATGTAAGTAACGAGAAGTAAGTATTTTCGCGCGAGCACGCACAAACAGCTCGGAACTGACAATGATGAAGGATTCGCGCGAGGCTCATAGCACGCGGCCAGACAGAAAAGAAAAGGAACGAGGGCCAATACGACGCTGGCGACGCCGCCCGCGCATTAGTAGCCGCGGCGGACTTTGCTCGTCGCTGTTTTCGCTCCTCTTAATGACGCGACTGATTCGAACTGGACGATCGTTCCGAGAAAGCCTGCTCGGAGGCTTTTTTGTCCAGCTGTAGGAGAGCGTCGGAAATAAAGTCACACGAGCGCGGATCGTCTCTTCCTGTTGAGTGTATTACACACACGCACACACACACACACACACACACACACATATATATATATATAGCCATTCCGAATCCCTCGACGCTTCTGTTCCATCTCCCTTTATAATTTACACAAACGGAAGTTCCGCGCGGTATGCGTATAATAAACCCGGCTCGCCCGGGCATCTTTCTCCTTTTCTCCCTCGTTCATCGCGCGACGCCTTCAGCGCTCTAAAGATAGCGCTTCCTTCCTCCTCGACGAGCGTCTGGGCGCGGATTTCTGCCTTCTTCCTCTCGAGTGTGCTTCCTCGCGGGGCTGATGCAGCTCGCGGAATCTCGGCGTCGTTTGCTGACAGTCGGCGCGATAAATCATCCGGATTGAAGAGGGTGACTAATTTTTTATTGCAACCGAACGGCAACATTCAAATTTTAAGCCTGCGCGGAGATCAACCAGCGATAAGGAGCTCGTTTTCTCGCGCGATTGTCGGCAAAGATTCCGATCGAAAGCCGCAGCTGTCCGCTTTGGGGCTTTTCGCGAATCGACGTAAAGCACCGCGTCACCGTGACGCGGAAGAAAAAGTGCGAGTCTAGCGTGCGTGCCACCGCTGCAACTGCCGATGCGACAATGACGCACGGAAAAGTTTCACCTGCGGCCCTTCTGCCCTCGGCAATTTAATTAAGCCGCGCTCTACTCGGCTTTTTGCGGCGCTGCTTTTTCGCGGCCCGTAATTCTGTAATCGACGTGCTCGCGGTCGTGCGTCACGCGGCAGGAATTTCTTAATTTCCCTCCGACGCTGCGTCGCGCAAAAACCCGGGAGATGCTTCATTTTTCCTGCAGCGCTGAGAAATTTTTCGGTCGGGGCAATTAAAAGGTTTCGTTTTGATATCTGCGGATGCAGCTGTCGGTAGCCTCGAGAAAGCTTTTTCCGCGCTAATCGCGTGCTCGGCTTCCCCGAAATCTCATCTGCGTATACCCGCTGCCGATCGAAAAAGGAGGATTTTTCGGCTACACCCGAGAAGCAGGTGCTGCGTATACTGTAGGAGCGGTCCGACACGCGACAAATCAAGGAGAGCAGCGCGCTGCACATTAACCCTCCGAGAAAGAGAGGCAGTCGTCGATAATTACGAGAGCGAAGGTGACGAAAAAGCTGCGCTCTCCGGTTCCCGTTTATCTCCGGCCTACCTATACTGCGGCTGCAACGCGCGCGCGCGCCGCTTGTCAATTATCCGGCACCGCGCGCGAGAGAGAGAGAGAGAGAGAGAGAGAGAGAGAGAGAGAGAGAGAGAGAGCCAAGCGTTATTGCGCCTTGTTTATGTCTTCGGCAGGGCTTTTAAGAGGCGCGCGTTTTTGCGGCTCCGCTATTAGAGAGCGGCGCGAGTACCGAGGGCCGCTCTTCTCTCTTCCCTCCCGATATATCTCGTTGCTGCCGCCTGCGCGAGGAGGGCTCAACCCCCTTTTTCGGCTAATAAGCCTTTTTCAAGGGCTCTTAATTTTTTACGCGGCTTCTGTGCGGTTGCGTGCGCGCGCGCGTGTATTGTAACGACCGTTTCCGAACTCGTTGTCGCGCGAGGTTTCCATCGACTGCATGAAAGAGGTTCACACACGGGCGGAGATAAGCAAACAACGCAAAAAAACGCAAAAAAAAAACACAGCAGCTCCATTCACGTCCGCGCACATGTGCTGGAAGAATTCGTCACGTTCGAGGAAGCCGCGCGTTGCGCAAGAGACAATCGGAGGCGGCTGCGAGCTTTCCCAGAGAAGACTCTAGTTGTGTACTGTGTAGTAGGGAAAAAACTAGGAGAGTAATAGGAGCAACGAGCAGACGCGTATATGAATTCCTCGCGCATAAATCAGTCGCGCGGGGCCATATACGTCGGCTAGGCATCCCATAAACGCATAATATATAACGCTCGTATTAATTCAAACGCTGTACTCGGTATTTATATGTAGATGATTGGCGCGCAGGTATATGTGTCTCGGCCTGACCGCACGCAGGCAGGCACATGCATAAGTATATGCACTGTGCAGACGTATACAGCAGCGAAGGCGCGCCAGTGTCGTGTACAACTCGAGCTATACAAGGGGTCGAGAACACGCCAACCCTCCGCCGCTGTTTTCCGAGGCTCTACACGTTATGGCCCACACCTATCAGACATGCTCGAGGAAATTATGCCAATGAACTTTGGGCCTTGCCGACGCTGAGATATGAAAGTTTTATGCCGGTGTAGGAACCGTATAGCACCCGACTTCGAAACGAGTACGTGGGAAGGGCGTTCCGAAGAGAGCGAAAGTGATGCAGCCTAACCTTTCGCGAACTACAGACCCACCAAACTAGTTTACTTCCCCCGAGCGGGCGGAGGAAACGATTTTTTCGCTATACTTGCGATATACGCTCGTCTTCTAATATTCTACTGTAAGACGCGAAGGTTAGTAGCTCGACGACCTTACACTTCGCATCGTGACTCAGCGATTCGCCGAAGCTTTCGAATCGAGCATAAAGAGAACGACTTTTTTTATCACTCAAACTTGTTCCAGATACGTAATACGCTACATCTTCGGCCTAGCATCGGCGAAAATAAACACCGATGTAGCGAGTGAAACGTTGATGTTCGCCCACCCAATGTCATGTCTGTTCTGACTTATCGAATAAATTCGAATAAAATTAAAACAAAAGCGCGCTTAATGATAATTGTATAGAGTAAATTAAGTAAATTATATATCATGTAAAATAAGCATCGAATCACCATCGTTTAAAAAGCATGTATAATAGCGTGTACATATCACCCACCAGGATTTTTGCATTCATGCGCAAGCGGTGCAAGTAATCAGCTGCTCCTTCTGTGTCAACGTTGGCGTTGCGCTGCAAGCATGTAATAAAGCATGGGAAAAGCAAATTTGATAAAAAGCAGCAAAGATTGCGAGGAAGAGGCATCTGGGTTTGCGTGTATTTGTGTATTTTTTTATTAAAGCTCATTCATGTAACGATTAATACAACACATCGTCGATATTATTCCAAAGGCTATCTTCTGCAGTCTCGTATACACGACGTTTATTTTAAGTTATATGAATTCATTGCGAGCACACTCGATAGCCGTAATCAATCTTTTTTTGTCCGCTCGAGCGAACTTTTACCTTTATTATTTATTTCGCATCGTGATACATTTTATATAATCTATGCTTACAATGCTAAAATCAGGAGGTCGGCAAAGTTGTGGTTTTCGAACGGGAAGGGACGATGATGTTTCGAGGAAACCGCGAAAATCAAAATCGAAGTAGATGAGGGCCGGGTACGTCGAGACCGAAAATGTTCCTCGTCGCGCGGCTCAGTTTCGTCAAAATCGAGCACGTACAGAATGCAGAACAGCGCGCGAACGGAGGCGCGTTCGTCGTCATAATCGCGCCGATTACCAGAGCATCACCGGAGGCAGAGAGAGAGAGAGAGAGAGAGAGAAGGCAAAAAAAACGAAGCGTGACCTTGCCCGGCAGCGGCGCCATGTTGGACGTGTGCGCGCGCGCGTGGGACTCGTCTCGGGCTTGTGTGTGTATATATATACACCACGTGTTCCGGCGAACCGCGCGCGATTACTTCGCGCAGTCGACTATGCAGTACCGACATTGTGTGCGTGTGTATGCGCCGCGGAGAGAAGTCCGAAACGAGTTTCTCGCCGGCTCGTCCTTCTAGCTCTCTTCGATCCTCCGCTCTCATAAAATATGTATAAGCCGTGTTCTATGCGCGGCTCTGATATTTTTACATTCCGCTCCGATGCGCGGGCTCCGGAAAAACCAAGCCGAGCTGCCGAATACCAAGCGGACTGCCTCCGCGGAAAAAGCGAGCGAATTAGCGCGCGCGAGCTGCAGTGGGCACGAATTCGTGAATGGAAATGTACGTTGCGGCGGTGGCGGCAGCTATCGCTCCTTCTCTCTCGCGCGGTCTTTCGTTCGCCCGCTGCTCTCTCTCTCTCTCTCTCTCTCTCTCTCGTAGAGCTCTTTTTCGGCGGAAACAATTTCGAGGCCACGCCAGCCAGTGGCTCTCAGCCGCGTCTATCGCGAATTTGCACGAGCGTTTACCGAATTCTTTCCCCTCGCGGATCGATTCTCCACTTATCGCAGGATACGTGCGATAAATTCAGTTGGCGGAGACATAAGCCGCGATAAGGTCCGATCGAAAGCACGGGTAGAGGTGCGAAAGCGGAAAATGCAGAATAACAGAAGCGTCGAGACTGGAAAACGGGACGTGACCTTGTCGTCGGCTGGCTGTGGGAAAGAAGAAGCGGGAGCGGTGGCAAAACAAAAAGCAAAAGCAAAAACAAAGCGTAAACAAAGCAAAAATAAAGCAAGCTCTGGGTAGGCGCAGGTCCGTGCGCGTCGGCGGCGGGGCGAGCAGCAGCGAGAACAGCAGCTGGCATCTCTCTATCTCGTGCGGCGGGCGCACGCACGTGTGCGCGTCTCTCCTCTCTGGATGCCGGTATTGCCGGTATTGCCGGTATCGCCGGTCCGGCGAGCAGCAGTAGGCGGTAGGGGGAGTGCGGGCAGATCGGCAAGCGCTAAGCGAGAATAATAGAGAGCGAAGCGGTCCTGCGTGATGATGATGTGTCTCACCGTTGAGCTTGTCGATGGCCCGGTCGGCGATCGACTGGTCGCAGCAGTCGACGAAGGCGTAGCCGCCGCGCTTCACCAGGATCGTTGTGCAGGCGAGGCTGTGCTCCTGGAAGAGCTGGCGCAGCGTCGCCTCGTTGCAGTCGGACGGCAGGTTGCCCACGTAGAGCTTGGACATGGTGCGGCGGAGGAGCTGCAGCTTGCTAGTCTCGTGGCTCTCGACGTAGGCTTTCTCGGTGCACTGGCTGCTGCTGCTGCTGCTGCTGCTGCTGCTGGGGCCGAGGGCGGGCCCCTTTGAGCGACTCGTTCACGACGCCGGCGACGACACCTTTCGCGAATTCGCACCACGGCACTGAGTACTGCTGCACGCGCGCGGGCTGTGTATCTCGACTCGGCGACGGCAGCCTTATCAACGACTCGGCTCTGTGTGAGTGTATACAAACGCGCGTTCTTTCTTTCTCTCTCTTTCTCTCGGGAGTCGGGAGTCTCGGGGGTTATGCAACTCGGCGACCGACGACACTCGCAGCTCCGTACATTTGACGATTGGTGACGTGCTTCTGCGTCGTCGCTTGTCCTCCCGCTCGTCGCGCTGCAGCTCGCTCTTTTATTTTCGCTCCACGGAGATCGTCGACTGTTTCGGTCCTCTTGCCTTGCGTTGCCTTGCCGCTGCTGCTGCTGCTTCTGCTGCTGCTGCTGCTTGGACGAGCTGCGTGCAGTCGAAAAATCGAAGGGCTGCACTCGGTCTCGCGCTGCGTCCGACTGTTTCGCTGCGGCCGGAGACAGTCCAGCTCTGGCCTCCTCTTTCTCTCTCTTTCTCTCTCCCTGCCTCTCTCTCGCACCGTCTTTCTTTTGTATTCGCTCGTTATGTAGTTGCGCGCGCGAGAAAGAGAGAGAGCTGAGCTAAGCGCTGCTGCTGCGACGACGTCCGATGCAAACTCGTTTCCTCCTGGCTGGCGAAACCTAACCTCTCGCGCTCTTTCTCTCTCACTCTCCCTCTCGGTGGCGTGCGCGCTCGGCTATTTGAACACTCTTTTTTCGCCGCGCCGGGCTATGTGCGAGAGAGAGACCGAGAACGGGGTAGCGGCGACGGCGGCGGCGACGGCGGCGTGTGCATACGCGGACCGCTGCGCTGCTGCGCGCGACGCCCATTGGCCGAGGGCTGCTCACGTGGGCTACCCCCGTGCACGCGGAGGCCCCGCAGCGGCCCATTGGCTGCCCGCTCGCGGCGCGCCTCTGTGCTGCTGCTGCTGCTGCTGCTGCTGCTTGTATGCGCGCTCTCGCTGTTACCTACTTATTCGCGCACGTCGCAATCTGCGCTGCGTGCAGGATATCTACCGGGTGTGCCGATCGCGGCAGCTGCAGCTCTGCGAGGCTCGCTTTTCCCGATAACCTCGCTGGGAAACTCGGCTGGCGCCAGACGGGACAATTTTTGGCAAACGCGCATCAACCTCGAAGCTCGTCGCGCTGCACGCACGCACGCACGCACGCACGCACACAGACACAGCCACGCCGGTATAAGCGCGCACTTTTTCAATACCCTGAATAGGCGAGTAGGAGAGGGAGAGAGGCGCGCGAGTTTGCAAAGGTTCTAGGTATTGTCTCTCCTGCTCTCCTCTCCTGCAGCGGCGATCTACCGGGTGTGTTTCGTCGATGCTCTCCCTCGCGCTTGGCGCGCACTGCGCTCAAAAGCGAGAGAGAAAGAGTTAGTCTATCGTTCCTCAAAGGGGTGACAGCGGACTCGAAACTATGCCACCCTAGACGAACGAGCGAGCGAGTGAGCGAAAGAAAGGAAGAGAAGAATGAGCGAAGCGGGCAAGGAGGGAAAAACCTTGAGAGTCGCGCGCGCGCGCGCGCGGCGGCGGCGGCGTCGTCGTCGTCGTCGTCGTCTCTATTTCAGTACACACACTACACAGTTTCCGGTTTTCGCGCTGCGCCGCTCCCCTGCTCTATACGCTGCCTCTTATTCTTCCTCGGCCTGCCTTTCTTTCGCCGTACTCGCTCTCCTCTCCGCGCTTTTACCTATACCTACTATTATACACAACATCGACGGCGACGCTCGGCGACGCTCGCGATTCGCGCGTGCCGGGAGACGAGAGATGCAGCCTCGCTCCGCTACGCCTACATTCTAGGCCTGATCGTATTTCGCTTGGCTCATCCGAGCGCGGAGGCTGCTCCTCGAGTCCGCAGCGAGCGATTTATCTCCGGCGAGCGATCCAGCGATCTCTCCCGCCGATTGTCCGTCGCGCAGTAGCATCATCAGCTCCAGTCTCGCCGTGCCCAGTCCGCATCTACTAGCTGCGCTGCTGTACCGCTGATTTATGCGGGTCAACGCGCACAGCACGAGGGACGCGACATAAATTCCGCAGGAGAGATACTTACTTAGCCCTGCGCGCGCGATGCCATTCAGAGTGCACTTCCTGAAACAGTGCATGTACGAGTCGGCGCACAATGCCGCGGGAGAAATATATTTTAATTAAATTACGAGGAGCTCGAGTAAGAGAGAGAGCGGAGGGAGAGCATATGAGAGAGCCGCGATGGAGAGGGACACAAAGTGTACAAGGGACCGAAGCGAGAACGATGTCATTTACACTTGTTCTGCACGGCAACCAGTTTGTCAAATTTATACACGGCAATTTGCGCTCGCTTTGTAAATCAACGAGCTTCAAATTGAAAAGTATTCACGCACGCGAGCGCGCGCCGGTAGGCGTGTGAGAAAATCAACTCCGACTCTCCATCAGGAGCCAAGTTATTATGCTACTTACCCATGCCATCGTGCTGCCGCCGCTCCGCAATCTCTCGAGAGCGGCCGCCTCTCCGATGTACGCTAGTTTTTCCATCGGAGATTAGCCTTATCGCTATCGCGCGCGCCTTTTTCGATATCAGCGCTGCTCTTGCGCGCGTTATATATAACGCGAGGGGCCTCGAGTGCCTGCTTCGGCTGGGAAAAGTCAACAGCGAAGAAGTTCAGTAATATTTGAAAAATATTCGGCGATGATGTGTGTATACCGCGTGAACTTTCATGCGTTTCGCGAGGGGATCGAAACGGCTGCAGGCAGTGGCGTTCGCATTGAATGCGTGCCTAAACGCCAATCCCATAGCCAATCGATCGATGGAGGTGCATTCAAGCGTTTCTCCAAATCTCCCCTAACCCTGTGGATTATTATTCTTTTCACTCCGCGTACACATAAAACGTCTTCGACTTCCCCGCGTCTGTATATAGGTTAGTTCAAGGACGCGATGATTCTCTTTTCCTCTAACGGTTTTATTGCGATATGTAGGTAATATTTTTTTCGATACAATACGCACACCTTTTGTCCGCAACCTTATTCGTTACTTTCGCGGATTGTAAATCACAAAGCGTGTCGTCTTCGTAATTTATGTTCCATATAATGATATATCATATCATCACCAACGCGCTAGATCGGCAAAAACAAGTTATAAAAGACAACAATAACACTCACTCTATCAGATGAATATCCCGCACTTTATCAATATTTAAGTTTTACATACATTCGAAAAAATAATACATCATAAAAGTCTCTTCGAAATGGGTTTAAAAACATTTTCATCGTTTTGTTTGAGCATATATTATATGTTGTGTGAAAACATAGTGGTATGAAAATTTGTAGTTAAAAAGATGATGAATTGTTCCATCTTCATGTATGAGTCTAACATTCTTTTTGGTCTCTTGAGCTCTCTCATATTGTAGTTTATATCGAAAGCAAACTTTCCTTTTTTTGTCAACAATATAATTACACATAAATTGAGGTCACGTAGTTGTTTTTAAATCATTCTGGTGTTGAAAATTCACGCAATAAAGCGCTGTCTGCGTATATTGGTATACCCTATGCAAGCATTTCAAACATGTGTCATTTTACCAAAATACAAATTTTGAAAATATAAAGTTGAGGTATTGTGCAGCACCGCAGCTGTACGATTTATCAAGTAGAATCTGATGTAAACGCATAATTTTCAGGAAAAAAACGTCACTTTACTTGTTTTGCCAGGAAGCTATGTTTGTAGCATTATTATCGTTTCATAAAAAATACAGCTACATCACTCAATAAGAGACTGAATAACGGTGACGAATCTAAATCGAACAATCAACCGCCACAGATTTGAATTTCAAATAGGAAGCTCTCGAATAGACGAATACTATTTTCCCATAGGCTTCTCCGCGTGCAACTCGATAAAAAATGCCACTCTTTACAAATATTTTTTCGGACCAAACTTGAAACGCATCGGCAAAAAAACCGCCGGGGCTGCACTTCCTCGACAAAAAAAAACAAGGGGAAAAAATGCGCACGATCCATAACTAATGAGGGTGGCGGGCAACAACAAAAGCCCGAGAGGGAGAGGGACTAACCCGGAATATCAAGCAAATTTTTCGACCTTGGAAAAAATCAATAAATCATCGCGTCGCGAGCGGTGCGTATATGTATACTATAGAGAGAGAGAGAGAGAGAGAGAGAGAGAGAGAGAGAGTATACGCGCGGCTGTGGCTTATGCTTCGCGTCGGTCGGTAATCAAGACTTAGGCGGGCCCTTACTTGCCTGCGCAGCAGCTGTTCTTCCCGCGCGCCTGTGCATGTGTGCCGGTGTGCGTTATAAGTATACTTACTTACTAGCCGACGAAATTTCGTCCCGCATCTGTCGCTAGAGCAGCCTTTTTTCAGGTGAAAAATTTGCAAGGCTATTCAGAATCTTCGAATGGGACGAGGACCTTCGAACTTCGCGGCGCACAATGAGCGAAGTTCGAGCCTCGACGGACTAATTTATTCATTCGCGCGCATATTTATCCGCTGCCTCTTGTTATACTTTTAATCGCAACGAAATTGCACTAGGCCGTTGTAGGACGATAAAGCATCGTCGGCATCTGCAGGCTATTCGCCGGCTCCTATATCATATTATACAGTATCACGATGCACAAGCGAGATAGAGAGAAGAGACCGCGGATAACCCGCATTTATCGAGTGTTTGCCCAAACAATTACAGGCGGCTGAGCATAGTAGGAGAAAGCCGTGTCATAAATTTCTCGGGGCAGCACGCGCGCGCGCGCGCGCTCTAGCATATAGGTATATGGGCCATGTGCAGAAGCTACAACGACGTGTGTGCTCGGCGTTCTAAGCAGCGCGAACGCGAAACTAAAAAAAGAAGCGTAGGAAGCGAAAGGCGAGAAAGTAGCAGCAGCAGCAGCCACGCACGCGGCCTGTATATGTTACACGCATACGCGCGCAGAAATTTATTGCGCCAGGAAATTATACGCAGCAGGCGAAGGCAAAGTTTTGGGAGAAATTTTTCTGTCTAGCTCGGTGTTAGGCTCGCCGCTGCACTGACGGCCTAATGAACAGTTGGTTCTCTTATTGGATGTTGTGTACACGAGTGTGTGTGTGTGTGTGTAGTAGGTGCGCGCACCGCCGCTCTCTCTCTCTCTCTCTCTCTCTCTCTCTCGTTATATTACGGTAGCAGAGCGCAGCTGGCTCGTCGCTCGCCCCCTTCCTAATCCCTTTCTCGCTCGCTCGCTCGCTCGTACGCGCGCACACACTCTCTATCCGCAGCCCTCTATCTTGCTCGCTCCCTCGCCCTATAACGCGCGAGCGGGCCCTTTTCCCCGCGGTCTAGTGGATGGAGACTAGGAGCGGAGTTGGTCTAGTCCAATACCGACAGAATGTTGATGACGCGAATTTGATTATTATGCGCTATACGGGCGTTTAGTCTGCCTTCGAATTAGGCGATCGATAGAGATTGATTTCGCTTTTGGGAGAGCTCGTGTAGAGAGGCACTCGAGAGAATGTTCGTTGAATTTGCTCCGTATGGATCATCATAGATTTTTATGCAGCGTGTGTTTGCCGTTCGGATGAAAGAAATTTTTGACGAGATGACGAGCTATGCGTATAGAGTTTGGGAACTATGACTCTATTAATATTTTATAAGCTGCAGCACTAGCCTTGTACACTGGGCCAAGGTCCTTGAGATATTCAGCTTTTTCAACGATGCGCGATATATTTTTTGTCTATAGTATTTATGTTTGCTAAAAAGATATACATATACTTTGCGCGTTGAATAGGCTCAACAAGAGCCTATGTATCGGACGACGAACTATACGAACTATACGGGCGCTGGGCTTTTCATTAGCGAGTCAGTTCCCAGATCCTAGTCAAGACCCGTTTGATTATAGAGATGTACACACATCATCTCCATGTTAATATCTGTTGTAATATGCGAATCGCCAACATAACTGTATAACATTGATGAGTCATTCTTTGCGAGGAGCTCCGACGAAAGTCAATATCAAAATTCAAATTCCGCGCAACAATATGACTATAATATTGTGGCGCGAAATTCGAATACTCAATTGGCCTTTGGACCGACCCTCAGAAGAAAAACCGTTCGTAATTCGAGCAAGAGATGCGACAAAGGTATAAAGGGGGCCATCATCACACGACTATCACGCCAGAACACATAACTCATCCGGCGAGTATATAGCCATAAAACTCGTCGTCAATGCCTAGAGATATCAGGAGAAATAAAAGCGTCGATTCGGATTAATAGACTGAGAAAAACAAACTCGGAGGTGCAATAGTTGGTATTCGCGCGATAGAGAAGAAGTCGAAGAAGAGGACGGTGGCTTTCAATCGAATTTTTTCATCCCCGCACCCCTGCAGAAAAAGAGAGGAGGTCTACGCGTATCTATAAGCCCGGGTGTGCAGCTGCGACCGTTACGACGGTGACGCTCGCACGCACGCGTATCCGCATATTGGCTGGAGATTTGTATATATATTATGTTCGAAGAGCGCATCCGCAGAAGAGAGATTCGCCGGCATCGGTGCTGAGAGAGAGAGAGAGAGAGAGAGAGAGAGAGAAAGAGAGAGAATAAGAAGAGCCGCGTGCGCGCGTTGATGCAGCCGGTGAAATCAGAGGAAAAAAAGCTTTGCCGCCGCGTGCTCGGGACACAAAGGGAAGGGATCGGAGGATCCGGGCGCGATGCGACGAATTTCGTCGAGGGGCCGCCCGTCTATTGCTTCCTGCGGCCTGCGCTTGTAACCTCTTTCTCTCTCTCTCTCTCTCTCTCTCTCTCTCTCTGTGTCGCCGCGTTCAAGGATACATCACCTATATGTATACACGCACTCTCGCGAACAACGCGGCACTCTGTCCTTCTACTTGCGCGCCTTTTTGCTCTATAATGTAGCTCTCTGTGTATAGTTCTATACCCACTCTCGAAATTTACCGTCGAGTAGGAAGTATCGAGTTTTAATAGTAGACTACGTCGAGCTTTTTCTTTTGTGTGTCTTTTTTTACTTTTCTTTCGCTGTGATGAGAACGTATACAACGTATATTCGCGCGTGCTTGATTTCGATTTTGTTTGAGAAGATCATTCCACGATCTCGCTCATTTTATGCTTTAAAAAGTAATAATCAGCCAACATTTTTTAAATATACTTCGGCTTCTGATGTTCTTGGATAAATAAATCAAGCTGTGCTATACTTATCCTCAACTCTTCTCCACTCCATCCATAATCTGCTCGGCCTCTTTACCATCTTCCGCTTCTGTAGCCTGAGAGGACGAAATAGAATGCTTTAGCCGGTACGACTGTACCTACACCAACAATAAGCCTTTAAAAAAAAAAAAAAAAAATGGAACGAAAAGAAATCATTTGGCGTGTGTACAGCATCATACAGTGGGTTCGTGCCAGGTTTTATTATTAGGTTTTTATTACCGCCTTCTGTCATTTTATAAGCGCTCGTTCGCCAAACCCTCTCTGGCTGTATACTCTTCATGGCATAGGTATTAAGTATTTATATTTTATTTTTCTGTTTACTCGCTTACAGCGTCGTCATTCTATCCCGCAGTATTTTTCTTATTTCTTGCGATAAATAATCGAGGAAATAATTTTTATATATGAAACATTTGAAAATCAAAATAGTTCGCACGATTCATATGGTTCCATTTATAAAAAAGGGAATTCAGCGTAACACAATTCAGTTATTGTACAATAAGAATCAATTTTTTCGTAATATTTTTACAACTTTAATTTACAATTTAAAATCATGTAAAGTTTAAGTCTAGTACTTATACTTTGATTTTAAAAGCTACATCGGTTTGGATATTGTAAATATTTGCATGGATTGGTAACTACTGCTTTTGTCATCTAGTAAAGCTTGATTTTTAAACGATATACGATTTCATAATATAATTTCAATGAAATCATTTCACAAATATTATCCTCATTCATTCATTCATTCATTCATTCATTAAAAAAAAAAAATATGGGTGTATAATTATTGACACAAAATGAATTATAAATAAAACCGTAAATAAATTAGGAATACAACTTTTAAAATTATTTTATCATAAAAAGATGTTTTGTCTTTCAAAAAACAGCCTACCCTCCAATCCTATACCAACCGTCAATGCAGTTTAGAATTGCGCTTAGCATAGATGGCGCCTCACAGCAGGCTCTAATCCCAGATTATTCGCGCAGATTCTGCCAGATTCCTGTATTTCATTTTTTCACTTTTATTTCTCACAATATATAGTTTATTCTGACAATGGTCAAAATCATGTATTTTTCAACATACGCTTTTCGGACAATGTTGCGAAAATGAAATGAGTAATGTGATTAAAAATGAGAAAACGTTTGCTTATTAGCATTTTTAAGATTTTTATATCAACACACACCTATTATTTTTTTTTATGTTGTTTCGTAGAACACGTTTGCTATTTTATTAGTCAACGTACATGCCAATTAAATAGATGTATATTTTCGAAAAAAATATGTCAATTTTCAAATATTATTGAAAGTATCAACGACACCACCGGACCATGTCCTTATAATATTATGGAATTTAGTGTCAATTTATTATTTACTATGTGCTTTAAAATATTGTAATATCAAAATAAATAAGGTTTTAGTTGAAGAAAACACAATAGTAAAAAATACAGTATACATATATAGTAGTAAATATTTATACAATAGTAAAAAATAGACAAACTACTTTGACCAACACTTTGATAATAGCATGATGTTCTTAACAAAAACATTAATAGCCAATTCGTTAGTCAAAGAATCGTTGACGTCTTTATCAGGATCATCGAGTCTTCTTTATGATACGGCTTCCCAACAATGATCGTTTTAAATTAACGCACGCACAACATAAATTTATAGCGGTCGATGAAAATGGGAATTCTTATGTATAAGAGCGCATATTATTGTAGTAAAAATAATACTTTATAGATTTCAACGAGTAACATTTCGGCTGTGTATCATTACTAATTCTAACTGATTGTCCAAGTGGCGTAGCGCTCTACGCTAGCAGAACCGTGAGAAAGTAAGCAATTTAATTGTTGATACTAGCATAGCATAGAGAAGAAGAAATTCGTCGCACAAAAGGTGAGAGGCAATGGTAAAAAGGTCCTTCGCGAGTTTATCTCGTAATCTTGCATATGCGTATGTAAAACGCCATTCTTACGCAGAGTGCTCGAACGCTTATAGTCGCTTAACATGCAGAGAGTACCTGCACCGGCCATATATGGGTGTACGCACGTCGCACGTGCGTACGCGTATATATATAGTCGACTTGCATGCGCGCTCTGCCCTCAAGGGGCAGGTTCTGGTTCCGCGAGCGCGGGACGCATACACCTAAGTATATGTAGTACGTGTATGCTGCACGTGTACACGCATACACCCAGAAGCGTGCAAAAGCGCTGCGTAAAAATGGCGACTTGCGTGCAGGGCTGTGCGAATTTTCGCTCTTCATTTTGGCGATTTTTTGAAAGTGCCAAACACAGTTTCACTGCAAGTGATGAACCTCATCCTCGCATACGGGTGTAGTTGAATTCCCAAGAAACATGTTTTTGTTCTTGAAAATGTATCGATCATGATGAGAGCTTGAGTTGATCACTTAATCTGCGAGTATTTAGAGTAGTTAGATAACAAATGTCAGCATTACTTTTATCCCTAAGACATACAAGTACCTATAACCGTTGTAAATATCAACCCAAAAGTCAATCGGAATTTTCAAATAAAAGATTTATTCGAGTGATCGCGAAGAACGAAGAACAGTGAAAAATTCTTAGATAATAACATTACTGATGCATATGTTTACAATTTTTGGAAATTGAATGTACAGATTACAATACAATTACAATTATAGAATACAATTGTCAATAGTAAACATTATATATAAGTATATAATATGTTTGAGTTCTTTTTGATGCCCTTTAATTGTGTTATTATATTAAAATGTTTTAATTACGAAATGGATATCCATGGTGCAAGGAATGAAGTTGAAAAAGACAAACGTTGGCCATCGCAGAGACGCGATACTTAAACCGTTTTCCAATTAATGCAATGTAGCTCGAAATCTTCATCGTGATTCGCGTTGCGATCTGTACAACATCGAACAGAAGAAGTTTGTTCGTGAAGCCATCCAACACCGACGTCACCGACAACGTGACGACAGAGTACCAGAGTACAGTGAAAACATCGATCGAAATATCTCATCCCAAAATCGCTCCCATAGCCCTCGCTCACACACTTACGCGCAACCTGCTCTGCATCCGCAAGAAACGTCGCTTCCGCGTTCCGACGACCGGTTCCTGCGCGATTGGTCGCGAGCAGCGAACGGCAGGCCAGTTTTCCCTCTCTTTCTCATTCTTTCTCATTCCCTCGGCCTCGTACGAGAGCGCGGCATTTAGGCCAGTTACATCCTAGCTAGCTCGAGTTATAGGCTGCAAGAGTCGGCATTTGCGCGCGCCGGCTGCGTGTATGCAATTTCCCCTCCGTGCAGTTTTTTCGCGCTGGCCCCCTCCCGGCCGGCGTTGCGCCGCGCGATTGGCGAGAATGGCGAGCCGGTCCGAAGATTCGCAGGCGCAACTTTCGCTCGGCGGGTCCCCACCTCGCCCGCGCGGTGGGAGGCAATGCACTTTGCTTTGCACACCCGAGCGGAGCACGTGCTCCCGCTGCATCCGACATTTGTACGCGCTTTGCCATGGCGCGCGTGCTCGCGAATCTGCTCTCTGCTTTCGAGCTTTCGCGGATTCGCCCTCGGTGTCGACGGTCCCATGTCGATGTTTCTTTTCCGTAAAAAGTATCAGAGAAGAGTCACGATGACGGTCTTTATATTATAAAACAATTCAGGTTGAGGAATTCGAGCTGGAAGCGTAACTATATTGTAATACGTTTCAATGATTGTGACATTGTTCAATGAATACTGGATTTGCAGATTGAATCGAGAAAAGCAGTTATAGCACTGCGCTCTATTCTCAACCATGTCCCAAAACAAGGCGGTTTTGGCATAGGTAAAACGCCGCTATATCTGCACTCTGCGCGCCCATATTAGTGATGGAGGAAGGGAAGAAGGCAGTGAATCTTTTTTCCGCAAGGGCATTTTTTATAATCATGACCTATTGAATAAAATCTAAAAGATTCAGGAATACATTCGTCATGATATTATTATTAATTTAGTTTGGCTCAATGTTGTTGAAATTATACAATATTATCTCTATATTAATGTCAGAGATAATAATACAATAACTACATTCATATATTTATATCTATATCAGTTTGAACAACGGCAGAAAAAGAAACCTGCATGGATACGACTATCTGCAACTACGATTTTTCGTGCGTACAGTATACGAGCTCTGCAGTGACGTATAGCTGCGCACAGCTAGTTGTGGAAAATGAGAGTTTCCCCTTCGCTGTGTGTGCCTAGCCATCACGTCTTCCTCGAACACATTGCGATATGCCATGGGATAAACCCGCACGTTCGATCTCCCCCTTATACTTGTACGCACGTACACTGCGCTGCTCGCGAGTCTCTCGAGGGGGAAATGCGCGCTGCGATGCCGAGCTTTCCACTGTGCGAGCAGCCGGGCACACGGCACCCCAGTTTTCCACCCCCGAAAGCCTCGCGCAGCTCGCTCTCTCTCTCTCTCTCTCTCTCTCTCTCCTTATGCCGGCTATTTGAGGTGCGGCGCTCTTACACGAGCATCGATCGACGCTCTGCTGATGCTGTCTCCCTGCATTTAATTACTGCTGTGTGCAGCTGCTTATACAGACCCACGCGTCGATAGTGCACACAATGGCCGATAATGCGTGACTTCTTGCAACGAAACGTGCTCGAAAACTTTCTTTCTCGTTTAGCCAGAGCTACTCATCTTATACTTGGATCATAGAATTTTGCGCATATATAGCTTTTGTTAATTTTTATCGTTTGAGTTGTCACCGGCTGTTATATCAAAAAGCATGTTTCGCTTCGCGGTCCAACGGTTCACCAGTGCGCATAGATATGCACATTCAAATTAAGTTTCATTTAGACTCCCAACAGTGTTTTTAAAATAACAATGTTTGGTACATAAGTGACGATCGACATTCCGTCCTGTTAATATAACAAAATTATACACCCCAATTGTTATCGCATATTTTCGCAACTTTCACTTTTTGAGGATAGGAGTTCAAGCATACAGAGATAATTGCATGGTAAAATGAACAGCCAATCATAGAACTAATGTTATAATATACCGTGTCGTTTTGAGAGTAGGATTTTATATAGGAGAACATCAGCAAAGTATTATTAATGAACAGTTGAAATAATAGAATCATTATAATTAAGTTGATTACTTATACCCTGGTAGGAGAATTAGCTAATTCGTGTCGAAATTAGCTTTAATAAATATGATGATAGCAATTTTTGTAAGCATAAAATAAATCGCTAATATATGAGGAATTCGCTATACAAAAAAAACACACATCTTTGTTCCAGAAAACAGTGTACGTTTGAAACCATAAAAAACAAATTCCAATACGCAAAAAGTGTCTTGTAAGTTCAACGAAAACTTAGCCATATTTGTTCATACATTAGCAAAAGTGTAAAAAAGGTTCAACTTAATTTACTCGACTTAAAAAAACATCCTCAAATATTCACGATTTTTCCGATATTCGCCAATTGATTTAGCAGCCTTTAACGATTTTTTTCAAATCGAAGCTCTTCGGATCCCGTACTTTCAATCTAGTACTATAAATTTTCCATTTACACCTTCAGAGATTAAGTACGTGCCGTTGGAACATGGCTGGTTTTCGTTGAAATTGAGTGGCCGAGAAAGCAGTGTCACAGGGCACTTTTTGCGAGTGCCCCAACCTTTTTTCACTTCTTTCTGGGACAAAGGTTCATTATTTTGCTGCTATTAATTCATAATGATGACATCTAAAATCTTCTTAGGCTCAATCGTGATATATTATACCATCAGCATCAAATATTACAGCTTAGGTATACCTCTTGCAATATGAAATGATCATGCAGAATAATAAAAATTATATTTTGTGAATTAACTATTGCACTGGGCATCTGATGGAGATACTATTATTTTACCATAGATGATGACTACTCAACAACATAGGTACCTAGAAAGCTTTTATTTATCTTTAGTCAATAAATATTTTTAGAACAAATAACTGCTATAAGTATAATCATACTGGGAGTAACTTAAAAAAAACTCGTAAAATAATTGTTATATTTATATATGCGCAGAAGACTATTTTATAGGTATAAGTATAAATGTTTGATTCGGCTCGCGTCAATTTTTTCTACTGCAAAGGTTCATGGCTATGGATAAACTAATATCTATGTATGTGAAAAATTGAAATATTATAAAAGCTAGCTTCAATATAAAAATGTATAACAAAATTGTACAATGCGTTCATTATAGTCAGATTATAATATAGGTATCTATTTATGGATAGTGACTGCTTTTGCCTTTTTTAAATGAAAGAACTTATTATTATTCAGAATTTAGAATAAACAATTTCGAAAATTTTACGGACAAATTCAAATAAGACATATCCTGTTTTCGATATATGAATATGATCTATAATCATTCTTGATCGTGAAGGAATGATCCCTTATCTTACAGAACAATGTATCTTAGTTCTGTGACTATTGTGTTTCAATACACAAATCAGTTGGTACAGAACCGCTCCGAACTTGCAACACGTTTGTATTTTGCCAAGCCGACCCACACCGATAGCGATGCAGAACAAATTGCAAATTACCGCGAAAATCGAAGAAAACGGCGAAAGAAGACGCGGGAGCGCGCGCGCGCGCGCGTGGAAAGAGGGAGAGTTTTTCGGGGCTCGCCGCGCTCGCGGAGGGTGAGTCACCCCTCGCGTCGTCCTCGGCCGGCTGCACCACGCCCATCGAAGCCAAGATGGCCGCGGAGCCGGCGACTGCGACCAATTACATTTCGCCGGCCGCGTTTGTACTGAGAAAATGTAGGTACGCATTGCCTACGCACCCCTGATTACGATTTCAGCGCGCGATTTGTTTGAACTTGCGCCGCGCGCTCGCAAGCCAGCGAGCAGAGCATAGCTTTCTCTCGCGCTCTAGTTCTCCCTCTGAATTTTTTCTCTCTCCCTCTCGTCTATTTCGCTTTGTCCGCTTGTCTAGCTGCTCTATGAGCGCCTTTGTTGCGCGCATTTCTTCCACCTCCCCCCGGCCGGCTTTTTTCTTTTTTCTTTTTTCCCTTTCAATGGGTGCAGCAATTTTCTCGGCTACTCTTTATAAATATGTCATTTTTCACGGGAATCGTGTGTTGCGCGAAACAGTCGGCTATGCGATTACGTGTCTTGTGTGTGGAGCAGACTAATTGAGTTCTTATTCATGACTCTACACACTGTTGAGAAGACATATCAACGGAAGCTGCATTTGTATGTTCAATTAGGCACGCTTGCGGATGTGCCGCTCGAGTTTATCGTTTAAATTTTCCGCGCAGATCGTAGTCCATGCATAATACAGGCAAACGAACGATTCCTGAAAGAGCGGTGGCTTGCAGTGGCATTCGATAGTTACTCACACGCGTAAAATACCCAAATAAACGACCAAATGAACTTGGCTTCTTGAACTTCCTGGGCTTACATAACGAAAGCTTGTATTCGTTTTTCATGTTCACTGTTACTCTGATCCCGCAGCAATTTCTTTCGTGGCACAATCCCATAGCTCGGCCTTGAATCAAATCGACGAGCCGTACCGATCGGTTCTCTCGCATACCCGGAAGTATAGCCCTCGTGTGCGAGAGATGCCTAGTTTCTTTGTCGTAAAGAGGATTGACTGGCCCGAGCCGAGGGAGCGAGTTCTGAATGGCGAATAAGAGGACCATGAAAACAGCCAGAGGGGACGAGAGAAAGAGAGAGAGAGAGAGAGAGAGAGAGAGAGAGAGCTACCGCTGCTATACTGCCAACTCGGCCTCTCTGTGTGGTTTTATAATATGAAAAATTCGTTACGAATGTATACGACTGGATGGATGCTCGCATTGTGCCCTTTGCGGAAATTTCACGCTGGAATTTTCGGAGGAAACTATCAAAACAAGTCGTAAATATATGTACCAATTAAACATAAATTTTCTTCTTATCTAAAATGCGAGAAGTTCTGACAAGTTTTAAATTTTCTAAAATATTTTCATTAGAGTGGAAAGAACATATAGATCTAGTTAAAGTTTCGAATAACTGTCGATTCTTTAATATCTTAGCGGATTCGAGTTAATTGTAAAAGGCAGGACATTCTAAATTTACAATTATTAATTTTAATAGACACACACACACACACACACACACACATTCGTTTTAGCAAGTTAAATTATAATTTATCTATTTATACATCCGTCGAGATAAATCATAATAAAAAATGTCAGTTGTCGGAGCCATCGCGGCCTCGCGTGATTTAGAAATAAATTCAAAGAAATATCGCGCACTTATATTCACGAAAAGAATATAAAAACGCCCCGTCCTGAAAGGGTTTCTCTTTCAGTCATTCATGGGGTCGTTACCCCTTCCGAATTTGGGTCAGCCGTTTCTGTATATTATAATCCTGCGCAGTCTACGATGGGAAAAAGTTCGAGCCAATTGAGATCGCGGGCGCCCGCGTATATTCGTTTCAGTTGCGCTTTGTACTTATTCCCTTTTTCTATTCTCACACTTTTCACCATGAGTTTCGCTGAACAGAAGGATGCAAAAAATACTTCATTATTGATTTAATGTCTTTATCAATGAAACCGTCGCTTATATATGTATATAATACGCCACATTAAACACGCAATTACACTGGTAATTCAGTAATTCTTTTTATGCAGGGGCCTTTGAAGTCTCACGATTTATTTCCTCAAATTTATCGATTCAGCCTAAAAACGTTCAAAAAAACATCACTATATTTGGACTATAGAAAAAACGTCGCCCAGTATGGAACGTATTGAATTTGTTTTCTGTACGCAGTTTCTCTTCGACCTAAAAGCACTTGCAAGCTAAACAAGGCTAACTCCGGACTTTTCGAAAGTTTAAACTCTAAACTAAACCTCTGTGATGGTAAAAGCCATATTGAACTTACCTAATAGGTGTCTGCCAAGAAGCGGAAATTTTTGGCAGAATAAAACTTTTCAAGCAACTTTCTCTTCTTTTGCTCGAGTAACACCCGGCCTTGAAATACAACTTTTAAAACGTCAAAAACTATATTTATTTACCGGACTTATATACCGGGCGCAAGTGTCGTCATCACACGTGAGAAGCTAGAAACTATAAAAACAGTCCGTACAAAGTAGCATTCCGTACTAGGCGCGTCTCCGCCATAATTTGTAAAGACCGAGGCCTTGAATGAACTTTGGCAAAAGTTTGTGTAAGTAAGTTGCGTACCTTCACAACGTTCAACTCAACAGGGGATACTCGCACATAAACTTAGCTTAAAAGTTTCAAATGTTCCCTGGACTTTCCCTGGTTTTTATGGAAAGAACATCTGGCGACGGATTAAGCAGTAAGACATAGGCACATCCTCGGGCGCATCGACAGGGACAGCGCTGGGTTTTATTGCAGGGCCTTTACAGGGCCCAAACGGAGCGTTGTGCTGCGCATCGTCTGGTCGGCAGCTTCTACGATGGCAACGTCAGTCTGGTTGAGCCTGCGCTAGTGAGCGCATCGTATTTTTGGAGAAGAATCCAAGAGAGCAGATATACGTTGATATTGTCGGGTTACCGTGTAAAATATTGGGATCACGGAATTATACATTTTGCATTGAAATGCCTTGTGTTCTTATTTCTGCACTAAAATAAGTCGTCATCTAACACAAAATAAGGTTGTTTCGTTTGCAATTAAAGAAATTTAATTTTTAATCGTCAAGCTAAAATAACTGACTGCAATGAAGAAACAGATCAATATATCAGCCGTTTCCTTGTACCTATTTCAATAATTATGACAGCACAATTTACGCTCCTTATAATAACGTAAATTAAAATTGCCTTCACGCCAGTGAAACTATTTTGATTATTGATAACTTCGCGGGCAGAATCGTCCGATCGAGTTAACCAAATCCTTGGAGGGTGCTGAAATCCCCTTTCGGTGAACGCATCTCCAGCACGCGCACACCCACACACATAGTCGACCCCATAGCAGATTTTCTCAGATGACGCTCCCTGCTAGCATCGCTGTTTTTGAACAGGGTTTCCTAAGCCAAATATCTGTTTTCGAAGTAGTAGGAAACTTTTTTCATTCGATATTATATCCAACTACAGATCAGCAAAACGAATTTGAAAATTGAAGGAATTGTTTAAAAGAAAAAAAAGTCTAATCCAACAAAGTTCTCCTATGAAAGAATGCACGTATGGATATCGAATGTTTTAATAAGTAGTAATAAATAGTTTTAATAATTGTAGGTTAGTTCATGATTTCATAATTTTTAGCAATTTAGTCGTTACGAGTGTATTTAGCCATATTGTAGCGAGTATCTCGCTCGACCTCTTTAAACAAAAATTTGAAGCTTACTTATGCACCAAATATTTTAATTTTAGAAACACTGTTCCGAGACGACCCTTTATAACTTAATTTTGAAAGTGTGGACCGCTATAGAGCGATATCAATTATCAAAACGAAGCAGTTTTGGACTGGCTCTTTATGTATATCTATACTTTTCCATTTCTCTTATAACAATATGTGTGCCGAGTTTAGATATAGCGGTGTGACAACTCATTTTTTGACCTGTTGTGTCTAGATAAACGATTTACTTTCTTAATGTCAACTTTGTCCTCTTTGTTTGCCAACCTCAAGTTAAAAAACAAATATCTATAGGTGTAGTAAATCACGTATTTTAATATATAAATCGTCACGTCAATTTAATTATGTTAATAGGTGTCTTAAGTTGTGGTAAAACGGAGCTGTGACATAATTATGTAAACTTGAGGAAACTCATTGGACTTTTTACAATACGACCTCTAAAAAAATTGAAATCACAAACACATAAACGATATCCCGGCGCACTACTTGCCGCTTCCTTATACTTGCCCTTCTCGAAGCTCAGTACATTTTCCATCACTTTTCCTCACGTTGTCAGCTATCGCGCCCATGTTACATCCCTAAATCGTCTCCTCTCCTTCTCTCTATCTCTCTTCTCGTTTCTCAAGGGGTTGCTAATGGCAACGCGGGGACGAAATTGCGTTTGCCGGGTGACCCGTGGGGGCTGATCTCGAACGCGCGGGAGGCAAGAACCCCCCCCCCCCCTCTTCACCTCTCACAGGACCTCGAGACGCGGGAAGTCCTCGACTTTTCGTTTCGCGCGAGTCTGTACATAAGTATTGGCTTGGGGCTCCTCATTAGCCACGATTCCATCGAAATGCGAAGCATCGCTTCGATTAACGTTGATCGGAGATGACGGTAGGCTAGTGCGAGCGTAGCTGTTGTTAAGTTTTTTTTCTTTTTTTTTTTATATTATAGCCTTTTCAAGTCCTCTCGAAGAGTCTTATACGGCTCTTCCCTCTGCCCGATACCATACAATGGTACCGGCCAGAGAGGCTCCCTATAGTCGCGGTGCATGTGCATCACATCGGAATGTAGTGCGCATGCATCTCGACTGGCCCTACAGTTTAATTACACAGTGCGAAACTGTATACAGTGGGATCCGAACCACTGGAGCTTTGATGTTATAAGACACTTATGTATATAACATACAAACGCATGTAAACATAGAGGTGTCCCGATGTCAGAAATTGTTAAGTTGCTCTTAATCGTACTCATCAACTGGCATTTAAATATTTGAAATTATTTTTTTAAACACAATTCGTTCTTTACAAATACATATTGTTTTCATACTTTTAACTTTGCGAGTCTTAAGTTTATGCAATAAATTTGTTGACCTTTATAATGAGTTGTTCATTTCTCAACCATATACAATTGCAAACAATAATTCTTATAAATGCTATACGAATTATGTAGCAATATCATTTTCAAGATAAAGTTAACGGTAAAAGATTTTTTCAACAAAAATTTAAAAATCTTCTACATACATATAATTATTAACATATTATTTTTCATTATTCATTTATTTGATTATTAAATATATATAACATTTACTCTATTAATTATTTTGGAATCATAATAATATTACGACAATTTATTAAAAATAAGGGCCAAAAAGTTGTTTCTATTAAATTACTTATAGGTTCAATAATAACAATGACACAAACTCAGGCATTTAATCGATTTTTTGTTGTCTTAATATTACAATTTTGGTATTAACGTTTAAGATCAGAGTAATGGAACATCAAGACTCTGGCCTAAAAATTTGCGTTAAGTTATAAGGAAATAATTTTGATTTGCAAACATATTTTTATTGATCTTTGCTATTTTTATAGATAATATAGCGCCTGTCTTAACTACGTACCATAATTTATAATACGATGGAAGAAATTATGCAGATAAATGAATCTAAAAGCAGCTTAGAGGATAAATTATGGATACTATTATTTAAATTTATAAATTTAAATATAAATTGTTCTACGTTGTCCTACTCTCTACTCTAATAAAAATCACATGGTAATCATTATGTTATTCCACTCTGATTGGCTTTTTATGTTACCGCGCTTGATCTCTATATGAATGCATCAATTTCTCACGTCAAAAAGTGAGATTAAAAAAATTTGACAACAAGGGTGTATTTCGTTATTATACCGCGATCGAGATTATTGACCATATATAAAATCAAAAATATCTCGATAGATCAGAACAAAGCAGTTTTAGACTGGCCTCTTAAATAGGCCAGTCACTGGTTGTCTTACGCGCGCGACAACCAGCACTTATTTAAACTTTCCGAGCTAGTCTCTGGTTAGCGAAGATAAGTGGCGCATTGGCACTTTTCCACTTCCTTCATTGCTATCTGTGAGCCCATCAGTGCATATACAGCGGTTTATCGCCTGCGTCAAAACTACCTTTTGTTGGGCCTACTGCTTGGGACGCTCGCTCGCATGCTATAACTGCCTGAGTCATCATGGCTTAATTATGTCGTTAGAAATTATTTGTTCTATCGGAATTTTCTATCCAAATCAGCTAGCATTGCAGCATTTTCACAGCAATACAAAATGGCGCATCAACGGTGCCTACGATACGTTATCCGCCATGTGCGGATGTCTTTGTCTCACATCTTTCATTTTTTTTTTTTCAGAGCGGAAGAACCCCCTCGCAACAATGAGTCTGCGACCCTCGTGCTTCGAATGCACGATGCAACAGGGGTGTAGCCGCGCGCGTATGGGACCATGACGAGGCATCTCTCGCAGCAGTTGGAAAAACTTAGAAAAGCTGGAGCGGAGCGCGACTACTTACTGGCGACATCTGCCAGAGACAAGATGAAGCTACTTGTCAAGGCTGGCAAGAATGCATGCATTAGTATCGACATCGAAAAGCATTCTGAAGGTAAGTCAGGACACTGTATGAAAATACTCGGAAGTTATAATGATAGTAGATAAAGAAACGTGAAACAGGGCCGTATATATACAACTATAGAGAACTACTTTTTATGAAGAACTTTTTGGTTTGTTAAGAAATTACGTTTTAAAGGGCATTCTTAAACTATATAATAAGCCTCGACTTTTATAATATAGGTATGATTTACACGATGAAAACATTTTACAAAAAGAAGTAATTTGTTATAGCAGTTGAGAAAAAGGTATTGCACACCTACATCTATAATTCATAGTAGATACCTATCAGGCAAAAAATATTTGACGTTGTCGAATAACAAGCCGAAGCTTTATTGAAAAAAAAAAAATAAATAAATAAATAAAAGTAAAGCATTCATAAGTTGTCTTTTGTAATGCGTAATATGAAAAACAGTATTACGTACATCGTGCATTTAGTGGGAAATCCACAGGTTCTTTGATTATCTATTATCGACTTCTAAAGCTGATTACCGTAATAAGGATTTATTAATCATATGCCCCTGAATTCATTAACACGAGCGCGCCCCTGCGAAATGATTGGTCGCAGTCGGTTGCTGCAGTTAAAAACGTAACATTCTGACTAGAATTCACAATGCGACAGGTACATGCATACATGCACAAACTCTGTACGCATGTACTCAATTGCATTCAATTTTTTATAATACTATAGTGCCGCTATATCACTTTTTTGCCAATTTTTCATGAATGCTAATATTTTTTATGTAGATTTTGCAATTCCTCGTACCATGAAAGAATCAGATTATTTTGTAGTTTTTGCAAAAACAAAATTAAATCTCCTAGATAACTTATAATTGAAACATTTATACATCCATAATTTATATAATCAGATAATGTATCTATAAGACAGAAAAGTAAGTATTTCTTGTAGCTTATATAACAATTATGAAATAAAATTAAAATTTTTAAGTTTTAAGAAAAGATGTACATTTGGATAGGTTCTGCTTCCGCAAAAGTATACACATTACCGCTATTATGTTCAATCTGCAAACATAAGTAGAATGCACATAGTTTATACACAATCATCCATCAAACTTATAATGATGACGCTAACTGTTTTTCCTGATTTTAGATAACAATTAAAATCAATTATAGTTTCTTACAATAATAACAGAAAGCGTTTCCAAATAATCATCAAAATACACAATAATTGTATATAATAGTGTTAGTATATTAAATACTGAATTTATCGTTTGACGTAAGATTTTGAATGTAAATTCTTCTAATTGATGCTTGAGTAATATATTATTTTTGTTGTTATGTAGAGCAAAACATGATGCATTTAAATTGCCATTCATTTGTCCTGAACCGCGTAACACATATATTTTTCTATATTCTGTACTTTTACGTTGTCAATATCTTGATTTATGATTCACAACAGTACTATGATCTTCACTAAAAAGAAGTTGAAATATATCATCTTCAGCAATTCTATTGGCTTATATAGATCAATTGCTTTGGCAACACGATTTTGTCTCGATTTTTAAAAACTGAGTAAAACATGGATGTTGCACTTTCGCCCACCTATTTATAGGTACGAATATGCGATGCTGATATTTTTATTTGCATATTTCATTTTCAACCTTGAAAAGTTTTTGATAAAAAGTTGGACTACTCTGCTCGATCTTTTGATTCGATTACAGTAAATAGAGGTCCTCCTATTATACTTACAATATATTGAATCCTAATAAAATGCAGTAAACGTTTTCGTCTGATACTAAAAATAGATCTTCGTATATATACGAGTCAGTATAGTGTATTATACTTTTTGAAGGTTATCAATACTGTAGGATCTGTCATAATTTCAAATGAAAGATAAAGATCAAGGATTCATATATTATCGTTTAATATATCATTGATCTCAATAATGTGCACGAATGACCCAATAATATGAAAGGTGCAAGTGATGACTTGAATGCGCCAGCGGCCAGACCAACTATAGTTGGCGACAGCAAACTAGAAATTTTAAGGAATCCATCGAAACAATTAAAGTCTGATATTATTAAAGGTTTACACGAAAAACTTTTTGACAGCATCTTAAAGATCATATAATTAGTCTGTCACAATTAACATACCGAAACAATTGTAAAATCAGCTGAGATTATTTATAATTTCAAATGTTCATGATATATTCAACCACTTACGGATGTTGGCAAAAAAGAAAAGATTAATACGATTGGCATCAAACATTTTTTTTGCGATATAATTTAATGCACATAAATACCGGACAATATTCTCATACCACCACCATCCACCTCTTAAGCTTTCCAGAGTCAGTCGCAGTCTCACTCCTGACATCGCGGGGAGTACACGTATCTCTCCGGCGTAGCAACGGAATATCATCAAAAGCAGTAAGTACTTATTTATAATTACAAAGCGAATTTTTACCCAACATTATTGTGTACAATATTTTATAAACGCGGATTGTCGATTACAGTGGCGTTTGTCGATCGTTAGTGATTCGAAATATTTTTTATTTTCAGTTAATTTTGAAAACCATGAGAGGATTTTTGTATCTCTTGTTGGGTACATTTTTACTAGCGGATAGTGTGCTAACCTACAAGCCGTTGGCGCACATAAAAAATGGCACGTTGGAAGGTACTGTTATGAAAAGTCGGAAAGGAAGAGAATTTTATGGCTTTAGAGGAATACCGTACGCTTTGCCACCTATAAGCGAGCTTCGTTTTCAGGTAAAATATTACAATTACTTTTTGGTTTAAAAAATTCAAGCTGGAAACAATAGAGGTAAGAAAAACAAAATAAAACTTGATTATGTATGCATGGTCATTGGTCATAGACGATGCATGTACTTTATGGCAATAAAGTTTTGCATTTCAATTGTTCAATTCGAACAACGTTTACTTAGGTATATTTTAAAACTGCACGTTCTGCACTTCTAATTTTTAGTCTGATTTTTTATTTTTTTATTTGAGGTTTTTCGACCTGCAGCTAGCAAGTGGCTCAAATATCTCCTATTTCCTGTATACTTACTTTATTATATACGATTTTTTTATAAAAGTGTTATTATAATTATCACAATATCATACTTAACTGTCATTATATTGATCGAATGACGACTAAGATAAACAGGGTTTATTTTAACTTATAGCTAAATAGGTTACGTCGAGAATGCTTTACCAGCTGTGCTCTTGTGTTTTATGAATTCTTCAACTGCGCACATTGATTCCCTGTTCATAAAAATCGCAATAAAGTTTAATTTCTTATTTTTCTATAGGTAGTAGACATAGATTAGTATTATGTTTTGCTTTTCATACTGCAAGTTTTATCTTTACAGAGAGATATAGATCGTGAGTTGTATTATGATGCATTTCGCAATCAAATAGGAATATAACGGAAAAAACATTACGTCTTTATGAAAGAGACGAAAATGCTATGTAGAATTTTTCTCCGTTTTCATCATAAATGACAGACTTTTTAAAATGTATAATATATTCCAAGAGCCGCAAGGAGAATTTTTTCTTTCTCACTGCCTGTGCAATTTCTTTGCATCTAGTTGAAATGCAAACCGAATGGTTTATTATTTTCTCGAGATCTAATTAGCGCTAATGTTTCAGCCTCCGAAAGCGGCTGCCGCCTGGACCGGTGTCCGGTCGGCCAAGGAAGATGCGAACATCTGCACTCAGAGAAACATATACACACACCAGGAGGAAATAGTTGGAATCGAAGATTGCTTGTACCTCAACGTCCACACGCCCAAGCTTCCCGGTAGAAACAAGGAAAATTACGGCGCCTATCCCGTCATGATTTGGTTCCACGGCGGCGGCTGGGTTACCGGAGCAGGACACTCCGAGTTTTATGGGCCTAAATTTTTGCTCGACCATGATGTTATTTTGGTCACCGTTAATTACAGGTATAAATATTCGAAATGCCGCTCATATACGAATGATAGATTCAACTTGAGTAGATATAGAGATAGTCGACACGAAAACTAGTTTTTTCTTCACAATCTACATACGTTATACATCTTTAAAAATACTTTGCAACACTGTCACTCTCGTCGAGATAAAACGTACTATTCGCATGTCTCGGAACTCGGCTTCCAATATTTATCCAACCGAGTTCTTTGATTGCTCACTAATACACTTCAACAACACCTAGACCGCCGCGTAATTTATTCCTAAACCTAATAAGGGAATCGTTTCGGATCCGCTCAGCGCTCTGTATTAATTTCCTGCGTATTAAGGTTGGGGCCGCTCGGATTCCTGAGCACGGAGGACCTCGTCACGCCTGGCAACAACGGCATGAAAGACCAGGCGCAGGCGATCCGCTGGGTCCACGAGAACATCGCCAACTTCGGCGGGGACCCGAATCGCGTGACGCTGTTCGGCGAGAGCGCCGGCGGAGTCGCCGTCCACTATCACATGATTAGTCCCCTGTCAAGAGGTATGTGTGTGCCGTGCCACTACACGTAATTATAATATATGCAGTCCATACGCACTTCGTTCTACGATTTTTTCGCCGAGACTCGCGACTTTTTGTCTTTCGCGATACTGGTTTCGCTTTTCAATTTTGCCTTACAAAAATTAGCATTGCAAATCGACTCACTCGTGTGAAACTGTGCGTATCCGCAGCGTCGTTCGTGGAAACACGCTCGCAAAAAGCTTTGAAAAGCTAGCGCAGAAGTGCACTTTAATCTCATTGTAATATTAAAATTGCTAAGCTACTCGCGCGCTAATTAAGATAATGGAACGAAAACGTTACGATTTACAATCGGATCGGTTTTTTTTTTTCGAAAATTCTCGTTACAATGGAGAGTTAAGAACAAACTTAGATCACAGAAAAATTAGTCGAAATAAATGGATAGTATATTATATCCAAACGTGTTTCTGCTAATCGATTCGAATTTATCCGGATGATAAAACTCTTTTTCAAAACGAGTCTTCGTCGAGTTGTACCTACATGCAAATCAGTAAACCGCTCGCTGTACTCGAACTTGGACATCCGCAGAAACAACTCGTAAAAGAACGCGTAATTAAGACCAGTTTACCAGGTCTCTTTCAGCGCGGCATATCTCAGAGCGGCACGGCCATGTGTCCGTGGGCTCTGACTCGTCCAGGCCTCGCGAGGAAAAAGGCTCAGCGAGTAGCCGAGTTGCTGGGCTGCCCGAAGGACGACTCGCGCAAACTCATAGACTGCCTGCGCACCAAAGACGCCGTCGACATCATCGGCACCGATCGCGCCTTTCAGGTGAGCTCGATTATTGCGCGCATCTGTGCATTGGTTATATATAACTCGGAATAATCCGCGAGTCGAAAAAATTTGCGAGGCACACGTATAAGGAGTGCCGGCCACTTTATGACGCGGCACGCGCATACAGTAGTTTCTCGCCGCTGTGCTAATAATTATCGTACGCGCTGCTTTGAAAACGTGGAATCCACGTAAAAATATACTCACGTGAGATTTCGTACGTATTATATATAATAGTTAATTAATTATGCTGCGCTGGTGCCCGTGCCACGTAGCGTAATCAACGACTTCTCTAGAAACTTTGTACATCGGGTGAGGTGATTTTCTTAAATTAGTATACGATTAGCCTGTACGCGCGCGATTTATCATCTGGATTGAAACGCATTAGAATTATATACTCTTAGCTTCAAACGACAATACCAACCACCGTCTTTGCGAAAACGAGCAAAAAGTTGACGTTTTCTCTTGCATATAAGCGATCGATATACCTACTGCCGAGGAAACCGAGTAGATGTCCAATTAAAAAAAAAAAATAATAATAATAAAAAAACTACTTTCCGCATAAATTCCTATGAAAACAGAACAAACTTTCAATGCGCGTATGATACACGCAGTCAGCACGCTCCGCAACTCATAATTGGTTTGAATTTTCTGCAGTAAATAGTGCAGGATTCTTCGGATAATTTCGTATGCGCTTGTTAAATTCTCATGACGAATAAATCATGTTCCCGCGCCATTACGCTCACGAGCGTCCGACAGATCTTGGTGGAAAAAATTCGCTAAGTGTGTTCCGGAGCTCGAGAACGTAAAACGGAAAAAGCGTAAACAAAAAACCGGCTTATACGTGTATCGAATGGTTTTACTGGTTTATATACGTATAGCGATATCAATCGAGATTACACGCCTTGCGCGCATATATGCTTTCGTTGAAATAGTCAAATAGAGAGCACGTGAATTCCGGAGATGACATGTAGGCTTCGTTGCATTACATATATTATATTCTATTAATAATATTGTACTGATTTTATATCTTCACTCATACTGAAACCCAATCAGCATAACTTTAAACCTGCGTGCCTGGTAGATCTAACCAGTTTCTATTTTTCGTTTCTGCTATATGTACAGACGTTATAATATGTAACGACAACATTTGAATTTGAATTTGTTGCTCTTGAACGTTTAAAGTCAATTATTTTTCTGATTTAGAGTATCGCGTTGCTTGATCTGTAATCTTCGAATTGAATTTCAAAGTGTGCGAAATAGCTCACTGCATTATTTATACGTAAAAATAAATAACGTCACTTAATTGTTAATGAGATAATCATAGTGATAATTATTGATTCTTTTCATAAATATGAATGAGCCCATGATCTAATATGGATATTAAAGTAACGGTTTGCTTATTACTTGAATCATTTAGACTTTAAATTTTACAGCGGATGTAATGAGCTTGTAAGTTAATGAGAAATAATTCAGTAACGTTATAAATAATGCGATATAAAGTGCATTCAATAAAAGCTAACATTTCCTTACCATATAAATTTTTACTACATTTTCAAGGTGAACAAATTTAATGTTTTTCTTATGTCAACGTGTCTTTACGTTCTAAAACAAAGGTATTCCGTAAAATGTCCGCACTCAATCATCACGCGAATGCATCTAGTCATAAGCCATAAAAGCATTGCGAATGGCGTTGAGCAAGAATTTTGATGCACTTCGTTATACGTGAGCAAACCACTCGCTCATTACGCGTGTTAAAGCAAATCCGTGAAATTGACCAAGCATGCAGAAAAGAAAAGTCGCCGTCAGTTGTTTGTTTATAGCGAGGTTAATCCTTAGTTAAATATGCCGGGTGATACATATACATAACTGATACCAATTTCGCACATACGTCAATTAACTAATCCACATCCGCTTAACGTTCAAGTATTGCATGCACGTTCGATGCAGTTCGCTGGAGTCATTGCGAAGAAACTATTTCAACCTTCTTGCAAGAGCTCCGTAAAAACTCTGGCGTCGGATGTAGAGATAGATCGTTACGCGAGAATTATTTATTATTTACTATTATAATCATCCACCAGCTTGTGTACCGCTTATAGACAGTACGGAATACCCGTATAAATTAAGGACATTCTTTTATTGCAAAATCGGATGATGCATGCTCTATGCACTGTTTCGTAAAGTAGCTTTGATTGTGAAGTGTTTATTTATTTGTAAGCCCAGGTCAGTAGGAAGTAGGTATAAGGTAGACATGTATTCACCTTTCTGTTAACATAAGAAGTTAAGAAACGAAAATAATCTGGTTTCGTTGTCGTCGATCAAAAATAAGGTTAAAGCTATCGAATAGCGATTAGAAAATCCTAGAAACTGTGCATGTATTGCGAATGATTTTTTAAGTATACTCGGTGGCCTATACCGATATTAAATATCATATTTTTGCAGTACAACGTTATTGCCACAAACTATAACTGCAGCCAAAGCCACTCATATCAGCCACCTCGAGAAAGTTTGCTTCAGCAAACTAATTACCCGTGACATACTTGTAAAGTCGCCAGTAAATTTCATGTGATCTTCAATTTTATGATAAAATTATTGATAATCTTGCATCATTCGCACTTTCTCTCCCACTCTGTAAAAATATACTCTTTAATGCTTACGGGCAGTTTGCTGTTCTATATATGCAACCTTAATTGGGTCTGGAATTTCAAGACTAATTTTGCAATATTTACAGGTATTTGACTACTGTCCTATGATACCCTTCAGACCTGTTATTGAACCAGATCATCCAGGAGCATTTTTGAAAGAGGATCCAGCTATTTCCTTGAAAAATGGCAAACTTAGTGACATTACTTGGATGACAGGAATCACTTCTCACGAGGGAGCCCTCAGAGTACCTGGCAAGTAAAAAGACAATTAGTAAAGTGAATTATTTAATTCAATATACTGATTAATTTGAAATTTCGCAGGGCTTTACGGATTAAACAATGGCGAATTAATAAAACGTCTGGATAAAGATTTTGAGAATCTTGCACCCACAACTCTTTTATTCGAAGATGCATGTCCACAGCAAAATTACAAAAATGTATCGAAAACGATTCGTGAATTTTATTTTGGTGATAAACCGTTAGACAAGTCCACTAAATATGAAGTTATCAATGTAAGTTTCTTATTTGTATATCACGAATTAATTAATCATGAATGTATAATTTGCAATGAATTTTTTTTTCAAAAGATGTACTCCGATGCCTGGTTCAACTATGCTGCCGACGAAGCTGTACGTGATCACCTGAAGTTGTTCTCCTCGCCGATTTACTACTATTACTTCTCATACAGAGGAAGTTCTTCATTCAGTCGAATTTTCGGTGACCCGACAGAAGATTACGGAGTCTCTCACGCAGACGAATTACAATATCTGTTCCCGGTAGGCGAGCAGCTTTTCCAAGATACTCCACTTAGTAAGGAAGATAACCGAATCATCGACATTGTCACGGCTCTTTGGTACAATTTTGCCAAATCTGGGTAAGTGTAAAAAAGCTATAATATATATATATATATATATATATATATATACACAACATAATTGTATATATAATTGTATATCAGTGATTAAAATATTGTTCATTATATTTGTTTATGATGATGTTTTTATCTTCGATTATTGTTTACAAATTACATTTGTAGATATTTATTGCATATCACGTGATTATTTTATTTAAATTCTATAAGTGTAAAAATTAGGAAACACAATCTGAATTCGCATAATTTACATTTACTAAGTGCATAGAACTTGATGCACTGTACTAACGTGTCAGCGTTTATGACTGTGTCATAGTTACCTGTCTTTTAACTATTTGGGGAGATCGATGTGCCCAGTGCGGATACCCTTAGCTATTTTGGGCATAACTTTTAAACGACGCGATGAATATTCGAATTCGAAATTTCTACATGTTCTCTAGTCCAATTTCTATAATAAGGAAATGGACGGGCGCTACTCAAAAAATTGCCACTGAAAAAAGTGCAATTTACGAGATCTCGAAAACATGCGCCCAGTATGGATAATTTTAGCTATTTCGGCTGTAACTATTAACTTACTCTAAACAAAAATAAAAATGTTTCAAGTGAATTTCTTCTTAAAATAGCCCTTTATGATTAGGAATGGTAGAATAGGCCCGATTCGACGTCCCGTGGAATAGTTGATTCACGGCATCAATATTGAAATGCGCATTTATTTATTTTTCTTATAACTTTGGCTGTGGTTATTGTAAAATAACGGTACCAAAGTATGTTCATTAGACCACAAATTAAAATTTAAAAAAGTGATGCCGGGGGTTTTGAAGCTGTTAATAAAGCGATTTGATTGGTTCAAAAACAAATATCCGGTCTGAATATAGTTACGATTTTAAACTTCTAACCTTAGACAATTAAGCGCGCGTTGAATTTATCTAGTGTACGAAAAAACCGACTTAAGAAGTTCTATCTGTTATTAGAAGCTGAAACTACAGCTATTACCCATATTGGGCATATCTCCGATATACATACGGAAGCCATTAAAAATTGTAATTACATTGCAAAAAAGAAATTCCTGAAAAAATCTTGCATGTTTCAGAAATCCTACGCCTGAAATAACTCCTGACACACCAGCTAAATGGAAACCAGTTCATACACCGGCTTTGGAATACCTGAATATTGGCAACTCTAAGGATATTCATATGTCCAAGAATCTTTTCCCAGAACGATTGAAATTCTGGAGTGATCTGATGCCATCAATTCGCGATATAGACGGCGTTACCTATCAGTATAAACCAATCAAGGATGAGCTTTGAATGATGCATGGTTCTCGGATAATTCTGCATACCTACTGTCGAATCATGTATAAGAAGCGGTGCTACATTTTTCTATAACAGTTCAAATATAATTATAACTTTATTACATATTAATTATAATTAATTATAATACAGAAAGAGTTAATTATGCAGATTAGTGCGACTGGCAAAATATGCAGTCAAAAATAGAAGTGATATGATTATAAATTTTATATTAAAATTTATACATGTAAATATAAAAGAATTTGTAATCGCGTATGGATAGAAGAATTGAAATTTTGTATACTTGTCAAAAGAACGATATGATATGTTCTAAATGTTCGTCAAATCGTTGATCGAAAATGAAACAATTGTTTGTATATTATTTTTTATTTATTATGAATTTATAAAAAAATAGTTGTGATGTACAGTTTTTAACATACCTGTATAAACACGGAGCCAATTTTCGAATTTAATAATAATTGATTCTTAATCAGCACGATCGCGTACAATAATTCAAAATACTGAATTTCGCATTCTCAAAATATTTACACATACATGCATTTACATTTTCATAATGTGTTATCCCTATTCGTAGCTTTATCTTTATTATTTGAAATCTTCAGCACTATCCTTATTTGGCGGAAGCAATAAGCCCATACACGTAACAAAGCTGTTTTCTAAAAGGGAAGATTCTACGTGTGCATCATGGTAGTGGTTGCTTTTAGATTGTTTCACGTTAATCCATGGCATCTCCGCTAACATTTCGAAACCAAATCTTTGTGCTGAAACCATACATTTTTAATAGGCCATATATTGCTGACTAAATTTAAAAAAAACACACACAATTGTTAATATAGTAATTTAAGAATAGTTCGTGTTATATATTTGTAAGTAATAATGTTTGTCTGTACCAATAGTTTGACTTGGTCCTGCAGAAAATATTCCAATGCATAGAGGGCATCGCTGTTCCTGAGCTTTTGACAAACAAGCTCGAACCAATGAAGTGCCAATTCCTTTTCCATAATATTTCGGTTTAACGCATACAATATGTATGCAGTAATACTTGTCAAATTGATCATTTTTGTTCAATTTTGCTTTTTTCAAAAGTGCTTTTTCTAACTTTAAAACATTAAAAATATCTTTGCTCGTAAAAATCTGTTGGAAAATCATTGTTTCACTATAGTTAAATATACCAATAAAAGATTGTTAGCAATATAGTCATACGCAATACATTTTCTTCTTCATTATTTTCTTCTTCGGTAAACGCGATCTTTGCCATGGCTACTCCAACAATTTCTCCAGTGCCTTCTTCTATTGCACAAAAACTATTACTGTTCGATATCAATTCTAGAATGAATTTTTTATATTTATTTATCGTATTAGAATCAATGTACAAAGTTGATGCTGCACATGATTGATTAGAACAGAAGTAGTGTACCTGCAAAATACAATTCAAAATATTATTGGAATTTATAATTTTCTTTCAATTACGCGGTTACATTGAATTTCATTGTTTAAACAAAAATACTTTTAAAAGTTCTAGAAGTTCCTCTGTTCTGTTAACCTGGAAATCAATAATTCTATATCCCGTTGAAAGTCTTTCCCATGTAATTGGTGCATCTGAAACTGTAAGTTCTTGCTCTCGGTATGACTGTATGAATGCAGATAACGACTGTTTCAAAACATCATCATCTTCCAGTGTGGGTTTAAACAACGACGATCTTCTTTTAAACGAATTGATATCAGCAAAAGGATTTGGTGCAGAGCCGTTCATGATTTAGGTTATATCGCGTATAAAAAATTAACTTCGTATTTGTTACGTAAACTTTTATTTATTTATTTTTTTTTTAAGTCAGCAATAACGTGTATCAAATATTTATGAATAGTTCATAAACTTGAAAATTTACTAATTAAATAAAATTTAATAAAAATGGAAAGACCTATGGCAGATGATGTGGCTGTTGCTATTGGAACGAAAATAACAGCTCCAATCACGTGGACTTTGCATTCAAAATTTAAAATTCAAGATCTACGAGATAATCAACATGAAGAAGTTCTTACACTAATCAAAGTTGAATCTTTCTGCATTTATCAATTACTTTATCATTAAGAATTATTATTTAGAAATTATTTGCAAAGCATATAAGTATTTCTCTAGCTAAAAATCGAATTTTCGGCAAAATTTTATTTCGTCCAATTCATAAAATTTTATTTTTTATAATTTTCGTTTTGACTTTGTCTTACATCATTTAATTCAAAGCTATTTATTTAGCTAAAAATGTATGCGCACATTATAATATTTATAAAAATTAACAGAATCACTATTTTCGCGAGGAACCCATGTGCAAATATATTAAATTAGTAGAAGATTCTGCATCGGTAAGCGAATATTTGGATTTAATAAGATTATGGATGAAGGACACAACAAGCCTGGTAGCTATTAGTGCTAAGTCTGGACGCATAATCGGAGCTGTCATAACTAGAATCAACAGCTTTCTCTACAAAAGTAATATCTATAGTCGTGTACAGGTACGTTATTTTATATTATCATGGCTTCGATCAGATCTGTTATAATTATATCCATCACTATTTAAGAAATTTATATAGCTTTTTGTTGTTTTCATAAAAGCAGTATTATAGTTTTTGTCCAATTTATGTAGTAATTGAGATTTATTAAACGAGAAATGATATCTTACGATTGTCGTTCATAAAATTTTTTTATTTAACAGATATTTAATAGTAAAGCCCTGGAAGCAATAATGAGATTAAAGGGTGCTTTGGTTAAACAAGCAAATATTCATGAAACTACGAGCAATGACACGTATTTATGCATTCATGTTCTTTGCGTACATCCTTCTTATAAAAATAAAGGAATCGAAAGAGGCTTACTTGATGCTTGTAGCGAAGCAGCTTCATATATGAAGGTTAGCATAACAATTTAATACACTGACAAAAGAGAATACTCGCGGCAAGTACCAGATTCCGCTTCAGGTCCATCCGTTTGCAGCAAGTATAAATATTCTTGCCCCAAGTAGAATTCAATTTCCATCAAAATTATGATAATCTTGTAGCTATTTTTGAAAATAAAATATAGATATTCTAAATGAAATAGTTTTTCTTCAAACAAAATTCTGCTTGTCTCAAGTATAAATTTGTTTCCTGTAAGTGGATATTGTTAATAAAGACAAACGGATTTTCTATTTGAATCAAACAGATTTCTCTTGCTTCAAGTAACCTCTTTTCGCAGTGTACCTATTATTACGCCAAGTTTGCGCTACTTTTTTATGTCTGTCCAGTCTGTCTCTAATACTGCAATTATGATGTACTTTAACGTCTATATTTTTCAAAGATATCTCTTCTTGCTGGAATTTTTACATCAAATTACGATCAATCGATTGCCAAAAAAATGGGATACTCACTACTTACAAAAATACCCTATAACAATTGGATATTAAATAATGATGTCGCTTTCAATGACCCGGAAATCGGAAATTATTCAGCTGCATTTATGATTATGTTCAAATCATAAACTGAAAAGATTTAGTATGATTATAATATGATGCATTATAAATATAAATTTAAAGATTAAATGTGATTTTAAAAATACATAATATTTCGATATCCGCGTTAATACATTTATTATATATTGCGTAGAAATCCTTCTTGTAGTCGAGCATTGTAAGAAATCAGTTCTTCATTATTCTATGAACGCATTTGTTTTGATCTATATCATACAGCTAGCAATAACGAAACATAAAAATTGAGTGACACGAATTTCGAGGAATTGAATAACTCTCGGGGAAGGTCGAGTTACGTATGATGTTACGTTGATTACGTGAACGCGGACTTCCTTCCTTTTCTTTTTTCCGCTCTCGCGCCGTTTTTCGGCCACACATTCGGCTGCACCTTTCGAGTGCAAGTGGGCCCATTTGCGAAAGAATTTCGGGCACATGCATTACGAGCTCGGGGAACAGCAGTATATAAAGTCCAAAATTCACTCCGAACAGCATCAGTCGCATTCCAGATCGACGCGCAGGCAGACATGGCTTTCAAGGTGAGTATCCCTCGCACCGAGTATCCCTCAGTTGGACGCGTTAGACAAGTTTAACGACATATTCAGCCTAATCGCCCTATTTGACAAATCGTAACATTGTTTTCCTTCTCGCAGTTCATCGTCCTTTCGGCCCTCGTGGCAGCTGTGGCCAACGCCGCAATCCTGCCGGAATCTTACCATGGCCACGGCACTCAGTTGTCGGAGCACCACGTCGAGGAAGATCAGTACGACCACCATCCCAAGTACAAGTTCGCCTACGAAGTGCACGACTCGCACACCGGAGACATCAAAAGTCAGCACGAAGAACGCGACGGAGACACCGTCCATGGCAGCTACTCACTCATCGACGCCGACGGACACAAACGCATTGTCCACTACACCGCTGGCAAACACATCGGATTCCACGCCACCGTCCACAGGGAACCGATCCACCACCACATTCCCGTCAAGACCATCTCGCATCACGAACCTCTGGCCGTCAACACGCACCACTCGTACCATCATTGAAATTTAGCTTAAATGCCTGCGTGAATGTATATTAGTTATTTTTGTAAATATTGGAGATGTCTGTGCTTAGTTCGAATTTTCAGATATTTATAAGTTTCATAAATTGCATTGAGACTTTTGTTGTACAGTCTGCAACGACAACAATAAATCAGCCCATTTATACAATAATCTTTACATTTTTTTAAAGTTTGTTATACTTACAATAAAAAACCAAAAGCTGAGCAGCGTAGTTTTTAGTTCAATGAATAATTATGGCAAAATCAGAGGTCGATTGGACTTTTAGTTTTTTTTAGTATTTGAAATACACGCGTGTGGTGGCGACTACAGAAAATCTCACCTAACGTATACAAATATTGTAAATAAGTTTTAATTAAGAGAATGAGTGCAGAAGCGTAGTGTTATGTTATAAATTGAAAGAATCGTTTGAAAGAATAAAAAAAAAAGTGTATGATGATTGCATGTCAAAAGGTAATCCATGCTGCGCAATTTTCACTCGATCCGTTAATTTGACGAGGAACATCCCCTGGTAGAAACGTAAAGATCTAATTCGCCATCGCTTGGACAAATCCGAACGACCAACGCCAACGCTTTAACTAACAGTTACCCTTAAATACTGCTTATTTCGTCACATTACAAGTGGTTCGGTTGGTAAACGGATGGTTAAATTTGAAATACTCGTTTGAGGTTAGATTCAATTTAAATTATATCTTCGCAAGCTTAGTTAAAAAATGAAACCTAGGTAGCGCGCTCCGTGGCTTTCGATATACGTAGATGTAAGTTCTGCTCGAAGATGACGGGCACGTCACCCGGGACCCTCGTAGACGATGTCCAGGTGTTAGAAAAGAGGAAAACATGAGACTTGAGTAGCGCGTAGTTTTTGATGTATGAATGTAAGTTCTGCTTGTAGACGATGTCTAGGTCTTCGACGAAAGAAAAATAATAAAATATATATAGGTAGCGCGCTCTGTGGAAATAATTACTATACAAAACTTCAAAAAATGTTTGAAAATGTTGGAAAAATTTTGGAAATCATTCTTCGAGCAGAACTTACACATACACACCGAAAACCACGAAGCGCACTTCTTAGCCTAACATTTTTTCCCATAATAAACACCTGGACAACATTTTTGAGAGTTCCGGGTAACCTGAGCATTTACTCACGGTGAACATTCACGTAGACATCAAGAGCTTAGCACATTCTATATATTTATTATAGGTATATCCCAAACCGAAATCATAGATAAATTCAATAGTATTAAAATCTCATAACCTTAAAATCACTACATTTTTAATTTTCCCGAACCGTTGGTTCAATATTGGCTAATATTCGTGATAAGCGTTGGCCAACATTTTTAGCCAATTATTAATTCACAGGCCATTTTGGTTGGGTTATTTTCTACCAAGGTTCTTTGCTACATTTAGCACTGCTTTCGAGTTTCGCACATGCTTAATCATACAATTTTTGCTTCCTTTCTAAGGAATCTTAAGGTAATAATAATTTTTGGAGTTTGAGTAAAAACATGTAGGAAGCGTGTTTCGATGAAATTTTAGACAAAAAATAGTTTTTTTTTTGAAAATGCCTGTATTTCAGCCTCTATTCAGTGAATTTTAATCCACTAAGTCTCATTTTCTATAGACTTTAAAAAAGCGTACGACTCTATCAAACGAAGCAAAATGTATCAAATCCTTGTGCTCCTCGGAGTAGTCGGAGTACCAAAAAAACTCGTGAAATTAATTTAAATATGTCTGAACGGAAGCACGGGAAAGGTCCGAGTAGGCGGTAACGTATCCGAATCATTCATGATACGCGACGGTTTGAAACAAGGTGACGGTCTCTCTACGGTACTCTTTAACTTAACGCTAGAATATGTTGTTAGAAAAATGCAGACTAGCGGGCTAGGTGCAACCCTTAACGGAAAAACACAAATTCTAGGATATGCGGATGACTTGGACATACTAGGGGATAACGGTGCAGCGGTAGCGAGAAACGCGGAAATTCTCATAAAGGCGGCTGAGGACACGGGTTTAGAGGTGAGCGAATCGAAAACGAAATATATGATCATGGATAAATTGGACATTTGCGAAGGTGAGGGTGATCTTAGAGTCGGAAATTATACTTTTGAAAAGATTAGCGAATTCAGATACTTAGGCACAACCGTAAATGATCGAAACGATATTAAAGCCGAGATTAACAAGAGACTTCATTCGTCGGGTAATGCTTGCTTCTACGCCGTGAATAGATTACTAAAATCAAATCTGTTGTCTAGAAATGTAAAAGTAATATATAGGACTATAATAATGCCGGTAATCCTGTACGGGTGCGAAACTTGGGCGCTTACTAAAGCGGAAGAAAACCGTTTTAGGGTGTTCGAAAATAAGGTTCTGCGAAAAATATACGGGCCAAAGAAAGATGAGGAAACCGGGGAGTGGAGGAAACTGCACAACGACGAGCTACATAACTAACTTATACGCGTCACCGAATATAAACAGAATAATTAAATCGCGAAGACTAAGATGGGCAGGGCACGTTGCAAGAATGGGAAATGATCGCACGGCAGCGCGTATAATGAAAGGAAAGCCAAATACGTCGCGACATCTAGGTAGACCTAGACGCAGGTGGGAGGACAATGTAAAAGCGGACTTAACTGAAATCGGGCGGGACGGCGCGAAATGGATAGGGTTAGCACAAAATAGGGATACGTGGAAGGCTTGCGTAGATGAGGCGATGAACTTTCGAGTTCGAAATGCCACTTAAAAAAAAAAAAAAAGTCTCATTTTCTTTGTTTTTACTAGTATATATGTAGCGAGAAAACAGTCCATTTTTACATTTTGTGGACGCGTTTTTTTTAGTGATTTTTTAGTTTTGAGATTTCAGTTTTTTCTAATAATGTTATTGGAAAAGTTGATAAATGTAAATTGCTTGATATGTACATGAAAGAAAATAAAATTACCTATCTTTTTACCGCGGAGAATTTATATTATCGTTCGTCGTTCTTTTATTATACACCGTAAAGTGCAATTATTTTTAAACCGTTTTAACTCGAAAACAAATGTCGAACCTTTTTCTATAAAAAAATACATGATTATTGAAGGTTCTTAGAACTATATACTACTTCAATTTTATGTCATTTCATAAAGCAGTTTCGGAGAAAAACATAAAAAACTGGAAAATGTTGTATTTCCACGTGACGCGATAACTGGAGTTAAAAGGCAATTATCAAGTTCAACTTTTAGATTTAGTTAGCATATATAGCATCTCTATCCCTTTGTTTGGGGTGTGTATGAATCCAGTTAGTTTTAAAGATATTAAGGTTTAAAATTTTTGTTCTCACTTTGTAACTGAAAACTACACCACTTTGATCTCAGCTTCTATTTAATGGATTTTAATCTACTTCGGCTCGTGTTATTATTATTTTTTTTTTTCTACTGATTCGTGAAAAACAAGATTTTTAGTTGCATGTGCGTTTTTTTATGGCGATTTTTCGATTAACAATTATTTAACAATTATAGAGATAGAGAGGTAATTATAATTGATTATAGATATGTAAATGATTATAGAAATAATTTTATCTATCAAACGAAAAAGTACAAAAACTTTATAGAATTATATATGAAGTAAAAACAATTTTGATATTTAAGGAATATATAATCAGCAGTTTTGCTTCCTCCTCAAGAGGAAGCTTTGTAATAGTAAAATTTTCAGTTTTGCTAATACTTCGTGGAAACGCATTTGGAGGTGTTTGGAGTACGAATCATACGTTTTTAGAAAATGTCCGTGCGGATGGCTGTGTGTGTGTGTGTGTGTGTGTGTGTGTTGTTGGATGTGGGGCGGACTGAGTGAATACCGCCATAATTTGGAATCATGCGACGTGATCGTAATAAAATTGACATGCATATATTTTTTATAATTCTGAATTAAGGTCATTTTTTGTTTTATGATTCTGACCATTTTATGGCCGTATTATAGCCATTTTCTATTTTTGAAAAAATATTTTTGCTTTTTTATAATGATATGATTTATACAATATATTCAACAATAGTGTATCTAAAAGAACATAAAATGTGTCTACTTTTTCGCGCGCGCAAGATTTTCTAGATTGACTGATCTGTTCATTTTTTATGATATAAAAGGTAATTTTCGATAAACATATATAACTCAAAAAATAAATAGTTAAATGTTTTGAAAAAATTCATGACATAAAAAACAACGATATCTAGCTAGTTTGTAAAATTTAAGCAATTTGTGGCGACTAGTTTTTGAGATAAAAATCAAAAACTAAAAAAAATGGTTTTTTTATGTCGTACGATTACGGGAGTAAAAGGTTAATTGAGTTGAAATTTTAGGAAAAAGATTGATCTTTTGATCACTTCGGCTAGGTTCTTTTTGTAGCTTATGAAACCTTTTAGTTTAAAAGATATTAAGATTCAAATACTTCAAGCTCTCACCCTGTATACTCTGTGTGACTGAACATTATTATTTTGTTAAACCATATAATTTGATAATTAAAGCTTAGTATATTTGAGAGGCTTTCATGGTTTTATAAAATGTCCGTGCAGATGGTTTTGTCTGTGTGTGTGTGCGCGCCGCGTGCGTGCGTAATATTACATTTAAAAGCAATACAAAAATCGGAAAAGGAGGAAGCTACGTGCCAAAGACTTGGCAGCGTTTTGCTTCTCTAGAGGAAGCTTTGTAATAGTAAATTTCGGTTCGCTAAATCTTTATAGAAACATGTTTTCGAGATGTTAGAAGTTCGAATTACGTGATTTAGGAAATGTCTGTATGGATGTGTGCTGTGTGTGTGTGTGTGTGTGTGTGTGTGTGTGTGTGTGTGTGTGTGTGCTGTGTGTGTGTGTGATGTGTGTGTGTGTGGATGATAACCGTCATATTTCTGGAACTACTCGTCAATATTAATAAATTTAACATGCATATTTATTTTTGAATTCTGAATCGGGAAAACATTTTTTTTTAATTTTTTAATTATTTTTTTTTAATGGCGATTTTTTGATTAAAAAAAATTTTTTTTTCCGTTTTTTTCAATATCCCGCGTTGCTTACACAATTCAGAGCTAAAATGCATTTTAAAAGATTAATAAATTAACTACTTTTCCCCGGTTTGGTCCTCGGGATCGACCGCTCCGTTCGGCAGATAAAAATGAAAAAGTGTGATTTTTTTAAAAAATTCATATCTCTGAAACTAAACATCATAACTCACGAAAAATCATGTGATGGGTCACATGTCAAATAATTTACATTAAAATTCAGTGATTTGTCTACGTATTTTTTGCAGTAATAAAGTCGAAAACTGAAAAAATGAGTTTTTTTTTGTGCCTGATTAAGGGCGTAAAAAAGCCTAATTGCACGTTGAGATTTTGGAGAAAGGTAGGTATTTTATCTGTCTTGGTTAAGTTCATTGCGCAGCTTTAAACCCTATGGTTCTCAAGATATCAAGGTTTGAATTTTTTTTTAAATTTTTTTGATTTTCTTATATCTTAAACAATGCTAGTCAAATGCCTCAAAATTTATGTGGCGATTCATCATAAACAAAGCTATCCGCCTGTTAAAATTTTAAACGATTTTGTGAGGCAGTTTAAATGGAGAGAGCTAAAATGTAAAAACCGATTTTTTCAAAATTTGGCTTTTTCTTCTAAGGGTGTGGTTGCACGTTTTAAAGTCCTCCTATGAATTTATGTTATACTGATATGTAGTATGTATGTGTATATATATATATATATTATATATATTGCTACGCGGGAGGAATTAGGTAGTGTGTTGCGTTCGTGGTGAGGTTCTCGGCTGTGGCCGTCTAAGGATCAACCCAGGACGTGGAGAGAAGTGCGGGTTAAACTAAAAGGCAAGGAGGTACTTGATAATTAGTTTTTGTTTTCTTGGCGTTTTGCCATGCTACGCGCGTTATTGTGCCGTACACTGCGGTGGTAGTGGATTCTGAAAGACGTTTTTTGAAATGGCGCAGCCTTATAGGTTAGTTTCTTTCAGTCGAGCGCTCTGATTGCGAGCATTTCAGAAACGTTCTTTCATAATCCACTACTACTGAGTGTACATGACAATAATAGTAAATATC
>CM053170.1:60296882-60378489 GCA_012977825.3 Pteromalus puparum
ATATATATATATATATATATATATACCGATTTTTCTCAAAAATTTGGCTTCCTCTTATATGGATGTCTAGTGCTTCTACAACAAAATAATTAAACTTGGAAATATTTAAAATAGCATTCATACACTGTATTTTAAAACAATATTTTATTTATTGGAACAATAAATTTCGTTGGAGGAAGCTACGTGCCAATGAATTGGCAGCGGTTTTTCTTAGTATTAATGCAATGCAGTAAAAAATACGATACAATTTAATAGAAATGCATAAAACTGCTACGGAAATTATCAGGGTATCGAAAAGTTAACTTTCAACGCTAAAGCAACAAGCTACGGAACGCAAGGGGGTCTCTGAAGTTCCCGGATCCTATAGCTAAACTTTTTAAAAGGACTTCTTTTGATACAAAACTAAGAATTCCTTCCCCAGGCCCTTTGATATCGAGGTGTATATTATATACTTATATCTTTATTTCTTCATAAATTCATTGAATATATGTATATTATAAAGCAATATATACAACAGATACGCATTCTACATAATATATAGCAATATAATGTTCAAATCTCAATTATCAAGGTCTAGGGACGAAACCCTATAGTTAGTTCTTATAATTATAGTATCCTTTATAAAATGCTTAAATTGATAAAATATAGTAGATCTCCTATAGCTTTATTTTCAATCATAAATTGATTATATTCTGCGTAGATATAAAGAAAAAAAATTACAAGTCCATGAATTTCAAGTCTAAAACACTCAAAGAATGTGCAGTACCACCAATAAACATAAACTAATTTCAAAGGTTTGTGTAGATAAATATTGTCACTGATCTATTAAAACAAACTTTAGTTGATTCACAGATTTTTTTTATTATTTTGCGTTACATTACACAGTTAAATAAATAATATCACTATACTATTTTGATTTAAATTTAAAGTAAAAAAGATAGATATACTTTTTTACAAAGATATTATAAAATATGATTTATTATTGCAAATGTATGTTTTTGAAGTATAAAAAACCTAATTATTTTATTGAGGTTTATATCAATAAACATCAATAATAATAATAGTAATCATACTATTAAGTATATTGCAATCATACAATGAGTGTTGATGACAAATGCTTATAGATAGTGTACTTGTTCTGCGTATATAAAATTTTATCTGATAAGATAAAACAACAATATGACATACATTTTTTTTGTTCTTGCGTTGAACACTCATGTTATGAAACAATAATGTATACATCTTGCTTGATTTATCCCATGTATTAGTATTTATGATAATAAATAAGATTGACAATAAATATCTATATGCAAAAAGTAGGTTCAACATACAAGAAACTAAAAAGTATACATAAAATCCTTATGTCATATAATCCACATAACGGTGTATTCCAAATAAGATCATTTTAAAGTATGCCATACTGTTACAAGTTTTCGAGGATTTTGCAAAACAGAAAACCAATGAAGCCGCTCCGTCATATCCCGAACTCCTTTGCCAAGTGCAATTTTACCTATGCATACATCTTTGGCTCTCTGAAACGAGCTTACCGAATCTTCACTGTCACTTGGTATTTCGTTCATCATTGGCACATTGTTATCCTCTTGCGTAACCTACATAAAAAAAATAATTGTTGAGTAGGATCTTATAGTACAATGAACAAAATAAGTGACTAAAATTAAAAAAATTTTGCGCATAAACTTTGTTTCATGGTGGAATTAATAGTGTTATACATATATTTCTATTATTTATTAATCGACTTGTACATTTCTTTAGCAACGAAATAATATTAAATTTTTGTGAACTAGTTTTCAGAAAATCGACTATATAAGAGCTAGAAAGATAATTATCAGAAAATCGACTATATAAGAGCTAGAAAGATAATTATTTCCTGTTATATACGCTTGTATCAAAAGTTATGGCTTTGAATTGTGAACATTTTTAACGTCGATAAACGACATGGATTACATGACGATCGTTTTAAAACAAAGTATATATTAATAAAGTTGTATTCTAATGATTTTAAATAGATATTTTGCTTACTTTACTACACAAGATAATCAGGAACTGTAAGGTATCCATTTGAGTTACAGGCAGATCAAATGTGAGCGTTTCATTAAATTCAGGTTCTGGATTAGCTGGGATAACCTTAGTTTTCTTCTTTTTAATTCGTCTCCCGGTTTTACCATTTAACATCAAGATTCTTACATACGGATCTGCAATAAAATAATTTATTTTAATTTTCATACGATTCTAACAACAACGACTTCCGCTATACGCCTTTAACTTTAACAACTGCAGTAGTCGACTTGAAAATACATTACACGCTTGCAAAATGAGAGTTTTCTCTGTAAATTAGATTTCAGCGCTGCACTTACTGAATTCGTTTACACTCGGAACTGCCGGCATGAACTTGATGTTGCGCAGTTTCATAACATTTATCGTTAAGCGTTGTGCGGTCGGAAGATAACTTATGCCGAGTAATATATTTCCGTATTCCTGCAAGAGCATTATGTGCAATTACTGAAATAATATATATATACTGACCTCTTTCAATGTCTCTATACTTTACGTAATTATTTGATTTTTCGTCAGATTGTAGGCTTATAGAAATAATGCGAAACAAACCTGTTTGGACGGCTTCATTTGAAAATTAAAAAGGTGGGTTTCCGGACTCAAAAAGATTCTTTTGGCATCTTTTAGTGGAACTTGCAATTCGCAGAGTTTCGTATGATTTGCATATCGATCGTGATCGTGAGCTTCTATGTTCAATATCCAATCCTATTGGTGAATCACAAAATAGTATATTACGATACAAGTGGCATAAATAGTCCATTACGTATTAGCACCCGAGCGTAGCGAGCTATTTTATAGCACTGACTAGCATAAATCCGCTGTCACGCCTATCCGTGGCCTATAAACAGTCCATTTTTGCACCGTGCATTAATGGACTATTTATGCCACGGATAGGCGTGACACAGATACGGATTTGTGCCACACAGTGCTATAAAAGTTATAAATGTTTCAAAAATATTTTTGAATACTCTATAATGTGTAAACTCTCTGAAATATTAACATACTTTCATTTCTTGAGGATTTACTCCAGTTATAACAAAAGATTCTCTAAAAACTGGACTGGCCGTGTGTCTTACACCCTTAGTTTTGAAACTATACAACTTCTGCTTCTTTCGATGGGTCCAAGACTGTTTAATTACCTCCAAGGACACGTAAGGCTCCAAAGTGCAGTTATATTGTTTGGGCGGAAGACCAGATAATGCCTAAAAATGTGATAATTTCAGAATATTTTTTTCATAGAATTATAACTCGTGTCTAAGCGTGCACAAGCTTTATAATCGATCCATTAATTCGTTAAAATATAATTGTTTTATACCTCTATGCCAATAACTAATTTTGCAGCTGTAATTCCTTCGCAATGTGGCAAGTAGCGAAGACTCAATGTCAATTCCGTTGGAAAGTGTTTCTCTTTGGTTCCATTTTTTTGTTTCGGTGGCTGCACGAGGTTCTAGACGAAATAATTGCATATTTTACATTTTTTTCATCGTCTACTATAGCGTAAGAGTAACTTTTAATGAAATGTAAAATTACCACGACTGATGAGGTATCGATCGTTTCCAACCGACTATTTTCAGAGTTAATAGAGTTTCTGGGTGATGTCGAATTTTCGCAGATAGTTCCTGTTTTCAAAAATATTTATACGTTTAAATATGCATTGTAGCGTTTTATATTTTTTATTGTTTATTGCTTTTCAAAATATGAATAAAAATTACCATTCTCCGTGTCGTACAAACTCCCCAGTCGCCAAGACCTGTAGCTAACATCGTTGAGGCTCAAGTTTTCGTTCGTTTTACCATTGTACTTCAAAGACACCGGTTTTTCCACTTTTTCTGAAATAAATAAATTTGAAATATATATTTACGGGTTGAGCGTTTTGATTTTCAGATGGATTTTTTACTTATTTAAAAAACATCAAATCTAATCGTTTTTATACAGAAGCAATATATAGAAAGAAGTTTCTTCAAAACTTGTGCGATCTTTACAAAAAGCACGTGGAATCAAACAATTGCTTTTGTCGCAAAACACAGCCGATTATGTAATCAGTACCGAGCTCGCAAAAAAGCGTAAAAGTCAAACTGCGGCGTAACGTGTAGCTTCAACGTGCATACTCATATCGTGCAGACCGATGCAACATGATGGATAATGGGACTGTATGTCGTGCAGAAAAATGGAAATGCATCTCCAAAGAAGCGTGCTATGTGCTAGTCAACGTATACGAGCGTGATAATAAATTCTAATGCGTAACACAAAAAGTGAGTGATCCTTTTAATTTATATTTTTCAAAACGTCCATTCTACCTACAAAATTTATACCTATGATAGATGTCATGAACGGTAAACAGACATTAAATTGTCATAACAAATTTATATCTAATCCACAGTTGAGTAATAAATAATTAATTATTGAAGCATGCAGTTATTACGGTGAAAAAGCACAATTTTACAATTAACGAGCATCATGCTGATTTGCCCAACAACAGGTGAAGAACTTACTTCGTGGTCTGACGCATTCATAGCCGATGCACCCTGGAGTAACAAAGCAAGCAATAACTAATATTGCTATTATTAGGACGATGGCAATAACAGAGTATACTATTATTTGGCCCACTGGGCCAAAAAGATCTTTGATCACCATTCACTGAAAGAAAAATAATCTTATTAGTAATCGCTTGCACTCGTCTATCAACTTATATTATCTGATTTACTATACATGATATAATAAATCTGTGCTTCTTTCCGATAGAAATAATAAATTGACTAATTTGATTATCAAAGTAATTGATGTAATTACAACTATCTGCACTTTTTATACGGGATGATTTATAAAATTACTATTTAAAAGGGATGATATACAAAATTCGTACATCTCAACTACCAAGCTTCAGTGTTAGTGAAAATAATTTTTTCCCCAAAATCTAATCTATATTCATTTTGTAATTTTGAAGAGAAATCCTAGAGTTATATTTTATTAATTAGGTGCGGGAATAGAATTAATTATTTGGTCTTCAATTGATTTAGCTGATTATTAAAAATTCCCACTCTACTCAAATCAAAAGATTGTAAAAAAGTACACGGGTAAAACATGCGCTCAAATAAGAAAACGCAAATCTGATTACGTGAGCGCAGCGATGCATCACTCTCGTAAAAATGTATCTCACAAAATTCTGTTTCATCCATGGCACATACTAACAACACTCCACAATAGTCTACTCGGTCTACATACCTAAATAACATACGTAAAAGCCTCCGCGCAGACACATATCTAGCATGCCGATAGCGACTTATCGCGCACCGTCGGTTTCCGGCTCTTACTTTCGTCGCCGCAGCGAGCACTTGTGTCAGCAAAAAGCGAAATTCTATAAGTATATTATAGTAGGTGTGGGCCCGTATACATTCAGATACGTGCTGCGGGGATGATAGGGAGAGGAACGGAGCGAACCGCGTGACACTTTTCGGACTTTTTCGCTGGCAAAATATATGTGTGCGAGAGATTTTTCATGCAATAAAAGTAGCATGTGATTCGAGTTTCACGTGCTCTTATTCTAGCCAGTCGAGAGTGATTAGAAGTTTTCTTCCTGTTGAAAAGCACGGGTTTCATTGCTTTTCTGCGATTGAGCGATTTCTTTCTATTATGAGTCTCCGGAGCGTGAACAGGTATAATATTGTGGATAATTTTAATTCATGCAAGAATAGATCGGAACACTAGGATACCGATAAAGTCAAAGCGGACTAATTCACACTCATCAGTGCAATAAACTTTTTATTTATGAATTTACTCCCACTAGTGTATTAGTCTGGAATCATTTTGCATATTACTATACATTAGTATTGCACCGAATTGATGAAACTCTTGTGACAGTTTCCGCATTTGTCACCCCTATATAATTTGCGCAATTGTACATCCACGAACTCGTCCACGAAGAACAGAGTATAATATTGGTAAAGAGTATTTTAAAGAGTAGTTATAATTTTGCTAATGAAAGATAAATTGAGCTTCTGTTTTTGCGTCATCACTTTACAAGCCATTGTTTATCTCTATTCAAAGTATAATTACATGCGCGTGTTAAAATATGAAACGTGTTTATACAACACGTGCTTTAGTATCACATGGTTTTCTCTAAAACAAAGACAGAATTTTTCTTCGTCTGATAAGTAAAAAAAAAACAATTCCAGATGTATAAACGTGTGATTTTTGCGAATGCTCGTATATAGATAAAAAAAAGTTAAATTATTGTAATATATGCACAATATCCCTATCTCGCGCATGTATTTTTAGATGAACGGACTAATCAGCTATTCACTTTTAACTTCTGAAAGACTTACTGTATATTTATATACAATTTTGAGTTTTCGTTGAAGTTTAAAAAAAATGTCTACTGTATCTTTTATATACTCGCCAGTTCTTTGAGTTATACTTGACAAGCCAAAATTAAATATTTAACAATTATGCTTCGTGGATTATTAATAAATAAACGTTTATTCAACCTTGATTTAAAAATAGAATTCAGGTTAAAATACTTCTTGCTATATATAGCATTACATAGCAAAAATGAAATTCCTTCAGACTCTGCGGTCAATTTCTAAACCGCATATATAGCGATTATATGACTAAAAATTTAGGTATTCAATATATTATTGAATATAGGCATTCAATAATTATAGACCATTTAGTTTTTCGTGTTACTTTGTTGTATCAAAATAATCACATAAATAATTTAACTAACAATTCATAATAATGACATGAAATACCGAGAATTTCGTAGGTATAGCCGTGTGCATTATTATACTTCAACTTGAATAAATACAATAAATTTCGAGTGTACAATTGAGTATTAATTGAACAGGTAAAAATTGAAATACTGCTCAGTTGAAGAATAACAGAGTCAAAATCATAAATAATGTCAAGACAAGCGTAAACATTAATTAGAAAGAAAAAAACAAAAAACAAAACTTAAGCCGACGCCAAAGACAGACCGTTTATGATCTAACTTAAATTCAAGGTGAGAACGTGCACCTTACTTGTTGAACGAATACATACGTATAGTTATAGTTAAAAATACTCCGGTTGCATGTTCGCCCAGTTTGGACTATGCATAACTTATTGTTACACTGATTTAAATTATAATTGTTTATTTTGCATCGTACTAAGAGATTGTACTTTTATTTTTAATTACACAAACTTTAAAGCTGTGAATAACGATAATATTTTCGTGTAAGTTTACGTGCGATTTCTGAGGAAAAAAACATTTTCATGTATTGTTATCTGTTTTTGAGTCTTTTTTAAATTTGGTTACGAAACGCGGTGATTAGTTTTGTTAATACTCGTCACACAACTGATTGTAGCGAGAAAATTCGCGAGGCTCAAAATGATGTTACTTTTGAAAAAACATACCCACACCTTATACTAAGGCAAACTATTATAGCAGCCGCGGAGATTCAGTTCGCATGCCACAAAATAATTTACATCGCTATCTCTCCTAACGTTTGTCGGCTAAAGATAATAATGGTCGGCATAACTCAAACTGAAGCTGATATTTTTTATATATGCAGAACGACTACGTATTAGCCACCAGACGAAATTATACATTTGGTTTTAAAGCTAGACTACGAAGCTACTGCGTCTAATTGCAGGCGCAATTAAATAATAAATATTAATTGAACGAAGTAGATACAAATATAATATACTCACTCGACTAGGTAATAATCCCATTGTCGAAACGCAGCGTTCCCACCTCCCGCTCAACGTCATCTGTTGCGCGATCAAAACAAGCCCCGCGGCTGTTTTTCCCAGCGATCCGCTGCAATACAAAGTTAAAGCCGAGCGCGCTCAACTCTCGACGTGCGCGGAGAGCCGAAAAACCGAGTACCTATACAATTACGAAATGTGCAGTAGACGCGCGCCTCGCAATGCAAATAACGCGCGAGCGCGGCGCGACGATTTCCACCTGTGGAACTGCGCGCACTGGAGGTGGAACGAATACTAAAGACGCGGCCGCGGCGACGACGGCGACGCTGTAGCGGCTATATGCGACGTGTATATAGAGTATAGCTGCATGACGTGTGTATGCCGCTATAGCGCGTGTATATAAAGCGACGATCGATTTTTTCTCCAGATGCTAATAATTCTTGTGCGGACTCTGCGTTTGCTATACGGTAATGCGAACTTTATGCGACGATTTCGCGTTAGTTTTCAAAGTTTTACATGAGAAACGATTGGAAGCTTTGCCGAGCTTTGAATGAGTTTACGCTTTGACTTATTTGATAGGCGTATATTGCGCGAATAACTTTGTAGGCCTTCATGGCAAATTGATTTACTTATTGCATTTCAGTATAGAGTCAACGCTTTATGCACAGGCTATGCGTGTGCGGTTCATTCGATTTTCAAAGCTTTATCAAATGTATTTTGTCCGAAACGCATGATAATTCTATTTACCTTTTACAGCGTGCATCGTATGCAGGAAATTTTAGGTAGAGAGACATGGTTTTCTCTGCAGGAATTATCTGAAAATTCTGTAACCGTATAATTACGTTGCTATAAATTTTTTCGAAAAACAAAACTCGTCGAATTTCCATCGAAAGGCTAAAAGTATATAACCATGCATCTACACATCAGGCGCACACGCATGGGTATGCAAGGAGCAAAGACTGCGCGTTATTGAAGCACATTCTTGAACAGCAAGTTCAAGAATCTAATGCATATAATGCTATTGTTAGAGCAGAGCGTACTATTCGCTTGGCGAAGGCCTTTTGAAACCGCACGTAGCAGTGGTTGTCGGCGATAATAACGAACCGACCGCTGCTTTATCCAGAGTACCTGATTGAGTATTATGTAGTCAACAATTTCTTCTTTTTGTCAGTTTATTAAAATAATTTAGATATTTGTTCTGCATTCTTATGCAGTGCAAACAGTGCGTAATTTTAAAAATCATAATTGTACGCGCTTCACGATCATTATACTTTTAATTTTTAATCTTTAATATAGTCATTCCTTTTTGATAATCAATGTTTAAATTTCCTATAATAAAATATTACTATTTATTTTTATTTTATTTTAATAACTGATAATATTTATTATTTAAACAACTAATCCTAATGAAAATGATAAATACTATATTTGGATCTTAAGCCCCTTCAAATCTGCAACCTTTGATGCTCGACAGAATGTATATTCATCATTGTCTACGGGGCAACTATTCCTATTTTACCGCGTACTATACATATAACGACTTCATAATTATAAACCGCTGCCAAGTCATTGGTNCATTGGCACTTAGCTTCCTCCTATTCTGCTAGTGGAAGATAATTACATAGAACAATCAACTCATTCTTTGATTTAAATATTCGCTACTATTCGATACTAAAAGGATAGGTTAACTCGAATTCAGAATCAGAAAACATATATGCACGTCCAATCTTATTACGATTATCGATCACGTAGTTTCAGAATTATAACAGTATACGTACGCACGCATGCACGCACGCACGCACGCACGCACGCACGCACGCACACACACACACACACACACACACACACACACACACACAGACAAAACAATTTGCACGGACATTTTATAAAACCATGAAAACTCTCAAAATATACTAAGCTTTAATTATCAAATTATATGGTTTAACAAAAATAATAATGTTCAGTCACACAGAGTATACAGGGTGAGAGTTGAAGAATTTGAATCTTAATATCTTTTAAACTAAAAGGTTTCATAAGCTACAAAAAGAACCTAGCCGAAGTGATCAAAAGATCAATCTTTTCCTAAAATTTCAACTCAATTTAAACCTTTTTACTCCCGTAATCGTACGACATAAAAAAACCATTTTTTTTAGTTTTTGATTTTTATCTCAAAAACTAGTCGCCAAAATTGCTTAAAATTTTTACAACTAGTAGATATCGTTGTTTTTTATTGTCATGAATTTTTTCAAAACATTTAACTATTTATTTTTTGAGTTATATATGTTTATCGAAAAATTACCTTTTATATCATAAAAAATGAACAGATCAGTCAATCTAGAAAATCTTGCGGGAAAAAGTAGACAAATTTATGTTCTTTTAGATACACTATTGTTGAATATATTGTATAAATCATATCATTATAAAAAAGCAAAAATATTTTTTCAAAAATAGAAAAATGGCTATAATATGGCCATAAAATGGTCAGAATCATAAAACAAAAAATGACCTAAATTCAGAATTAGAAAAAATATATGCATGTCAAATTTTATTACGATCCGTCGCATGGTTCCAAAATTATGGCGGTATACGTACATACACACACACACACACACACACACACACACACACACACACACACACACACACACACACACACACACACAGCCATCCGCACGGACATTTTCTAAAAACGTATGATTCGTACTCCAAACACCTCCAAATGCGTTTCCACGAAGTATTAGCAAAACTGAAAATTTTACTATTACAAAGCTTCCTCTTGAGGAGGAAGCAATACTATAAATTTATACTTGTTACAACATAGATGCCAAGTTTTATTCTTTGTAGAAAACAGAGGTTCCCAGAGAAATCTTAAAGTTATTTTAACTGTGTAAACTTCATTAAGGCGATTAGGTTCCCTTAAACTAAGTTTTGAATTATCTAAACATCTCGTCATTCTATGACTCAAGAGATTATTGTCATATTAATTTTTTTTGAAAAATTGCAATAATTTTTAATAATTCTATAATTTTATTTGATAAAATAAAATAATGTTTCTACTTCTCTAGATGGATATGATTGAAGGATATAATTCGCATAGGAACGAACAAAATTAATATCGTTGTAGGTATTTATTGTATGCGATCACAACTTTCACTATAAACGTAGACGTTGTTTCCTCGATTTCATGGTTATCATTAAAAACATCATCATAATGTTATGCCCACGAGCGAAGCAAGTAATTGATTGGCCTGAAAATTATACACGAAAAACAGGAAAGATATCACGGCCAAACACTTAATGTGCAAGGATGTATATGACCGCGACGATCACTTTTATTTTCATCGATTCGACTAAACCAAGCGTATCGAAACTTTTGTTTATGGAGGTTTAAGATTATTACTATAAAATAAATATTTTAACAATTGATTTTTTTGATATTTCTTATAGTTTTGTAAAGTTGAATGTTGTATAAAGTACTGTACGTCTATAATTAAATAAATGAACGATCATAAATAAATTTTTCAACATAGGCATTGTAAAAATTTACGTAGTTTTCTAAATAATCAGAAACTAGATAATTCGCCCTACATTGAGAATTCATCTGTCATTATTTATTAAAATTATTTAATGTTTTTTGTTATATTTTCTTAAAGACCAGGTTTTAATTTAATAATTCGTATTATATTTCCGAATACAAAGACTTGTTCTATCACTTGTTCTTTCCCATTGTACCAAACGAGCTGTAGTCGCATTTTTTCAACTTTCTCGCGGCAATCGAGATAAATAGGTCAGATCCATTTTTTGCTCACATTTAACTTCCGAAATCCCGCACAACTACTACAACAAAACGACGCGAGAAGTCAGGTATACTCTCGAATCTAACGTCCAATCCATCGATTCGCTAGCATTCTCAGCCCCGGCAGTGAAACAGCGCATCTACTTTACACCCACGACGAGGCCGCGTGAGCCATCACAGTATAGTATATAGTATGCGGGTATGCCGGCGGCATCGTGGGAGCAACTCGTCCTCCCCGCAGCTCCTTATCGCGGGCAGCCGTCACATCGCATCTACCCCCTGCACGAATAAAAGCGCAATCTCGTACACGCAGTAAACTCAGGGGTAGAAAAAAACAGCCGCCGAGTTTGCAAGCACGCGTCCTTGCCTCGCGCGCTTATCGTCGTCGCACCTGTCCGCGTGTACAAGGAGAGAGCGCTTCGAAGTCCGTTCCTCTATATGTCTTTCTCTTCGTCCGAAGTGGTGGCCAGTCGTCGACCTCGATCGGCGCAACGGCGGAGGCCCCTTTCACTTGAAAAAGCCGCGCGCGAGCGAGAGAGCCTTTCCGGACTCGCTTTTCGAGCCGCTAAGGCTCTCCCGGCGCAGTTCCACACCGGACACGTCGCGAGTAGCGAGCGAGCCACTTTCCAACTAGGCATCTACTGCTCTACTGCTGCTCGTCTAGTCAGTTTCGATTTCCTTTGCTCCGAGTACATTACATACCCGCTTGCGAGGAGGCTTACCCCTGGGTGCTTTTTCCCGTGGTGCAGTGCAGAGCTTCATGCTGAAGACGCCTGATTCGAGTGCAATACGCGCGGGATGAATGAACGCGGCGGCGGCTAGCGCTAGCGCGCGCTGATTTCACTTTCAAAGAACGAAAGTTTCGAATACATCGCGTTTTTTCCTCAAACTCGTGCTGCTGACTGCTGCGGTGTGAAGATATTCGAGCATTTCGGAGAACAATATAGCTTGCACGTGGGACGCTAATATACATCACATAAGCATCGAAGTCCGTATACGCAGTGAGTATAAAATCGATCGGACGGTGCGCGCAAAAATTTCTTCGCTCACGCGGACGACGCCTCTTGTGTACGATCATCTTAATTTATAATATAAACGCTTTCTCTGAAAGCTTGAGCAACCAAATGAGCGTAAATTATTAGCATTGTCGGATAAAAATAGTTTCTGCGTGCATCGGGTAAAAGTGAAATCAAAATGATGAAAAATCCGGAGAACGATCGCGTTTAGCTATGCTGATGCGTATAACTGAAAAGCGCGATAAAAAACGAGCTAAAGTCGCTCGAGGCTCTCTTTTTGCTTTCTGCACGAGATATATCCAGAATATTTGCATATCGCGGCGGTCGGCTTATTTTGTCGGTGAAATGTAAATTCTACCTTAGCACGCGTAAAAAGGACACCCGAGCTCTCTACCTGTTCTGTGAATCACGCATCATTAGGATGTGTTAGTCAATCAATTGTGTACAATTACAAAAAAATTTCGCGCGCAAAAAGCTGCTATTGCGCACTGTAATACGAAATTGTACCAATTGTCTTTTCACAACGATTTAATTATAGCAAATACTACATAATATTATTATGTAACGATAATATCAAAGTCATTTGAAATTGCGATTGGCTAAATTACTTATATGCATGTGTTACGAAAACGAAAAGTACTAGCTTTACATGCATTTTGATTTTTAAATCTGCTATCAACGCATTACCTATATATATATATATATGTGTGTGTGTGTGTGTGCATGTGTGTGTGTGTGTATTTATAAACTGCATTTATAAACTAGAAAGTAACTTTACAATATACGAATTATCACAAACTAAATTTATCCTTCATATCCTCTCTGGCTGGTAGCCAAAATGACAAAAGTCCACTTTTTGCGAAAGTCGACATAACTGTGGATTTCATATCAATCATATCATTATCGCTATATATTGTATTTGCGGGATCGCTTTAAAAACTCATTCACGCGCAAATAACTTCGCATGGATGCCATACCGATTGCCCTGCAATTAGTTTTAAATGCGCGTTTCGTGGACGAGTACCGCAGTATAGACAAGTCCAGGGTTCCCGACATAACGACATAACTCGATTATTTGCGACACGCCGCAAAGCAATGAAAGCATAACCTGGCCATGACGCCGTATGGATATTGAATGTATGAACCTATACCAGACCGTTCCTAATTATCTCGTTTACTCCGGTCTCCCTATCCCACAAAAACACATCTCTATAAGCAGTCGTAAAATCTTTACTTCTCAAGCACTTGTCCTTCTACGATGCCGTTTCGTCACCAGCTGCTCACACCTCGGTTACTTTAACTTAGTCTTTGTCCTCGTTTTTCTGTACAGGGCCGTAGATTCCCAAGTTGTAATTATCTTGCATTATAGTTGCATATCTCGTACTTCATTTTACTCATAATACTTAATCTAATAAACGTATTGCAAATCGCTTTCCTATGTATTTTCCTACCATATTTGTTACACACCCTTAATTATTTTTACACTGCATATCTATATTTTCTAAATACTCGATCCATGGGTCTCTAGGCCCTCGGGTTTAAATGAAAACACGATTTCTCAAAAACACGAAAAGTGGACTTGTAATTTCGGCTGACATCCACAAATCTGCATTTCAAAATGCCAAAAGGTTTGAATTACAATTCGGTAAAAGATTGCCCGAATATCGTAAATCGAATATGTGTTTTGTTTACAACGTGAATATTATCTTTAAATATTTAAATAATTACTCAAAGAAAATACGCGTTTATTATTTTAATTCAAAATAAAATCCGCAATTCAGCTTCAATTGCTTGCGCAAAATTTAACTACGCATATAAGCTGTCACAAGCGTCACCAATCTGGTACCATCAGTATTCAAAGTTTTTCATACCGCTGATTGTAATTAGAAAAAGTCGTCGTATCCAACAGAAATACTCACTGCAATATAACCTGAATACCGCTGTCCGTCAAAGCCTCTCGATGAAAAAGCCTCCCGTGTCCTCCTCCTTTCGAAAAAAAAAGAAAAAAAAAGAAATATATATAAATTCCCGCGTGTATCCTCGAAACGCAGGAAAAAAAAACAAGTCTTCTGTAAGCGCTAAGTGACGCAACTTGTTGCAGGTCGCGCAGAGCCGAGGGAGAAGAAGCCATGGTGTCCTGCCGGCCAACGTAATCTCACGCGCTCAGTCCAGAATCCGCCGTCGTCAGGATGCCGTCTTCCAACGCAAAGGCCGTGGGTCTGGCCGCTCTGCTGCTCCTCGGACACTGTGAGTATAGCCCATCTGCATGCATATTCATCTCTGATTGATCGAACGCGCGTCGCCGCTTTTTTTTTCACTTTTCGTCGCGGCCTTCGCCTACTTAGACTTACGTCTTTGCTGTACCGATATAACGAGTCACGCATTGAGAGATCATCGGCTACTCTCGCGTGTGCCGCTCTCGGAGCGCTCTCGGAGAAAACGCGAGCCGGCACTTGCTCTCCACGCGCGATGTATAACTTGCCCCGCTCGACACGGTTTTCACTTTCCGTCGACGCGCTCGCGTGATCCATGCGTGCGTGGCGGCCCAGCGACCATCAGTGTACGGCTCATCGCACTGCTGTAATTTCGTATCCGCTGAACGGGACTATTACTCGTTGCATAATGAGCGAGAGCCGTCAATTATGCCTCTTTTTTGTGCGTTTTCGCGGTTGAATAGCTGGCTAAATGTCGCCAAGCTGATCGTTCTATTTCTGGATGCACGCACGAGCATTTGGGAGAAAGAGATGCGATTATAATTTGTATAACTACTTCTGTCGTGTTTTTTCAATAAGCCTTATCAGCAAATGTGGCTTGCGATGGCGCGGTTTATGAAGTAATGAAATAAAATAATTCATAAGTCGCGTGAGACTGGTGTATATTATCTAATTATGGATAAAACTTGGAATAGAATACACAAGATTTTGCAAAATTTGACTAAGGTTTTATTGAAAGATATTCGAACTGTGCAACGTTTTGGCCGTTCTAAAATTTTCACGTAAAAAATTTGCTTTTATCCATGCGTTTGTTAATTAACATCGTACACAAATATCGCAAATCATCATTACACAATATATAATAATTATCAAATTTAATCCATTACAGGTGTCAATAGTCTGATTATTCCCGAAGAACTTCCGACCATCCTCTCGCTTATATACTCGAATATTCCACCCATCAAAAAAGGTACGTTAAAAAATTTACTTCTGCCATTCGTGCATCTTATTTGTAAAAAATTCAACTCAAGGTCGACTGTTTGACTTGCTTTCACACGTGCAATAATCACGCTCTCAGCTAAACACATAGTTTAAAGTTCATACGTGACTTGGAATGTTAGACGGCGTTTCACAGAGAAACAGAAATTTAGCTACTTTGATCTACGAAATCTTGCGTCACTCGCTAAGTACAAGGTGCTAAAACGCGCTTGCTCCTTTCTCTTTGAATTTTATTACATTCCAACTGTTCGTCTGTCATTTCAGGAACCGACTCGAGGCTTGGCGTTGGTTTTAGACTCGGCGAGCACGCTGACTTTCAAGTTCTCGTTGAACTTGGACCGCAAAAAGAAACCGATCCCATCGGCAATGATGTCGATTCGAAGAAAAAAAGAGCCGTAAGAATACAATTTTTGTGTAGAATTTTAACTTTAATATCAGTACCAAAAATATCTGTTGAAGGTTGAATTTACGCTCTAGTTTAAAAGACATGTTTCTCTTCACACAGGCGACAATGATCGCGGCCATGAGAGGTGATCTCGGTCCTTGGGCCCAAGCTGTAGCGAAATACCAAATGGAGCAAAAAATCAAAAAGGTTCTGGAAAAATACAAGCTGAGCCCTGAGAAGGCGTCAAAGTCGAAGGATTACGCGGATAAGAATACGGAAGACAAGGTATGTTTTAACGAGGCTGTGATTTGACATTCATTTTGATAATAAGTATGCGCATGCATACATACATTATAACGAATAACTTGTTCACAGAGTGAAGGAAACGAGTGGCTTTCAAAATGGAGTCAAGGTCTGGCAGTGAATCCAGACAGTCCAGCACCTATGCCAGAATATACTTCTACTCGCAAAAACTTGCCACACGTCAATCGCATGAGAGTTGTGAATGTCCCGAGTAACAGTGATAGCCAAAAAGACAGTGCGAAAAGTGATTTGGAAATTCTAAGGCAACTTTTTGCAAATAATACAAACGAGGCGAAAAGTGCATAGTTATCCTTGGATCGATATTTATATAAACCGAGTAACAAGCTCGCTCACATGCCAATTGTTACCAGTTACTTTTATATTTTTGTTATATGTATATATGTATCTATTTAAAATAATATTACTAATGCGTTTGTTTGCAAAATCTAGTTTACGTTTATTATTATATTGAACAATGTATGGTTAACAAAATCAATCAACTGAATAGCAGTAAATTGTTCTCTCAAAATTTTGATGCTTCAGAATTTTGTTAATATTTATTTTAGATCAACTGAGTACTAATACTAAATTGCTTTTTCACGAAATGCATTATGGTATGAAATAGTAAAAAACAAATTAATAAACTTACGACGCATACGTATATAAATGCTAAAGACTAGATGGCAAGGCATGAAGTTTCAAAAATAACCAAATAATTTATATCGAATACACCGCGGTGTGCAAAAAATTACAACCGCAGTATTGCTGCGAAATATAGTCAGTAGATTCCGGTAAAAAAATCTGAAGCTAAGCGAATTTTAATTATAAACTAGGAAAATCGACCGCGCTTCGCGCGGGTAATATCGTTACGCGCTTCTTTCTTTATATTCTAAATAGAATCCAAACGTTAACATTTTCCTTACTCTATAATAATTATAATACGTTTGTATATATGTAGCTTGTCTCACCAATCATATATCACCCAATATAATGTAGGTTATGTGCTTTTCAATTTTTGAGGTTAGATATTCGTTATTTATTTTATAGCTAAATAATTAATTGTTACAAACCTAATCTCAGAATTTAAATTAATAAAATACGATCGTTTTTTTATTAAACTCGTTACCATTCAAATTCAAATATTGAATTTTAAATGTTGGCGCCATCTAAACCGGATACACATTGTAGACCAATCACGTTCAGCGCTAACTTCATTTATAGGCTTCACAACATCCGATCATGACTTTTTTAAGAGAGGATTCCATTAACCGACAGTGTTTGATCTATCCATTGTCTATGCTGCGCGACACTCGCATAAACCGCAGGTGTATTGCTGCCGCATCCGATGCCCCAGGAGATTATTCCAGACTAAAAAAAAACAAATGGTGTTTCAAGATAAATTAAATAAAAATATGGGACTAAAAGTTTTCAGTTACATAATCTACAGAAAATTTACCTGGACAAATCTGCCAGACTGATCTTGACAAACCAAGGGTCCACCGCCATCTTTGTAACAAGTGTCCTTACTCGCTTCGCCTCCAGCGCATATGAAACTGGGATGCAATTGGAAAAACTGGCCCAACCTGGTCGCTCTCAGGCGAGCTTGACAGTTAGCATTATCGATGATGGGCAAGTCAACTTTACGCAGAATTGTTTGATACGCGCCACCTTCGCCTAGATCGAGTAACACCAATTATTAGAATCGACTAATCTATATTAGTTGGTTGAAATAAAATATTCGTGAATCACCGAAAGCGCTGCGCCCCCAACCAGAAGCGTAACAGACAGTTCCTGGTGCAAAAACTTGTCCCTGCGTCGGGAGACACACGGGCCTGACGTTGATGGCGTAGGTTACGGGCCTCTGAAGGATAACGAGTGCGACATCGTGGTAGAGACCCCCGCCGAAGAACTGGGGATGAACAACGATTCGCTGAGTGGGAACCTCTTGGAAAGGCAGCGGTTCGTTCGTGCTCTGTGTATTCCACTCGCCTACGCGAGCTATCAGAGTTCCAGGATCACAGCTTTGCGAGAAAAAAAATTTCACTGATTATAATTTCTTTCAAGCACACTCGTGATCGCGAGGCAATGAAGCTCTACTCCTAAATATGACGTATTGCATGATCCTTGTGAGGCGGTCGACGATGCGTGCGAATGCACTTTAGTCGTGAGCTTAATACGATATAAATCAGTGTACCTACATTCGGGCGAAGGCGAGGAAATTTTTACGTTTTCTATATAAAATATAAAGTTTGAGAAACTGTTAATAATTGTTCGACTCGAGAGTTGTAACAAGCCAATCTTTGATTGTCTACACGCACCTTACGACGCAATGAGCAGCCGTGAGAATTGCCCTGCTGTTGATGAGTGAGCCACCGCATTGGAAAACATCGCTGCTTCCAGCTTTGCGTATCAGGAGAAGCGACATCCACGGGAATTCTGCAAAGTACGCAGTACCGGCTACTTGCTGAGCTGTGAAATAACGAAGAACAACACTGTTTCAAGGATTTCGTCCAAGTATTGCGCAACTACTTGGCTATGCATGGTCGCATTGTGGCGAGCAAAAATATTTTCATTCTAGACAGGAAAATCGTTTCTTACTGAGGCTAGCGTAGGTCGCGTATCTCGATCCACAAGCAACCGGGATCTGCTGTCCGGTGACGACCGCGGGTGGATTCACGTAGACGGGGTTCTGCCCAGTAGAAATACCGATGACGACGTCGGTTCTTTGTCGGTTGAGCAGCCGGCAGCAAACCAAAGTGGCACTGGAGCATGGCCCGAAGCGCGGGTCTATGGCACCTACGCCGTCGTACGTCACCGCGTTGCCTTCAGCACACTGGTCCCCAGGGATGCACGTGCAAGCGTTCGCCGTACCTGGCAATTATTGCAAAAGTGCATCAGCAAGATGTTGTCAGAAAGCGGCAATTCAAATTAATCAGCAGACATACCAGGGTTCTTGACGTCGCCCGCCATGATGTTGCTGGACGCTACGTTCGTCTGCGATACGACTGCGTTACTCTGGGCCAGCGGACAGCACATGGAGTTCGGAGTGGAGCAGGTGCCGACCGGCTGGCCCTGACGTCCGAGTATGAGTCTGGGATCGATGTTGCCGACACCCGCGATCGGAAAGTAGCCTATGTTGCAGGCGGTCAGCAGCATGCAAACGCAGCTCTGGCCGATAACTATCGGCGGAAGGTTGACCACCGGTGCCGTGGTCACGGGGACCGGTAGCGTGAACGGCGGAAAGGTCGGGGCGGGCGTCGGTATCTGCACCGGTGCTTGGACTGTAATAGAAAATAATTTAGGTATGATCTTCCTCAGTTGTGCAATAATTGCAGGTATTTTTCGAACGATCCCTCACCAGGCGCGTAATTGCAGCACACGAAAGCTCCGATGCAGGTGTTGACGAGCTGCTGGCGCGGATTAATGATGCCGGTGCCGTCGACGATACCGCCGCCACCGCCGCCACCGCCGTAGAGAGCACACTGGTAGACGGGCACGCAGGTGCAGTAAAGGATCGGCTGGAGAGGTGCCGCGGTCGGAGGCCTGGTCGTCGGTGGCGTAGTGGGTATCGTGGTCGGAGGTCGCCGAGTCGTGGTCGTCGTGGTAGTCGTCGTTGGAGGAGTCGTGGGTATCGTCGTCGGAGGACGTCGCGTCGTGGTCGTCGTGGTGGTCGTCGTCGGAGGTGTAGTGGGTATCGTCACAGGAGGGCGTCGAGTCGTAGTCGTAGTCGTAGTCGTGGTGGTGGTGGTGGTGGTGGTGGTGGTGGAGGTCGTCGGTATAACCGCACGCAGAAAGCAGCAGACTTCTAGATCACCGGTGCACCGGCGGTAGCTGAAAAATGAAAATCAGATTTAGTCAAATAGTCGAGTTGCGATCTCAGGAGGATAAAGCTTGTGGTATGTTCTCACCGGATATCGATGACGCCGGTCCCGTCGCTGATGATGGTGTTGTTGCTATCGCAGAGATAAAAAGGCACGCAGAGGCAGCCGAGAAAGGGCGGCGAGGTCGTGGGGACCCTGTCGAGGTGGTGCAGGTTGTAGAGCTTCTGCTTGAGCAGGTGAAGCAGGAGCAGGGTCCTGCCGACGGGCACCTCTTCCGCCGTGGCGTTGCTCTGGAGTTCGGTGGCGATCTGCTCGGCGCTCATCTCGTCCCCGACGTCCATGACGGCGCTCAGACAGGAGCAGAGCATCGCCGCGAGGAGGAGGTGCGCGTTGAGCCTGAGCAACATGCCGATGCTGCTGCGGACCGTGAGCGCGTCCCGGTGAGAATGAATTTTCGGAGACGCATGCGGCTCGACGTCCACCGCCGCTCGGGAATCCCCGGATTATCGCCTGGCCTGCGACTGTGCGCTATACTTCGTTGCCGTACGTTTGCAATGTGGAAATCGTATGCTCGGGGGAAGGGAAGAGGATAAAGATCGTGATTTTGTCACAGTCGTCTAGTTCCGTGAATGCGAGCGCAGGTGTGAAACCAGTGTTTGGCAGTTAACGCGGGCCACAGAGCGTGACTCGCGCATCGCGCACTGCTCATGCGAATTCCACCTCTGCCGCTCAATTAGATTAGATACAGAGATTTTTTTGTTTTCGCAAAAATTACGTGTCTGCTTTTTTGAGAAACAAATTTTCGAGTTCTACTTTATGTCGCGCTGCGTTGCTATTGTTTATTAGTGAACTTTATTATTATATACTGACATTGTTGTGAGAGAGTCTCTTGATATAAAAAGCGCAAAAGAATTAAAAAATGATATCAACTTTTTTTATACTTCTGTGAAATCAATTGCGTGACTCGCGCTTTTTATATGATTCAAAATCTAATAGGGAAAGTTAATTGCCAAGCGAAGGACGAAATTATGGACGTTGCGTTTCAATTATGTGGAAGAACCCGAACGAGTGACCCACATTACTTACGATCAGTTTACGGGTCGGCGTTCGTATTGCACAATACAGAAGAAAATTACGAAAAAACGCACTTTTAACAAGCGGATCTTTTCAAGTCCTGACGTCCACGGAAAACACGTGATTCATTTCCCATCTGAATGATATTTCACTGTGGTATTTCCGGTATGAATTTGACTGTTGACGTAATAAAAAAGCGTTTATTCATTACGGCAGCCTTTAGAGTGCTCGATAATTTTTCTACATTTTTTAGAATCACACCCTATAGGTCTTTAGACTCTGGAAATTCACACTCTGCCGCTTGATTCGTTTACAAAATTCAATATTTTTGAGACTTCGATAAAATGACCACGCGTTCTGACATTTGCAGTTCATCGGCACAACTTCTATCGGAGACTGGCGCATAATTTTTACTTCATACGAACGAGGTAATGTAGGTATACGATCTGTGTTTCCGTGCAGCGTATAGTGGTCACGCGAACTTCATAATTTATCCCTGATGAGTTTGTTGATAATTTTGAACAGTAAAAGTTCAGCGCCGCAAAACATAAAATACTAATAATTTTTCAAAATACATGGCAAAAAATAGAAGACAATAGATAATAGAAAGATACACCTTTCATTTTTTGCATAAATAATTCGACTCGCAAGACTTGCGCTAACTTCTTGACACGCTACAAATACCGATCATCATTATTAAAATCAGTATATGTAGATTGAAATTTAAATGAATGGATTTGAACTGGTCTATAGTAAAGTGGCTACGGGCGATGCCATTTAAATTATTTCACTTGAATTATCAATTATATTCGTTTACAAATATCAAACTAATTGATATTAAAATAGGTTCGCTTCATGAATACCCAAGATTTTTATAGACCGGTACTGAACATATTCTTTCAGCTATTTTAACCAAACGTCATAGAACAGCTTTGATTAAAGAATGAAATCGAAAGTAAGCTCTAAGTTCACGCATAACGAGTCGTTGCATTCAAAATAGGTATACTTAATGTCTGAATAAACATCAGTTACATTCCTCGCTTAGAAGTCATTTTAATACGTCGACAAAACTACATTTGTTTCATAGACAGTGACCAAAATATTAAATTTTGAAAGCTTGTTTCCATACACAAAACACGCGAGTATAACGAAATCAAAATAATAAAATTAAAATATTAGAAAAGTTAAACGGTTACTAACGATACTGTAGAAAAAACTTGAAAAATAAAAATCGTTTACAGCAGTCAACTTATGTGATTCTATTCATTTTATTTGACAATTCTTGATTACACAAAAGGACACAATAGAATATATTAATAATACATCGATATAAAAATGTGTAAGTTCAGAAAAAATCGCAATACTAACATAAGTAAAAATGCTATTTTGGCGAAAGTAATTTTCTTTTCCAAATCGGTGTATTGTGGAAAAAATTATACAAAATACCTCAGAAAAATGTATATAAAACAACACTAAACTAAAGATGCTAATAAACATACATAGTAATAAATTTATTCTCTCGCAAAAATGGCGCATACTTCAGCCATGTGCTGCGCTTTTATAACAAATTTACAATCGTACAAAAGGTTTACATTTCTGATTTTTTTTTAATTTAACGAGAAAATAGTATTACTGCATAGTATGTATTCTTCAAAACAGCAAATCATATAATAAAAGAATGTTAGGTATAAAAACTTTATAAGTATAAGTCGATGTTAGGTGTAAATATTTTAACGAACTAAATTGTAGTTAATTAAACAAAAATGCAAACCATGTATCATGAAGCTTACAAGAAATTTTGCTTTTCTAAAACCTCGTAAAAACAGATTATTCTGAATAACATATTCAGCTCTTCGTGATTTCAAATGTTAATTTACATTTTATTTAATGAAGCTCGTTAAAACGTTTTCAATGAAAAAATACCTTATTTTACAGTAATAATACACTAATTAAATATGAGAATAAGCAATGGTTGTACTTTAATTTATGAAACAAAAAAGCATCATACATTATAGTTGTATTTGAGTAGTACGCCAATTTTTACGCCAATTGTATAGAATGTAATACCTTCTCATTTATAAATTTGTAGCAACCATCCATTATCTCCATTGAATTTGAATATTAGTTCAATAAAAATAGAGTATTTACTGAAAAACTATAATTCAAAAAGTTCGTTAAAACATTAACGAGATTATCTTGATTTGATATTCTAAACTTAACTGTAAAAATTTATTAAAATAGTCTTACATAAAGACTGATTCTATGTAATCGAATATTCAAATAATCATGTATTATTTTTATATATATCAACCAATTTAAATACGAACGTCTCAATGAAACGTCGCAAATTAAGTGCGCTGTAAATTATTCTTATATACATATTAATTTATAGTTAAAGAACAAAAATTCATTGAAAATTGATTTAACGAGACACAAAATTAGTATGTTGACAATTGCAAGTTGATTAATTGAAAATTGATTTTTTGGATTTATTTTCAAAATGAGTTGATTAAAAAACAACGCTCAAAATATTTGATTTAGAACAATTAATTTAAATTGAAAAATTGATCTGCACTTTGAAATTTTATCAATGTTTGATTTCATTAAGAATCAAAGATCGTTGTATATTTTCAATTCAACCTGGTAAAATGTCATGTTTCAATTACTTAGAATTTGATGTTTTTTTTTTAAATTAATGACAGTGATTTAAAATATTTATATATTCAATTATATACGAAATGAAACATTAAAATGCGACGCTCATTACAGCGGGTACTACTAATAAGATCTTAACATAGAAAACATATTAATAACGACTTGCAAATACGACGATCTAAATTAAAATAAATAATTTATAATTTTTTAATGTAATCCTGAATTTAGATCGTTAATCAAAATATTTCTTGGAAAAGATTAAGCCTAAACAGATCTTAAATTATCATCAAGACAAAATAGAAAGTTATGCGAAAATAAACGCTATTCTTTATGCTCAAGATTTGTCAACCTTTGATTGAGCTTATTCATCATGGTAATCCATATATTTTTATTAAAATATACTGTACTAGTTGGAAGTACTCTATGAAAATCACTAAAAAACAGTCGTTTTTTAGATATACAAAATGGCTACAACTTTGGTAACGTGATAAAATCTCATTCTGTCTATCATAATATCTTTTTTTGTCCATCATTGACTTTTGTACTTATTCTCGTAACTTTTCAAAAACGTTTTTGAACAAAAACTTATTTTACAACGTTTTAGGCTGCAGAGAAGTCAATGCTTTGGCAGAAAAAGCGAGTTCTAGCAATGACTCTCAACGTTCAGTTTTTATAGCTTATCATACGTTAACACAAAAAAATTATTTTAAGCCATAGCCTTGAAAGGAACCTTCATAATGCACTGATGAATCACTGCTTGAACATTGCCAATGCATTCTCATCTCTAAAGCTTTAATTAAGCATCTTTATGCTCTATACTTTAGTTTTATTTGACTATAGTCAAAAATCACTCATCGAATAAAAAGTTCGATGCATCATTTTCATTTATAACAATTGACAATCACAATCATGTCATGGATCAAAAACGAAAATGCGCTTTTCTATAAAAAATTCTTAGCTATGTCTTGATTTAACTTACTTTCTAATATGGTCACTTATAAATTATCGTATCAAAATTTGAAAATTGTTTTCAACTACGAGTACGTAAATCTAACTCCTACTTCCTGACGTTGATTAAGGCATTAAAGAATTCTGTTTTATTTATAAAACATGATGAACTTAGTATATAAAAATCGTAACTATATACAAATGATTTATAAATCTTAGAGAAAAGATTTGTAAAGCTAATGTTAGAAATATAAGAAAATTATATTCATGCATGTTAAAATTAAGATAAAGAATTCCATTTGTTTCCTCATACAAATAAAGAATCCTTTCTATATTTTAACATTGGCTTTGTCTTTTCTGCTTTTCGATGATTTGAATTTAAATACAAATCGAAATTCTTAGCAGCAATGGCTATTACAAATTTACTTGTAAATTTGCCTTCTTGATTAGGTCGGACAGTTAAACTGCTACAACTTTTTTTTGGATGCACGTATATCTTGCATTTTAAGCTGCATCTAGAATCTATGATAACTTACATGATTTATTTTGAGCGACGTCGGCCAGTCGAGTTCCTTAAAGTCTTCAATGTGTTCATTGACGCCAACGGATGTGTCTGCTTGTTTGCTGGGCAATACTTTATTGTGTGAGCGGCATCCCCATTGGCACCGCAAATAGGACATGTGTAATTCCTAAAGTTCAAAAAACAGTCAAATTTTATTGCATATTATTTAATCAACAAAAATATAAATAATCTTGGCACAGCAAAGTATACATTGAAATATGACTATACCTTAAGATAGGGCAAAGAATCTTGCCATCGGCATCTTTTAATAAGTGCTTCTTATAAATCTTGATATCTTCCCCATTGTTTTTGCAGAATACGCACTCGTTCGGAAGTGGCTTCTTATTCTTCTTCTTGCTGGGTTGAGTTGGGACGATTATTTCGTCTGGATCCGGGCAATACTCGAAATCACGACCGTTGTGCTTGAACTCTTCCCAGACGTCGTCAGCTATTAACAGAATAAAATTTATGTATACACAAATTTTTATCATTTTCCACGCAATCGTGGTTGATCAGTTAGTTGATTCGGAAATTCTCAGCTTCCCAAGCAATAATCGGGGACGAAATAAATATTACCGGCAGTTATAAAGTGTAAAAGAGATGCAAAAACAATGACGCCATTCACCCGTGTATGAAAGAAGTGTTGGCTCGCCTCCTGCATCCCGTCCAATCTCTCATTGTGGAGTGTTTGACGACTCTCGTCGTCGACACTTGAGCGACCACACGTTGGTCGATCGGTAAATCACGCGTACGACAGAAAGCAATAAAATTCGAGCTTGGCGTCGAGACTCGAGGGGTCGTTGAAAAATTTTCATCGGCACTTAAGAGGCCTAGGGAAAATAGTCACGAACGCACGAAATAGGAGTGAAAGAGAGCAGAATATTTTTTCAATTGCCAAGACGTACATATATCTAGCTTCCTTTGCGCCCACGCCTATTGTTCTATTTGCTTTAAAATAAATTACTTGCGCGGTTGATTTTTTCAAAGATTTGCATACGAAATGTTGGTTTTGTTAACTTGATAATTTTGATTATAAATTTAAGACAGCTTTTAGTTTCGAAAGTCATAGATTTTGAGATCGAAATTTTAAGTAGCCTGTGCCTCGGCCTGTGCGGCGCTGAGCGTAACTATCCGGCGCTGCCCTTGTTCTCGCGCGATAGGCACCCGAAACGTAAACATACGCGACGTCATCACCACTACATCGACTCAGCCAAACCGTTTCTCGCATTCTCGATTGCAGCTTGGTTGGGCTCTATCCGCTCAAGTTCAACGCTTTTTAGGAGTCGGCACAAACCCAAAGTGACTTTGTCACATTGTTGCTGTATTTTTTAGAAAATACTAGTGAATACCGCAATACAGCTAGCCACTCTTGCTCTCTTGACAAGAATACCCGACCTCTGAATTATTTCAAAAGATAAAAATAAATTTCGTGGTAAAAGAGCAAGTGCCCTATTAACAGTGAATAGTTTAATTCATGCTAAATTTGTTTTATAAATAAAATAAAAATCCACAACGGATTCTCCGTTCCTTACGTCACAGCAAACTTATCGCTTCGCATCGAATTCGTATAACGGCTACAATGTATATGAGCAACGGTAAACGTACGTAAATAATTTTTGTTTCGATAAGCATTCAATTTTGCATAACCCGCTACGTTGAAAAAAATCAACTTTTGCTAAAAAACTTTAAAAAACGTGAATTCAAAATTTGGTTGCTTTTTCGTCAACAAATTCGGCGAGACTTATCCGAAATTCGATAAGGTTTTTTTATGGTAAATTTAGAATTGAACCAACCCTGGATTGGATCTCCGTTTCACTACATCAGCACGTGTCTACAACGACACACTGAGCCGAACGAAACGAGATACTTTTATTTATGCGAATTCACAAATAAAAAAAAAAGAGTAGTCGGAGAGATATATCAGAACGTAAAGGGGTTTGCCGATACCTAAGAAGAGGCACGTGACTCACGTGACGTGAGTCTAAAATTTGAATGCTCATATGGATTACGAGATAGCGAAGGCTCGATAAAGTTACTCGAAGGTCCATTACACTGGCATAAGAGACTGCTGTAAGTATTGCGAAGCGACGAGTAAAAACAGTGAAGCTCGTTCCAGGAAAAAAAAGCGGGGAGAGATTTGCTTTTCCTGGAATCGCGTACGCTGCCGATTTTCGTTGTTGTCATACACATACAGCCATAGAGGCGCACAAGTAGAAACAAAGGGGGAGAGAGAAGGTGAGCGCGTTCGAGGCGGCGCGCACGGGCCCGGCTCAAAGGCCGAGCGAAACGTTTGTTTTGATCGGCGGCGACGCGGAGAGCGAGACAGAGACACAGGGAGCCGCGCCGCGCTTGTTTGCTAATCTGCACCGGATCGCGTGCGAGGGGGCCAGGAGGAGGGGGGGGGGGCGAGCGTCTTTTGGATGACTGATGTATACCGATATACTCGTCGCTCGTCGATCTGTCGGCGATTTCGCTTTATTTATACTGACGAAAACGAGTGTAATATGTAAACTTACGGGGCTGGGGGAATAGAGAAAAGCCGCGAACTTTTGGTCGTATTTTCACTGTGTACACGCGACATTCGACAAGAGAAGGACGTTGTGACCGCGACTCGATAATGCCAAACTTACGAAGCGAGTTTGAAAGGAGAAGAGTCTGTATAAATATTGTTTACATACAATCGAGCAAGGTGTAGATTGAGGAGCGATACCTACATCAATTCATCAACAGCGTAGACGTAAGCTTCTATCTGTTTACGGTGCCGACTCTTCAGAATTGAGTTAACGATGACAGGGTATAGACGTACGTTATCATTATGCTAAATGAACAAATGCGTATTTACGTGGAGGAAAACGCGATGAACGGCAGCGGCAAGCGAGCTTGCGATCGAAAAAATCGTGCTGAATTTTTTTCTAGAAAACACGGAGAGCACGGCACGGCACGCAAAAAAGATCGAAACGGTGAGCACGAGAAAGAGAGAGAGAGAGAGAGAGAGAGAGAGAGGGGAAGCAAGAAAATGTGTACTTACTCGGAACTACAACGGGCGCGTGGCTGACGCGGAAGTCGACGAAGAGCCTGTTGAGCTCGTCCTCGAGGCTGGGGTTCAGCGGGAACAGCATGTTCGTCTGGCTTTTTTGCCCGTAGTAGTGGGGCATGGGGATCGGCATGCTCAAAACCCGCGCCATGACGCTGGACTTCCTGTTCCTCCTTAGACAGAAGCTCGTGTGGCTGCGGCCTATCTTCGGGCTGGGCCCCGTACCTGGAGCAGCGTTGCGTGGAGACGATAAACTGCGCGTGCAGATCCTTCCTCGCTCGGGCGTCCTCTTGTCTTGCTCGACCGACGGAAAAACTCGGTATCTACAAGCGATCGGCGAGAGATTCGGAGGGAGAGTCCTGAAGATGGGCCGCTGCTGCCGCTGCTAGTGCTGCTACTGAGGCTGGATACAAAGAAGACGGCTCCGTTGGCGTCCGAGTCCGAGTCGTTGCGACTTGCGATAGCGAAACGAAACTAAGTAGTAAGTACAAGCCACAAGGTGAGCATAATACTGCGAGAGTCGCGTCGTCAGATATCGGGTCCTTCGCACTCGTTGTCCGCGGGAGTAGTGTCACCTTAGACTTAGAGTCAAGCAGTCAAGCTCGAGTGAGCTGGTGAGCTCTGCAGCGGCCGGCCGGCGAGGGCGCAACGCCGCAACGACGTCTTGAGTGGAAGGGGTGTCGGGGACCAATGAGCAGCGCCGAAGGCGGTCGCCGCTCACGCACGGCCGAGAGAGAACTAATTCAACTAATAGAGAAGCTTGACGAGACTCGCTCGCTGCCTCCTTCTCCCCCCTCGCGTGCGAAAATTTGCGCGCTGTTGCTGGCTTTTTCCGCGACCGGCACGGAAAATCGCTGACTATAGTACTATAGTAGTATAGGGCTTGCCTTGCCTGTTTGAAAGCGCATACTATACATACTATACGAGTGCCGACAAGAACAACAGTGTGCGTCGTTTGTTGACAGACAGAAAAAGTAAAAAATACTCGGAGATTTCAAGGGCGTCGGTTCTGCTGATTTACAGGTGTGCATACATATCTATACTATACATGCACTTCAGTCGATCGATATGTTCTTGAATCGCGTTGCCAACATTCACGCTTATAAGAGTATTTTGAATTTTTTTCAATGGTATTCGATCTTGTGTAACATTTTAAAATATCACAATCTTTTATCAACCACCAGTGTATGTATACAATATAATGTGGAGCTCACTTTTATAAGTGCCCACTATTGCTATAGGTATGTTGATTTTTTATGTGAGCAACGCGACCGAGAACGCGACTAGATGAATTTAGATTTAACATGGCAAAAATTAATAACCTGTAATCGATATAATTTTAACGTTCACTCAATACTTTTAAACTGCATTATTTGTTTTGAATTTTACAGTTCTTATTCTGTGTTGTATGTATGTACCTACATACAGTCAAAAAAAGATCGTTTTGTGCAATTTTGTCCCGACTGCCGGGCAATGAAAGTCAGATAAAAAGACAATTTTTCGTAATCTTTGACAATATGTACTTGATTGAATACGTTTACTCTTACGAGATTGAGAAAAGGTAAGGGTGAAAATGTTGAGTTTTTGTTCGCATAGAAGCACGCTTACTATTAGGCTGAAAAATGTATGCGAAAATAGTATCGATGCAATGAGGACTCTGTGCCTCGCTGTATGCAGTTATGCAGTTATGCCCGAGGTTATGCCCTAAATCAATTCGTGTTCTGAAGCCTATTTACACTTCAAGTTTAAACATTCAACATCAAAATTTTTTAAAACAATCACGGCAGTATAGAGTGAAAACTATTCACAATATAATAAATATAGAGTTCAAGTAATGTTATGCACGAAATCGTGAGAAAAGAATTGCAATATCGAAAAACAATAACTACTTGTTAGTAGGTAAATTAAATTGGTAACTTATACCTATGTTCAACCTTTCCTGGGATTAGAATTTTATAAAATGAAAATTGTACCTATGTCCTAAATCTGCAAAAAAGTATAGCATCCCAAGTTATCTTTTCTAAATTTAGTAGGATATACTTGTAAAAATACAACTATACTCTTTGAACCTTTTTTCGCGCTAGCAAAGATATATTATAGTTAACATGGCTTGCACCGTTGCACGATAAGATAACTCGGTATAAACATTCTCACCGATTTACATGTGCTTATACCGATGCACCCACCTACATGCAGGTATACCTACAGCCTATAGTATATAAATATAACGGCCATTACATTTCACTACTTTGCGCGACCGCGCCGCGCGCTCCCCAAGTCCGCGAGCACATGCGAAACACGTGTTGAAGGATAGGCGCGCGCACACCTTTTCGTCTCCCCGTTTTTCGTCTCATCGTGTGCGAGCCGCGAAAAGGACCGGGAAATCCTCGGGCCAAGGGCTTTAAATGCTTTGACGCCTCGCACCCGCGCGCGCTATGCTTGCTCATAATTTTTTGCTTATTTTCCTACACGTGTTTTGGTTCTTGTCCCGGCGGACCGTTCGGATTACCGTTTGGACAGTGACGTTTTTTTGCCTTCTCTCCTCGACGACGTCCAGAGGCTTCGATATTTTCAACGTCATTTAAAATGCACACGCGTTTCCAGAGCTTTTTTTCTTGTTTACGATCGAGGGGCGATTTTCTCGAGAGGAAAGTCGGAGTTTTCGAGTCGTAAAAATGATTTTTTTTGTCGTTGCGTCCGAAGGAGCTGTTTGATGAATCTTTCTTATACTGCATGTGATTTATGACTATGGACTAGTCGCACACTACTTTCATATTATATTTCCAGAGTGCTATTCAAACTCGAATGCCGTAAATATCAATAACGTGCAACAGAATTACTTGAGTAAATTTTGAATGTATGAATTTACTATTAATTTTGACTTACGACTTACCAATGTTTGTAAGTATATATAAAATTATTTTGTCATTGATGAAAAGAATAAAGAGTTATTTNAAAAAAAAAAAAAAAAAAAAAAAAAAACGAAACTGATTATGCAAAACAAAATTTTTAATAGTATCATTATAGGACGCAGTTGACAAAAGTTCTTACTTACATAATTTAGAAATGATATTAAGTCTTTATTCACATTGTTGGAGAGTTGGTCTATGTGGTACATCGAATAATGAAAATAAAGTAGAATACGTGTATGGTAGATGGTAAATAAGACTTAGCAAGTTCACTATTCTTCATCTTTATTATTACTGTGTAAATATGTAGGCACTGAACAAATAATGTTTCATAATTTGTTTACAAACATTTACACATACTGATCTTCTTTTGTTCAATTCACTGAATACTCTCGGCGAAGCAGCTCAATCGCGTGGAATTACTTCACCAAAGCGCGATATCGCATCTACTTTTGTGACCTTCTCTCGACCCTTTTGAAAAAAGCTTTTTCAATGCATTCCATGAAAATTCCTTCTGTCATTCTTCTAGAATGCTATATGCATTTTAATCCAATCTCTAATTGCGACCTTAATTATATATTTATCAATATATATATATATATATATATATATATATATATACTTTATACTTTTATGTATATTTTTAATCTTCGTACGCTAATATAATATATTGTTCTGTTATTTAAAAAATTACCACGAACTAATACGAATAATAATAATGATAATGATAACGTACGTAATAATAGAAATAATAATAGTAGTAGTAGTAGTAATAATAAAATAATAATAACAATAATAATAATAATAATAACGTATATCGGATGAATTATAAAAAAGTCTAATATAAAGGTAAAATATTAATTGTACATACATGTGTCGTGAGTATAAGGAAAAATTAAGAATAAACACTATAACTTTGGCTAAACAATGACACTTCAAAATTTGTCGAATACCTTGTGTGTCCAACAGTTGCCATAATATTGACAAGTTTTGAAGCATAAGACTGATTGAAAAAAAAAAGAGGAAGATAGAAAGGGAGGTACGAAGAAAATGGTACAGAGTCTCGTAAAGTAGTTGGGATACTATAGTAGTGAAAAGATGTATTGTGATTATCGCTCATCGGTGAAATCACATTTTCTATTTTACATAACGATTAACAATTCCCAAAATTCATCTGTCATTTTCCTTTATAAACTGCCTTTAGAAACCTTTACTGCAAATAATTATTCATTAAATTGGATATTAGAAAATAGCCTCGCAAGTGTTATGCATCAAATCCAAAATCTGGCACATGTACGCGATTAATTACTTTGATCCTGTTCTGTTAGCAAGATGATAGGAAACTCGACTGACTCTAACAAAATTATATAATCTGCACGGAAGAGCAGATTTATCACCACACACATTAAAATCTACTTTATTTACACAATTTTGTATAGTTTTCATAGCTTTTATCTTTTAATATATTATAATGTAACTTTGCTTTATTTTACTTGCTTTTTTCAATCTTTTGAGTTAATCAACATTTGAGAATGTGTATTTTTTGCAGAACCACGAACTCTCAAATTAATTAAAACATCAATAAAATAGTCATTCATTGTCTCTATGATTTTTTGTATTTTTAAGAGTATGTTATATTTAAAAAATTAATAAAAGCAAGTAAAATTTTACTCTGATGCATTCAATGCTTCATTAAAAACCGCAAAAACTTTATGAAAACTGAGTAAAAAAATTAGATTTTCCTAACTTAGCTTCCAACAACAGTTTCAGATTATAATTATTTCTTAATTTCTATTAAAGATACATCGGTTGGTTTTGATTCTTGCATCTTTTTGTGAATATTTTATTTTAGGTTGCATACACGGTTTGACAACGATGAGCATACCATATTAACATTTTCTTCGTCGTTTACCATTAATAACTCTTGCTTATTGATTGCTTACACTGATCATCCCTATCGTTATACTTTGTTGCAAATAGAAGTCAGTCGAGTCCCTTCTATCTTCAAGCCGATGCAATACTATAAACTCTTTACAACTAAAAGGATGAATGACATTTGTTCTATATAAGTGATGGCTGCACTTTATTCACACGGCATTAAATGTAACTTTATACACTGACTCGATAGTATTATAATCCTGTGGGTGGGTGAACAAGATATAGTTAAAGATAGAGAAAGAGACACTTGATCAGCGGTAAAACATTTTGCGGGCTGTCGGTTCTCTGCAAGTCCGGTCAAGTCAGTCATGGGCAAATTAAAGCATTGCACTTTGTATAATATTATACGAAAACTTATTACCTTACAAATAATGTCACGACGACAGTGGCTCAATGAATGAAGATATAAAATTGTCTTTTTAGGTTTGTACTTTGAAGGAAAAGCATATTGGTAAACATTTTTATAAATAACAATAACGATTTATTCTTTTCACATTTAATCGGAATAAACAATGTTTGAGTAACTTTTGACAGCCATCCTCATACATTGAAAAAGATACTTTCATTACGCATTTTCACATGTGATATAATTTTTCCATTTCCGCATATTTGTTCTGTAGTAACATATTTCTTTTGCCCATGACCGATTACAACGCGTTACACCTTTTTATTTATTCATTTTATTTACTTATTTGTCATCACCGATGATGCTTGCACGGATGTGTTTATCGATGGTGGTCCGTTCAGATTAGCTACATTATTATTATAAATATATATTATGTATGTATACTTTTATATGTGTGTATATGTATATATATATATATATATATATATATATATATAATAGGTCCATGCGTTTAACGCGTGTGTAATGCAATGTGTAACGACAGTGAGAGCGTGTATACTATAGGAATGTACATAGTGTACGTAGTTTATACTTAGGTTGTGTATAAAACGATGATATACATTACTATTACTTGCTTATATCAAACGACACATAATTATGATATATATATAATATATATATATTTTTTAGTCTCATGGTGCGATAGCCGCATTCAAGTGGCGTATCGTTCGCCGATAGGCTAGTCTTGTCCTGTTTTCATACAATGGTTTTGTAATATATGCAAACAAACACGCATTCGACGCACCTTTTCTGTATTCATTTTTTTCATTTATATTTTATACTATTTCTGAACAGTATACTCCAATGCGTGCGTTTTTTATGATACAAAGACGTCCTCGCGAGTGACCATCTTTGGCGCTTTAACAGAGTGGATTGCATGTTTTAATTATGTTGACAATAAAAAAAGCATACATCCTTTGGTCACCCATGCTTTCAATTTTTTAATTTTTCTGGAGAAAAATTTTGTCGCATTGATGCCAGAGAGAATATACATTTGCAAAGTAATAAAACCAATGTTCGTTTAACTTAATAGATTTAAAAAAAAAAAAAAAAACAAACAAACCTTGATTTCTTTTATTACATCTATATTTTTTGAAAATACATCTTTACAAAAAAATACGGTATTTATTTAAAGCTAATAAAGACATTTTTTCCAATAAAAATCCACCATCGGATCTTTTTACAAATAATTAAGGTGTATTTAATTTACAATTTTTCTATACTTTCAAATAAACTTGTTATGTAACTAATCATTAAAAAATGAATGTATAAAAAGAAATTTGGTCTTCAATGTCAATACATTTATTTATTTTTAGCTTAACAAAAAAGTAAAACTTTATTGTTCGAAACGAAAAGAAGTATAAATACAATATAAAACAGACTTATGAGGCTAAGCAAAGTACGACTATCGCTTTGAGCTATCCTTGTGGGTGAAAAGTTAAAAAATCTGACATGGGTGATATAATGACAAAAAAAAAATCGAAAAAAAGAATGGCAAATAAAACGTTATGCGCGCGAAAAATAAGCATACGAGGTTGTTCGAAAAAAATATAAAAAATATGGCCAATCATCGTGGACTGTCTGCATAATATAGATTATTAATATTAAATATTAATACTTCTAGTCGTATACCCTTGCTAGAGTAAGAGTGGTCTTGTGCGCCTCGGGATTACACTTTCACTCCATCCGAGACGTGCATAGGCAATACAGAGTGCTGCAGCGCAAATATTTTTTATTTTTACGTTTTTGCTTGCTCTCTTGATATGCGATATTACTATCCTAACAAAAACTTGTCCTTACGTTTCTCATTTGGTATGTCTTAGTCTTATTTTTATTTAAACGAAAGGCTTACTATTTACTTAATACAGGTTTTTCGATGAGACAAGATGAGTTTTATCGAATGTTTTAAATTATTCGTGACGATGAGCAGATCTACATTATACAGTATTTCTTTATTTTTTATTTGCCAGTGTCAAGTTAACGAATAACTTATTGAGAAGTGAACAATCGTATAAAAAGTATAATCGTTACATCATGATAACTGAGAGCCCTTGTAAAGTAATCGAAAGATTTATCCAGCAATATAAGATGAAAGGAAAACAAATTAATAAAGCATGACTTTAAAATCAATCAAGCCAAATTAAAACAAATGATGAATACATTGCTCTTTTTTGTCGATAAAAACATTATGCTTCGGGTAAATAGGCAGTCACATAAAATATCGAATTTGATGTAACACAACATTTTGTATATTTTTTTGTGCTACTTTTGATTTCTATACAATTAAACTGCTGTTTGGAGTGCTTATGCTCAACATGTACAGAAAAATGCATTTTGTATCTACACTTTCTTTTCTTTTATGTACATTCTTATCACCACGCTACACTGTTATACACATGTGTGTGTGTGTGTTCGTTCGTGTACGGATTATTTTATTTTAACTCATTCTTTTATGAAAGAACTTTTAACTATAACGAAAAATGCATAATACAAACTTTTATTCTCTTTCGAGTCGGGCACACACATTTATATTATCATATTAATATAATCCCTCAGATTACTTTACTAGTACCCTTTTTATGTATGTTCTGACGCAACTAAGTCTCGCATCATCAAAAATATCAATGGGAATACCTCTACTATATACTTAATTCTTAATTAGTTATACCTTCAGCGAACAGGAATACTCATTTCCAGTCAATGTATCGTAAATACGATTCTAGAGTGCGGCTTTGTTTTGTCAGCTTATCATTTTCTTTAATCTAAAAATTCTTATTTTACTTTGTTTGTTTGACCGTATCTACGTGCTTGTCTTTCTTAGTGTTTACTCTGTTTGCTTTGCCGTATACAAACTGAATTCGTGAGATAATGGTTTCGAATGCTTCTTTTTTTTGCTTATTTTGTACATATTATATAACAAAAATAAACTAAATCGCATCGCGCACTGGTATATCCGAATTATTAAGGCATTGTCGACGATCCAATTTTTTACCTCAATATAATTTTCCACAGTTTTTTACATTTATCCTTTGTTATCGCGACAAGTGCTTTTTCATTTTATTTAAACGCGATTGCACAACATAAAAGCAGGCATACATATCGGTTTATTTCATTCACTTCTTTCAAAGTTTAAAATAGTACTCAAACACTTTGTGACAAATAAGATTAATTTTAGGTCTCGCTATTGCACCAATATTTACAATGGACGTTATTCTTCGCAGTGTCTCAAATAAAAACGTCTCTTCAACATCGATTCGACAATTCATCGTCTATCGGTCGTCTACTTAACCTTGTTTCATAATTATACTTTGTTTAAATAAAAGCCACTTAAAATTTCTATATAAAAAGCTCGCGCATGTTTATCCCTAATAACGTTCTGTCTAAAATATCTAAGTGCAGTAATCCTACGCTGTTTATAAAAGAGAAAAATAGAATTGTACCGTCTAACGCGCTTATAGGCAATATAAGTCATCGATTTCCACCTATCTTTTTACTTCTTCCTTTCGTGTATAATTTTATTTGACGCACTGTTAATTGTAGTTTAGCTTTCAAACCCATATCTCTTTTATTTAATTATTTTGTTCGAGCGCGATTACTTCGGGAGAAAATATGTATTCGCTGTTCGAAAGCTAAACTGCAATCTTCAAGACACCCGAAGTCTTAATTTGATTCAATTCGAGTGGCGTCTTTTTTTAAATTCATTTTATTTTCCTTTTTCTTTTTTTCTTAAGGCTTCCCAACGGTCTCATATCAACGTCTTCATATGAACCGTTTGGACAGAAACCCAACAAATGCGTTTCAGTATCTTACATCAATTACGCGAGAAAAACTCTATTTGTCGCCATCTCTACATCCAAAACGTTACTCCGAAATCATTTTACACGTGTCAAAACCTCGGTTGTGTGTCAACTTTTGTCGAAACTTTCATTCATACCGCTTTGATGGATTCGTTAGTTATAAATTAGAGGAAAGTCCACTTCCATTAGATGCACTGTTTCGATACAGTGTGTGTGAAGTGCAACTTTACTCATTTTGAACATTTTCAAAGTCGACGGTTGCGCACTTTATATAGAAAAGAGGTGTTCAATACACGCGTGAAAGATGATCCTCGCTTTACTAGGGTGCCAATCTCACACTCGTGCGAGAATCAGAACTTTCAATAACTGATTCAAATGTATAACTACTAAACTAGTTACGCGATAACATGATGTGTCCTAATAAGATTCGTATAATCCAAAATAATAAACGAATTTTAACTCAACGATTATATAAATGTATATCTAAAAATTTATGATTTGAAGAAAACAGAGATGAAGAATGCATAAAAACTACAAGGTAAAAAAACACCTTAAGCACAGATGGATTCGTTAAAAAAAAAATAACGAAAACGCTAGGAAAAATTTCTCGCTTAATACGATCAGAGTATTAAAAAGTTGATTTAAAAAATAAAAAGAATCATAAATTCGTACAGTTTACGTACGTCGCAGATCGTTCAACAAACGAGGGAATCAATAGCGGTATTATCGGTTTTGACAGAGTACTTGACCCATTCATTTCGGCAGCGACGTCGCGTAAATTTGGCGGACTTGGGTACACAACGGCTCTGTGTCGAATAATCCGCGGAGCCTAGAATTTTTAAGACTCGTCTACAGTGTCGAGTCGTATTGTCGCTCTACGCTCTACCCTAAAGCGGTGCGGCACATGCCGTTAGGCAGCAGCTTCCCACGCTAGTACAACGTACAACGACGAAACCTTTCTCCCTCTCAAAGGAACTGTGAATGTTTGAAACTGCATCTTGCCATGCGCGACGCGCGGCCTACTTGAGATGGCAGTTGGCGAAGAACCTGGCAAAAACGTTGGAGTAGAAGGTGCGTGGACAGAGGTCCGTGGTGCCATGGTTGTTGTTGTTGTTGTTGTTGTTGTTGTTGTTGTTGTTGCTGTTGTTGTTGTTGTTGTGGGTGTTGTGGTTGTTGTTGAAATTGCTCCTGTGGTTGGGGTAGCGCGCGCCGAAGGGGACGCTGGTGATTCTGAGGCCACTGCCGCCAAAGTTTGGAGGTGCCAAGTACGGCCTGAACAGTTAGGGCTTGCTGATGTCATTGTTGATCGACAGCGTGTCGGCGAGCTTCTGCTGGTGCTGCTGCTGCTGCTGCTGCTGCTGCTGGTGGTGCTGGTGCTGGTGCTGGTGCTGGTGCTGGTGCTGCTGCTGCTGCTGCTGAAGCTGCTGCTGCACCGTCGTCTGCGTCGTCACCATCTGCTGCTGCGACGCTGGCTGTTGGCTCTGCTGCCCTGGAAACGGATAATGGAGACTTTTAGTTGGAGCGATTAATTCGCGCGCGAGTAAAAGTTCAGCGTTCGGCATACCTAACAAGCTCGGGTGGATCTGCGGCTGGCCGAGCTCGCTGACGGCGCCGCCGCTCATGAGCTTGGCGTTGTTGTTCTCGGTGGCGGTGAGCTTGGTGTACTCGACGCGCTTGCGCTGCATGCCCTCGGTCTTGACGATCGTGATGTCCGGGTTGTTGTCGAGAACGCTGCTCGCGGCCTTGGGCACGACGCCGAGGGCCGGGAGCTCGCAGTAGCCGCCGCCCTCGCGCTTTATCGTCGCGGAGGTGGCCGGCGCGGCGGCCGTCACGACCGCGCCGCCGGTCACGTTCGCGTTGATCTTCTGCAGGATGTCGTTCATGCTCTCGTTGTTGTCGATCTCGCTGTTGCCCGTGACGTCCATGGGCACGACGGCGCCGGCCGCCGCTACGCTCAAGTCGCCCGCCAGCGAGATGCGATCCGGACCCTGGAGCGTCGACAGGTACGTGGCGAGCGTGTGAACGGTCACGTTCAGGAACTCGGCCGCGCGGAAGAGCGTGATCTCTTTCCGCCGCAGCTTCGCCAGGATCTCCGCCGGGCCGGGCTCCGACCAGAAGTCTCGAACTCTGCTCGTGCGCAAATTGCTACAGTCAGTTTTTCCCGTCCCATAAGTATTAAGTGGTCCTCTCGCGCTCGTATATTGCGAACTCACCTGTAGGGGTGTTTAAGGCATCCGTAACTGTCGCGGTATCGGCCGTACAGGGTGCCATAAGAAACGCCGAGGATCTCGGCTGCAGTCTTCATCTCCAGCTCCTTACTCTTGATAGCGTCCATGACGCGCCTCGTGAACGGCTCCTCCCAGAACTCCTGCCGCCTTCCCGTCGTCAGGTAGTCGTTCATTTTTATAACGTCCCGGAACTGTTCCGGTACCTGCGGGTTCATGGCATTCGAGTTCGGCGCTGTGTTCGCTGAAAGTCGTTGCGCTGATTATATTAATCGTAAAAACAAATCAAACGAATTAATGCACGTCGACAGGTTCGATGGCACCTAATAACATATGCCTGATACGTCAACCAACTACTTGCTTCTAATGCGCTTGTTATGTAAGACGCGCTTCGATTCGATCTATTTTCAAGTATGCAAATCCGTCGACTTGCACGCCCGACGAGTTTTTCTCGACATTCGAAGAAAGTAGTTTTCGCGAAAACAGGTCAAGATTTATCAAGCAATAACACATGAACGTAATCTCACCTTTTTTTTCCTGGTCCGACATACTGTCATCTTTCGGCATATACGACAGCTGTAATGAAAACATTCTGTTAGGATCGTTTATACGATTCGAAAATGTCGATTCACGCAGATATTACGATGTAGTGAGGTTTCAAAAACTTACGATTGGCATCGGAGCTTCGTTGCTCTCGGGAACCATCATGTCGTCGTCCCAGCTCTGGTCGCCTTCGCNAAAAAAAAAAAAAAAAAAAAAAAAAAAAAAAACGAGTTAATATTTTTCATTAGAGTTCGGCAGAACGGGCAGCGTGAAACACTTATGAGTATAATGAGTGATTATGATACATCAGCAAAGTGTCACAGTGCAATCTGGAGTCTGGACTCGATTAGATATACTCGTGCGACCGTTTCACATAGCAAATTCACCATTTGATATCTGACAAAGTATTGTCACCTGCGTCGCGCGTCAAGCTTCAAGTATAATTAACCGAAATTGTGCGCTATGATTCATTTAATATGCAATATTCAACGGCTGATAAAGTTACGACGTATTGAAAATCATGTCAAAATTAACTCCATTAAGGCCAATTTCGCAGTTCGCGCTTTAGCTGCAGGAAATTGCATAGCGTATCAAGTTTCGTAATTTTTGAAAATTTTAACGGTTATTAGAGTTGACGTTATCTCGCGTGGAAATTCAATATGGCACATTGATACAACAGTTTATACAAAAGTGTTTGAGCTTGCGAGTAATTTAAATACTTTGAATGAAGCCTCATATATTGCTTCGTGCTTTCCCTTATCTAATATAATGCAAGTTCTTGAGCTCTTTCAGTACGTGCGAGACCTTATAAAATATAATGAACAGCTCTTGTAAATACTATCTTAATATACTGGTCGCTTTTTTGTCATCATTTAGTAAAGCTTTTCGGATTCATGCAAAAGCTCAAGCTCGATAGGGTGTACTCTACAATACTTCAACAAAAAGAAGAAAAATACGTCTGCACACTAAGTTACATGTGGATGTGAAAAATGATTTTAAGGTGTAATACATGACTACTATAACATCAAACAGTATCTGTACATAAGCTCAGATATCGATATCCTACAATAAGATAACATGCATATTATGTATTTAAGAGGACAAACTGGTTATTCAGCACCGATTTCGAGGATCTCTGCTCTTTTATAGATTCATCATCGAGTTGTTGCAAGCTGAACTTCTGTTGTAGGGTATACAATTTATTAACCGAGAAAGCGTATAAATATCGCGATCATCGATGAACTAAAGACTCTGAGAATTTTTCAAAGACAGGCAGCAGTAGCTAATAATTATGCAAAATGAAATCGCTCATTCGAAAAATACGCGCGAAAATTCGAAAAGATCGGGAGCAAAAAAATGCGAATCACGACAGGAAATTTCTAATTGCATCATCTCTATACGCGCAGCACCTTATGCTTGCATCAGCTGCATGCATATAATAATATCCGCGGCCGTAAATACTGCGAGTGAGAGAGAGAGAGAGAGAGAGAGAGAGAGAGAGAGAGAGAGAGGGTGAAAGTACTGGAGCATGTTCCGTATATCTTCGATCGAAATAAACGGGTTGGCAACAACAAGACGTCAGAGAGTCGAAGCGAGGAGGCGATGCAGCAGGGAGTGCGTGGCACAGACGCCAAATCTATCTAACCTTGCTAACGGATAACGTGCAGTCAGTGCCTACATTGCCGGTGATGCAGGTGATCTTGGGCGTGAAGACGTCGTGGGCCGAGGGCGGGTCGTCTAGTGGCGGTCTGCCGCGGCGCCTCTGCTTCGGTGGCGGTGGCTCGTCCGGCTCGCCGCCCTCGCGCAGCACTGTCTCGACACCCGGGGGCCCTGAGCCCGGGCTGTGTCCGCTGTTGCCCAGGTCGTTCTGCGCCGAGTCGCTGCGCCAGCTGACCTCCGCCAGGCCTTTTATGTGCAGGTCCTCCGCCGTCTTCAGCAGGGAAGATAGCCTCGTCTGCAAAATAAACACAACGATGTGATTGGTATGCGTGTGCCCAATGCCCATAATGTAATTTAATAAAAATTCAATTAAACCGCGATTGCGCTGCGGTTTATTCCGGCTAAACTTTTTTCTTTGTCGTGGGAAAAAGTGCACTCCGTTCTCTCTTTTTATTCTCGGAAGAAAAGCCGCGGACTTTCTAATCGAAAGCTACTCCAGGCCCAAATGAACAGCCTTTAATCAATCTTCCGCTCGACTTGCATATTTAATTTCTTCGTTAATTTAGCTGGATTTAATCCATCGATCCGTCTTCTGAAATTTATAACGACGGTGCAGCGCGCGTTTGTTCGAGCGAAACAAGAGATTCGGATTCACATTTGTTACATTTTCGATATAAATTTTATCATAATACGGATTAATTTTTAAAAGTATTATTTAATAATCCTTGAGCTTAATTTATCGTTGCCGATGCTGCAGTGCGAGCGCGCGTACAATGTGAAAAATTGCGCGTATTATGTATTATAAATTAAATTATAAATCATTTCGCGCGCTCGCGCACGTGGGTACGGCGCTTTTTCTCCCGAAATGTATGAAATAGATTGAATCCAGCCAAATTAAGATGCAGAGCGCTTTTAATGGCGTTTCAAATAATGCGTCGCACATCCAAAATGGAAATCGCCTGCTTTGCATTATCGCTACCTGCTTAAAATAAATTCATCGCGCGGCTGAAGCTTTTACGCTTTTTAGACTCCAGAATTGTGATTTCACGACGAGCGGAATGGGTTTATTTTGGCAATGCTGATACAACCACGAACGTGTTTTAAAGTTAACTTTTAGCTATATTGCTCGTTATTATTGTATAATTAACGAGATAACATTTTTCAAAACTCTATATATAAATTACTAATTATATTTTTGTAAAGCTCTCGCGAATGGAAAAGTCCGGATAATATATTATGTCGAGCTTATTTGCCAAAAAGCGGCAAAAACATCAGCATCCAATTTAATTACGAAAGTACCTCGGGTCTATGTCGTTATTTAATTTTCTTGCCTGCGCGTAAACCACAATTCATTAGGCTGTAATCCAAAACAATAAAGCGGAAAAGCACAAAGGAATGTAACGCGAATAAATCCGCGCGTTTGGTTAATATTTTAGCGAGAAATGTCGAATGCATATATGCGGGGTGAATCAATCGTCATGCACAATGAGATTCGATACGAGAATTTTCAAAAAGCTATATAGCTTCAAATATTTAATAGTATTTCTCGAAAAATATTGTCACAAACGACACGACGATAAAAGTTCTGCGCAAAAGTTATATTCTCGCGAAAGGATTTATCGCTTCACTATTATGATTATGATTATGCTCGGCGCTTCTTTCGCGTCGCGTTCGCAGCCCGGAAAAAAAGAACGAATCTCACGCAGGGAGAGGTCGAGGCATAAAAGGAAGACGCCAACCCGGCCGCCGATAGACGCGTTCGTATAAGAGAGTATGGTGCCACAATGAATCCAATTATTACTTGCTAATTTTCAGAGAGCGATAATGTCGAGCGCAGCCGCGTACTCTGCTGAATGTCAAATAATGCAGCGGTCCGTGGGTAGGAGAAAAGAAGGGGCGAGTCGGCCGGAACCTCGGCCGGAACTTTCTATTCTAAAAAGCGAAGCCTGCGAAACGACGCCGTCGTTAGAGAGAGAGAGAGAGAGAGAGAGAGAGAGTGAGTTTGAAGAGCGAGCTGTGTATTGTTGATCAAAGTTTTTCTCATACTCTATCTATAAGGATTAGAGTTAATCATCGCTCCGGCAGTCACACAGCCAGATTTCTCAACAAGATATATTGCGAGGTTTATTGTAAAAAAGAAAGAAACTAGGTCTCGAGCGTCGAGATAAAAATACACTAGCTGCCAGGCAGAAAGAAGGCAAGAATATCTCTCGAATTTCCGTATATACTTATTGCTTCTTCGGATAAAGGTCGATCTAATATAGTTTAGCGCGCGGCAATTATAAATTTAGGAAGATCCAATCGACCTATCAAAGGAGGCCAACAATGCAATTTTCGGATTCAGGTAACGGTTATATATTCGAGGTATAAATAGCTCTATTGAACCAATACTCGCTTGTCAGCACTTATTCTACTGGAAATTGATGTCATTTTGGAGCGATTCTGTACACTGTAATTGATTTCCTTTTTTATGCAGCGTGGAGTAGAATACTCTAATTCATCACTTGAAGCAATTAGAAGCTATTATTTTGATATACAATCAGTACGATAACCGAATGCATACATGCGAAATTCGCCGGTAAGCAAACATAGCGGTCGTGCTAATTGATCGAGGTTTTTACTACTAAAATTGGGAGTCCATATAATAATTTACACGAGACGTGAAATTTGCATGAGAATGACGTTTGCGTTCGACAATAAAGCTACGTAGAATCGCGAGCCCGGTGTGACAGCGCAGTCACGAGAGTGTATACTTATATTGTAAATAAGCCGACCGGGCGAAACGAAAATTCCGACTAGAGCTATACCGACGATGTGGAAAAAGGAGAAAAATTCGACGACTGATCGACCGCGAAATTACTTTTACGCCATAATCGCGGACGCGAGAGCGATTGCGAAAAAAGAAACGAAATCGCGCAAACGATCGCCGCCGTCACTGTATATATAAAAAACGGGCGCGTTGCATAAAATATAGCGCAGAATTTCTCGGAGACATTCCCGGCCGGCGGTCGACATCAGTTAGTCGCTCTCGCGGTATCCCGCGCTAAATCGGAAAAGTGCGCGCACATATGATAATGTGGGTCAGACGCGCGAACGATCGAGTGGCCTTCCGCGCGCACAAGGGAGACACGCGCGGAGGTGGGGTCGCGTGTAACTACACTCACGTGTATACGGCGGCTAGAATATCTGAAATTGCGACTTGCGATCTTTCCCGAGCGAAAAAAATGCCTAGGCTACTGCGAATCCTCGCGCGCACGTGTGCGTCGTGTCGACTGCGCCGGATCGATCGGATTTTCACCGCTGGTTCGGAGAATTGAAATCCTCGTTGTTGTTGTTGTTGTTGTTGTTGTTGTTGTTTTTTTTTTTGCCTTTTCCCGCGTTTTGGATCGTCAGATTTATTTTTTGTTATATTTGCTCAATAAATATCAACAGAAACAAATATTTCGCCCCTTCATGCACGAGGGGTATTCATGCTGTTCGAGTCGTTTGAGCGAAACAAAAACTATTCTGTATAAGTCTTATTAGTTGACGATTTGCGAACTAATTCAACTAAGAATAAAACGTGGCTATGCGTGAAGTTTCCTTGCAATATTCAGTGCAAAGTGCTGGCAGAGCTTTTTACCGTCAACATTATAGCTTAAAAATAACTTTTCAAAAAGTATAGAAATTTCGCTGAACGCTTTGAAATTATAGTAATTTTAGCCTCCGTAATGAAGAAAAAAGGAAAGTTTTTAGCCTACGCGCAAAAGCAAACTAATTCTATTGCGTGATTATGCAGTCGTAAAAAAACTGTGTATATACGTTTTACTTTGTTGGGAAAGCCGTTTTCAAAACGATAGCAATCAAACGCGATTTCAGTAATGCGAGCAATTTTGAAAAGGAGGAAGAACGTAAATGCTTTTAGCTCAAACCTGCATTTCGAATGCATCATATATGTTGAATAAACGCACGCACGTCGGTATCTGCGTTATCAAAATTTAATCTCTTAATTGAATTAGTACAAATGTGATGCATAAATTATTCCGATGCTATTTATGGCTGTAATTTCACGGGCTTTATATCGCCATTCCGAAAATTAATTTCCTACTTGTTATGACATCAAATTATAAACAAACATTCGGGCGAATGCCGTTTGGTTTAAGCAAATAATGCAGTATTATAATGATTAAATAACGCATCGCCATGCATACCCCGATTCATTATTGAAAATTGTAAATAATGCAAATTGCGCGCATACATTAGATGGCTGACGATGATTCGTGCGCGATATAGAGTAGCTCGAATCCAGTATTCTCTATGCGCGTCGAATCGGCAAAAATTGTTATAATACATAAACATTATAGTGCAGCATCGGTTTTAAAAGAGTTCGCGCACGGGCTGAGAAGGATCGCGATAGGCGAGAATTATTTGCTCGGCAACGGGTTGCCTCGAGCGTTAAAAACTCCCGGCGCGCTTCCTGTCAAACGCCGGTGTGAAAAAAGGGGTAAAAGCAAGGTGCAATAAAACAGCAAAAAATCCAACTTACATGATCGATGTTGATCTCTCCCTTGTACATGAACTCGACGAGTACCTTGATGTCGGAAAATTTGACGTCACGCATGATGACGATTGGATCTTTTTCCTCGTACTGCGACAAGATACTATCGAAGTACGTACTGCACGCAGACAGGACGACCTGCGCAGAAAAAAAAACAAGAGGGGATATAAAAGTTTATCACTCGAATGTGACACAAGATCGATGCAAACCGAGCCGCGACTACACCGCGGTGTATTTCTCTTTTTTCTCTCTTTTCGGTATATTTTATTTTTCAAATTTATTTCGAAATGAATGACTTATTTTATTCGTCGGGGCAGTATTTTTTATTTTGCCGCTTTGATTTTCACCATTTAGGATTAATACGGCGCAGCCAGACAAGTATATTCGTTCGAGCAGCGATCATTGACGACGAATTTGATGTTTCAAGCATCAGTGAATCGCGAATCGAAATTGAAAACTTTTACGCATTATAAATGTTTTAAAATGAAAATGAAATCGTATTTGAGTAATACCTCGCGGGATAATATTGGATCGCTGCTTTTTGGAAAATACGATTCGTGATCAAAGAGCTTTGCTGATGAGTATTGAATTTATAACCATTTTTAAATATCATCCAATGAGGAATAAAATGTAACAATATATATTTTGCTACAATGACGTTCGCATCGATTCATAAATTCGAGTTTTGGCGATTAATATGTTATAGTAATGTTTAAACAGTACTAAAATGTTGAAAACATGACAATAATGAAGACTTTTTGCTAATCAAAGTCAAACTGATCACGCAACTTTTGTGTTTGCTTCAGAAACATAATCTCTTGTATTTGTTCGTGTTATACATATAAAAACTCAAGATCCCGAGAGAACATTTCTGCGCCTTAAACGTCTTCGTGTTCAGAATATTTTTTTTCAAAATACCGAACGCCATGCAAATTTATTCGAAATTTCCTTTTTCTCGCCGTGGTCTTTGAGATAACTTTCAAACTTTCCCTTCGCCGCGGCATCTCGCGAATACGTCTACAGCGCATTTGCATTTTCTTATTCAAATTTTCGATATTTCAATATTACATAAAACTGCGCAGTCATATCAATATTCGATAAATCGCGCAGTTCGCGAAATAAATAATATCGATTGTGAGCAGGCTACAAGCTCTCTTCATTAAAATTCAGGCGGGAAAAAAAATTTGGCTTGCATCTCGGAAAGCTTTTAATGAAAGTTGTAAAATTGATATCGGACTCGCGCGAAAGCAAGCATTACGCTTTTTCAGACCTGCAGCTATAGATCGATTATTATATTTCCGATATGCTACCTGAAATTCGAAAAATAATCCATCTCTGCATGGCTTTTCGTTTTAATAAGAACACCGCGTAGTTTTCATCTGATTAATGCAATGCGCTTAATTGAAGCCTGTACTCGGGGAGCTCGTCGTGAAACTTTTAAAAATCGTAGGCTAATAAAAGAATCGCTATACTGTATAGAAGTACTTTCAATCATGAAAAATAAACTACGGCGATAAATTTGTTGATAGAAGCTCGAGCGCCGAACAAACGCATCATTAAAGTTACAGAAAATCCGCAGCGCAGCGACGGGGCGGCGGGGCGGAGGGAAAAAATAAAACAGCAGCAGCTAGCAAGGAATACAAAAGCCATAAACGAACAATTTTACCTCACTCTCCGCGCGTTTCACTCGATAAAAGCTCGGCCGGCTGCAGGCTGCCCCCGCCGCGCCCCGAGCAAATATACACCCGGCAATTTCCAAAAGCAATAAAACAAAGCTCGCGTCGTAAAGCGGCCATCCTCCTAAAGCCCCATGAGCTAAAACCAAGAACGAGGATGACTGCGCAGCTCGCGCCGAGGAGCGCCATTATCGTAAAGGATGACGAAGCTGCGGCACGAGGGTGCCTCCTATCGAGTAATAATACGCATCTACCGGTATCGATCTCCCGCGGCCGCCTAATCAATCAATCGATCAATTTTCCTCGGCTGCGGCTGAGGACTCGTGAGTGTGTCTCCACGCGCGCGCATATAATATGTGACGCGTCTCTCCGTCTCTCTCGCGAAACACAGGAAATTTCAATTTCCTCCGTCATCGTACCATGGTAGAAGTATAATAACGAGCGGCCATAAGCGCACACGGAAACTCTATAAGCACGTGCGCAGCGATGGACAGGGAGCGCGTATAAAGATTCAGACAACGGCAAAATTCAAAATTGAAAAAAAAAACCGCACAATGCACCTTTCTCCCTCATATACCGCGTACGCTCGAAGGCAGAATCCGAAATGACAAAAACACAAAGAGAGGTGCGCGCCTGTACGCACAATCGCGAGTTTTCGCGGGCGTCAAAAGCGGCGGCAGCCCCGCCCGAGCGAAATACTTATATATTCGCGAAGGAAATAGTATAAGGAGGCGGCGGTGGGAGGGAGGCTGAGGGAGCGAGAATATGCCGAGGCCAGTCAATAGCCTGAATATTTAATGCCAGGACTTTGGTATTGATTTTCTCGATTTTTATGTCTCCGCAAATAAGATCGTAAAGGCCGCCTTCGGGCGCGCCGTTTCTTTTTTTCCACCCCGAGCACCGCGCCGCCCCCCGCCGCCACCCCCACCCCTCAACTTTTCAACCCAACCGCCACCTCCAAGCTGCTCTAGGTATACACTCTTTCTCACTCGACCGACCTCCCTCCCGCTCACTCCGCGAGGCAATATAACGCTTTATTATGGCCCGGCGCTTTTTACGGGGGAAATACGGCGAATATAAAAAATAAATTATACTCGCGCGAAACTCGCGGAGAGCGGGCGGGTCGGGGGTGGGAGGAGGGAGCCAGCCAGCGCACTTTTCATATCGGCTTCATTACGAGCTTTTTCCTTTCCTCTCCCGCGCGCGCGAGCGCTCTTTCTCTTTTTCTCGTTCGCCTCTCCTTTAATGTCGGCGGACATTAAACATTTTATTATGCCGAACAAAGATCTTCATTCCGCTTCGGCGAAGGATGAGGGGGAGGAAACGTGACGGACCGAAGACGCCGCCACGGCCGCCGCACATCGACAGTTAATGAATTCGAGGCCGAGCTTCGCTTTTAATTAAAGGGATTGTGTCGCGATTGTCCATTGTTTATGCGCCCAAGCGTATATAATGTGGAGAGGAGCGAGCGATGCTGCGGCCCATTCCACAGAGTTATGGGCTCTCTCTCTCTCTCTCTGGATATGCCCGCTTTTATATACACACCTCTCGCGCTACACTGCCGACTACTGACTAGACAGCGGCGCGCGATGATGAAACTTTTCCGACTATGTTGATTGACGCTTTTTGCCGTCGCCGCCACCGCCGCCGCCGCCCCGACTCTTTTTTGGAGAAAAGGTCGGGCGGTCGGCTTTTTCCGCTTTTATGCGAAATGTTACTTCGGGCTTCGACTGATTAAAAAGCAGCAACAGCAGAAAGGAGAGAGAGATCGAAGCTTTCGGTCTGCGGCCGCTCCGCTGCAGCAGCGCGCCCGCGCTTTCTGGCTTATTTTCAAATATCAGCGCTAATACACCGCTGTGCGGCCGCTGAGGACTATCGAGCTTGAGGAGATTTGCTTGATGCCCCGCCGAATCAAACCAAGGGCTATAATCCTGCTTTGCGATTTTTAACTCCTCGATTATTGCGAGAGTTATTGCGAAATAGCACATGAGGCTATTCCAGTTCTACGCGAGTGAATAATCAAGTATTATTCCAGCGTCATGTCGCGAGCGCGCGGGTGACGTATACGCGAAAAACTGGCACGATTATAAATAAAAAGGATTTAATTAAACAAGCCCGGTAGGTAGGTGCTGCGCACTATAAACTCCTGTTCGCCCAGCTGTACTAAAATTGTTATTTCATGTTTTATGCGCTTCGAGCTTCATTTAGGAGTACGACGAACGTCGAGAGAAATTCCTCCCGTTTACTGTATAAATAATATACGCGTGCAGCGCTCCAGTTCTTTCGCGTTTATCGAAGATAAAAGTCGCGGACTGTTATCGGCTGTTTTTCAGCACACCCCGATGATATTAAAGGAAGCCCTATTTCTTTTTTCCATTCATTGCATTTACTGCGCCCGCCTAACTTAAATAAAACAACGATGCCGTCTTTTTCCATTTATTTGAACTTTTTACAAAAGGGACAGCTATATGATTCGCTCGAATTTTTATTACTCGCACGGCGGCATGAATATACGATTCCATTGATTCCGGGAAAGGAAATTTCTTTTATAATAGTCTCGTTCGTTCGGAACTAGAAGTTATACGATTGCGCGGCGTATTGGATTATCGTAAAAAAATGAAAAGCAATTTTGAGAAAAGCTCGTAAAACGCTAATCCCATTTTTAAGATCACGTACTCGCGTTTCGAAAAAATAAAGTTTGCGATTCCCGCGATACAAAGCGTTCTCGCCAGCTCCACCCGACATAAAACGCCTGGCCCTTGTATTGCCGAATGTAAAATTTAGCAATCTCACTCTACTGTTGGTTCGTTTTTAGACTTGTGCTAGACTTACTAAAATGCTAGACTTTACTAAAATGAGCAACAAACGCAAGAAACGAAATCGATATTGGAAATTGTAACGCTGGAACTCGTGATAAATTGGAGCGCGATAAAAAAGTAATTGCGACACTGCCGAAGCAATATTCAAACGAAGCATTAAAAAAGAAGTGACAAAGGAACGAGCTATAAATATGCGCAATAAAAATTATTGCAAAACAGCAATAGCCCGACAAAGACTCGCGATGCGCCGCGCGGACTGTGACGTGAGGAAGAATAAAATATAAAAACAAAGAGANAAAAAAAAAAAAAAAAAGAGAGAGAGAGAGAGAGAGAGAGAGAGAGAGAGAGAGAGAGAGAGAGAGAGAGAGAGAGAGAGCGGGAGGAAAGACTGCACGGCGAAAAAAGGAAAATACTGTAATTGCTTTTACTTTAATAAATTCAAAGCCGTTTCCTCCAATATCATTTATCATTTTCTTTTCAGCTCTAATAATTAGTTTAACAGCCGGGGCATAAAAGGCAGAGGCGTAGCGCGAGCCGAGCCGGCAACTGCAGACGTACAGTCGGCGCGTCTTAACGGCGGCTCGCTGATTAAAATTTTTTTAATTCTCAAAAGCCAATGCCTCGATTATACTCCGAGGCGTATACGCGCGCAACCCGGCATAAAGCAATAACGAATCGCGTTCTTCGGCTAGAATCTCTTTCTGTCTTTCTCTCTCCCGGCGTTTCTCGAAGCGATATCCCGGGGTATCAAGCTCGCAGTAAAGAGAACCTTTCGTTTATTCTTGCATTGTAATTCGCCGTTTTTACAAACGCAACGAAACGGACTATGCGATAATAATAAATTTTCCGCCCCTCCAGCGGCAGCGCGAACGGGCAATCTCGAATATAGCATTTCCCGCGCGCGCGTGCCTTCGCGGAAGAGGCAGACTTAAAACTTTGATCATAAAAAATTTATGTACAAAGCCGTAAGAAGTATAAAAAGCAGCGACGAAGATAAAAAAATATAAAGCAGCAGGGGCAGGTCGCCTCGGCAGGAGGAAGCGAAAGGAGGAGGAGGCAAGGAGACGCGAGAGGGAGGGCGCGCGAGTGCGACCGAAAATTTCACGTCTACTCGTAAAGCAAAAAACGACAGAGAGAGAGAGAGAGAGAGAGAGAGAGAGAGAGGAGAAAAAAGAGCCGAGTCACGGCGATCGGCGATATATTGATCGCACTTTTTTACTCTGATAATACGCGAGCGCGCGAGAGCTGCGAAGAAAAACTAAGCGCGCGCGCCACGCTCGGAGAAAGAGCGAGGAAAAGGAGAGGAGAACACTGCGAGCCTGGCTGCAGGCGGGCGAGGGTTACAAGGAAAAAATTTCAGTTTTTGCATTTTACCGGCCGTCCTATTTCAGCGAGCGCGCGCGGGGCAAAAAGCTACACTCGAAAAAGCGCGATACACACTCGATAATACACGTCGAGAATAGATTGCTCCTTTGAAAACTCCGTTTTGTGACTTTCTCTCTCTCTCTCTCTCTCTCTCTCTCTCTCTCTCTCTCTCTCTCTCTCTCTCTCTCTCGAAAAAAAAAAAAACTATTTGCCCGTACGCTCGCAAAGTGTTGCAAGATTATGGCGCGTGCCTTTAAGTATACGCCGGGCTTATTTTCGTATTTCTCGCGCGCAAAAAGTGCCGATTTTTTGTCAAAGACGACGCCGTGGCCGCGCTCTTTCCTCCTCGCCGTCCGGTACTTTTTCTAATAGACGAACAAATTTTTCCGCAAAAACCTTTGCATGGTAAAACGTCATTTCAGATTTTAATAATAGCTGCGCGCAAAAGAAGTAGGCTGGTCTCTCGAAGAACGTATAGGTATTATACATACTGTCTGGATGAAGATTCGTCGACACTCAAAATTCACAAGTATTTCTTGTGTTATGTGCAGTGAAATCAGTGATTACGTGGTTTTATTATGTGTTGATGACTCTATAGCTGATTTACACTGTCTGTGCATTATAGGTTGGCATTGACGGCTACAAACAAGTTGACTCTGGAGCTGGATAAAAACTGTCTGCTGCTACTGATGCTGGTTGGCGTTTCGAGAGGCTTCAGTTATCTGGAGACGACTCTGAAACCATGTTCACACTTACTGGTGGTACTGGCTGGCGTTGCTGGAGGCTTCGAACATCCGAGGACGACCATGGAACCAAGTTCACGTTCTCTGGTACTACTGGGTGGCGTTACTGGAGGCTTCAGTCATCTGAGGATGACCTTGGAACCAGATTCACGCTGTTTGTTGGACAGGTTAGCGTTGCAGGCCCATTTCAATCATCAGAAGACAACCCTGGAGCTGAAATCACGCTGTTTGCTGGCCTGGTTAGCTTTGCTGACCTGTTTCAATCATCTGTAGATGACCCTGAAGTTGGAAGTTGCTGCTATACATTCTACAGCTGTACATCAAGGATCTACAGTAGGTCCTCGACCAGGGTCTGCTGTTACTAGTACGGAGTCCAGTGCTGCTGGAGTTACTGGTCCACAGTGTACTCCAGCTGCATATTCAGGGGCCACTTCTGCGACTGCTGTGTGTGCAGCTTTTGCTGCTTATATTCATACAACTTTTGCTGCTGCTGCTACTCGAGCTTGGTCAACTGCTGCTGCTGCTATACAAGCAACTCCTGCAACAGCTGTATGTTCAGGATTCCCTACTGGTCCTCGACCAAGGTCAACTTGCTGCTTATACTAGTACATCTCCTTTTATACGGCTAATTAAGTAGCTTCTGACGCTTCTTGTTCCTTCCAAAGCTTTTTGCAGGCCAAAATTTTGTCGCAAGTCTATATGATGATATAGCACATCTATATAAATTTAAGTTTTTAAGATTTGTGTGGTTAAAAATTGTATATCTCAAACCTCATGTAACATATACACTTGAAACTTGATATGCAAGCCTGTGTTATGTATTTCAACATATTTATACAGTTTAGTGACTTAAGTGTAACCAAAAGATCTATTTTGTTCGAAAACACTTGCGCCAAAAGCGTATAATTAGAACGAACTAGATCTTCTGGTTACACTTAAGTCACTATACTGTATAAATATGTTGAAATATATAACAGGGGCTTGCATACCAAGTTTCAAGTTTAAACATTGCATCACTTGTACATAAACTCAATTTTTTTTTAAATTTCTTTGACTAAAATTGCATATCTCAAAAGTGGTGCATTGTATACACTTGAAACTTGATATAATAAGCCCTCGTAATGTATTTCACTATATTTCAGCAGTTTGATGCACTTACTACAATCAGATGATCTACTTTGTTCGAAAACACTTGCGCTAAAAGCGACAATTTAGAACAAACTAGATCTTCTGGTTACTCTTAAGTCACTAAATTTGTTGAAAGAGTTGAAAGACATAACAAGGGCTTTTATACCAAGTTTCAACTTTATACAATGCATCATTTATAAATAAACTCATTTTTTTCAAATTTCTGGGAAAAAAAATTGCACATCTCAAAAGTAGTTTTTTGTCATAAGAAAAGCGTGTATTCGAAACACGTGTGTATATGCGAAATACACGTAATTATTTATTAATTTTTATAATATAAAAAGCGTGTATTCGAAACACGCGTGTATATGCGAAATGCACAGTTATTTTATTGTAAAAAATGCGTGTAGTCGAAACACGTGTGATGTATATACGAAATACAGATCATTATGTATAGGCATTTTTCGTTATATCAAATCTGCGTGTACGGCAACACGCAGTGTGAGTTTCGATATTGCAAATTTTTGTAGTGGTTGACGCCAGATGGCGCCAGAGGTTATTATAAGCACTACCTGCACTACCGGCCGCAAGGTCGGTAAAATCGCAGAAATGGGTTTGAGACCCCCTTAACAATTACTATTTATCTTCCAGCGCGTCCTTATCTTAATCCGAAGACCCGTACCTTAACTTATTCCGAAGTTTATTGGCAGAGGCTATTAGCAATATTGGAGAAGAAACAATACGAGATTGTACCTCTGTATAAATCTAAAAATAGAGAAGAAGTTATGCAGGTGCAGAGTTTACCGAGCAACGAGGGCCACCGAAAACGCCGTGCCTACATAGTCCACTTTGCACTTTGATCTCTACGAACAAAAGGGGGAAAAGTCGTTGTGGCGGCCAAAGAAAAAGAAACCAAGCGAAGAACGGGAATAAAGAAAGAGAAGGCGCAACATCCATTTTCTTCGAGTCGCATAGTACAAGCCGAGTTTTCACGAAAAATTCATTTTGAGAAAAAAACGAACGACACGACGCGACGGGAGCGAAATGAAATTTTACCATCATAATAAAAAATGAATAAAAATGCTCTTATATATTATAATACTTGTTCTCGAATTTCGTATCGGCTTTGTACATGCAGGAATGATCGCGACCGCTGTACCCGAGAGCGAATCCCCACAATTTTGTTTAATTAATTTTCGGAGACAGTATTAACATTTAAAATGCAAAATAACTTCCGCGTGCGCCGCGTTCGCGTGATCGCTCGGACTCCCGAGTTATTTCAATTTAAATACTTATTTCGGCCAATGTCTATATCGTCGCGCGCACCGATTTTAAAATGAATTTTAGCGCACAGCGAGATACGTTAAACGTGCGTATATACAATATACATACATACATGTACATAACGTACGCGGATAATACTGAAAGCTTTGTTTTGGTGCTTGAGGATAAAACAGTAAAATACAGATGCATGGCAAACAATCATTCGGGCGCAGTGCTAAATTTCAACTTCGCGATTTATATAAATATACGCAGAATTGGTTTCTGTCGACGGAAAAAGAGTTCGATTTTCGTTTGGCCCCGCGCTGCTGTCAGAAATATGCAGATTGTGTAAATTTTTTATTACGTTTGAGCTTTTAACGTGTGCGCGCGACTCTCGATATGTTGATACGTTGGAATACGCGGGCGCTCGCAATATTTATTGCGTGATTTTGAACATTTTACTCGCACCGATACCGGCAATCGCCGCGGGATGAGGTCGCGCAGTTTCATGAAACCGAATGTCAATTTTCGTGCATCTTTTGTAGTTTCTAACGAGCATCGACGAGATTTTGTATTCACGACGAATAATCAAGCCTGATTCCCACAACGGAACGCAAAATCCAATGTAAATATCCGTCTTTATAAATACCAGACCTCGACCGAGCTCTGGACTGCACAAGCGAGAGAGAGAGAGAGAGAGAGAGAGAGAGAGAGAGAGAGAGAGAGAGAGAGAGAGAGAGAGAGAGAGAGAGAGAGAGAGACAAAATTAAAAGTTGGCTATTTACAAAAAAGGGGTCATATTCAAATAAAGCGTCCAAAGAGGCTCGCGCTCGCGTACAACAAAAATTCAGCGACAGCCTGGTTTACGGAAAAAAGAGACCCCGAAACAAAAATAAAATTCACCACACGACCCATTTCGAGCAATCGGTCGATATAACGATTCGTTTTTACCTCTCCCTCGCGCTTCGCCGCCCGCTCTCGCTCGCGATCCCCTACACGTATTTACACGCTCAGCTCTATGTGCCTATTGCAAAAAAAAGAAGAAAAATTCACGGGACAGAGAAAAAAATGCGGAACAACGAAATATACATGACGAAACGCGATTTTCAGTGCGCTCGACCTTTTTTCTGTCGGAGAACGACGAAAAAAACTCGCCGTCCGCTGCAAATATACACCATAAAGCATATTTATCGATCGAGGCTAAACAAAGGGCAGGCAAATGATTCCGATATATAGAGAGAGAGAGAGAGAGAGAGAGAGAGAGAGAGAGAGAGAGAGAGAGAGAGAGGAGAGAGAAAGGCAGCGCGCGCGAAAGAGACGAGAATGCCGGCAAAGAATGATTATTAAGTATTTGTGCAAAAAGGCCAAGGGAGAGTTCGATAAACGATGTTGCATCGCCTCGCGTATATAGGACCATAAATTATTCATCGGAAGTTTGCCTCTTTTTTACTGCTCCCGCTGGATCGTCTCCAGTGTTTTCAACTCTTTTTTTCTCATCTTTTGTCCTGTCCATGATTCCTCGATTTCTCCTTCCATTTGCGCCAGCTCTCCAGTCCCTTAGCTGCGCGCGGGACCTTTTTTCGAATGTTTCTTTTTTGATTTTACACTGGATCGGCCATTCCGCGAAATGATTATCCCCGCTAATATATTCCAAATTCGAAAAGGGTATCCTATTAGAATTTCAGTATCGCAGAAGAATCGAAAAGGAATTTGAAAATATCTTACGCTTTTTACAATCTCTTACTCAAAATCTTTGGAATCTGTTAATTTTCGCTGTTTGTTTAGCAATTATAATTTGTATAAATAAGAATCTGCGCTTGCACAGACAGGTTTGTAAATGGAAACTTAGGAATCCAACTGCTAACGCTGATCTCATCGTCGATAAGATTCGATCAAAATGTGTACAAGTTTAAATTAAAAAAATTTGCAAGATCTAGTTCAGCGATAAAGAGAAATCCTATTGAAATCGCAGTTCGCTGCTTTATTTATTCTATATACACTTTTGATTGGTTTCGCTTAACGCGATAAGACACGTACGTATGTATATTTCAGTAATATCGACAATCAACTTTATAAATTCATTATTTATCGATGTTTCCCATGTTGAGCAAAAACTGATGAATTACGCTACTTTTTCATGAAAAATATTTTCACGGAGGCAAATGCAAGACGAGAGAATGTACGGTTGAAAAAGCATGCAGGCATATAACGCCAAAAATTTTCAAATTTAAAGCTGCAGAAGTCTGCAGCGTTGTATACGAGTACGGCTTTGGTGCTGGACGCTCGCCGAGAAGCAGCCAAAAAATACGCGGGAAAGGTCTCCGATTCAAAGGGAAAAAGGAAGCCAATTTTTTTTTTTCGAATCGAGGGGAGTGACGAGGGTGCAAAAAGAGATAGACATAATGCGAGCAAAAAAGCAGAAGCTCGCGGGGAGAGATGCGGCGGCGAGACAGAAGGGGGAAAAGTGAAATAGATAGAGTTGGGGCGGCGAGATGGGAAGAAAAGGATGCAGAGAAACAAAGAATATAGCGACGGACATTTTGAATAATACCAAGTTCGAGAAGAGGAGCGGGGAGTAGGAGAGACTGTATTAAAAACGGGACGAGGAGTCGGAATCGAGGGCGAATCGAAAGTAAATTGAAGTATAAATTTTATAAGAGCACTAAACGTTTTCAATGCCCCCTTTTTTTATAGAATCGAGCGCGCGCTTTACTTTATACGGCTCTCGGCGTATACTTTTTAGTACGAAAATTTTAATTCGAGCTATACCGCATTCTATTATACGCGCGAAATAAAAGCCGAAATCGTTGAAACTTCTAAATCGTAACTTCTAATTCTGAAGCCGCACCGATGTTTCATCTGCGAAATTTCATATACTCGAATCGCGCTGAAGCTAGCGGCGTGACACTTGCCAAGACATTCATGCCGGTGAATTTATTCCGCGCACAGTATAGTATACGGAGAAACAATCGTTCTTCGGAGTCTTTGTGCAATTAGCCGTAAATAATGCGGCGAAACAAAGAGGAAGTGGGCACACGCAGTAGCGGTGCATTGTGATACGCGCGCGCGCATAACGAGAATTTCCGAATTAAAATTCCTCGATATAATCAAAATTGCAAGCCCAGGAGAGAGGAGAGTAGAGAGACAAAGTACATTGAAACATCGACTATACGTCGCTGGAGGATGAATAAAACTCGAACGAGGCCTAATGACACTCGATTCAATTTAGGGAACGAGACGCGGGGACAAAGGCCTGGCGCGCGCGCGCGGCGCAGCCGAACGCCGTGCAGCATATAGCGGCAGCGGCAGCACATGCTCGGATCACAGAGAGAAGCAGACACAAAGAAGAAAGAGTAAGAGAGGGGAGAAGCGCAGACGGGGCAGCAGCACGCAGCACGCAAAATGAAAAACACAAAAAGAGCGACAGAGAGATGAAAGCGAAAGCGAAGGAGAAAGTGAAAAAAGATGGCCGGAGGGAGAAGGAAAGCGGGGACAGCGCGGAAAAAATTAGGGGGATTAAAAAGCGAGCCGGGCGGAGGCGTCGGTGCAGCATTGGCGTATCCGCGCGCGTAACGTAAGAAGAACTCCTGCCTCGGCCGCCGCCGAGCGTCCCCCTGTTTTTCTCTGATGCCGGCGAGAGAGCTGGACACTAGGCGCACACGTGACTCACACGCGCTCCTGCTGCTGCTGCTGCTGCTGCTGCTGGCAAATTTTATTTTGGCGAATCGAACGTGGGGGCCCACGCGTGTACTGCGATGAATAAAGAGATACAAAGATCGCGCGCCGCTGCAAAAAGCTTTTCGAAAGCGTGCAGTGTACACACGGTTTGTACGAGGGCTACCCCGATATAATATTTATTGTACAGGGGGACGATCTGCGCTCTGGGAAAGATTTCTGCTCCGTTGGCGTTTTGTATTAAAATTATAATGACCCGGTAGTTACGCCCAAATTCGGACTGGGGTCCTCGATATAGCTCGCGCGCGCGCGCGCGCGGACAAAGCCAGCGCGAGAGCGAAACTCGATACGGGAAGAAAAATATTCAACTTTTGCGGCGAAACGGCGCGTCTTTTCCCCCGCGCGCATGTGAAAGCAAAAACTGCTCGGCTGCAGCGGAGAGCCTTAAAGGGCTTCGGTCTTAACGCGTCGAATCGCCCCGAGAGAACTGCGTGCAAAAAGTACAATGCACCAGCAGAGACACATCTATGCCGTACAAAACGATCGTATCTTCGCGTACACGTGGGCGTATAGTACTCGGGGCTCGCGCTAATTTTGTAATTGCGCACCGCGCATTTCTCACTCGGTACGTGCATCGGCACATGCAGCGCGTAAGCCCCGCGCGCATGACTAAAACAGTGTCGGCCCGAGCTTGTACACATATTTATATAAGCATTTATTAGATCGGCTCGAATAATTACGCGAACCCCCTTGGCTGCGCAGTGCGCATACGCGCAATGCGCACACGGCCGACTATTTTCGCCGCTCCGCGCGCTCTTTTTTGCCCGTAAGACTCTTTTCGTTACGCCCATGTGAAAATTCTTCGCTGCTTTTTTTCTTCTCCTCTCTCCTCTCGGCCACTTTTTTTATACGCTACGCTGATGAACATAATGAGAAATGCGTGCCTATAAGCCCGCGCACGCTTATTATAATAAGAAACGCCGGTTTACTCTTCCCTCTGTATGCGCACATGGACTTGTGCTGTGTGCATTATAATCCGATGTGTGTGTTATAGCCCGACCCGAGAGCGAGTCTAATAAAAATATATAATACATATGCGCGCATAAAGCACGCACAGATGTATAGACTTCGAGACCGTTTCCATATATAATAAATGTGTTTCTGACGTACGCGGATCTGCGTGTAATGGCAAGTTTTTTCCCGACGCGCTGCTGCTGCGTTATTTATTTATTTATATATATAAATTTGAATTGACGCGCGGACGATTTAATTTAAAGATTAAATTTCGTGCGCGTCGAAAAAAATTCAAGTATAGAAATATTATTTATACACACGAGGATGTTGTTCGTATTATACTGACGTTTCGTTCACGTTACTGCAATTTCAATTAAAAGCGACGTTTGGAGGATGAACGCAATTCGTATGTGAAAAACAGCTTTGCTTCTTTTAACGTCAGTGTATCTTGAAAATAATTATAAGGTAAACGTATACGTCACTATAAGCATCGGCTTCCAGATCTTTGAACTACATAAAGTTTTAAACTTTTAAACATATTCTTTTTACACTTATTCGTGAAATCTGTTTGAATTCTGCACTCGATTCTGCACGATTCGCACACAGTACGAAATAATTACGTCAAACCGTACCTTTTATATGCAGCTGGAGTAATTTGTCGAATCGAAATCCGGACATTCTCTCTGAATTTCACGAATGAAGGGTCAACATTATAATTATCATCGATGAAATTTCGAACCCCCGAAACCGTGTACTCTGCTTATTATTAATGATAATTGAAGACGGTTTCATCGTTTACAAACTCTTTAACAGCAAATAAACGTTTTGCGCATTTAAACACAATAATTTAAAACCAAAAATTATACCGAACTAGGTAAATTCAAGCTCATTTTTAATGTACGCGGTTTGTTTATTATAATGTCTTAAAAGTATTCAAAACGCTAACATATATTTCACAATTAAGTTCAAATTTGTATTTGATTGATGTTCTTTCTCAAGAAGATAAATAGTATTTTCTAAAACAAAGCAGATTATAATGCAATCTTGTTTTTGAGGTTACAATATATTAATACGATACAAAATAATGCTAGAATGATTATACACGAAACAATCATATTATCAATTATGATCATAAAAAGAATCAACTGAATAATAGATCAAAAATCAACTTGAACCATACTATAACATTTTTAATTTTGGCGCCATTCAACCGGATGTCTAGCCATAGCCAATCAAATCGAGTTTTAAAAGGCTTCACAACATCCGGTCATCTCTTTTTAAAGAGAGGAACACGAGAAGAAACGACAGTGGTACATATAACATTTAACGGACTAATATTTGAAATTGTTGCATCTGTTCGTCGCCAGGTGACCGTGTACGTTGATTTGAGAGTTTAGTGAACCTCACCCTTAAGGTATTTAAGAACCGTGAAAAATTATCGAAGCGCCAGGTGGACGTAAACACCGCAAAAGTGTAATGACCTGAATGTAGCGAATGGCAATGACCTTACGTTTTAAAATATGTAGCCAGCGGTCGAATCGAAAACGAAATGATTAATGTATAATTTAATATACACACTGTTTTTTTATTTGATAGCTCGTCTTATTCTCAAAGCAGCTGACTTTATTTGTAAAGTTATTGTTCTCTATACTATCAATCATCATTAAGATGATAACGGATAAGATTGATCGTAAATTACTTCAGAAGTTGAACATTTCAAACGAAAAAATCCGATCGTAATATAGTTGTCTTCTCACTTATACAGTATCTTTGATATAATTTATACAAATCATTCATCGGCTCTTGTAGTCCGGGAGCCCACAATACTTCCCGTGGCCAATTGGAGGTCCAGTCTAACACCAAGACTTTTCTTACGTATTTTTACCCCCTGAATCCGAATCGCGAGGGTGGATTGCTGCAAAATGCGTCTAACAAAAGTTATAAACAATTTATTGTTGAAAAATCGAAAATCTCGGTTAAAACTCGGGAAAAACATTTCTCAAAGGATTTCACAACTGCAGAATTGCAAATATTAATTAATTGTTTAGATTAGATGTGTAAATGTTTAACAAAAAAGGTTCGCATTATGAAACGAACGAAGCGCCCGCGAGAGATACACACGAGGCGAGACTGAGCGCGCCTCTGGCGCGCGCGGTCGGTAAGGCAGGTTACGGTCGACCGCATTGAAAAATAATAAAATAGCAATTTTTACTAGACTGATGGACTTTTACTATCAAACTGAGTGTATTCGGTATAAACATTAATGAAACAGCTTTGAGAAATGTTTTTCCTGAGTTTTAACCGAGATTTTCGATTTTTCAAACATATAAATTGTTTATAACTTTCGTTAGACGCATTTTACAGCAATTCACCCTCGCTATTGGAATTCAGGGGGTGAAATACGTATAAAAATACGTAAGAAAAGTCTTGATGTTAGACTGGACCTCCAATTGGCCACGGGAAGTATTGTGGGCCCCCGGACTATTGATGGTATCGCGCAGAATCAAGATTCCGAAACGGAATCTTCGTACATTATATGTCGTGAGGTCGGAATCGGGGTGCAAGTATTCCACGATATCATTACTGAATCATCAAAATATTCCTATTTACGAGTTTTATCGATAACGTGCGTATATTATAAAATGCCATGAATAATATAGGTAGTACAATGTTCGTACAATAAATTTATAACGAACGCGCGATTAATCCATCAAAACCAATCTTACTTAACATCGACGTCGAGACAGTTAATATAAAATTGAAGTGGCCTGTTGAAACCATATCGCGCGTTGCCTTCTCAGAAACTCGTTGACGCAAATTTTCCTCTTTTCGCTATTATAAGTATCGCCATCACGCAACGATTTTCTAAGAACGAATTGCTCAAACTAAAATTTCAATCCGAGATACACAGCTATAGACGGGAGGGAAAAAAGAACGCAATAGCGATGAGTCATTTCCAAAAGTATTTTCGATTTCGTATAGCGCGCGAGCGAACGAGCACAGCACCCGGAAAAAACAAAATTCCACGCGACCTCAAAATCTCGGTTCCCCCATTGAAATTCGAGTCCGAGTTCTCGGAAAAACATTTTCCACGTGCGTCACACACACACACACACACACACACACAGACACGTATATAATACCAGCGCGCGGTATAGCCGCTGGCCCATCATCATGTAACACGTTATTCTGTTGCTTCAGCGACGGCGGAGCAACAGCAGCAGCAACGGCAGCAGCCTCCCGCAGCGTGTTTACGTTACACGTGCGCTCGCGCGCGCATGTCACGTGTTCACCCCCACCCCGGCTCAGCCTCAAAAGCCGTCTGCAGCGCGACCAACCGCGGCTATAGCTAGCTCGCTATATCTTCTCCGTTCTGCTGCGTATGCTATACGTCTATACCTATATAATATATGCGATCTCGCGTGTGTGTGTGTGTCTGTTGCGTATACATGCGGGTGCGTGTTATACATGGGGAAAAAATTCGTGAAATCGAGCGTGATAACTCTTTCGAAAAATACTCGACGAACATAAAGTTTTTTATCTTGTTTTCTTCAACGCTATGTTATATTGGTATACTTTTTCAACGCGCGCGTTTCGAAATTCAAACGATTACGCAGAACTACAGCAAAAAAAAACTTCCAGACGTCGACGATAAGATGCCACGCTCATTTGAATAACGGATTTCATGGCTTTTGGTACTTTCAGTTTTGGTTTTTATACGGCGATAGGTTCGACCGGGTTCGACACGCGCTCTCACGCGAGCTCTCACGGATCTGTGTATAGAAAACGGGGGACGTGCCTTTTTACTCGTTTTTACACGTGCGCCCGGCCGTTTTTGGAATTTGAATCGACCCTTCTCAACACTGTAAGCTCCAAGTCTTCGAATAATGTTTCTTTTTCTTCAAAAGAGCGAGCGAATTATTTGAAAATCATCGCGCGATGAATCCGTACGACTGGGATGAGTCAGCTTTTTAATAATCTCTTTGACCTTGTTTTGGAAATCCAACAAAATAATCTGTGCGCCAGATTCGGGCGGAGAAGGAGGAAAAAGAGAAAGGCTGAAAATTCAAAATAAAAAGCGAGAAGCGTTCACGTTCACGCAAGTTCGAAAAACAACGGTGACCCACTTTTACGAAAATTTCCCGAGCTCGGAAATGTAGGCGCGCAGTCGGAGAGGGGAAAAGAGAAAGAAACGTACGTCCTTATCAGCGCGGTCCTCCCTCCTTTTCCTTTTCTATTTTCCTCCGCACACTCTAGATGTCTATAGGTATACATATAGGATATCTGCGCGTTGGGTCTCCCTCTTCCACGGCACTGCGACTACAGAGTACACAGACTACTACGAGAGAGCTGTGTCGGTGGCGCTGGCGCTGGCGTGTTACACGAGAGTTGTAAAACGGTGGGCGGTTATTCACTGGGCGACCTCCGACCGGCGCTCTTTCTCTCTCTTTCTGCTCCTCATTGACTGCGCGCGGCAGGAGTATAGCGCGCAAGAGAGAGAGAGAGAGAGAAAGAGAGAAGGAGCGAGTCATTGACGCCGGCACGCGCTCGAGAGCGTAGTACAACCGCGCACGAGAGCTAGCTGCTGTATACGTATATAGCCTCGCGTATATAAGACTTACCGAGCGCCGCGCGGGTCGTGCAAGACTGGATATCCGGAATGCACCTCTCTCTCTCTCTCTCTCTCTCTCTCTCTCTCTCTCTCTCTGTCTCTTATTCAGTCGCGACGCTCTTAGAGAGGTTAGTGTGCGGCTGCGACTTTCTCGACTCGCGCGAAAGCTCGTTTCTATGTGCATTGTCTTCGGCGTCGTCTATTGATGCTAATGCGATTCATCGGAAAGTGTGACGCTTTTTCGAAGCTAATTGTCCCTCGGATTTTCAGAGGCTGCATCGGATGTGCAAAAACGTGTGAAGCGCTGGATGCACAACTCATCTGTGAGTCCGTTGCGCTGTATGTAGGTTCCGGATGTGTACCGAAGAAAATTTACCAGGAAGAGCGCTCCTCTTCTAATTAGCCTGCTTGTATTTCTCGGCAATAAAAATGAGTTCGGCTACTCGCGCAGCGCTTAGACGATGCGCTGCTGGTGGCAATTACTCCGCTGCAGTCGTTGATTTTGCGGAAGATTAAAGCAACTTTTTCATACGCAGCAAAACAATGGACAAGCCGTTTTCGGAGTGAGAGAGGGAGATTGCAACTTTTTATTGCAACTTTTAATGAAACCTCGCGCGCAAATAGGCTAGAGTTGTTGCGCGTTACAAAAGTTCATTTGAAAATAAAATTTTTGATCAACTCCGTTTCAGCCGCGTGGCTGTGTGCTGTGTGCTGTGTGCTGTGTGCTGTGTGCGTGCGCGGCCGCGGACAAAAGTTCGGATTTACTGCGAATTTTATTGTCAAGAGTAATAAAGGGATTTTTCGCTACATTTTCGCTCGGATCCCCGAATTGCCTTTCGCGTAACAAAATTTCTAAAACACAGTGTGTATAAAATTCCTTATTACTCGCCAACTTTTTATCCTTCCGCCGCGGAGTAAAAATTTTTACAAGGAACGAAACAATTTCCAAGATTTACGGCCCGGCGCATACTCGACAAAGCTATCCACGTGTGATTCGTGAAAATGGTCCGATTCTTCGATTACCGCAAGCTATATATAGAAGCTTCGGGCGCAATCTTATCTGCGCGTAGATTGTTTAATTGCAGCGCGTTTGCTCTAATAAATGTTTCACGGTTCGCAGTGGAAAATTGTAATTTTATTCCGCGATGATAAGTTTACGCTCGTAAAAAATGCACTAATTACACCGCCGCGTGGTAATGAAATGTTGTATACGCAAAATTACTTTTTAATGATGATTTACGCACAACAGTATGCATTATACACAAGTGCGGAAAAAAAACAATAAAAAGCTCGGGCGTCCCACGCGTAAGATAAAGGCTATAAAGAACGCCGCGCGCGCGCGCGAGCCCTTAAATTACTTACAACATTGCCGCTCGCTCGCTCGCTAATATTACAATACACACAAATACCGAGGCGCGCGTAACTCGGCTCGAACTTTTCCCTCCCTCCCTCCCACGGCTGGCTTCTTTTTTCGCTTCCCTTATTTATTCACTCGCAGTCGTATCTCTCGCATTGAAATTCGCGCACGCGCGCGCGCGCCTGGAGGGAAAACATTCTAACCGTTTATCAAAACTTCTAACCTCGTTTGCTCTCCCGGGAAAAGCCGGCGCGTGCACGATACGCAGATGCGCGCTGATCGATCAAACTTTTTTCGCAAACGCCGCGTCGGGCCTTCATTATAAGAATTGAACGCAATTTCGAAGGCTCGCTTCCTTTCGGTTTCGCGCCTGCACGCTCGCGAACTGTTTTTTCATTTGGACAGAGAAATTGGAGACAGAGCTCTTTTCCACCTGGATGCAGGTGCTGCTGCTGGCCCCGCTCGCGAAACAGCTGTCTCCCGAGCTCGCGACTGCTTTTTACACTCGTCTCTCGGCGCCCCCTCGAAAAATCGCTCGTTGTGCACTCGGCTGGATCCCCTCCTTGGTTTTTTACATTTTCCCCCTTGTTTTTCATTTCGGCCGCGGCGACAACAGCGAGCTCCTCCTCCGATCGTAACAAGCGACTTCTTTGTCGAGGGCTATCGTGCAGTGAACTCTGTCGCGCCGCGCCGGGCCAAGAATCATATCAGTGCCAAGTTTTTTGTATCCTGACTGGCAGTAGGAAATAAAAGCTTCGTTTTGAAGGAATATTTTGTACGGCGGACGCGCGTGTGTTGCACAGTGTATAACTCGCTGGCTGGCTGGCTGGCTGGCTGGCTGGCTGGCTGGCTCGCTCGCTCTCGCCGGGCTATTAAATTGAAATATTATGCCGGTCTCTATTGTTCGCGGGAAAATTTGATGGTAAAAGTTATGTACTACAATGACGGAGCGCGCGCGTATTTGTATCGCGGGGACCATGAATATTCTAACAAATGTCGCGCATTACAATATAAACGAACAATGGCCCGGGGTGGGGATTAAAATCGAGCTTAGCGAGTGCGGCGATACACCAGATTTCGACTTTTTCACGACTGCTCATCGTTTCGTCAAATTTTTCGCGAATGTTTACATACCGGCGCGGAGCGTTTAAAATTACAGGACGCGGACGTCGTTAGCGTAATAGAACAGGTTCAATATTAAGATGTANGGGGGGGGGGGGGGGGAGGCTACAAAGAGAATAGGATAAACAATAGAGAACAATTTTTCCCGCGCGCGTACGCGCCGAGCGACTGTGCAGTAGGCGTGCGCAAGCGACGTTTTAATAGTAGCAAAACAAAAATAACAAATTAAAAAAAAAAAAAAAAAATAGTCTAGCTTTTATCGGTACGCCGCTGTGCACAGCTCGGGCTATCGATTTTCATATAAAACGAGGCGGCCGCTCTTTTTTTTAAGCTACAATCGTCCCATGGATTTTTCAAACCTTTTCGACTGGACAATCAAAGTATTATACCTATACCGCTATTTTTTATTCACATAACGGATCCATCGATTTTTCCCGGAACAAAAAGCCTCTCACATCCCGCCATTACTGCAAGATATTTCCTCGGCACTTTCATTTGCAAAAAGTAAATTGGAATTTTTCGGAATCGAACTGCGGTAATCGCCCAGCACAGCCGAGAGATAACTTCTTCTAATTACTAGCCCACACAGCGGAGCGTATAATAATACCGATAGCACAATGGGCCGAACAAAGCAGCCGTCGAGTCTTGATTCACGGGCCGATCGTCAAGCGCCCGATAAATAACCGCAATAAAACTCAGCGCGGCGGCGTATTATACGCCGAGGGATGAAAAATTCCGAGATCCGGTAGGAAAGGAGGAAGGCCGCCGCCGCCGCCGCCGCCGCGCAAGAACTGGCACCGACCTGCAGACAGCCTTCGATCGTCCGGCAGACAGGAGGCAAAAAGCGAGTTACTTCGAGGTAAACAAAGCCCGCGCGATCCAGCCGGCCAATAACCCAACTGCACACAGGAGAGCGCATCGTCATGCCGGTCTGCATTGTTCTCGTCGCCGTCTGGCGCGAGCCAAGTCGAGTCTCATGCCGCGCGCCAAGATTCGAGGGGCCGTGATACGTGTTATTATGGTGTTGCGCGGACGTGTCGACGCGATCTCGGACGCGATATAGGGTGCGAGACTTTTTTCTGCCGGTGGCGGTGATTAGAATTTGGACTTTGGACTCCGCTCTCGGGGGTGTTGAACCCGCGGAGTTTGACGAACCTTTGGCTTTTGGAATTTTCCACGGTTCGATCGATGCGGCCAAGGAAAATCGGAGCCGTTGAAATTCCGAGCAGAAAGGGATGATTCGTGAGGTAGATAAGGCCGAGGTAAGCCGCGCAAACGACGTGATTTTCTACGCAATCGGGACGCGTGACTCATCGCGGAAGATTTTTCGTATACACCGGCCGCGCGCGACACGGAATTCCAAAGCGCGAGAGCCGGCCGGAGTCTCGGCCGGAGTCTAGCTGATTATCTCGTATGAATTAATTAAGGCTCGCGCCCGTGACCGTTTCTCCGCGCGCGCAGAGGTGTGTACAGGTATGTCGGGGGCAGCGACGCAGGCGAGCGAGCAAACAGCGCGAGGAGATGCGGCGGGGGAGGAGGACAACGAAAGGGGTGGAAGCGAAAAAAGCGCGCGGGCCAGAGGGGACTGGGGGGGGGGCGAGGAGGGAGGGTAAGCAGCGCAGGGGTGGAAGCGAAAAGCCAATGTTTGGAGCAAGGCATTCTAAATTTAGGAGGAAGTATTGATTTTACAATTTGGACCCCCGCCCGAAGTAAAAAATAAACCAAGCTAAATGTACTCTACTTTGATAGAGTGACTCTCTCCTCTCTGCCGCTATGCGCGGGGACTGTCCGGAGGGAAGAGGAGGGAAGAGGTGGGAAGAGGCGGAGAGGGATGGGATGACGAAGATAAGGAGCGAGAGAAACGCGGGAAAGAGCCGAGAGCGGACGAGAGTCGTACACACGGTCGAGAGGGGTGGAAAGAGCAAAAGAGGCTGCGAGCGAAGAAGGTGGCGCTACGTCGCAGGGGTATATACCTACCTTCGACGCGGCCGCCAAGGAGGAAGAGAGAGAGAGAGAGAGAGAGAGAGAGAGAGAGAGAGAGAGCAAAAAAGGTGAAATGCCGGAGAGCTCCTTCGTGGTAAGAAACAAAGAACAGAAAATTGATCGTTTGTCAAGTTTTATGTTCTCTCGCTCTCGGTCTCGGGGCGGCAAAAAGGGGGAGACAGAGAGCAGAGAGCCGAGAGGAGTGAGCATCAGCAGCCAGAGAAAGCCCCGCGCTGCAATAAGAAGACTACACTCCCGCGCAGAAATTCTGCTGGTATTGGTTCAAGAGCCCACGAAAAAGCGGAGAGAAGAGACACACGGGGAGAGAGGGGAAATATATACTCCGCAAGAAACGAGACTCGAACGAGTCGATAGAACCGAGTCGGACGAGATTGCCCTCGCTTTTTCTTCCTATGCTCAGCTCTTTCGAATTTTTTCCCCTTTCCCCTGCTGCGTTGCTGCTTGTACGTTTTTGGAAAATCGACGACCTTTTCTTCCCGTGCGTTGCCGAGCCACTATGCGCGCGGAAAGTTAAAACTGCTGCTGCTCCGCGCGTTGGACGAGCATAATCATTAATTCAGTATAAACGTTACGAGGCGGAGCTACATTATAACTGATCGACAATAACTTTTGCCTCCCCCCGATAGCTAACGAGTTTGTATACTGCATTGTATTGTAAAGTTGTGAGTGCAATAACGAGTTCAGAGTACACAGAATGCAATTAACGAGTTATAATAATATTCATCAGCAATTAACGGTCTTGGACATTAATTGAAAACGGACACAGAGCCTCCGTTTAATTTCGCTCATAATACACTAGCCCGTATACAAATTATGCGAAGTTATCGCAATTTTCCAATAGTATCGCACGTCGACTTTTCAATGCGAGATGGCATTATACCTGCGCGGGATTTCGAAGGCGACGGGACACTGTGCGGCGCGGGCGGGGTCGAGGGCGGGGTTCAATGACACCGGCGGGCGCAGCGGTAATCGTTTGTGTGTAATGTACGAGATGGGATAATAAGCAAGGGCTCTTACCTTGTGGGCTCGGAGGGTCTTGCCCTCGCAGGCGAGCGTCACATCGCAGTACGCCTGCCTTTCGAGCAATTGCGAAAACATTGTCTGCAAATTGCTGTGATGGTACTTCCACCGCAGGCAGTACTGTTGGGGAAACATGTTGCTATTGTTGTTCGAATTGGCTGCCGGCGGCGTCACTGGGCCCGGGCAGCTGCCTTGTTGCAGCATAAGCGTGTCGGCAGCCGCCAAGGCTCTGCGATCGCTTAGTGAGCCTCTCGCCGCCAAGGACGAGGCACCGGCCGCCACCACTGCCGCCGCGGCCTCCGCCTCCGCCTTCGCCTTCGCCGTCGAGGCTGCCGACGACGAAGACTCTGCTCCTGCTGTCGAAAGAAAATTCAATTATTACACTGCACGAATCCAAAGTTATTTTCAAAGTGTGTGTCGCGCACCTCCTATCCTTCCTCAAGCTCTACTCTCTATAGGCGACAATCAATTCACCTTGGACTCGCGCGCGCGCGCGCGCGCGGATGAAAATAAAGTCGGCCTTTGCATTACCGGGATTCGCTTATCAGAAATTTATCTTTCTTTTACTCGAATATTCTTCGCCGCGCTGCTCAAAAACACTTTTAAACGACCTAGTTATCCTTCGCCATTTCGCATTTGAAAATCAATTTTTCAGCGAAATCGATTTTCTGCTTTCGAATTAAATTTAAACCTATCGCTCACCTTACTTTACTGGCTCAAAGGACCAGTGGTCGAGCGGTCGCTCGATCTGGCTGCTGTTGCGACCTCGGTATCTTCGAGGTATTGTCTGCTCCTCTCCTTCTCCCGGCTGACTTTTTTCTCAGCGTTTCAGCACAACTATGCCGAGTCCCGCCAAAGATCCGTTCCTTCGATTGCCGCACCAGTTGAGGTTAGCTGGTTATTACTGCACTGCAACAAAAATTGACGGTCTTTCGTTAGGTCGTTTTTGAATTTCAATTATTACAATGGATTATTTTGACACCGGCGCGCTGTTATTCGAGAGTATAATAATTGTCGTCGAAACGTCAATGCATTTATAAAGCTCGACAATCAGTCCGCTGAAAGGGAAATTTCTATCCGAAAATCACAAGTACACGTCGATCGAGCACTCGAGCCATGCATACCGACATGCACACACAAACACAAATAGAGCTTAATTAAGGTCACAGACTGCGAGAGAGCGAGAGAGAGAGAGAGAGAGAGAGCAGTATCTCTTTCCTCCTCTCTCGCTCGGTCTCTCGATAAATCGCAACAGTCACGGCCCGTGTAATAAACCAAAGGGTGCAGAAAAAAGCGGAGGAGGAAGAATGGTACAATGGAAGTAAAAAAGCGGAAGGCGGAGAGGGTGGAGAGGTGCGTGGGGGGGGCAATAAGACCGGTCACGTTCGATCGGTTTTGTTCGGCGGCTATATACGCCGTCGACGACGACGATGGATTAAGAGCGTCTTGCAAGAGCCGTATATTTTCTCCGCCTCCCGCTCTTTCGGCCTTCATTGGCGGAAATTCGAATTTTCAGTCGCCTCACGTTATAGAGTGAGGCAGGCGTACTTTAATTTAGATTTATGATGAGCTCGGCATACGGATTTCGATTCTGGCCTTTTCGCGCGCTTTTCAATCGACAGAAAGAGAGAACTCGAGAGAGAGAAAAAGCGCGCAAGAGGAAGTCATGCATTTTTCATTCGACTATACGTTTTTCATTTTGCAACTACTCGCGCCTCTTTTCAGTTCCTCTTTCCCTAACGCGCTCTTCTTGCTTTTCCACGACGATACTCGCTCGTGATAATCGAGTCAAAGAGCTTCAAGCTTCTTCTCTGCAGCTTTCGATTTGCTCGATTCTCGCTTTTAAATTTTATTTCAAAACGAAGGTTACCCACTAATCCCTATACACTATCAAAGAATCATAGCGAGGGTGTAGTAAAATTTGGAGAATTGACTCGGTTGAATTAGTATCTTCGTCTCCTGGTGTATAGGTGCCAGTAATTTAAGTACCTATTTTACATCACCAGAAAAGCAGTTTCTAAATAGTATAAGATTTCTTATAAACATTTGACCTCAAAAGATGAGACGTATACGTAGAGGATATTTTTATTAGAATGCTAATTGGTATATTAGTAAACAAATATAAAAAGCCCATGTTGACTAATTGAGTACCGAGAGAAATCTCATAAACCTCTCTGGGTCTTATTGCAGACGCAGCCATCGTTGATTTAGCAGAAATTATTGCTACAGATATGCATATTTTATCCCCTCGGAATTCAAATATGAAAATTTATCGCGTACGCACCTGCTTCAAGGTTACATTGAGACGAGAGAAGAGTGTAATTATATCGGTAAAAAAATCGAACGTCGCGTTCCGTTATATTTTAAGGCGACGTGCGCGAGCGCGATGGCAATTTGCGAAAAATAATATGCACCGCTGCAGTCGTGCATCAATCGTTGGCATGTGAGGCTTTGGCTTTCGAAATTTCCACATTTTTTATTCTTGTAGGTCGTCACACCCGCTGCATTTCAGTCGAACTCATGAAATCGGGGTAAACATACCTCATATAATTTGTGATACGAATTCATTAAAAAACTTGTCAAATACATCCAACATATGAACTATGACTATATAAACGACTGCGGCTATAGCCGTAATGATGCAAACAGGTGAACAAACGTAACATCGCGAGGAGAGAATTATCTGGTCGACTGACGCGGCAATGAGTTTTATACGTGCAGCAGATGGAAGAGGTTAGGATGCAGCTGTATGTGTAGCGTAATACACACAATTGCCGGAATTCAGGTCTCCGAGTATGTATAATTGTATATGTACTACATTCTGACGTTTATCCTCGATTCCGAACGTACTTTCTATTGTGCTTACGGAACTGCTTTTGAGAACCGGAAAAATTCTTCCTTTTGGCATCCGTACACTACACTACCGTACATACACTCGTCTACCTCGCTGCTTGCTCTACGGAATGTTGCTTTTTTCTATCGCGATCGACATGTTTTTCTTCTCCATAAAGCAGAGGATTCGCGGCTTCTGTCAGAAGAATTAATCGCTTTAATAGGGAACAGACATGATTTTTAAAACCTTTTTTAAAATAGAGTTAAGGTTAAATCTTACGCAAAAGTACAAGAGTTACGATTTTTACTGCAACATTTGTTAAGTAATATTGATGTATAAACGCATGTTAATTCTAATACATAAAATAACCCTATTGTTTTCTCCAAAATCATAATAGAGATGAGAGATAATGCCTCAAAATCAAAATAGATTAATGATGACTGAATTTATATGTACTCAAATGCCCGTAAGTTAGTTTAGGTGTCTTTATCCTTCGAGCCGCCACATTGGAGAGCTGCCGTTTTGAAAACTACTCAAACATATGCATTTTTAATTAATCATACTAGGGCCTAGAGGTACTAAATCAGCAAAAAATTGATACATAACGTATTCTTATGCTATTTTCTACTGTATACAAGTATTTATATGTATATAGCAAAACCATGTCTGTTCCCTATTGATCGAAACATCCATCCGAGAGCAGAAGAATCGTATAATTGCGTATTTTCATCTTTGAATACGACAGAAGAATGCTTGCTTACTCTCAAAGTTAAGAATTCGTACTTACAGATATTTCATTAATGGATTTCACCAAAATAATAATATTACGGCCTTGGGTATAACTCTCGGATGCAAACGCGCGCGCTATACTGACCGGAAGAACGAATATCAAACGCAGGCAATGAGGCACAAGTTGCGCGGCGCAGAAAGAAACAAAATAGTATTATTACACTCTGACAAAATTTCATATCCTCGTAATTTCACGAGTTTCCAATCCAGATTCGGAGATAAAATTTCAATTTAAAACTTTTCAATGTGTGCGCCCGCGCTATATAATTCGCAAGATGATGAAATTTGCATGGCGAAATTGCCTCTTGAATCTTCGATCTCGACTTGGCTCCTCAAAGATATATATTCCGAATTATTTATCTTCGCGTCCATATACGCGGCACACATTGAAATTTAACGCGTAAAAGTGCGTGACCGGCGGGACAAATTTATAACAGGCGTTTATCAACAATCATAAACTCCGCGAACGACGCAGCAGCTTGGGTAATGTACGTATATTTCAAAAAGCGCAGACTGTCGAAATCTCGTAAAGCGTCGTCGTCTCTCCTATCATAAAAGTTCCCGAGAGCGATTCGCGATAGTCCGCGCGCGCAGTTCACTCACCGAGGTCGCGTGTGCGTTTCGCGCGGCTTATCAGCTGTTTACACCGCTGCTCTCTCTCTCTCTCTCTCTCTCTCTCTCTCTCTCACACACACACACTTTGCCGCTCTCTGCAGCGCTATTCTCTGCGCGCATAATCAAAATCGGATGCGTATGCCGAGATTCTTAATTGAATTCGTAAACAAAGTGAAACAAACTTATAGAGATCTGTGTACGACATCTTTTTATTTATAACGTAAAAATACAAATTCAACGATCAAACGGCATCAATCGTAGTCATTCTCCACGGAGCGAACTCGGAGTCGTGAGCGTGTCGAGGAAAACCAAAGTCGAACTAATACATGTAATTCCGCGGTATGGGAAGCGGCGCCTTCGACGGCATCAGCCGCGCGGTAGCGTCAGCGTCGGCTACGGGCAATTAGGAGCAGCTCGCAGGACTGCCTTTAACGGAATCTAACGGAGGCTTGCGGTCACACGAGAAGAGATGCTGACTGCCCACCGTTGATCCTCGGTGAATCCGTGAAATCCGCTGCCGACTGACTATCGTCTGCAAACGATTTTTCTTCCGCTCTGCACTGGTATCAGCGATTTCATTATAAAATAAGAAAACCTATAGTTTTATAGGGGAAATAGTTCCTTTCAAAATCTCACATATGATAGAAGCAGAAAGTCTGAGGTGAAACTGCTATGTTAATCCGTCAACTGAAGCAGGTGCAATAATGTCATATATGCAGGCTGTAACGCGTTAACGAATAGAGTGAGTAAGGAAAATTTGACAGAGATGAGTGTAGAGAATTGTATTTCAAATAGAGTGAGCAACATGTGGTCATGACTGTGTTATCATATGGCAGAGTGACTTTCCGGCTTTCATGTCCTGTTAAACGAACACCTCAGTATCAATTTTGCATAAGCCGAACATTAAAAAAAACCTTCCAAACATTAATGGGAACAAATTGATCGATGATGAGTGTAAGTGCTTGTCATTGAGCCAGTATGTTTGTCGATTATTTTTCAAAAAGATAATACAATTCGTTCATCATATTTAAATTAAAATATATTGTTTATCATTCATTCCTTTATTTCATCGAACGCTATATACGAAGTAATTTAAATTCTCTTATTTTTCTCCGCTATCTTATCGCTACCAAAAAAACAATTGTACACAATGAACACTAATGCGTCATTGCGTGAAATCATAAAACAAAAGGAACTTTGAATAAAATCACAATTGCAGCATGTCCTAACACTAATAAGAATACATTTTATTTTAAAGCTAGTAACTCATCTAGAATAGCTAAAAACTAGACTGATAATGATTTCTATTCTATATACTGTCCCTTTATCGAAATCGATGCGGTGCAATTCTACAAACTCCACCTAATTCTGATGTGTTATATGAGACTCATTATACGAAGATGACGTACAGAGCTACCTTCTATACCCACAAAGTAATTAGTGAAAATATTATTCATTAGTAACTACATGAATCAGTAAAAACACCAGGTAAAGTATTTATGATAGTTTGTTCCAATGAATTTTAATTTTTTAGAGAGTTTATAAATCCGTTTGTTAATTCTATTGCTGGAAGCAGAGCAAATTAAAAAGTTTCAGTTCGTGGCCATTCCAGAAGTGCAGATTTTCATAATAAAACACTTTTCAAACTATGCAAACATTATATGCATGTATACTTATAAAAAAAATGCATTCCATGTATAAACTTGCTGAACTCTTAATGGTAGTTGACGACGCCGAGGCTGACGATTGGCAGCTGATGGCAATCACTTCACCGTCCGCGTATCGCCTGATTTCCCACGAATGATCGATTTTCGAGAAGCTCCGATAAGCACGGGAAAAACTGCGAACCCACTCGATTCTGATTCACCGTTCGAAAACAAAAATACATTTCCTGCGCATCGGGTCGCTCGACTTTTTTGCGCAGAAGGCGAAGAAGCAACGATGCGCCACGTGAGCTCTCGCTTGTATTCGTTATTTACGCGCGCAAAACCGAGCTGAATTGAACGAGAAAGAGAGAGAGAGAGAGAGAGAGAGAGAAGGAGAGAGAGATGAAGATAAAACCCTGCGACGGCGAGTTGAATGAACGGGCGTGACGCGATAAAGCGAGCGTATCGCGAGTGAGAGAGAGAGAGAGAGGGGGGGGGGGAAGAAAAGAGCAAGGCGTTTTCGGCCTCGGAAGTCATCCCAACACTAAACAGAAGAGCGTTTATCGGAAGGCATATGTGAATCTAAATATGCTACGTAGGAGTAGAGGGCGGTTGACGACTTTAGCATAAACGATTATTGCTGAAATAAATTCATGATTTTCAGCGCCTTTTTTCGTACGATTTTTCAAAATTATCCTCTGATATTATACTTCATTTGTAATTTCAGCAGAATAAATACTTCGCATCCGGGATACGCCCGCCAATGAATACAGCCGTTTTCAATCTGATTTATATTCAAGAGCCGACGTTATAAATTATTCATCGTAATTAATTGTTATATATTGCAAAATTTTCAAAAAGAAAGCTCGACGAGTGCGCCGTTTTTTACGTATGATTGGAACAAATGTCCGGATTTGCATTTCCCATATAAATTATTCATCGCAATTGTCAAGTATTATTTTGCAAAATTTCGAGAACGAATACTGCATCGGTAGAAATTTAATTGCATCATTTCACGGATTTATCAAATATTTTCCAAGAGCGGAACATTTTTCATTTATATGCTAATTAGAAGGATGATAGAATTTATGGAATTTATTTAAATAATAATAATTGAATTAACCGAGCGAGGCCTTTGGAAAATCAGGCTTCATTTTTATAATACAACAACGGGCCGCATACATGAATTTATATTTGAAATATAATAATTTGTCGTCCCGCTGCAATTTTGAAAATGCACGTCGTTGCAAGGGCATACGAATAATGGCAATCTGAAAATTAATGCGTTTCGAGCGAGTGTTTACATTCGGTTCCGCACAATACAATGAATATTCATCCGTTTTCCCCAATCGCCGCATAAAAAGCATAAAAAACTTTCAAAAGTAAAATAACAAATACGGTTATACAAATAACGTGGATGCAGATCCGCGCTCTGCAGTGCTGGCAGTAAAGATAGCAAAAGCCTGTGGCACAAGTGGCGTAGGGCCGAGGAAAGGGTATAATAATACAAGCAAGGCAGCAACAGAAAGATAAGAGAGCGAACAAGTTTGTAGTTTGGCGCTGCTGTACGAGCGCGAATTTTCCTCGCTTAGCGAAGAGTTCGAGGGCTTCGCACAGCTGCAGGAGAAGAAGAGAGAGGGGAAGCGCAGACAGAGAGCGAAAGGGTGAGGGCGCGTTAACCCGTGCTGAAAGAGAGAATAAAAAGCCAGATAGAAAGAGCAGATGCGAGAGGAAGAGAAAAAGAGCGAGAGAGCGCGAGAGAGAGAGAGAGAGAGAGAGAGAGAGCATCGAAGGGACAGTGAAAGGGAAAACTGTGAAAGAGAGGCGCCAGCGAGCTCGTCCAATCCAACGCGCGTATAGCTATATTGTATGTGTACGCGGGGGTAGAAAAGTGAAAACGCCCTGCTATGCTGCTGCTGCTGCAAATTCTGCTGTACGGCGATAGTGCAAGAGAGGCAGAGGGGGCCTGGAAAATACCACGAAGGTTAAATCGATGAGAGGAAAAGGGAAATTTCGAGGACTGCTAACGCTCTCGTGAAAGTTGGATTTTTTGCTTTTACAAAGACAAGTGGCCTTTTCAAAGTGGTTAACTCGCGATTAGGGTGCGAGCTCCACTTTGAATCGAGCGACAATTTTGTACATTGGTCGATAGAGTTTTACGTCTCTATATCAATGACGGCACGCGCAGATAACATTCTAAACTCGTCTTGTGTGTCTTTGGGATACTTTAATTTCAGTACGCAATTTTTTTCGTTAATAAAGGAATATTTTTAATGGCGTGAAAAGGAAAAAAAAGCGAAAATAAGGAGAACGAGTGGAACAACAATATTATACGGATGATACCGGCGATATCTTGATAAGAAAGCTCAAAATACAAAACAGTTCCACTGATAAATTTCTCTTGTGCGCCGCATAACATAAAGCGTCTATTGAGAGCGAGGCTCTTGAACATTTTTTTCATTTATCAAAATAAGAAACTCAGCAACGTCATATCTTTCGACAAAAAGGGCAAACGCGCAGGAACGTATACTTCATCGAAGGCGTCAATGGAAACGAAACAGACGCGATAGGGATTATCTCTTATGTCGACGATAAAAATAGTACGATAAAAAACAAGGATGTTTATTTTATTTCACAGTTAACGAAAAGACGCGTAGGTCTGATACGTACACTCTAGGATGTGATAATAGGTGAACGCGACTATACGTAATAGTGGCATTTACGTGCGTTCATTTAGAGATGGAAATAAAAATCGTTCACAATCTTCATTCGCAACAGTTATACCTCGCAAAATTAACAAACTCCTTTATTATCCGCAACCGGTGCTGCGGAGCCTGATAGGTACACAAAGAAAGGCAGTGCGGTGGCGAACCGCCCGAGAGAGCTCGTTTTGTAATAAATGCGAGATGAAAAGATGAGGCGAGAAAGAGCACTTTATGCTCTTGTACAGTTACGAGCGCGCGGCCGTTTGACGTCAGCGCGAGGTTTCGAAATTCTCGACTCGTTGTGTTTTTTCTTTGCGTCTTTGTGCTTTTTCGCTCGGAGGGGGAGACTCGACGGAAGATTTCTTCGAGTTTTTACGAATTTCCGGTTATAGACCGCGCAACTCTCAAAGGCAAACGCGAGCTGCGGATTCGCCGATAAAGATTCGCCGAAACGCGGCGTGTGTGCGAGTCGTTAATTTGCTGGATGATGTCAAATGTGTGTGCTTGTTATATATCCGTCATAAAAATTAGTGAATTGTATTGGCTGGTGTATATTAATTACTTTCGATAACGCCAAAAATATCTTTCCCGTTCACTGCTGTTTACTGTGCGCGGCTTTGAAACTTCCTGCCACTTCGCAATTTCAAATGCGTGAATCATTCGATTTAGCAAGAAACGCGCCGCGATTTATTTTTTGAGTTTTCGGAATATCGATGATTAAGTACGCACGTTTCGCCATACTTTCACGAATTTCTCAAATCATTAATGACGTTGAATTGTTTGATTTACCGATTACGCGTTGAAACGTCATAACGCTGCATGCAATTACACAATTTATTTATAATGGTTGACGATTAAGCGATGTGGAACTTGTATATACTCCTAACGAGTATTCTGATAAATTTAGTGTGAGATGATACAAGTGGTGTGTGAAGCGCCGATAACGTGTATTTTCAACTTCGTTCATTTACAAAACTTACAAATTTAGAAAACATAAAATCATTATCTGCTTATTGTGAAGTCTGTAGAGCACTCTGCACAAAAACTGAAGATTAAAAAATCGAGCTCGTAAACATCCTGTTTGTCCTGATCTTAACAAATACGCAATTGTGTGCAATTGAATCACATTCAGTATACGCGAGTCGTGCAATATTGCGATTTGCCCCACCGTTGTTCCTACTTTCTTTCACATGCGAGTATCGAGTATCCATTGATTTTTTTCTTATTTTGAAGCCTCACGTCACTGACGAAATTGCCGAAGTCAACACAATTTTTACATTCTCGTCAGTGCGAATAAAAACGTTACTATCGCGTGTTTTTCGCGCAGATGCGTCATAAATTCATGAGCAATTTTTGATGCACTTCGGGCAAAAAAAGCAGCGCCTCAAACATGTTCCAGTGCTGGAGAGACCTTTTAGTTAATCGCGCTATAAACGTCTTCAATTTACAGAGCGACTGCTGCTGTCTCGTGGACGCACAAAAATTCCTCCGAGCGCTCGAGAAAAACAAAATTCCTCGCTGTGAACTCATGAATGACTCCCACGTTCAAAATTCCGAGCCAGGCTCCGTTTTCCCACACTCGAAATTTTCGAGCGCGGTCTGCTGCGCAGCCCCGGGAGCAATAAAAAAAAAACAAAAAACTCACCGCGCGAGCGTTCACTTGTTTCGAAAACCGAACATCATCATAAGCGAAAGAATGTATCGTAATTCGTAAGTAAACTAAAAGTATCAACGTACGGTGCGAGGAATCCGTGCTGTTTACATGGCGACTGGATAGCGGAAGCTGAGGACGGCGAAGAGTGCAGCGTCCAGTGGTTCAACTCATTGACGATTCTCGTCGGTGCACCAAGCCGTGGCAGTCAAGTATAGCGCGCACCACCCACACGAGAGGCGCGCGCGGATTTTCGGCGGATAAGCGCGCTCGCCCACGCATCCGCTGTAAACACACAGAGAAGTCGGTCACGTGCCACCGCCGCCACCGCAGTCGCCGCCGGCGTCGATGCTGGCGCGCACGCGGTCTCGCCTGTAACGCTGGTGCAGCCGATGCACGCGGTAGAGCACCGCACGAACTCGCGCACGATGTCACACAATGTATGCGATGGCCACTGCAGTCTCGGTGCTCCGGCGACCAGCTACCGAGCAACACTATCACTTTTTCCCCTCGCTATCGCGGGAGGCACACAGAGCCAAAATCACTTGGGTGCCGTGCTGTTCACGCGCCCGCAGCGGAGAAACAAAACAAACAAACACGGCCAACACGAGTCGATTGTACGTGGGTTAGCGCGTACGGCGTAGACTGGTACTTGTATCGAGCGTCGTTAACTCGCTCGCTCGCTGTGGAGAGCAGACGCGCACTGATAGTGCGCTAGCCGAATGGTAAGTAGTATAGTGCGTGCACGAGTGAAATATTTTCGCCCCGCGGGGTGGGGGCTGGCGGCAGTAGTAGCGGCAGTAGTAGCAGCAGCGCGGCAGGGCAGCAACGCCAGCACAGCAGCAGCACCGGCACTGAGTGTAGCTAAACAGACGCGCACACACGCGGTTCACTTATGCTCTTCCGAGTCTCGCTGATGTCGGAGCTGTGCAGGCAGCGTCAACAGAGGCGGCGGGATCCGCAGAAGCAGCAGAAACAGCAGAAACAGCAGC
>CM053170.1:60379262-60457388 GCA_012977825.3 Pteromalus puparum
AGCTCTTGCGCCCCAATAACGCGTCGGACTACGCCGGCACTGTGTTTGCGTCCGTGAGCCGCGTCGAGCTGTCCCTTCTTCAGGCCACATGCTGCCGTACCCCCCCTCTCGCGGCTCCCTCCAGCCGATATTTCTTCTCCCCGCTCCCCACCCCCTTCCGCCTTTCTTTGCCCTCTCTCCTTTGAGGAAAGCGCGCGCAGACTGTGTGTGTGTCTGCGGCCTACGCTGTGCCGAGCCGCCAGCAGCCAAGTTGCTGCTGCTGCTGTTGATGCTCCCATCTGTNACAACTGCAGAATTGCAAATATTAATTAATTGTTTAGATTAGATGTGTAAATGTTTAACAAAAAAGGTTCGCATTATGAAACGAACGAAGCGCCCGCGAGAGATACACACGAGGCGAGACTGAGCGCGCCTCTGGAGCGCGCGGTCGGTAAGGCAGGTTACGGTCGACCGCATTGAAAAATAATAAAATAGCAATTTTTACTAGACTGATGGACTTTTACTATCAAACTGAGTGTATTCGGTATATACATTAATGAAATAGCTTTAAGAAATGTTTTTCCCGAGTTTTAACCGAGATTTTCGATTTTTCAACAATAAATTGTTTATAACTTTTGTTAGATGATGCATTTTACAGCAATCCACTCTCGCGATTCGGATTCAGGGGGTAAAAATACGTAAGAAAAGTCTTGGTGTTAGACTGGACCTCCAATTGGCCACGGGAATTCGTGCATTCGTAGTAAAACACTCTTTGAAACAGACAAGTACTCTGTACTTGCTGCTAAGTGTGATTATGCCTAGAAGTGCTCAAGTGCCCTTGCCGATCAGTCGAGTCCCGGTATGAATAATCATTACTATGATACGTGTAAACAAAAATTCACGCGCTCGTGCTCGAATTTCAGGCACACCCTCCATTGATAAAATGAAATAAGGGATCAACATTTTTAGTCGAGTTTTTAGTCGATTCTGAGAGTCCGTACAAAACAAAATAGCGTACATGGTAAATAACATTTTGATGCTTGTGTAATTCAGATGAATGTATAAACCTCCGAATGTGTTAGAGCTACAATCGCAAATTCTTAAAAACAAACAGAAAAAGGTCGTAATCTCGTATACTGATATGGTTTTGAGCTCTTAAAAACATAAAAAATAAACTAGTCATTTGTTATTTTCATAATACAAATCCTAACCATGAAATGAGCAATCTCACGTCGAAATTGGAAAATACAAATATAGTTCAAGCTGTATTAGTATTTTCGAAGTAATGTCATTCAGGATAAGAATCCAACCTACTGTTACGATTCAAACCGCATTTAAGATATTCTCGATAACTGAACTGATCTTTCAAACGCAATCATTCCTTTTTTATTTTCACAATTTGAAATTCATCAAACATTTTTTTCGTCCGCATTTGTATTCCTTGAATATTCACTACATTTGGAGTAAGCGTTGTTAACGATGAAAATATTTAAAAATTAAATACAGCCATAAAAATATATTCATATCACGTATTCCGGTGAAGCTATCATTACGACTCAAAGGAATTTTATCGCTTATCTATGACACAAATTTGGTTTGACACTAATTTTTTTTAACTTTTATCGTTGCACTAGAATTTTAAAAGATTATGTTTATTGACATAATGGTGTATTATATGACTGTAACTGTATTATAAAACTGTTAAGTCGTACATTGATCTAGGTCATATACGTAATATTTCAATCATCAGTTCAAAAATTAATTTCGCATAACAGTGCTTACATTAACCACTCGATTAAGAAAAACCGCTGCCAATTCATTGGCACGTAGCTTCCTCCAACGAAATTTATTGTTCCAATAAATAAAATATTATTTTAAAATAAAGTATGTGAATGCTATTTTAATATTATCAGTATGACATAAATTCGTAGGGAGGGACTTTACGCGTGCAACGCCAACCCTATAAGAGGAAGCCAAATTTTTTAGAAAAATCGGTTTTTACATTTCAGCTCTTTACTTAAGAACCGCTCAATGAAATCGTTTGAAATTTTAACAGCAGATATCTTCGTTTATGGTGAATCACCAAATAAAATTTTAAAGCATTTAACTACATTGTTTTAGAGATATAAGGAATCAAAAAATTTTCAAAAAAAAATTCAAACCTTGATATCTTAAGAACCATAGGGGTTTCAAAGCTGCGCAATGAACTTAGCCAAAACATATAAAATATTTACCTTTTTCCAAAATCTCAAGTGCAATAAGGTCTTTTTACGCCCGTAATCGAGACTCAATAAAAACTCATTTTTTTCATTTTTCGATTTATTATTGAAAAAATAAGTAGTCCAATCACTTGAAGATTTAATGGAATATAGTTTGACACGTAACCCATCAACATATTTTTTTCGTGAGGTTATGATGTTTAGTTTCAGAAATATGAATTTTTTTCAAAAAATCACCTATCAACCTAATCAATCATTTTATCTGCCGAACGGAGCGGTCAATCCCGAGGACCAAACGGGGAAAAGTAGGTAATTTTATTATCTTTCAAATGCATTTTAGCTGAATTGTTTGTAACAATGGAATGATTAAAAAAAACGAAAATAATGTTTTTCGAAAATCAAAAAATGGCCATAAAAAAAAGTAAATGAAAAAATTAAACAATAAATGTTTTTCCCGAATTCAGAATCCAAAAATAGATATGCATGTCAAATTTAATTGATATTGACGTTTCAGAAATATCACGGTATACACACACACACACACACACACACACACACACACATCCATACGGACATTTCCTAAAAACACGTAATTCGAACTTCTAACATCTAAAAACATGTTTCTATGAAGTTTTAGCGAAACTGAAAATTTTACTATTACAAAGCTTCCTCTAGGAGGAAGCAAAAAGAAGGTTAACAAGTACTTTAAATGTTATATAATTTCACAACCCAAATCTTTAAGACAAAATTCAACATCACTAATCGTAATTGAAACGATTTAATGCACCCTACAATATAGAAAACTATTAAACATACTTTAAACTGCTTTTGCTTATTTACGTAAAGAAGTAAAAATATCCAGTAAAGTCGCGGTTAATAAAATAGCATGTAGGAAATGTAGGGAACATCTAAAAACACAACGTATGTATAACAAAATCTAAAAAAAGCTTTAATCTAAGCAAAAATAATGTTGCATAACATGATTGCAGTAGAAAGAGTATTTGAAGAATAATAATTAATGAATTTGGAATATCGCAAATGAAGTTATATTGTTCAGAAATTAATATTGATAGCGTTTAGTCAATATTTGTACAAATGTTGTTTGATTCCAAATTTATGTTGCAACAAGTCAACAAATTTTGATAAGAATAAATATGTTTTAAGACAACTTTCTTTTCATAAAAAAAATTTAAAACTAATTTTACGCGTCGTGTGTAACATTCTTATTCGATAATATTAATTTTGAATAAGATAAAGGCTAGTTTTTTTTTTTAAATTACACATTTACAATCCTAGATTTAGTCTTCTAAAAGTGATAATATATCTTCAGAAACATAACTGAATTCATCTACAGGTGGAGCAGACTAAGTTAAAAATTAATTGAATTTTCCAAATCACTAATTCAGTGCGAAAAAATTTTGTTTTTTCACTGAATGAGTGATAAATGTATAAATATTGAAAAATGTAGATACTAAGTGTAATCTGCAAACGAATTGTTTCATATTATTTTTGTAGAGATGACGAAAAAAACATCAAACGAATGATTTGCAAAGAAGAAACATATAAAGTGCCTTGCGCTCAATAAGTATGTAAGTGCGGTAGTTGAGTGGAAAGGGGGGACGAAAATGACACAGACGAGACGCAAGAGGCTTGCATCTCGACTTACATATTATACATTTCGAGTTGTTAATTTAGCCATCTAATTATCAATTAAGAGAAACCAGGCCAGACTGAGGACTTCTTTAACGGTTTGATGCGATGTAAACAGTGAGTGCCAATGTGGTAAGGGAAAGAAAGAGGCTCAAACGATAGGAGTATTTTTTTAACCTTTGAACATTCATTAATTTATACGAAGCTATACTCTTGGATGTCTCAATAGTGATTATCAATTTGTGTTTTTTGTTTTGGCGATGTTATTAATCTAAGTACGTACTAAAACTTCTGCTGACTTTTTAGTCTTATATAATTTAATTCCTCATTTTAATAAACAATCTAAAATTGTTCACCAGCGTATTGAACGTTTATGGGTTGAGTCTAATTGTTCTTTGTCGGTTATAAAAATCGTTATTCAAGTTTTGTTATTGAGAAGCCAAGCTAGTTGTTCAATTAAATGATCTGGAAATTATATGATGGATTTCGTCTCGATCGATAGTCTTTCTTAAATATTTATATAAATGCAACGTGATGCGACATAAACACAATTTTTTGTATTTTAAACTAAAACATGCATGCATTTATATTTAAACTATAAATGCATGTATGTGTGTTTTAAACTATAAATACAAGCACTTAAGTGAAGTTAAGTTAACGTATGTGTGTTTTAATCTTGTTCGAATGCTTACAAATTATTTTTTATGAGGACATTTTATAATAAAAAAACAAATATATCTAGTTTAGAGAAATGAGAGCAAATGAAAAACTTTGAGCAAATATGATTCTATGAGTCCTTATTTTCCTAGATTTTTAACTAATTTATCAAATTATACACAACGGAATTATTTTACATATCACAATTACTCAGGTAAGTTTAAACAATTGAGTTATCAAGAACTTTCAAAAAAATGAATTATTCGTAAAATCAAACTATTGCTTCCTCCTGGAGGAAGCTTTGTAATAGTAAAATTTTCCCGAGATGTTTGAATTACGTGTTTTTAGAAAATGTCCGTATGGATGTGTGTGTGTGTGTGTGTGTATGTATACCGTAATATTTCTGGGACTACTTCGTCAATATCAATCAAATTTGACATGCATATCTATTTTTGGATTCTCAACTCGGGAAAAACAGTTATTTTGTATTTTTGGACTTTTGAAAAACACTACTTTGCGTTTTTTTTCAATCATCCCGTTGTTTTAAACAATTTAGCTAGTGCATTTGAAAGATAATAAAATTATCTACTTTTCCCCGTTTGGTCCTCGAGATCGGACCGTTCCGTTCGGCATCAAAATCTCACGAAAAAAGCATGTTATTGAGTTAAATGTCAAACTATATTCCATCAAAATTTAAAGTGCTTTGACTATTTATTTTTTCAGAAATAAATCGAAAACTGAAAAAAAAGAGTTTCTTTGTGCCTCAATTACGGGCGTAAAAAGGCCTTGTTGCACTTGAGATTTTGGAAAAAGTTAGATATTTTATGCGTTTTGTTCATTGAGCAGCTTTGAAACCTCTATGGTTCTTAAGATATCAAGGATTGATTTTTTTTTTTTTAAATTTTTTGATTTCTTATATATCTAAAACAATGTAGTCAAACACTTCAAAATTGTATTCGGTGATTCACCATAAGCAAAGCTATCTGCTGTTAAAATTTTTAACGATTATATATATATATATATATATATATATATATCAATCGATTCTGCAACTTCGCTATTTCAGAGATTTTGTATATAAGAAATTTGCTTCTACAGCAAAATGATTAAACTTGAAAATATTTAAAATAGCATTCACATACTGTATTTTAAAACAATATTTTATTTATTGAATCAATAAATTTCGTTGAAGGAAGCTACGTGCCAATGAATTGGCAGCGGTTTTTTTACTTATTATGCAAGAAACTTATTGACAAATCTAACTTTTCAACAGGGAACTAAACCTTCTGTCGCTTATAATCTCTTTGCAAGACTATATTTACAGCATGTGAATAGATACTGAAGAGTGGCCATTAGCATTAAATAAACCGTTGCTGGCCTGAGAGTGGTTTAGTTTTTTGATATCGTGTTTCTATTATAAGTAGCACCGCATGGTAGGGGGCGAGGGAAGAAAATATCACTAAAATAAATACACATCACCTAGAGAAGAAGGAAAAGCGAGAAAAAGAGAAGAAGGCCAATAAAAACGATAATAATTTTTGCACTATAGCCAAGGAATCGGCGGCGAGTCGCTGTGCAGTGGTGGCGACCCCAACATCGGGACGTTCCGACGAGGGAATCGTCAATTTGGCGCGCCTGAAAAGAGGGAGAGAGAGACGGCCATAATCGATCGTTCTCGTTTGCTTCGTTTTTCTCTTTTCCTTTTTTGCTTTTCTCTCCCCTCCGCCTACCACCTATCGCTCCATCCCTCTTCCTCTCTAACTCTTTTTCTGCTTTTTTTTATATTCGTGTCGAGGAGAGATTTCGAGTGGGTGCGCGCGCGCGCCACGACAGAGAAAGAGCAGAAGCGAAATTGACGGCGACAGAAACGAGATAAAGAGAGAGGGAGAGAGAGAGAGCCAAATAGAGAAAGCGCGGGAGGGAGAGGCGAAGGAAAAGGCAGAAGAAAAAGTATGGGAACGCATCAGATAGAGGATGGGAGACAGAAGGGGCGCAATCGAAGAGAAAAAGAGTAACACGCGCGGGAGATTGAGGGAGAAAGAGAACGAGAGGAAGCGGGGGGAAAGAGGAAGAGAGGGCGGCAACTGTCGTTATGATTTTACTTTTTGCCCCTTTCTCGCTGGTCCGTACACGACAAAATTATCATGTTGTTCAGACGTAGTCTCTCTGTATCTTTATTTCTTGCTCGGCTCTCTCCCTCCACCCTAGAGTTGTGCCGTGTCCGTGTCGTGCAATGCGCCCGAAGCTTGTCTGACGCGCGGCGCAAAAAAGCCGAGCTCCGCGCGGCGCGATTATATATTTTTGCGAAATTTCAAATTTAACGGCTCGGAAAGCTTGTACTTCTCCTCGAACGATCGATACTCTGGAAATGGTGAAATATGCACGGACGCTGCATACTTTTTTCGACGCAGAGAACCGATGAGGCTTTCGAACGTTTTGCTTTTCTTATTAACGACGTCGTCGAATGTTTGTGCTTAAGGGCAAACAAATTTGACACTACATATTGATACGTTAAGTTGAGGAGGTTCTATAGGTGATGGTATCCGGTAACCAACATTAGGCTATGATTGAAATGTCGTAAACAGGTTGCTTTAAGTGTCTCAGATATAATCATATAAATTTTCAGAAGGCTACGTAGGATCTGACTAACAGAATAAGTTCACTGAATACTAAAAAACGTATACATTGAAGATTGAACCTCAAAAAATAAATAAAAATTAGCGTTGGTATGGAACTTTTTATTATAGATAATTAGGATTAATGAAATAATTAAATTTTTAATAATTATTTTGAAAGCATTAAATCATTATTAATTAAACCATAAATAAAAGGGCACATATTTAAGGAATGATGCATTTTTTCGTAATGTAAAGCGAGGTTTGAAAATTTCAATGATCAAATACTGCTAATCACATTGGGGTTTCTACAGACTTTATGATAGTACAGAAGTCGTGGAACTGTACTATCATACATTTATTATACCTAATGGATAACTAAAATTCGATTAAAGTTTTATGTTGTTAAAGATCTAAATCTCATCAAAAAGGAAATAAATGATTGAACGCAATGGAAAAAGATTAAATTATTTCATCACATATTTCCGTTTTAATCACATCAACTTTTACAAAAGCTGAAACTTCGTTAGGAGGTAGGACGCTATTTCGCGTATACAAATTTTTTTTCAATATTTTCATCGCAAATGAAATTTTGGTTCAGCTCGTTATTTAGGGCTCCGCAAACTGAAAGTAACAATGTGTTTTGTTGCTAGTAGTCGTCAACAAAAAATTCGTAAGCGAGCGCTGTATCAAAAAATAATACCTGCATTAGTCAATTTTCTAAAATTTCGTCATTTTCGGATCCCTATATATGTCAATGTATCAATCCGTTTTGCTGTGAGAATAACGCCAATTTCGATGAAGCTAAAGGCAGGGGGAAAACTTTTCAAATCTGTCAGCTGCATCGACCGCTTAGGGCGCAAACTCTCCCCCTCTCGTTCATCTGCTTGCTCTTTCGCTTCCGCAAACATACGCACTGCACAACCGCATACACGTGCATTTAATGCAAGCGTGCTTTCCTCTATTCACGTTTATCACGAGCTTTTCCGAATGCACGTGTTTTTCTCCTCGATTTTATAGAACGCAGTTATTGGAAATATAATAACGAACAGAAATATTTTCGCCACCGACCATCACTTATAACAGTTGTGCAATCGGCTATCTTTCGATGCGTATCGCGCGTACGACGAAGATCCGAAGATGAATAATAAAAGCTGCGTACTGTCTGCTGAGCAATTTGAGGAGAAGCGAATCTTATCTGCCAATCCGATACTCCCTCGAAACAAGCCTCCTGACATTCCAAGACTCTGAAGCAGCCTTACGTCGGGGTATAAATATCCGGCTACTTCCGAAACTAAAAAAAAAGCGAGGCAGCGCGTGTTTTGACTTGGCGTCGCGGACATGACGCGTTCAAAAGCCGTCGACCGTCGTTTTATAATAGCGTACGTACGTCTGTCTCTATAGATATATATACACACACACACACACACACACACACACGCACAGTAGGTGCAGGAGCCGCGCGAGAGCCAAACTTTTGATATCATTCACGCGCGCGCGCGTGCGGAGCCAGCACGCTTCCCATTCGGTTCGGCGCGTATTATAGAGCGGCCCGCGCGCGGCCAAAAACAAGAGCCGCCTAACTCCCGACTCTCTCGGCGTGCGCGCAGATAAAAAAAGATAAGTCGGGCGGTGAAAAACAGAAATTTTTATCGGCTCGCGTCTGGCCGCGCAAACCAAGTCGAGTCCGTTCGTGTCTGTGTGTGTATATTATAGGCGTGGGCGCAATCGAAACCGGCACTCGACCGATCGATGGATCGGAAAAGTTTTTTACTTTTCTCGCCGTGTTTATATCAGCAGAAAGAAGGGAGAGGGACTTATTGGTATTATTGGACGATGTAGTTATATACTCGGCCCGCCCGCGCTATATACTGACGTGTAACCGAGAGTGCTGATATCAGTTTTTTCACTGCAATATTAGCTGCTTCCCTATTTTTTGCCTCTATTTTAATGGACTCGCGCGATTTCGTTATAATTGACCCCCGGACTTTATTATGTTTTTCTCTCGGTTCTCTGTTTTTAGAGGATTGCCAAAAAAAAAAAAAAAAAAAAAAAAAAAAAAACCTGCGGTCGCGAACACTTATTTTTCTCCTTGTGTTGATGGTAGCTTCGAGCCCCGATCGCTTCGGCTAACAATAAGTCGAGCTATGAATATAATCGCGCTGATTTCGATCTTTTTTTAAATTAAAAGGTTAAATTTCCTGAATTTTCATTTTTAATGCCTTCATCATCTACGAGTCTTTAAATAAACTCGCGCTTATGATACTTTAACACCAACAGCTGTGCAACTGGCTATCACAACAGAGAAATTAATCTAACGGAGCATCGGAAAGTGGCAGTTTTAACAAAGCTTATTGCACGGGGTATACGTGACTTAATTCATTAGTTTGTCTTGGCCAAGCTACCCTGCTAAAAATCGTGGATTAAAAAGAATTAAAGTCGATTGAAAATCAATCGATTTTATAAGTCATTCTTGTTACCAGTATTCATAATTAAATTAGATTGTTTTCTAATTGAAATAGATAAAAAACGATTCAAAACGATCAAACCAATTGATCAAAATTTGAACCTCTAATCGTCTTTAATCAATTACAATCGATTTCAATTAGAAAACAATCGAATTTAATTGTGAAAATTGGTAACAAGAATGACTTCTAAAATCGATTGATTTTCAATCGACTTTAATTCTTTTTAATCCACGATTTTTAGCAGGGTAATCTTTTGAATTCTAAACTCCGTTAAAAAGCAGACTACGCACGATGCATCATCGATTGGTATATAGTCTTATAAGTATGTCACTGATCAAATCAGAGCTCTAATTGTTTACACTGATATAACTCGACTCGGAGTAGTAGGTAGAGATCATCGAACAGCCGTTTTATCGCATTCCTAATATGAGCTTCCCCCTCGACCTCCCCGCGCCGCTTTGCCGCGATCAGTGATTCATCAACTCGACATGACGTGCGCGCGCTCGCAAGCTCTCGTGTTTCCGGCTTCTACAGAGAGGGAGAGATCGCGCTCGGCGCGAAAGCGCATAAACGAATAAACGCCGCCGCGAGCCTTTGCACATAGAAATTCTCTCTCGCTCACTGTTGCCAAATTGACTTTGCAAATAGCCCTGCCAATATCGGCAGCGGGTTCTCTATACCTGTCTGCGGTCGAGCGATCGGATCAATGGGGAGAAGAATGCCGAGTCACATGTGCGAAAGGGGCACATATAGAGGTATACGCCCGTATTATTGAGACGATCGGGGAAACGTCGTTAAAACCAGACGCGAGGATGCGAAAATCAAAACCAAGACGAGCTTGGCTGTTCGGTTGAAACGAACAAAGTATCCGCTGGTCGGGGCTTGAGCATGAAGACTGGCGACGTATCGACTCGACGTTCAGCATAGTCCGTCTTTTACCAGCGCTGGGTGGCAATGTCCGACGTTTTTAATAAAAAAATCAGTCGATAATTAGTAAATTACAGGGTAAATATTGGATTACAAGCCGTCTCCGCGGGAAACGCTAATATTTCATAAGCGCTTAGCATAAATTCAATAATTCAATAATCATAAATTCATAAATTCACTGTAATTTACAGGTTTACATTTTACATTAGGAGTGAGAAATTATAGGTTTGAAAATATAGATCAAAACATCATAGTTATGCAGGCTTGTGCATATTTTTTATATACCCGTTAGTCTCTATCACTCTTTTATCATACGATTTATTGATGTTTTTTTTTTATCAGAGTTTGGCTGTAAAATATTTTAATTAAAACAATCTGCGGTTAAGTTTACTCAACCTAATCTTGAAAACGGTATCGTAATAGATAAAAGTAAATGGAAAGTCAAAATTATCAATCATTTTATTAAAAAACATCTTGCGCAACACTGATTTCATCAGTCGAAAAACGAAAACGTAAACAAAATTTCTTCAAAGCATACCTTTGAGTAATCAACTGAGGAGTGAGATGTGATTAGATAATTGAAGATCGTGAGCATATAAGTTAAACCAGGATTTAATTTGGTAGTTTCTTTTCGACAAACAGTGAATACGATTAACGATAGAGACGAAACATTTTCTAAAGGCATGAGTTCGTGACGTGTCATGAGAGTCCAATAATACTGTATACGGAGCGAACGGAGAGTCAAAGTGGTCCGCGCCCCCGCGCGAGGCGGCAGTCGTCAAAATCAATAGAATATTTTTAAGCTGGCTGATATAATAATAATAACAATGCCGGCGCCCGGCCACGAATGCCGCTAAAATGAATTCCGAGCGTCGCGGGGGGAGGGGGGGGGGAGGGATAGGGGATGGCAAAAAATTTCTTTACTTCCATATCAAATATTCGATATCTGTCTGGGACTTTTCCGTATACCCCCTCTGTGTGTACGCCGCCCCTTTCGTCGCAAAAAGAGAGAAAGAAACAAGAGCGAGCAAAAGAGTGAGAGAGAGAGAGAGAGAGAGAGAGAGAGAGAGAGAGCGGGAGTTAGAAAATGAAAAAACGAGTAGCACGAAGGGGCTGGAGGAGGAGTAGGCGAAAAAAGCGAGATCGATGCAAATATGAGCGCCTCTCTCTCTCTCTCTCTCTCGCTCTCCGTTTTCTCCCTTGGCTACTACTGTGTGGCTTTTATATGAAAGAGAGAGAGAGAGAGAGAGAGAGAGAGAGAGAGAGAGAGGAGGGGGGATAGGGACGAGGGGGAGCAAAAGATTCCGAGCGCGGTGCTATGACCCGAAAGTTTTGCACGCCATCGGGAAGGGCTAACGAACTCCAGCACATCGTCGCTCGCTCGGCGTCTTCGGCGTCTCTCCCTCCTGTTCTCGATGTAAGCGAGCCGCAGCCCCTATACATATACCCTACACCGCGCTACCCCTTCACTTTTCTCGCTATGCTACTTCTCGCTCCCTTTCGCTCTCTTTATCGCGCGGCAATCCTTGAACGTGCGTTCTGTGGCCGTGAATATCGCTGCCCTCGAGTTACTCGAGAATTTATTCTTGCCGCGTGATTCTAACAGCATCATTTCTGTCTGTACTATTCGTTGCTCATGCAGTATTTACTGGGCGGATTAGCCGTATTCCAGTATTCTGGAGCAGTGCATTTAGCTCTATGTATAGTTTTTAAATTTCATAATAAATGCGTTTATTTTTAACGGCTTTAGACGCGCTTCGCGCGCAGTTATAAGGTTATAGCATGAGCGGCCAAAGCAGCAGGCCAAACAAGCATTGGTGGCACGTACGCACCGCTATATCCAGACTCGGCGCGCATATTGTTATGAGGGAAATGGAAAAGTGCCCGTGCACCACCTATGTTCACCTGTCAGAGACACGGAGAGTTTATGAGGTGACGAAAGATCTCTCGCAAAAAAGCCACTTTGTTTTGGTAAGTAAAATAAAAACAACGCATTCACAAGAGTCGGGTGCAGATGATCTTTTTTGGTGTAAAAGTGCATTTTTTTCGGAGGTTAGAGATTATCAGTAATATCTCATTTTTTGAATATTACAATAAAATTTAAAACACAACTCAGACGACAAATAGATCTTCAAGTAGACGGAGCGATCGAAACTTTTAGGTAGAATTTCCTGTCCAGAACAATTAGACGTACTAAATAGATTGAAATGGAGATTTCAACTGTATCGCGCGAAATGATTTTTCATTCAACTACAGTCTAGTACGGACTCTAGAATGCATAAGCTGCGATTGCACGCACAGGCGCATCCGTCCTGGGCTTAGTGGAATGCGGGGGCGAAGCTGATGCAGCCGAAAGGGCTTATAACACCAGGCTCACACAGAGGACAGAGCTACGGGTAGAGCTACACCTATAGGTACACACAGAGGAGCGGCGATAAGCGCATGCACGCGACGCGCCCCGGCGGCAGTGTAGTGGTAAACAGAGAGACAGCGCGCTTCGCCGTCGTTTTCCTTTGCCGAGAGCGGCGCGACCGAGCGGCTCATTGTACTCCAATTCAGCGGATGAAGGCCTTATCTCGCATGTACAATCAGCCGTAATTGCGCCTGGAATTCGCGTGTTTCGGTCTTCGAGGAAAGGAAGGGAGCTCGAGCGAGTCGTGCGCGCTGCGGGAGAGAAAAGTTTGTGCGTCGCTTAACTTTCTTCCGCATCGAAATCTTATTGTTTTAGCCGCGCGCTGGTCGCCCGGCCGATCTTTTTTTCCGTTTCGGCCTTGTTTTTATTGTATTTTTCCTCGACGCTCCGCGCTCTTGTAAATGCGCTATAGGTATGTAAGCTGTACAACTCGGGAAGGCGAGGGCGGAATATTATTATTGCGACTGCCAACTTTTAATTGCGCCATTTAAATTGAAAATGTAGTCGTGATTTGCGTTACGATTTTTCTCCTCTCCGCGCGAGACTGCGGCAAAGAACGCGCTCCTGCACTTTAATGCCCCCCTTTTTCTTTATTTCCTTCTGCAGCGCGTAGAATGCCGGATGAATTTCTTCGCGAATCTGATTATTTTTGCTGTAAAAAAGGAGAAATCGCCAGCCATGTTAATACGTACTTTTGTGCGGCCTTTTCGATTTTGCCATATTGCTTTCTTATGCTCGGGCATTTTATTACGCGCATATACCTTATATTGTTACAGCTTTTATTGAATTTCTCGGAAATTCCGTGCCATATAAAGTAATCGTCGGTTTTACTTCAAATCGCGCACTGTTTCGTCTGTAGAATTAGCAAAGGAACTGTGCGTGCACGATTGAACTATTGAATTTCCATATCTCTCTCCAACTCTCAATGTAGATTTCGAATGGCACGATTAGAGACTGAATAAATGTCTCATTGGACCCAGGTACAAATTGATCAACTGCAGATTACCCTTTCATACAATGAAATTTTCAGCGCTAGATATCACTTGATCAAGTCCCCCGGACGACTCTAACTTCCAGTAGACGGGAAATTATAGAGAATGGCGCTTTAATAAGTATTGCAAAGTATAATGTGCTAATTAAGGTGATCGCGATAAAGCCGAAGAGGATTACACAATGTAACAGTGAAAAACTACTGTTTTCCTATCGCGAGAAAACGTATCCTCAAGCCATTTAAAATCACGCTGTTACTTCTTGTATTACACGTACTACATGCTCCAGTCATAAACAAGTAATTTATTTCTTCATTCACTGTAATTAAAGCAGGCATCGTCCGCTCCGCTTGCTTAATCCAAAATGCTTGCATTTTAACTGTTTTTAGCTTAATCCTATTCCAATCAGATATCATCCATATTCATTATACATATATTATGTAGGAATTCATGGTACAAATAAATTGCAAACTTTATTAAACTTTTTGCACCCCCTCGCTGATAAGTTACTAAATTTTGATATGCATGATTATGTTGAATGCTAATTCAGAGGGGGCAATTTAAATGCTCTCATTTTTCTTTTTAATATATATATGTGTGTGTGTGCGCGCGTGTGTGTGTGCGCGCATATAGGAAGATAAGAAACCAGTATGTTGTTCAACCTTCGCGTCTTCGTCCTTTTACAAACAAAAAGTAATCAATAACTCCTGCGGGAATCCCGTCATAAATTCGAATTCTAGCGATTATCTGCTATGCCGTTACCAGGAAATATAATCGCATCAAGTGTCATTGACCCAACGGTGAGGCAGTGCAATTTCGGAAATCGTAGTTACGTCGACACGGAAAACTTCGAGTCCGAAGCGAGCCTTGCAGGAACTTGGACATTATCTCTGTGTAGCAGGACTTGAAACTTCTTGTGTATACACTGACAAACTTCCCTCGAGATATTTATATATCTAAAAACACAGAGATCACCGTTATATAAACGCTTCTCGAGTGGATCGTATCGTGAAACAGTTCGACATGGAATTAGACACAACTTGTTATACCGAAGCCGAGAGCTCGAGAACGTAGGATAAGCGGAGCAGAGGAAAAGAGAGGAAGAAAGAGAGCGAAAAAAGACACAGAGGAAGAGATGGGTGTGCCCTTGCAGAGATTCAGACGAGAGTTCCTAGAAGTTTTTGACGCCCTAAGTTGTATTTATCGACTTTTTCTAAAGAGTAAAGATACAACTGCTATGTATTAAATGTTAGATGGTTAACTTGAAATTTTCGTAGAATTTGTTTTTGTCAGATGTGAATATTATAGGAGCAATGTGAGCCGTTATACTTGCGACCCGAGAAGGTCCGATGAATAGACTATCGAAACGTTTTCTTTCATTTCTGAATACAGGAATAAAAGTGCAGGAATCGAACGTAACGTTTCATCATTGAACCGTGAATCAAGGTTGCATGCACATTCTTCGTCAGGGATTATTGAAACATCTCTCCAGGTTTGTTGACATTAGTTGTTTGCTGAATATTTGAAACCCTGATTCAACGTGGGATTAAATTAAAAAAAAAAAAAAAAAAACTGTCATTAATAATGCGTATATAAATAAGTAAATGCGTCGAAATGACGTTGGTACATTTGGATACCGATATTTTGATATAAGTTTGCTCGGCCATTATGGCAACGAAAAGCAAGATAAACAGCGAGGAAATTCCGTTGCATTATAAAAAATAACAACGCTTAAATTAACCACCTAAAATTTGGTTTCAAAGTTTTACTAATTTCCACGATTTTCGCCTAGCTGTATGCACAACTTGTGTGCTGATTAAAAACTTGAACTTTCCATTGAAAAAAAGATATAAATAATAGCAAAAAAATGACAACCGCTTTATTGAATCGTCTGAAGAACTTTCACTTGTTTCTCGTATCAGCGCATTTTCTCCGCGGAAAAATTACCTACGTATAAATACACGAAAGCGTCTCGGACAAGCGAACCGGTTTCCGCGGGGTTCACCCGCTTTTCGAGAAAAAATTGAACCAGTTTATAAAACGAAGAAACTTCTCCCCTCCGCCGATGCCGAGAGAGAGAGAGAGAGAGAGAGAGAAAGAACAAACCTTTCTTGCTTTTTTTCTCTCTTTTTTGCCTCCTCTATCTTTATCCCCCTCTCGGTCGTGCGCGCGCGCGCGAGCCGCACAAAGGCTATATAACATCATGGGAACAAAGCTCTTAGTCCGCGCGGCTGTGGCCGCCGCCGCCGCTGTCCGGTGACGGCAAAATTCTTTCAGGGCATTTTTGAGTTTCGATAAAGGCTTTCTTGCGCGCCAACGCAGCGATCAAGAGGCCGCGGCCAATCTTCCTGTTTTTGCATCGCTTTAATCAAGTAATTTATTTATGGATTTTCTTTTGCCTCCGCCTTCGTTTCTTTGGATCAGCGCCGGCAGCGATATACGCATCGTATGCAGACCGATTCGAAACACACGCGCGCTCTTAAATTGAGAACAGTCGGGAAGTGTATTTGCATTGTTTTTCTTGCCCGCACTGAATTCCGTCGAGGAAAGAGGGGTTCACGATATAAAGCTTCGCGTCGGCGTAGCTCGAGAGCATTTTTTTTTTGTGCTCCGCGAGGATGGGGCGATGGGATACGTCGGTTTGATTCAATGGCTTTTGGATCGGGTTTCGAAAGAACAATTATCTTGGAACATGAAAAAACGAACGACGAATAAAAATTGCCTTATCGAGCAGGCCGGGAAACGAGATTTTGAAACAAAAATTGCGCGGTGTAGGCGTTTGAAGTTTGAAAAATTGCATACAACAAATTGCAATTTCGCAAAAATCAATAAAGTTGTACGTCAAATTTTAGGTGACGCTACAGGCGTACACACTCCATACACACCAGATACAGCGCAAAGCCCATAAATCCGCGATTTTGATAAAAATGACAAACGTCATCGAATCGCGAATATCAATTTCCATGCAAATTTCAATTCAAAATATTTGCGGTTGTTATCGACTAGCTCGATGCTGAAAAAATATCATCGCACGCATAAAGCGTATAAAGCGTAGGAGCAGAGATTGTTTTAACTTTTTCTACGCTACGCTGCCAGCTGGTTGATGGATATAATTATCGAATTATTTTCATTCGACGCGATGAATATATATTTCTCAATAATTCGATCGTCGTTCTCGTTCAACGAAAATTGGCAGCCCTTCGACCTCGTCGTCTCAAGATCCTCCTAGAAAGACGCATTGGAGTCCGGTACAGCTTCGCGCGCATCAGGGAATTCACCGGCAAAGTTTTCGTATATAGGTGCGGCGGTGGCGGCGCATAGTTCGAGTGCGCGCGCGCGAGTAGCTGTCGAAAGTCAGGGCGGGCGCGAAACTTTGGTTAGTCAAGAGTTGCGCGGGCGCAAAATTCATGGGAGAAATTTCGAGATCTGTTAAAAATTGCTGCTCGTCTTCGGCGCCTGCGTCTCGGCCAAAGTTTAGATGAAACATTTTTGAAATTTCCCCGAGAAATCTTCGGAATACTTTTCGCCGACTTCGGAGAAATGCCATTTTCAAGATAGGGAGAGACGGCGGCGGCGAGTTTTCGTTTTTCCAAGCGAGCGTGGGAGCTGCTCCTCGAATGGAAAATCGAAGTGTTTTAACGATCCCCGGCTCTAGAAAGTTACGGCGTTGCTGGGTGTGTACGCGTGTGCGAAGCGAGAGAAGCAGAAGAGCACTTAAAGACACGCTGTTTATATCGACGAAATTTTATCGATCGGAAATTAATAGGCCTTTACGGCCTCCAGATAACAGTTCTTTTGCATGCGCGCGCGGAGTGTTTTTGCTTTTATTTCGAGCAACCGCGACTGCTTATAGAGCTCTCTAATCGAAATCCAGGCAAACACGCCGTGAGAAAATAAAAGAGCGACGCAATCAACAACTGAATTTACCGCGGCGCAGCGGCATGAAAGTCCGAAAATCACGAGGATAAACATATAACGAGCACGCCGGGCCGCTGCAACAATCGATTAATTCGTCGACTCACGGGAAGGAAGGAGAGCAGTAAAAGCACCGCACGCGTGAGCTTTATTCCGGCCGCACGCGCTCTCTCCAAGAGAGGGCGAATGCTACCGGAAGAGAGCGCGAAGCACCGACCAAAAGGAGGAGCAGATATAGACGCGGATGAAGGGATTGCCCGATATCGTGTATATATTGTTATATTCCGGTTCGGGTAAAGTGAATGAGAAGACGCATTTAGAAAAGCACAACTCAAACTCGGACTCTTTATTAACTCATCAGCTGTCACGATCAGACTGACTACAAACAATAACATCCGCGACGTCGTTGATCTCGTTGCTAGGGGTCGCTATGCGCGATTCGAGTTCGAGCTCGGTCATAACAATATTATATATCTGTGGCCGACAGGCAAAATGACACAAGTCCACTTTTCGTGTTTTTGAGAAAAAGCGGTTTCAATGTTCAGACTTATAATTATGTAAGATCGGAGCAAACGAGATGGGGCGCGATACAGTACAGGTTAGTTCACACATTCAGTGTACATATCCACGCGCCAGTATGACCGGGTTAAACCTTTGCTGTTTCGTGCAATGTCTGCACAAAAGGATCGAGTTATGTCGTTATGTCGGGAGCTCTAGACTTATTCACACTGCGCTTCTCAAGACTTATTGCGATCGAGGCAATCGGCACACCATCAGCCATACAACGTTACACTCGAATAAGTTCTTAAAACAATTCCACAATTCTACTTCCAGTCTACAAGTCCATAACTGCAAAACTAAATGACATAAGTCCATCATTGGTTTTCTTCCTCTAATATTTACTGATTATTGGTGGTTGGGATGTCTGGAAACGGGTTGAAAGGCAATGTGTTGTTACTTGTTGCAAATCAACAAAACCAAGTCCCAGAGAAGCCACCCCTACATGAAGAAACTCATTTGGAAGTGGACTTATGTCGTTTTGTCGGAAACAAAATTGGCAAACTGCAGTTATGGATTGATATTGTTTATTTCTTGAGTGTATCTTAGCATTAGGGCAACCTTTTGGCAAACCCCGACATTTTTACATGAAAAGGGACTATTTAAAGATATACAAGATCGGCGTGGCTTGACTTCACCGAGCGCGTCACTCTCCGTACAGTTGCCTATCAGTCCGGTACTCTACCAATCGTCTTAGTGGTTAATTATTGTTTTGTGAAAGGTTAAATCGGCGTTCATTTTCCATAAATTTTCTTTGGCAAATAATATTCAATTCACTGTGTCGAATCATTTAGAAACAATTATTTAGAATAGAGTGTTTTGAATAAATTAAATTTCGGAACTGAACTTGTCAACCAGTGGTGAATTTCTTTCTGCAAGACATTCCTTTCTCACGTTATACGTTTACAAATAACCAATTCCTTTGGACCATTCCTCGGCATTGTCTTTTTGGACCAGGTGAACGACAAAAAGGTAAGACTTTAAATTAACATATTGAAATTTCTCAAAATAATTGTCGTGAAAAGTTCAAAACGTGCGTTACCCGAACGGCTTGAACCAGCCCGGTGACAACACCTGTAGAGGTGATTGAGGCGAATCCCAATAAAAATCATTTTTATATTCATGTTAAGAAAACCACTTAACAAAATTGGGGGTTCGTCCGGGATCGTCGTCTCACGCGTTTTGAATGAATTAAAATCAGTGCCGCGGAAAATATTACGATTCTAAAATTATCGTGAACACGGAAATAGTATAATCAAAAAAAATAATAATAATAACGGAGATTAAACAAAATTGAATTTTCGAAACGTGCATCGAATCAACGCAGAGAAACGCGCGCGTAAAAGTCGTGAGTGCGGAACAAAGGATAGACACGCGCGCAAACACATAAACACGCCGCGTGGTCTCTATAACTATATAACGAGTAGCATGCGCAGAGACGGTTGAGTGATTTTCTTGAAATTTTGTGTTGAATAAACGCGATTTGGCAGATTTAAATTCGACTGTGTATCGAGATTGAAAGAAAAAGGGAAAACGCGTTTTGATTAACGTAGAGTGTTCAGTGAAGTTTCTATTGTGTTGCATTTTTATGAAAGAATTCGCAAATTGTGCCACGTTCTAATCGATTTAAGGTTGTAAGATAACACGCGAATAAAATAAATCAAATTAAAAAAATTATATATTTCCGTAGAACAAAAAAAAACATTTATCTCGATTTTCGCGAACATTGGACTTGTGTCGTTTTGCCTGTAGGCCACAGATATAGTTCCGCAGCCAGCGGGATTTGCGGCGCGCGCGAGAATTAGGCGATCGACGTTTGTTTTTCGCATCGATCTTTTGTGCTGTCTATACCGGAAATCTCGTTTCTGATTGTTTTTACTGAAACGGCGAAACGAGATCGAGTCTAATGTTTGAAGCGTTAGACCGTATTATATTTTTTCAAAGTAACGACTCGCAACGTCAAAAAATATTCAACGGCGAAAATCCCGCAAATTCGAGCACTGACATTTTTAATCTCGAACGTAACGAAAATTAAGGGGGTCTCAAACCCATTTCTGCGATTTTACCGACCTTGCGGCCGGTAGTGCAGGTAGTGCTTATAATAACCTCTGGCGCCATCTGGCGTCAACCACTACAAAAATTTGCAATATCGAAACTCATACTGCGTGTTGCCGTACACGCAGATTTGATATAACGAAAAATGCCTATACATAATGATCTGTATTTCGTATATATATCACACGTGTTTCGACTACACGCATTTTTTACAATAAAATAACTGTGCATTTCGCATATACACGCGTGTTTCGAATACACGCGTGTTTCGAATACACGCTTTTTATATTTTAAAAATTAATAAATAATTACGTGTATTTCGCATATACACACGTGTTTCGAATACACGCTTTTCTTATGACAAAAAACTACTTTTGAGATGTGCAATTTTTTTTCCCAGAAATTTGAAAAAAATGAGTTTATTTATAAATGATGCATTGTATAAAGTTGAAACTTGGTATAAAAGCCCTTGTTATGTCTTTCAACAAATTTATACAGTTTAGTGACTTAAGCGTAACCAGAAGATCTAGTTTGTTCTAAATTGTCGCTTTTAGCGCAAGTGTTTTCGAACAAAGTAGATCATCTGATTGTAGTAAGTGCATCAAACTGCTGAAATATAGTGAAATACATTATGAGGGCTTATTGGGTCAAGTTTCAAGTGTATACAATGCACCACTTTTGAGATATGCAATTTTAGTCAAAGAAATTTAAAAAAAAATTGAGTTTATGTACAAGTGATGCAATGTTTAAACTTGAAACTTGGTATGCAAGCCCCTGTTATATATTTCAACATATTTATACAGTATAGTGACTTAAGTGTAACCAGAAGATCTAGTTCGTTCTAATTATACGCTTTTGGCGCAAGTGTTTTCGAACAAAATAGATCTTTTGGTTACACTTAAGTCACTAAACTGTATAAATATGTTGAAATACATAACACAGGCTTGCATATCAAGTTTCAAGTGTATATGTTACATGAGGTTTGAGATATACAATTTTTAACCACACAAATCTTAAAAACTTAAATTTATATAGATGTGCTATATCATCATATAGACTTGCGACAAAATTTTGGCCTGCAAAAAGCTTTGGAAGGAACAAGAAGCGTCAGAAGCTACTTAATTAGCCGTATAAAAGGAGATGTACTAGTATAAGCAGCAAGTTGATCTTGGTCGAGGACCAGTAGGGAATCCTGAACATACAGCTGTTGCAGGAGTTGCTTGTATTGCAGCAGCAGCAGTTGACCAAGCTCGAGTAGCAGCAGCAGCAAAAGTTGTATGAATATAAGCAGCAAAAGCTGCACACACAGCAGTCGCAGCAGTGGCCCCTGAATATGCAGCTGGAGTACACTGTGGACCAGTAACTCCAGCAGCACTGGACTCCGTACTAGTAACAGCAGACCCTGGTCGAGGACCTACTGTAGATCCTTGATGTACAGCTGTAGAATGTATACCAGCAACTTCCAACTTCAGGGTCGTCTACAGATGATTGAAACAGGTCAGCAAAGCTAACCAGGCCAGCAAACAGCGTGATTTCAGCTCCAGGGTTGTCTTCTGATGATTGAAATGGGCCTGCAACGCTAACCTGTCCAACAAACAGCGTGAATCTGGTTCCAAGGTCATCCTCAGATGACTGAAGCCTCCAGCAACCCCACCCAGTAGCACCAGAGAGCGTGAACTTGGTTCCATGGTCGTCCTCAGATGTTCGAAGCCTCCAGCAACGCCAGCCAGTACCACCAGTGAGTGTGAACATGGTTCCAAGGTCCTCCTCAGCTGATTGAAGCCTTCAGCAACGCCAGCCATCACCACCAAAGAGCGTGAACCTGGTTTCAGAGTCGTCTCCAGATAACTGAAGCCTCTCGAAACGCCAACCAGCATCAGTAGCAGCAGACAGTTTTTATCCAGCTCCAAAGTCATCTTGTTTGTAGCCGTCAATGCCAACCTATAATGCACAGACAGTGTAAATCAGCTATAGAGTCATCTACACATAATAAAACCACGTAATCACTGATTTCACTGCACATAACACAAGAAATACTTGTGAATTTTGAGTGTCGACGAATCTTCATCCAGACAGTATGTCGGAGGAAGGTATCAGCACAGCCGTAGAAGTAGCAGCACAAACAGTGATAGTCGATCCACATCTAGAATGCATCTTGAAAGTTGAATGTATACGCAGAAGTGGAAGCAGCAAGAGCACCAGCAGCAGCAACAGAAGCAGACACCAAAACAAGGGATAACCTCCAAGCGCAAAAAGTCAAGTTTCTTGCTGGAGTTGCGTATTTTCCTCTACTGCAGCACTCCTTGACGGACTGACACTCACACACTGCATCGTAGCTGATATTCCGGAGCATCACTTTTATATACTTCTCGCACTGCATTAGAAGTAAACGAAGCACTGGCGAGTCTCGCCGTGAGCAGCCGATCTGCGAGCGAGATCGCACTGAGCGGAGGCTGCTTGAAAACATATGCGCTTAGCACCTAACATTGCTGTATCGCGTCGACGTGCTGCACTTATACAATCAATACCTTTGAATAACTTGAAGTGAACCGAACGAGCGAAGCCGGGATGCAGCTTCAAAACGTCAAAACACAAGACACGGCTGGCGAGTGGCGGCTGCGTGACGTGTCGCCGCAGACGCCAGTAGGTCCCCAGACGACGCGCACAATGTATGCGCAGTCGTCGTACTCACTTCGCCAGAGCCGCGGACGCAGCTGTTCGGCATCGCTTGGATGATAATAAAACTATTTTTTTTTTGTTCAAATTATGGAAAACCAAGACATAGTTGCCCTTTCTCTCATCATTTTATATCTATGTGCAAAGTTGCAAGTCGATCTGTCAACGCATATAAAAATGGCATTTGAACGAAATTTTCAACATGCACACGCTGCAGCTACTGGTTTTTGTTCAAATGCCATTTGTTAACGCATTTAAATATTGACTTGAAACTTTGCATTGTGGTAGATGATTCCGAGACGAAGGGCAACTATGTCTTGGTTTTTGATAATTCACCGTATTTATTTAGTTTCAAGCAATTTTCTACCGAGTATTCGTTCTATCGACTCGGTCGGTAAAAATTGGGTTTGAGACCCCCTTAATCCACATTTTGATTGAATTTTGACTCTGCAATTTGAGCTTCTTGAAAATTTCTGATTGTTCGGACTTATGTAAAATTCCCTTCATTCACTATTTAAATTTTCATAATATTCATAATATTCCGGAGTGTTTCAGTTTGATGTTCGAGGTCGTGAAAATGTCACGCCACATACAAATGAGATCATCCGAAATTGGATTCCTTTTATTATACTTTTCCTTGCCCACTCGATTAACATGCGACGTCAGAAACGTTTTAAAGTAAACGTCAGAAGCAATTTTTCCTTATCAGCAGTGTTAATGTCCGCAACTGATGACGTGTTCCATCCATTTACTTTAGAGCCTTTATCGTTTATTTAAACGGAAAATACATTATTATCCATTTTAATGCATAAGGTTTAAAAGTCATTTTAAAAAAAGGTTCACGATAGCAACACTCTCGATCAAGTGGGCTCGAATCAAGCGAACCGAGTTTTCGAAATTTCACAATATCGATTAGATCTGGTGTAATCTTGACGATTAAATAGTTAAATTACGCAAACGAGCGTCAACGCGCAAGAGCCTGCGGCAGACACTCATACTTGCCGGAGCCGGAGCGCGCCAAGCGACTCTCGAGTCTCGAACTTAAACATAATTACTGGATCGCTAATACCTTATTGAGATCTAATGGAGTTTGTGTTCAATTTCGAAAACGTGATTTTTACTCGCACGGAACGTAACGTTTACGATGAAAATGATGAATTACACGCGTACAAAAGAACGTGGTTCATGATCCTAGCCGTGTAGTCTGCAGTATGTACAGAGACGGAAGCTCATAAAGTGGAATCGGGAAGAACTTGACGACTTGAGCCGACGTAAGAGAGGTAGAAGGTCAAAGGCACGGGTCGTTGATCCGCAGGGCTGTTAACCCGACTCGTTGTACGAAAGTCTATTTTTAGAGAGAACAGAATCGTTACTCGAAAGAACGTACTTTACAAATAAGAGAGTGGCGCGCAGTTTAATTAATTAATTGATTAAGGCTGATGAAAAAAATTTACTGCGCGGTATATGTTGAAATTACAATGTACGCAAATTTATGAGAATTCGAACGCGAGATTCGACGCGGAAAGCCGAATTTTTCATACGATTCTCCGAACTTTGAATTCGTAATCACTTCCTTATCGGAATGAAAAATTGAATTTTAATAACGCGTTAAACGGATTTCAGCTCGAAAACCGTTCCAGACGTTTTGATTTAAATTCCAAATTGAATTTAAATTCGTAATTATAAAAAGACAGAATATAACGAGAATAAAATTTCAATTTTTAATTCCGCTAAAAGAATTTCAAATTAATGTTTAATTTCCAATCGCACTCGTCGCGCGCGCACTGATCGAATTAACCGAAACGCGCGAGTACAGCTATACCTGCGGTCGGGCGCGCGTTCGCAGGGGAAACCTCCGCGGATCTGCAATGGCACGTCAAAAATTCGGAAAACGGGCGTGCAAAACAACAATATTCGCGACACGCATTACGAAAATTTTATTCATCCGCGCGCAGTTGCAGCTCTTCTCTCTCTCTCTCTCTCTCTCTCTCTCTCTCTCTCTCTCTCTCTCTCTCTCTCTCTCTCTCTCGCTCTCTCTCGAATGATAAAAAAAGCGGCGGGCGTTGTGCGGTGCGCGCGAAATTACAGTCGAACGAGTATAACGCGACGCGGCTTTTCAACTTTCCTAATTGAAAAATGTTTTTTCCCCGGGCAAACGGCCCAATTAAAAAAGCTTCAGCCAAAGTCCAAATAGTCCAGTTTAATTACAAAAAGTAGGAGCGGGGAAAGAAGGAAAGAGAGAGAAGGGGGCGGAAGAAGGGAGGAAAGAAAACGCGAAATAACTCTTCGCGGGAGCCCCCCCAAGAGAATTAAATACTTAGCGCAAAAAAGAAAGGTCTCCCGTCGCATATAGAGCTAGCTGGCGCACTGTCTGCGAAAGGTCATATTTCGTTGCGTCGCGCGTCTTGCTCTCCCCTCCGCTCGACGCTGTTTTAAAAGCGGGGGCGGAAGACTCGGCCGCAGGGAAGTACAGAGTCGGGAGAGAGAGAGAGAGAGAGAGAGAGAGAGAGAGAGAGAGCGAGAAGAACCGAGAAGACAGAATTGCTGGCTGGCGGCTCTGAAAAACTGAGGGGTGGAAACGCGGGTAATTTCGTCGGGCGTGGGCCTCCGCGGATGCTTCGTTGTCCCTCTGTCTCTGTCTGTCTCTCTCTCTCTCTCTCTCTTACACTGCCGCGCTCTTCCGTTGGCGAAAGAGCAGTGAAGAGAGGGAGGCAGACAGGCCTCGGTGGGGCTGCTTATTGATTTTCGAATTGGTTCAAAATTTCCATAATGGCGCCGCCACTGCCGCCGCCGCCGTAGTCGCGCACTTTTTCTCTCCCCCTCTGCACACAGCGTTCGCGGCGGCGGCGGCGCTGGTGCTCGCGCCGAACCCCCTCGAAGACCTGCCTATACAAATGTATACATGTATACCGCGCCGCTGTACTCGGGCATCGGGAAGAGCACGAAGTGATCGGAGTGTTGGGAAGTTGGCAAAGTTCAGCGAGATGCGGAGACAACCACCTCCGCACCGCACCGGACGATCCCCATCAGGCATTCTCCCTCTCCGCGCGCGGCTATCGCTCTTCCTTTCTCACCCTCTTCTCTATGTATACAACTATACACTCACGGAACTGCTACTTGATGGCCCTATAAATGCCACATTAAGGACGCCGCGGAGATCATTGTATTATATTTTCGGTTGATGCTCTCCCCTCGCCTGTGCTCTGGAAAATTCTGCCTCGTATCGAGATTTGATCAGGTCGCCTATACTGTACGCTACCTTTTGGTTAATGTTTAATCCCGTACTTCCCTATCCTCCCATTTTTCTTTCCAGTGTTTTATTCCTCCATCGGAAAATTGCATTTTTTACTCTCTTTCGAGCACTATCCCAACATTTTCGCAGACCTTCCGCTGCCTCTTCCTTCCACTTCACGTTTCACAGAAGAAATTTTAAATAAAATTTACCTACTTCTGTGTATAAGGTATGGTTTCTTTACATTTTCTCTTATAACATTAATTCGGATGAAATTTCCATGCCAGACTTCACTCCGCACATTCAGGCTTTCTAAAATTCACGTAGACAAATTAAGATTTCTTTCGGAGAAAATGTTGAGTTTAAAAGGCAAATGCAGTGTAGTTTATTATATTAATTCTACATAAGAAATGTACTCACTTTGGGAGATGACACCAAACTGAAGTGGTCCTGAAACATAAAAAATAACCATTATTGATTAATCGAACGAGATATACTGTACGTATACATATTATATGGTATATGAAATTGATTTCCTATGCGGTATCGCACTTTCGTTCTATGAAATTTAATTTTCGTGAATACAATAATGCAATTTCCTCTAGTTGAAATAAACATTTTTATTGCTTATGCCGCGTGTACGTGTAGGAGACATAAAATTTTAGTATTCAAATCTATGTTCGAACGAAAACAGCCTTTTCTTTTTCCATTTTACAATCCAGTTCATTTAAATCATTTCAGTTTAATGAAAACTATTGAGTAACTCTGCGCGGAGTGCTTCAAACCCTGGAAAATTTTCATTCAATCGGTCTATTAAAAACTTCAAAAACGCGCGTTTTATTGTAACAAATAAAAGATCCCTTTTCAGTCGAGTTAAAATAGAGAAATAAAACTGAAGAACAAGGAGACCGGCATAACTCTCTTCATGCATACATATCCGACTATGCAAGCGCTTTGTACTTTTGCCTTCTTTATAAGTGAGCGTATTGCCGATTTACTGCTGCAGCATTGAGCGCAACTGGCCGACAGAACCTGAACTTTATTTATATGCACTGTCTCGACGATGCGTCCTATAGTCAAAGACGTGCACGGCGGCTCGACTTTACCGCACTTGTCCTAAGTATATCTTTGTTTCCTTGTCGAAGTAAAGGATAGAAATTCATTTATTTGAAGTCTGCTTTATACTCAGCTCATATATTTATTTAAATAATAGCATAAAAATTTGCTTAGCGCTATTACGAGCTTGAAAAGTGTACTTTTAATAATCTCCCTTAAACAGACATGTCCTCAAAATGGTTTAATCTGATGCAAAGTGGTTAAAAAATTTGTATGCATTCCTTTTAAGCTTTGCAAAGTTTCACAGGATCGATGCGGTTCTTTTCAAAAATTAAAAACATTTTTTTCCTCCCACGTATGCGAACTTGAGCGAGTATTAATCCGCGTCCGAAATTGAATTTTTCAATACTTTACGAATTCCTCAAAATGAACGAGATAAACGTAGCCGCAATTATTTCGAAATGTTTTAAATTTTTAATCCCCCTAGCTCAAACGCTCGGCCGAAAAATTAATCTCCACGGCTATTTCGTACACACAAAGAGGAATTTCGTACTTAAATAAATCCGTTTAGCCCAAACTCGCGAATAACTCGATAACGCGCGTTCGCGAAATGCTCGCGCGACACGCGAAGATTAATAAAAACGAATGAAATTTCCTTTGACGAAGAGGCGGGAAGCATTAAAACGCGTATCAAGGAAAAATAAGGACTGCATAATTCGCTGAATTCGTAATCGCGTCCAGTAGTGCAGGATTTCGAAATACTCTCGGCTACACAAGCGAATTACCGCGGCTAAGTGGCTTTATGAAGTTTTTTCTTTCGCCGTATACCACTTTTCTGCGAAACGCAGGTTACCCTGCACATCAGAGTTTTTCGCGCGTATGCATGAGTAATATATATCGAGAGAGCGGCCTTTTTTGGAAAATGGACGTTTCGTGTTCGTCGGATTTACCGAGCTCAGCCGCCACACTCGCTTCGAACTCTTCGAGGAAACGGCCAAGGTTATTGAATTAGGGTTTCTATTTTTTCCAGCCCGCGGCTCTAATATACACGTATATACTGCGCGTGGGCGCGCGATTCACGCGAACGGATTTCTCTGAATATTTAATCGACAGCTGGACGCGTTTTCAGTCTTGACTCTCTTTAGTTCATTATTCAGCGCCGGCCGATAAAATCGTAAAATGTTCCCCCCGTCAATCTCTCTCAGCGATTCTCGCAGCGCGTCGATTGCACGTTTCCTGCCTTGCAGAAATGAAATAAAAATTGAATACGCTGTCGCGAGCTATAGTTAGCGAGAATATCAATCAACTTTGGCCAGTGGCGATTCTGCAAAATTCCGCCAACGGTTACGACGCTTTTAACGACTGTATCGATCGCGATGTAATCATGAGCGAGCAAACCGGCGTTCAGTAGATAAAGGCGAGTTTGGTCGGGCGCGCTGTACCTTTGACTATAAATTTGTCGTAATGATACGAACCGAGTGAAAAATAAAAGACGACGAACGACATTCGTGTGTGCGAGTTGTCGTTTGCTCGTTGAATTATCAAACTCCTCGGCACTCGAAATTTTCGAGCTGAATTTTTCACACCTGTCCGGCGTCGAGCTTTCACATTTCGCACCTCTCGACGCGCGGCACGGGCCACTTGCAGCAGCGGCAGCGGCCCTCGGTCCATTAAATTAGCGGATGCGTTACATTCAAACGAACTACAGCCGCGCAAAAAAAATCGGCTATAAAAATGGAGGCACGGAAATAAAAAAAAAGAGCAGCAGCGCGAAGGAGTCCGGGAGAGGGGCTTATACGTTTGATATTTCGCACGTGGGCGCTTTTTTCATTCCGCGGTTAACTCGGGGCGGTAATTAACTTGACAATCGCCGTGGGCTTCGTTACTTTGCAAATTACGAAATTTTCAGCGATGGCTCGCCGCGCACCTCGCCGGGACAAATCCGCGCCTCGGAAAAATAGCGCGCGCGCGCGCGCGAACGAAACGCACGAGTAATTACGCGAAAAACATCAGCGCGCGCGAGCAAGAGCTCGCGAAAGGCTTTTGTGCTTTGTTTTGTTTGGCGAATTGTCGGTGCTCTCCTGCCGTTTTTTTTTTATTCGCCTTTGCTGCGGCGCGTTTTTTCGGTTACGCGTTTCGAAACTGCGAAACGCTGCGCGAAAGCTCGTTTTATTTTCGGCCGACGCTCTGTAAATTAGTTGTTTAACAAAGAGATACGCGGCAAAGTTTTTCCCGCGCGCCTCTATATATATTATACTGCTTTTATTAAGGGCCCTCGCGAAAAATTGCGAGTCTCCACCGCGAGCGCTCGGCCCGCGGCAAGTGCAAACCAACGGCTCGCTTAACTCGAATAAATTTTAAAGCGCGTTGAATTTAATGTACTGGAGGTGTAGGCAAGAACTGGCTATAATAAAACCTCATCAATCCGCGCCTCCGCTGAAAAATTGCACCGAGAAAACTCATTGTTTATACATCTGAGATCTGAATTCCTGCAGATCAGATAATGCGAAACTGCGCGTAGAACTCTAATTCCAGCGTTCTTCGAAAGACAATAGGCACTGTATTTATACTATGAAGAAAATGCATGTTTACTTTAATGAAATAAACGAGGTTATGCGCCATAACTCGCTGAACTCGTTCCTGTGCCTTATAGGAATTTATCGGGTCCGGACTTTGTTTAATGCGCAATACGAAGTAAAAAAGTATTTTTTAAGGCCGAAAAAGATAAAAAGGTGCTTTATTATATTTCGCATAAAAAAGTCCAAATCTTATCTCAAGCCTTTACGATAATCCAGGTCTATAAAATTCTAACAAAACAGCTTTATTGCTTCGAAGAATATGCGCAGCCGAGCTTTCATATACGAAGAATATATCGAGCGTACAATAGTAGCATGATAAGTAATCATTTCCATTCTTCGTGCTTTACGGCGCAGAGTCGCCTGATGTTCGTCGCAAACGAAAAAGTTGGCGCGAAAACGAAAGCACGTAGAGAGGTGCAGATCGACTGCTCGTTCAACGAGTTGCGAGCTTGCGAAACGCACACACGTGCAGCCTACGTATATATAGAGAGGGAAAGCGTGGCGGCGGCGCAAAGTGGACGTCGACTCGCTCGAGAGTCGAGTGCCGCGCAGAACAGCAGCTGAGCGCGTGTCGGATTCTGCACCGCACCGCCACCCCCCGCTGGACTATACCTATAGGTATAGACGGCGAGGGGGAATCCCTTTCTCTCTCGCGCTCGCGCCCTTCGCCTGACTTTTTCGCCTCCTGCTCCTTCCCTGCTCTCCAAGTGCGCTCGGCTCGATGCCGAGCTCGATGCCGCCGCGGAGACCGTGGCAGAGCGCACGCCGACGAGTGAAAGCAGACTACGATCAATGTCAAGGGCTCGCGATGACTCATAACGGAGCCTCTGCTCTGCTCGTGGGCTTGTGCTGATTTTCTCGTTGGGGCATAACTTTCACGAGCTGCGGCTATCGAGGTAGAAAAATGTCGTTTTGCGAAAAGCGCGTTTAAAATTTCAATCTTGAACGCTACGGCCCGTACGCGCATCGTCACGCCCGGCTGGCCCCAACTTTGTCAATTCTTCGGATTTCGACATCGCGCTCTGCTCGGTTTCAAAGCGACGAGCCAGTGAGCGAAAAACGCGCGCGAATCGGTCGCTCCTTTCTCGATCGCGATGCATTTTACTAGCCCATAGAAAAATAGAAAAAGTATCATTATACATAAAACAAAGCCGTTACGCGGCATTGCTCGTAAAAGGAGTTTTTATTATACGGCTCTTTGGAACTTTTAGATTAGTCCTTAGAAAGTCCGGGCGCTGTGTGCCAATCTTTAATAATGCGGAAAATCCATAAAATATCGCAAAACATTTTCGGATGCGCGCCATTCCGCCTTTTATTAACGTTCAATAATGGCGAATGGACGGTTCCGGCTTATTAGTTGCTATAAAACAGCCGCGAGGCTCTGCTAATACAGGGAGTGCACGGCGTCGAACTGGGCGAGAGGAGGGCGCTCTCGTCACGACAGAATGACGTACCGGCGTTCGTCGCATTCCCCTCCTTTTTTACGAATTCCTTATATACTCGAGCGAGAGTTACCTGCGCTCGCGGAGAGAGAGAGAGAGATGAGAGAGAGAGATGCAGGGAGAAAAAGGACGACGCGGCGACGACGGCGGCGGTGGCGGCACACGGTCAAATGCAAGAGACAGCGCGGGGAAAGAATTAGACATAAAGTACGTCGAACCGAAGGAGCGACATCCAGCGGACCGAAGAGAAAAACGCATACATGTATACATAAAATAAGAGACGAGAGCGTGTGGAAGCGAGCGGAGATAGATATAAAATAAGAGAAGAGAGAGAGAGAAACATTTCCGAGGGTAGGAGACCGCGGATCGTCGCTTTGTCCGCGATGCGCGAGTGCGGGGAAAAGAGACAGAGGGAGAGAGAGAGCTCCAGATGGAATTCGAGCGGCTGGTATCGAGTTGCCATTTAACGAATTTAAAAGGCAGACGACAACCACTAGTAAATCCGACGAGACCGAGCTTAACGAATCTACAGTCGATTTCGCGATTCAGCCGCCCTCCTCTCCCTCTGCGGCCGCAGAGCCGTCGAGCTCGCCCCTCCTTTTTTCGCGTTTCTTCCTCCTCCGAATTTCCTGTTTTCCTTTTTCGGCGCCGCCGCCGCCGCCGCTGCTGCTGTAGCGACGACGCCCGTCCGCGGCGGACAAAAAGCTCAATTGATTTTGTCGGCGTTTCGCGCGGCGCGCGAGGCCCGGCCTCTCTTTTTTTCGACTCTGCGCGCGCGCCCGGAAATATGAAATTTCGATTTTGTCGATGAAATTCTCGTCAATTTCTTTCCTTTCGTCTGCAGCGGCAGCAGCAGTTTCCCTCACCCCCGCGCGATTTTTTTTACGCAGGGTGTAACTATAAAAATTTCAAATATTGAAATTTAGTGCGCGTTGCCACGAGCTTACCGCAAAAAATACACGTGTCGCGAGTCGCGAGCTTTGATGTCGAGGATTTATGGAAAAATTTTTCGCGTGCTCAGTGTAAATCAAAAATTGCTTCGTGCCGCGGGCCGCAGTTTTTTTCGCAGAGTTATGCGCAGCGATGCGCGACCTTATGGTTTCATCCTTGTTTCCATTTAGAACTTTTTCTGATAATAATACACGCCGTTGTGTTCGGCTCATTCGCGGCGGCGTACTTGCGCAGACAAAGAATTTGTTCGTAATTCCGGACAAGGTTCGGCAAGCGATTCGAGTATGCGAGCTGGGTGAGCATCTGAAAATCGAAACCGCAGAGCTTAGCAAGGAGGCACGGCTATATACATATAGCTGGCGCACGAAACCGCGAAGCCGGAATAAAGAAAACCACTCCGAAAAAGTAGAGACTGTCTCAAACAAAGGCCCGAACAAAGGACCTCCCTCCCCGTCTCTCTCCTCCACTACATTTTCAATTTCATATCTAAATCAAATCCCGGCCGAATAAGTCGCGAGCGAAAAATCGCAAAACCGCGGCCGCGCCGAGAGCCAGCAGGCATTAGTATAGCCATTCATCGCGGAAGAAAAAGAGCAAGAGAGAAAGAGAGCCCGGAGAGAAGGAAGAGCGCAGAAAAATGGGCACAGCTAGCAGAGGCGAGGGGGGGTCGCGAGTGGGATCGAGAGAGAGAGAGAGAGAGAGAGAGAGAGAGAGAGAGAGAGAGAGAGAGAGAGAGAGAGAGAGGGAACAAAGGAGAGAAAATGGCGAATCCGTCAGGCGCAAGACCGCAAAATGCATCAGGGCGACTCGCGTAATTGAATTATCTCGAGGCCGCGCGGGCATATACCGCGCAGTCGAACGGAGGCAGCGGAGCCTCCCCTCCTTATTCGTTCGACTCTTTCTCTCTCTCTCTCTCTCTCTCTCTCTCTCTATTCTGTACTGTGTACTCTCGCGCTGCGCACATGCACGTCGCGGCCGCTCTACCCGCCGCCACATCGGGGCTAAATTATAATTATAATTATCATTTGAATTTATGATTTAAATAAAATATTCCGAGCGCTTCTCTTCTCCCCTTCGGCGAGACGCGTTCTTCGCGGTTTTCACGTGAGCGCGATCACTCGATATACCTCTCGCGCGCATTTCGTTTATTTATGCATTTTAATAATTCCCCCGTGTACCTTATGCCGGCTGCGCTTGTCTGGAAAGTTTATCTCGGCGCGCTGAAAAAGATTTCACTGATGCACACACGTTTGAACGGAAAAGCGTCGAGCTGCAGCGAGGCTCGAAAGGGGTGGATTGTTTCGAGAGAAAAATCATAATTTTTCTGCTCGATATATATATAGCTCGTTACTTCCAAACTCAAAAAACGCCGCAATAAAGCCAGACATAATTTACGTGCAGTAACAAGCGCAGTAGTGGTCGTTCTGCCAAAGTAATTGAAAACTTGTCTTCGGACTCCGGCGGCATAAGAAACTACTTTATCAAAATTATCTATACTCATTACGCGAGCGTAATGGCTTTGCAAGCAAATTCATTCGAGCCGGCAAAAACTCCCGTGCTGTGTACTTGCAAAATTTTTACCTAGATAATTATATTCTCGCATAAAATTCCAAAAGTTACTGTTATATACGTTTAAACATTTTATGACATCCCGTGTTTACTTTGCTATAAATTAAATGTACATCACGCTCGCGCGCGCTCGCGGGATCTTTTTCATAGTTTTTGCTCTTTGTACGTTTAATATTTTTAATTATGTTCACATTTCAGAGCAACGTTTCTCAATTATATATATTTTTCCCCCCTTTTTTGAATGCGCATTCAAGCTTTTTAGAAAGACTCGCCGCTGCATTAACAGTATAATTAACTTGATTAAATAACTTTTTCAATACAAATAAGCGGGTGCTCGCGCGCGGTGTCTGAAAGGCTTTCAGATTTAATTAGTTGGATAATTATCATTGTTTTCTATTATGCAATGACTTCCTAATTAGCATAATTCGGCTGATTGCAAAAAGCGTCGGCACCGCGAATAACAAGCTCTGCAATTTATAAGCAGACTTTCGACGACATTTTTTTCGAAACGGCCTGCAGCCGGGTTCTCGGGGAGCGAGACAAAATGTTTTTTCCAAATCAATCCTCCGCCTTTGTCTCTCTCGGTCGGGTTCGCCCTCGTCTTTCACACTCTCTCGATCCCCCCTCTGGCACATTGTTTTTGGGCCCTTTCGCGGCCTCGACGCGAGCGGCCAGACGAGAAATCCAAAAGCGACTCTCGCGGGCCCAATTTAGTACTAAAATCGGTTTCTCTCTCTCTCTCTCTCTCTCTCTCTCTCTCTCTCTCTCTCTCAGCAAGGACGGGAGATTCCTCTCGACTGCGCGGGCAGCGGGCGCTTGTAAGAGATCGAATCGGCGGCTCTCTCTCCTTCGAATCGGAATATATACGCAAACGGTTGTCGAACAAAAACGGAGCCAGGTAGCCGAAGAGAGGGGGCAGGAGCACAGCTCGAAAGCTATGTGTCTGCGTGTTATATGCGCGCTTTGTTTTCCTCTTTTTCTCCGGTTTTCGTGCCTCGTCATGGCACACGTACGAGTTCTATTAGGCTACCGGTGTATTTTTTATTCGCGCAATCTCCGTCGAGGGAAGTTTTTGAAGAACTTTGTAAATTCCCTTTCAAAAGCAAAATCCGTTGTGCTTATACGCTCGGCCTTTTCTCCGTTTCTCCGAGCTCTCTCCCAGCGAGCGCGGACGAGAAAAAAGTAAGAATGAAAGGAGGGAGAGACAAAGGAAAAGTAAAAATCTCGTCTAGCGCTAGATTAAGGAGGAACTCGCCCGGGGCGTATAAAGGAAAGTAAAATTATCGAAAATTCGATCCGCATCCATCTCTCTGCCCCTCTATTCTTCTCTGGCTCTGCGAATATAATCTATATATACATATATAGATATATTTTTTATCGTAATTATTTTAGATTGGATGGGGACTTGTTCGCTTTTTTTCGCGTCGTCTTCTAAGCTCCCTCTCTTGCCGGTCGTTCTTTTTTCTGGCGGCAGACACAGCGCAGGCCTCCTCTCGAAGTGGAGAAAATTGCTTTCGGATTTTAAGCTCGTAAAAATATGGTTTTAATATGAAGCGAGAGTTCCCTTAACTTTTGCCTCGGCGCGAAAATATTGATGGAAAAAAATGTAGCGACCTGGATTCTTCTCCTTTTGCTGCTCTTTCGCATAGCAGCAGCGACGGCTCGCGGAAAAAAGCCGTCGGGAGCATTAATAAAATTGATTACGCGAAATGACGTTACGGGCCGGCGTTTTTATCTGCTTCAAATCGAATTTTCATTAATTATGCGTCGCGATAAAAATGTGATGGGATTTAATGGAACTTTTATATTAATAACCTTGACGCCCGCCGCCCGCCGCCCGCCCGCCCGCCGCCGCCGCCGCCCGCGCGGTCTCGCCTCTGTGCCGTGCCGCGTCCTCCCTCTCGCGCTCTCGTATAGTATCCTCTCTTTGTCCGGACAAGGCGCATTTTCCTTTTCTTAAATAAACAAACGCAAGGGAAGAAGTGGAATTCTGAAATTTTTCTTACGAAAGGCGAACTTTGAGTGGGCGGGCAAAAAAGGCAAAAACGTACATAAAGTCAATAAACGAGAAACTTTTTATCAACTTCTATTTAAGTTTGCAGAAAATGTAATCTAAAGAAATAAAAGTAAAAAATTCGCGCGAGAAATTTCTGGCAAAAAGTCGCTGTACATTTTGTATCAAGTTTGAGAATTTGAAAAAGCTGGCTGTATAGGATTGGCCATTTTTTTCCGGCCAGCTCTGCAACTTTTTTATGCGCGCGGGCATTTTAAGCGGGGAATGCAAGCGGCGCAAATCTGGATGAATATTTCGCATTTTCGACGTTGAAAAACATCCGCGCGAATTTTTACTTTCCGCGAAACAATTTGAAAATTATATAAGTTTCGAGAAATCGCAAAAGTCGCAGGCGCATCGCAAGGTTCTCTGAGATTCCGTCGAAGAATTTCCATTTCGGCGCGGTGCGCGCGCTTTTGGCTTAAAATAACTATCGCGATTCCGATTTTCCGAATTCTTAATGATAAAACATTATTCGAATTCCCGGGAATTTTTCGAAAGAATTCATAGAAAATACAATTTATCGATTATTCAAAATTCTCGCGAGCGCAACGAAACGTTTGTATGTTGATGGTTTCGAAAAATCAAATATATGGCGGAGACGAAACAGAAGGTACTTGAAAACGGATAACGCACAGGTAGCTAATACACGAATCATCGATTCTCGAATCATCCAGACGCGCCAATCCTTTAGTTTGATTTTCAACACTCGGAGAAGGTGAGGAATGGTCTCCGTTCATTTAACAGAGAGAAAGGAGTCTGAGCTCGCTGCATATGTACAAATATTCTTCATTTTTCAGAAGCAGCCGCACAAAGTTCTCCCCGAAGAGCAAAGCCAATGCGAGGTGGGAGGAAAGAAATGCGCAAGACTCGATCCGGCGAAAAACTTGACGCGCGGGCGGCGAGGGGGGTGAAATGAGAACGAGCGAGCGGAGGAGAGAGAGAGAGGAAGAGAGATTACTGTTGCGGATGCGGGGGAGGGGAGAAGGAGAGCAGAGAGGGATGAAAAAAATGAAAAAATGAAGCGAGACGTGAGGATGAGGTGAGAGAGAGAGAGAGAGGAGAAAGAGAGGTGCAGAGCCTGCTAAAGAGAAAGACGAGAGACACAGAGGGTCCACCGGATGTGAAAGACAATTTTTATACCGCATAGTCTGTCCTCTCTCTGTCTCTCCTTCGCTCGCGTGTAATATCGCATAGCTAAAAATTGCTTTTCATTTGCAAATGCAATTTTCGGAAGCCCATTCGGATTCGAGCGCGAGCGCGCGCGGCTTTTTCGCCGCGCACAGTTCGGGAATGGACAATTTTTGTTTACACATGTTTTGTTTTATCATTTACCCCGCGCGAACGCAACAAAAATATCATTTCGCTTCGACGAAAATATAGCGGCCGTAATGAATATCCTTTAGCGTATAATTGCCCATTCGTTGGCTTAAATAGATTAAATTTTCCCCCTCCCTCCCCCCCCTTTCTCTCTCTCTCTTCTCTCTCTCGTCTGAAAATCCGTGTTCTTTGATACACTCTCTAAAGGCACTTGCCGGTGCATTAAAAATCCTTTCAAACTAATTTGAAAAATGCAGCGAATTTCCCTCTTCCCAAAGTATTATAAGGCTCTCATCGAAAATGCTGAGCAAGTCTTACTGTAGTTTTAAAATGCGCGGCCCATCCCATTGTCGAACTAAGTAAACCCTGTCAAAAAAGGATTTACAGCTGCAAGGAAAGTTACTTCATAAAATCGGCCGTCATGCGCGCGAGCGCAGTATAAATAAAAGGAACACGGGCGCGTAATCCTAATTAATCGCTTTGCTCCTCGGCCGCCGTCGACGCCGAACACCCGCCTGGCCGAACTTTTTCATCCCTCGAAATTGCAAAAAAGAGTAAAGATAAAGACGCGCGCGGGCATAGGGGGAATATAAATGAGCGCAACACGGGCTCGTGTGTGAGATCGCACTTTTGCCGGTGAGCCAATGGAGCGCCCTCGAATTCATAAATAACATCGCGCATACGCTCGCTCCGCGCCCGGCGCGACTTGCACCTTAACAATGACGCGGGCGCAAAGCTCGACGTGTACAGATCGCGGAGGAGCGAGGAGCTCGCGCGCAAAAAGCAAGAGTTGCCCGAGCCAGTGCAAACCGAGGGGGCGCGAGGCCGTCCAACTTTGCACCCTGATCTCGTTTTTCCTCCCCCCCCACCCCCTCCTCGCGAAGAGCGGAGAGAGAGCTCGTCTCTCTTTGGCTCGCGGAGGCCGTGCCGAGCCCCCGCGTGCATTTTTGAGAAATACAAAAGTTATGAATATCGTTCGCCGTAACTTTTAATGCGTCGGTCGTTTCTGCCGATCGCGCGCTCGCTTCGCCTCTACACACACACACACACACACACACACACCACACGGATTCTAGGCTGCGGGTGTGCAACGCGATAACCGAGTGTACGTGTGCCACGCGTACACGTGTAAATGAAAATAAAAAAGGAGCAGCGGGAGGAGGAGGCGCAGAGTTAAAGGCATGTACTCGCGCTCTCTAGGTAATATACACCTTGCGCACGGAAACAGACAGAGGGAGAGAGAGCTCGGGTGGTGGGTTTCGCCTCCTCCCTGCGTCTAGGCATCCGCAGGAGAGCGAGAGAGAGCGAAACTTTTTTAATAAAAAGTTTTTTTTCCACGAAATAAAAATCGCCGCTCGTCTGTATACGCCGCGAATAAGTGAAATGAGTAAGAGGAGAGAGGCCAGGAGGGGCCGAGAGAGAGGGGAGCGAGGGAGAGGCCAACACAAGCGGGAGTCTCGCTCTCTCGTGTATATGAAAAAACACCCGAGAGGATGAGACGCAGCCGAGGCGAAGAAAAGGAGGGAAACATACGTTCGTTACCTGAACCGGCGTTTTGCGCTTTTTCTATATACACGCGCGGCAACTCTTTTGCGTTTAACTGGATTTTTTATACGTATACGCGCTCGCCTCTCTCCTGCTCGTCTTTTTTTTGGTTTTTTTTTTTTTTTGGTTTTTCAAACATTTTTCCCAGCTCGCGAGGGAAAACCTTCCGACTGTCTGTCCGTGTGCGTGTATACACACTGAGCCGCGCGGGGCTGATTTTTGCAACGATTTATTTATTCGCTTTTTTCTCCGCCTCTCTTCACCGCGAGATGCGGGCAAAGAGCTGCGCGAAAGTTTGCAGATCTACTGTTCGTACTAAAATTTTTATGATGCGAGATGGAAATAATTTTTGATTTATGAGAGCCGAGCGGCCGGGCGTTTGAATAGCGACTCACTCCTCTCTCCTTTTGGCTGAACTGGCCAATCGAAAAATGTACACAGCCTTGCAGTCGTCGCCGAAGAAGAAAAAACCGGTTATATTTCGTTGTCAAGTGTATCCGAAAGAGGAAAAAATGGTCGGGAGAGTTCGCGCGACTGCAGCAGCAGCAACGCCACAGCGATCCTTCCCCAGCCGGCTTAATTTGTCTGTCCGTTTTCCAGGGCTCTCTTTCTCTGCTGCTGTCTGCTGGAAAAAAAAGGAAAGGATTTCACATTTATCGATTCCTTAAGCGACGTAGGCAGCAACACGCGTACGCGCTTTTTCGCAGACACGTAGACCGGCGAGCTTGGGGATCGGGTCACGTGGCCCGGAACGGCCGGTGGTGGGATGCGCGAGCCGTACGGCGGCGCAACCGAATATCAAGCGCCGGAAGCGTGGTCCGATCGGCGTGCTCGGAAAAGACAGCGTGCGAATCGATATAGCCCCGCGCGGCCAAAAATCAGCATCTCCTTTCAGGAAGATGAGTCCGGTCTGCACGGCTGTCCGCTAACGCACACTTTTTGGTTATGGGAGAAGCGAGGCGGCGCCAGAGCGCGGGCGAAAAGAAAAAGGAGGAGAAGCCGGAGCGAGAAAAAAAAGTTGCGGCGAACGTAGATCGTATACAGGTATAGGGAGCGCGGGCGGGATCTTTATCAAAGTCAACGCACCCGCCGACGGTCACCATGGCAACGAAATTGGATTTTTTCCAAGTTTTTTCGGCCCTTGTAGCTTCTTTTTCGTCGGCCGGAGTGCTCTGTGTGAGAGAGGGAACGAGGCCGCTAAGCTTAGAGTGTGCGCGTGTGTGAGGGGAGCCGAAAGAAGGGGAACCAGGGTGCGGAGAGAGCGTTGGCATCCGTCGTCGTCGCCACCACCGCCACCCACACCGCGACGGCGGCGGCGCTGGAGACAGAGCAAGAGGAAGAGAGAGGAAGGAGTCCGCTGCTACCCGAGGTCACGGCTCTGCGGAGGTAGGGAGCCTGCTGCTGCCGCCGCTAGAGCTGGAGAGGAAAGAGTGGCGGAGGAGGAGGGCGAGCGAGGAGGAGAATCTGACGAACGGCGACCGGGGAAGCCAATAATTCGAATTGAGAACAGCCAATGGCCGTGCAATCTGATTTTTTGTCGTATCATCTCCTCTTTTCTGTCTCTCTTTGGTCTCGCGCCGCCGCGCCCGCCGCCACCGCCGCCACCGCGCCCCGAGCCCCCTTTTTCATCCACCCCGGTAGCGCCGCCCACGTTTTCCTTGCTTTTTTGTAAATTTCTGCCTCCACCCTAGCTCCTCGCCGGCTTCTTCTTCGCTCGCGTCTTCGCCGTCGCGGCGACCGCCGCGGCCTCCCCCTTTGGCCTATGCGCGCCCCCGACGGCTTATGCCCCTTTTATAACCTGCGACCCTCTCCGCCGCCGCGGCTCCTTTTCTCGCTCGCGCCTTCGTTATATGGTTTACAATTTTTTACAAGATTTCGCGTCTGTGCGAGGCGATGCCCCGACGATGTTTGCCGGACACTAACGACAACAGCCTCGACTCGACGAAACGTGGGGCGGCGGTGTGGACTATACTAGCATGCAAACATTTACGGAGGAGAAAAAGACGCGTACAGCGCGGAGCGACTCGCGAGAATCAATATTTAGCTGCGGTATAGTAGAAGTAGTGAGTAAGAAAAAAAAGAGATCGATTAAATTTAAACTCTCGTAACTATATAATTGCCCTCGCGACGTAAAAGTTCTAACCGCGCGCAGTTATAGACAGCTGGTGGAAAGTAGCTGCTTACATCGTAGGTATGGGCGCACTCTAGTAATTAATAACGGGATACACATAATTAAATTCGAGCGTAATACTTATTAGCCTCGAGACAGAACAAAGTAACAAGCTCTATTTGATATCTTGCTTGATTAACGAGCGCGTTTATTTATCAGAGATGGAGGAGGAAAGCGCTCGCAAGAAATATTTTATTCACAGACGCGGAGATGCAAGGACGGAGCGCGGATGGAGAGGCAAGAGAAGAGCTCGGGCCGAAACCGAGCGGTCGCCGCGCAGCTCGCTTTTGTTTGCAAAGGAATCGTATTAATCCCCGGCTGACATAATTACTTTGAGTTTATCATTAGCGAGCCGCACCGACGGATTCGAGTGCGTTCCTTCCGCGGATGAGTTACTTGGCTGTCTCTCTCTCTTCTCTCTCTCTCTCTCTCTCTCTCTCTCTCTTCTCTCTCTCTCTCTCTCTCTCTCTCTCTCTCTCTCTCTCTTGCCTTCTCTCTGTCTCCTCACTCTCTCTCTATCTCTCTCTCTCTCTCCTCTCTCTCTCTCTCTCTCTCTCTCTCTCATCTCTCTCCTCCTTCTTCTCTCTCTCTTCATCTCTCTCTCTCTCTCTCTCTCTCTCTCTCTCTCTCTCTCTCTTCTCTCTCTCTTCTCTCTCTCTCTCTCTTGTCTCCTCTCTCTCTTCTCTCTCTTCTCTCTCTCTCTCTCTCTCTCTCTCTCTCTCTCTCCTCTCTCTCTCTATCTATAATGTTACTCTGGTTTATTTTATTCTTACGTGGTTTTAGCGTATAATTTTAATGTCGTGCAATAATGGATACTCTATGACAAAAATGTCGAAAGTACTGACTTATTGTGTTTCACCTTTTATATTTTATAATGCACTACTATCTGAATATTTTATTTGTACCGCACGTAAATTCTATAACTTGCGTCGTAAACTAACTGTATCATGGTTACCATGTATGTAAGTATCTTTAGCAACCTAGTTGTTAATATGTATTTTTTGTCGCTTCGACGAAAATATAGCGTCGCTTAATGAATATCCTTAGGCGTATAATTGCCATTTCGGGGTTTGGCTAAAATAGGATTAAATTTTCCCCTCCCTCCCCCCTTTCTCTCTCTCTCTCTCTCTCTCTCTGCTGAAAATTCCGTGTTCTTTGATCCACTCTCGTAATAGGTACTTGCGCGTGCATTAAAAATCTTCAAACTAATTTGAAAAAATGCAGCGAATTTCCTCTTCCCCCAAAGTAATTAATTATAAGGCTCTCATTCGAAAATGCTGAGCAAGTCTTACTGTGTTTTTAAGTTTTTTAAAATTGCGCGGCCATCCAATTGTTCGAACTAAGTAAACCTGTCAAAAAAGGATTATACAGCTGCAGGAAAGTTACTTCATAACATCGGGCCGTCATGCGCGCGAGCGCAGTATAAATAAAAGACCACGGGCGCGATAAATCCTAATTAATCGCTTGCCTCCTCGCGCGCCGTCGACGCGACACCCCGCCTGCCGAACTTTTTTCATCCTCGAATTGCAAAAAGGAGTAAAGGATAAAGACGCGGCGGGCATTAGGGGGGAATATAAATGAGCGCAAACGGGCTCTTGTGTTGAGATCGCACTTTGCCGTGAAGCCAATGGAGCGCCGATTCATAAATAACATCGCGCATACGTCGCTCCGCGCCGCTCGATTGCACCTTAACAATACGCGGGGCGCAAGCTCGACGTGTACAGATCCGGCGAGGAGCGAGGACTCGCGCGCAAAAAGCAAGAGTATGCCCGAGCCATGGGCAACCACAGAGGGGGCGAGAGGCCGTTCCAACTTTGCCACCCTGATCTCGATTTCCTCCACCCTCGCACCCCTCTCGCAGAGCGAGAGAGAGAGTCGTCTCTCTTTGGCTCGCGGAGGCCGTGCGGAGCCGCCGTGCATTTTGCAGAATTACAAAAAGTATGAATATCGTTCGCCGTAAAACTTTTAATCGTCGGGTCGTTTCTGCCCGATCGCGCGCTCGCTTCGCCTCTCACACACACCACACACACACACACACACACACGGTTCTAGGTGCGGTGTGCAAACGCGATAACGAGTGTACGTGTGCACGCGTACACGGGTAAATGAAAATAAAAAAGGAGCAGCGGGAGGAGAGGCGCAGAGTGAAAGGATGTATTTCGCGCTCTCTAGGTTAATATACACCTTGCGCACGGAAAAGACAGAGGAAGAGATGAGTCGGGTGGTGCGTTTCGCCTCCTCCCTGCGTCTAGGATCCGCGAGGAGACGAGAGAGAGCGAAACTTTTTAATAAAAGTTTTTTCACGAAATAAAAATCGGCGCTCGTCTGTATACGGCGGATAAGTTTGAAATTAGTAGAGCGAGAGGGCCAGGAGGGGCCCGGAGAGAGGGGAGCGTAGGGCAGAGGCCAAAACAAGCGGGAGTTCTCGCTCTCTGTGTTATATGAAATAAAACACCCGAGAGATGAGACGCAGCGGCGCGATAGGAAAAGGAGGGAAACAATACGTTCGTTACCTGAACCGGCGTTTTGCGCTATTTCTATATACACGCGCCGCAACTCTTTTTGCGTTTTAACTGGATTTTTATACGTATACGCGTCGCCCTCTTCTGCTCGTTCATTTTTTTGGTTTTTTTTTTTTTTTGGTTTTTCAAACATTTTCCCAGCTCGCGAGGGGAAAAACTTTCCGACTGTCTGTCCGTGTGGTGTATAACCACACTGAGCTGCGCGGGGCTGATTTTTTGCAACGATTTCATTTATTCGTTTTTTTCTCCGCTTCTACCGCGATATGGCGGGGCAAAGAGCTGCGCGAAAGTTTGCAGATCTACTGTTTGCGTACTAAAATTTTTTATGATGCGAGAGGATAATTTTTTTGATTTATGAGAGCGAGCGGCCGCGCGTTTGAATAGCCGACTCACTCGCTCTCTCCTTTTGGCTGAACTGGCCATATCGGAAAAATGTTACACAGGCTTGAGTCGTCGGCAGAGTAAGAAAACGAGTTATATTTCGTTGTCAAGGTATCCAAAGAGGAAAAAATGAGGTCGGGACGAGTCGCGCGACTGCAGCAGCAGCAACGCCAACAGCGATCCTTCCCCAGCGGCTTAATTTGTCTGTCCGTCCATTCCAGGGCTCTCTTGCTTGCTGCTGTCTGCATGGAAAAAAAAGCGAAAGGAAATTCAATTTATCGATTCCTTTAAGCGCGTAGGCAGCAACCACGCGAGCTCTCTCCCCAGCGAGCGCGGACGACGAAAAAAGTAAGAATGAAAGGAGGGAGAGACAAAGGAAAAGATAAAATCTGTCTAGCGCTTAGATTAAGGAGGAACTCGGCGGGCGTTATAAAGGAAAGTAAAATTATCGAAATTCGATCCGCATCCATCTCTCTGCCCCTCTATTCTTCTCTGGCTCTGCGAATATAATCTATATATACATATATAGATATATTATTTATCGTAATTATTTTAGATTGGATGGGGATTATGTCGCTTTTTTTCCGCCGTCTTTTCTAAGCTCCCTCTCTTGCCGCGTCGTTCTTTTTTCTGGGCAGACAAGCGCAGGCCTCCTCTCGAAGTGGAGAAAATTGCTTTCGGATTTTAAGCTCGTAAAAATATGTTTTTAATATGAGCGAGAGTTCCCTTAACTTTTTGCCTCGGCGCGAAATATGATGGGAAAAAATGTAGCGACCTGGATTCTTCTCCTTCTTGCTGCTCTTTCGCTAGCAGCAGCACGACGGCTCGCGGAAAAAAAGCCGTCGGGAGCATTAATAAAATTGAATTACGCGAAATGACGTTACGGCCGGGCGTTTTTTATCTGCTCAAATCGATTTTCCATTAATTATGCGTCGCCGATAAAAATGTGATGGGATTTAATGGAACTTTTATATTAATAACCTTGACGCCCGCCGCCCGCCGCCCGCGCCGCGCCGGTCTCGCCTCTGTGCCGTGCCGCGTCCTCCCTCTCGGCGCTCTCGTATAGTATCCTCTCTTTGTCCGGACAAGGCGCATTTTCCTTTTCTTAAATAAACAAACGCAAGGGAAGAAGTTGGGATTCTGAAATTTTTCGTTACGAAAGGCGAACTTTGAGTGGGCGGGCAAAAAAGGCAAAACGTACATAAAGTCTATAAACGAGAAAACTTTTTATCAACTTCTATTTAAAGTTTGAGAAAAATTTAAGTCATAAAGAAATAAAAGTAAAAAATTCGCGCGAGAAATTTCTGGCAAAAAGTGCGCTGTACATTTTGTATCAAGTTTGAGAATTTGAAAAAGCTGGCTGTATAGGATTGGCCATTTTTTCCGGCCCAGCTCTGCAAACTTTTTTATGCGCGCGGGCATTTTTAAGCGGGGAATGCAAGCGGCGCAAATCTGGATGAATATTTCGCATTTTCGACGTTGAAAAACATCCCGCGCGATTTTTACTTTCCGCGAAACAATTTGAAAAATTATATAAGTTCGAGAAATCGCAAAAGTCGCAGGCGCGATCGCAAGGTTCTCTGAGATTCCGTCGAAGAATTTCCATTTCGCGCGGTGCGCGCCTTTTGGCTTAAAATAACTATCGCGATTCCGAATTTTCCGAATTCTTAATGCATAAAACATTATTCGAATTCCCGGGGAATTTTCGAAAGAATTCATAGAAAATACAATTTATCGATTATTCAAAATTCTCGCGAGCGCACGAAACGTTTGTATGTTGATGGCTTTTCGAAAAATCAAATATATGGCGGAGACGAAACAGAAGGTACTTGAAAACGGATAACGCACAGGTAGCTAATACACCGAATCATCGATTCTCGAATCATCCAGACGCGCCAATCCTTTAGTTTTGATTTCACACTCGGAGGAAGGTGAGGAATGGTCTCCGTTTCATTTAACAGAGAGAAAGGAGTCTGAGCTCGCTGCATATGTACAAATATTCTTCATTTTTCAGAAGCAGCCGCACAAAGTTCTCCCCGAAGAGCAAAGCCAATGCGAGAGTGGGAGGAAGAAATGCGCAAGACTCGATCCGGCGAAAAACTTGACGCGCGCGGCGAGGGGGTGAAATGAGAAGCGAGCGAGCGAGAGAGAGAGAGAGAGGAAGAGAGATTACTGTTGCGGATGGCGGGGGAGGGGAGAGGAGAGCAGAGAGGGATGAAAAAAATGAAAAATGAAGCGAGACGGAGGATGAGGTGAGAGAGAGAGAGAGAGGAGAAAGAGAGGGTGCAGAGCCTGCTAAAGAGAAAAGAGAGAGACACAACGAAGGGTTAACGGGATGTGAAAGACAATTTTTATACCCCGCATAGTCTGTCCTCTCTCTGTCTCTCCTTCGCTCGCGTGTAATATCGCATAGCTAAAAATTGCTTTTCATTTGCAAATGCAATTTTCGGAAGCCATTCCGGATTCGAGCGCGAGCGCGCCGGCTTTTTTCGCCGCGCACAGTTCGGGAAATGGACAATTTTTGTTTACACATGTTGTTGTTTTATCATTTACCCCGGCGAACGCAACAAAAATATCATTNTTCCTCTCTTTTCCATATTCCTTTTTTCTCGACCGAGTTTCTCCGCTCGCTCGCTCGCGCGCGAGTAGCCGTAATTGCTGCGGATATATACGCAGGAGAGCAAAACAAAACGACGACGCTCTCTTTCGCTTTCTTTCCACGATGCCGATGTATATTCTTTTGCTCTCTTTGTAGCCCCTTTCCTCGGCCCGCCTCTCTCTTCTGGATTTATATACACGTGCATCTCGCCCAGCTGTATACATATACTCTAAGACGCGTATGTACTGCAAACGTCGGGGGTCCTACTTACGACACTCTTGGCTGACGGTATAAATTTTCTCCGCTCGTTACGCTGTATTTTCGCGGAGATTTTTCGCCGTCTTTTTTGGATGGTGTCCGCGCACACGTTCTAGTGCAAAAGCTCGTGCATATTGTGTATAACGCGTATATCGATGGACACGCGTGTACGAGTTAATGAGCAATTAGTGCAGGAGATTAAAGCGACACACTTTCGGCCGGAGCGAATTACATTCGTAATAAGTGATTTAAGGCGAGTTGTCTCTCTCTCTCTCTCTCTCTCTCTCTCTCTCGTCTGAAAATCCGTGTTCTTTGATACACTCTCTAAAGGCTACTTGCCGCGTGCATTAAAAATCCTTTCAAACTAATTTGAAAAATGCAGCGAATTTCACTCTTCCCCAAAGTAATTATAAGGCTCTCATCGAAAATGCTGAGCAAAGTCTTACTGTAGTTTTAAAATGCGCGGCCCATCCAATTGTCGAACTAAGTAAACCCTGTCAAAAAAGGATTATACAGCTGCAGGAAAGTTACTTCATAAAATCGGCCGTCATGCGCGCGAGCGCAGTATAAATAAAAGGAACCACGGGCGCGTAATCCTAATTAATCGCTTTGCTCCTCGCGCCGCCGTCGACGCCGACACCCCGCCTGGCCGAACTTTTTCATCCCTCGAAATTGCAAAAAAGGAGTAAAGATAAAGACGCGCGCGGGCATAGGGGGGAATATAAATGAGCGCAACACGGGCTCGTGTGTGAGATCGCACTTTTGCCGGTGAGCCAATGGAGCGCCTCGAAATTCATAAATAACATCGCGCATACGCTCGCCTCCGCGCCCGCGCCGACTTGCACCTTAACAATACGCGGGGCGCAAGCTCGACGTGTACAGATCGGCGAGGAGCGAGGAGCTCGCGCGCAAAAAGCAAGAGTTGCCCGAGCCAGTGGCAACACACAGAGGGGGCGCGAGGCCGTCCAACTTTGCCACCCCTGATCTCGATTTTCCTCCCACCCCCTCGCACCCCTCCTCGCGAGAGCGAGAGAGAGCTCGTCTCTCTTTGGCTCGCGGAGGCCGTGCCGGAGCCCCGCGTGCATTTTTGAGAAATACAAAAGTTATGAAATATCGTTCGCCGTAAAACTTTTAATGCGTCGGGTCGTTTCTGCCCGATGCGCGCGCTCGCTTCGCCTCTACACACACACACACACACACACACACACACAACGGATTCTAGGCTGCGGGTGTGCAGACGCGATAACCGAGTGTACGTGTGCACGCGTACACGTGTAAATGAAAATAAAAAAGGAGCAGCGGGAGGAGGAGGCGCAGAGTTAAAGGCATGTACTCGCGCTCTCTAGGTAATATACACCTTGCGCACGGAAACAGACAGAGGGAGAGAGAGCTCGGGTGGTGGGTTTCGCCTCCTCCCTGCGTCTAGGCATCCGCGAGAGCGAGAGAGAGCGAAACTTTTTTAATAAAAAGTTTTTTTTCCACGAAATAAAAATCGGCCGCTCGTCTGTATACGCCGCGGAATAAAGTGAAATGAGTAAGAGCGAGAGGGCCAGGAGGGGCCGGAGAGAGGGGGAGCGAGGGAGAGGCCAAAACAAGCGGGAGTCTCGCTCTCGTGTATATGAAATAAAACACCCGAGAGGATGAGACGCAGCCGAGGCGAAGAAAAGGAGGGAACAATACGTTCGTTACCTGAACCGGCGTTTTGCGCTTTTTCTATATACACGCGCGCAACTCTTTTGCGTTTTAACTGGATTTTTATACGTATACGCGCTCGCCCTCTCTCCTGCTCGTTCTTTTTTTGGTTTTTTTTTTTTTTTGGTTTTTCAAACATTTTTCCCAGCTCGCGAGGGGAAAAACTTTCCGACTGTCTGTCCGTGTGCGTGTATACACACTGAGCCGCGCGGGGCTGATTTTTGCAACGATTTATTTATTCGCTTTTTTTCTCCGCCTCTCTTCACCGCGAGATGCGGGCAAAGAGCTGCGCGAAAGTTTGCAGATCTACTGTTGCGTACTAAAATTTTTATGATGCGAGACTGGAATAATTTTTTGATTTATGAGAGCCGAGCGGCCGGGCGTTTGAATAGCGACTCACTCGCTCTCTCCCTTTTGGCTGAACTGGCCAATCGGAAAAATGTACACAGCCTTGCAGTCGTCGGCCGAAGAAGAAAAAACCGGTTAATATTTCGTTGTCAAGTGTATCCGAAAGAGGAAAAAATGGTCGGGACGAGTCGCGCGACTGCAGCAGCAGCAACGCCCAAGCGATCCTTCCCCAGCCGGCTTAATTTGTCTGTCCGTTTCCAGGGCTCTCTTTCTCTGCTGCTGTCTGCTGGAAAAAAAAGGAAAGGAAATTCACATTTATCGATTCCTTAAGCGACGTAGGCAGCAACACGCGCGTACGCGCTTTTTCGCAGACACGTAGACCGGCGAGCTTGGGGATCGGGTCACGTGGCCCGGGGACGGCCGGTGGTGGGGATGCGCGAGCCGGTAGCGGCGGCGCAACCGAAATATCAAGACGCCGGAAGCGTGGTCCGAGCTCGGCGTGCTCGGGAAAAGACAGCGTGCGAATCGATATAGCCCGCGCGGCAAAAATCAGCATCCCCTTTCAGGAAGATGAGTCCGGCTGCACGGCTGTCCGCTAACGCACACTTTGGTTATGGGAGAAGCGAGGGGCGCCAGAGCGCGGCGAAAGAAAAAGGAGGAGAGCCGGAGCGAGAAAAAAAAGTGCGGCGAACGTAGATGCGTATACAGGTATAGGGAGCGCGGGCGGGATCTTTATCAAAGTCAACGCACGCCGCCGACGGTCACCATGGCAACGAAATTGGATTTTTTTTCCAAGTTTTTTTCGGCCCTTGTAGCTTCTCTTTCGTCGGCCGGCGTGCTCTGTGTGAGAGAGGGAACGAGGCGCAGCTAGAGTGTGCGCGTGTGTGAGGGGAGCCGAAAGAGGGGAACCAGGGTGCGGAGAGAGCGTGGCATCGTCGTCGTCGCCACCACCGCCACCCACACCCGCGACGGCGGCGGCGCTGGAGACAGAGCAAGAGGAAGAGAGAGGAAGGAGTCCGCTGCTACGCCGAGGTCACGGCTCTGCGGAGGTAGGGAGCCTGCTGCTGCCGCCGCTAGAGCTGGAGGAGGAAGAGGTGGCGGAGGAGGAGGGCGAGCGAGGAGGGAGAATCTGACGAACGGCGACCGGGGAAGCCAATAATTCGAATTGAGAACAGCCAATGGCCGTGCATCTGATTTTTTGTCGTATCATCTCCTCTTTTCTGCCTCTCTTGGTCTCGCGCCGCCGCCACCGCCGCCACCGCCGCCACCGCCGCCCCCGAGCCCCCTTTTTCATCCACCCCGGTAGCGCCCGCCCACGTTTTCTTGCTTTTTTGTAAATTTCTGCCTCCCCCTAGCTCCTCGCCGGCTTCTTCTTCGCTCGCGTCTTCGCCGTCGCGGCGACGCCGCGGCTCTCCCCTTTGGCCTATGCGCGCCCCCGACGGCTTATGCCCCCTTTTATAACCTGCGACCCTCTCGCGCCGCGACTCCTTTTCTCGCTCGCGCCTTCGTTATATGGTTTACAATTTTTTACAAGATTTCGCGTCTGTGCCGAGGCGATGCCCCCGACGATGTTTGCCGGGACACTAACGACAACAGCCTCGACTCGACGAAACGTGGGGCGGCGGTGTGGACATAATAAGCATGCAAACATTTACGGAGGAGAAAAAGACGCGTACAGCGCGAGCGACTCGCGAAGAATCAATTATTTAGCTGCGCGTATAGTAGAAGTAGTGAGTAGAAAAAAAAGAGATCGATTAAATTTAAACTCTCGTAAACTATATAATTGCCCTCGCGACGTAAAAGTTCTAACCCGCGCGCCAGTATAGACAGCTGGTGGAAAGTAGCTGCTTACATCGTAGGTATGGGCGCACTCTTAGTAATTAATAACGGGATACACATAATTAAATTCGACGCGTATACTTATTAAGCTCGAGACAGACACAAAGTAACAAGCTCTATTTGATATCTTGGCTTGATTAACGAGCGCGTTTATTTATCAGAGAGGAGGAGAAAGCGCTCGCAAGAATATTTATTCAAAGACGCGGAGATGCAAGGGACGGAGCGGCGGATGGAGAGGCAGAGAAGGAGCTCGGGCCGAAACACCGAGCGGTCGCCGCGAGCTCGCTTTTGTTTGCAAAAGGAAAAATCGTAATTAATCCTCGGCTGCATAATTACTTCGAGTTTTCATTAGCGAGCCGCACCGCGGATTCGAGTGCGTTTCCCTTCCGCGGATGAGTTACTTGGCTCGCTCTCTCTCTCTCTCTCTCTCTCTCTCTCTCTCTCTCTCTCTCTCTCTCTCTCTATCTATAATGTTACTCTGGTTTATTTTTATTCTTACGTGTTTTAGCGTATAATTTTAATGTCGTGCAATATGGATAGCTCTATGACAAAAATGTCGAAAGTACTGACTTATTGTGTTTTCACCTTTTATATTTTATAATGCACTACTATCTGAAAATATTTTATTTGTACCGCACGTAAATTCTATAACTGCGTGCGTAAACTAACTGTATCATGGTTACCATGTATGTAAGCTACTTTAGCAACCTAGTTGCTTCAATATTGTATTTTTGCTACTAAGCGAATAAAGAGCATCTATCTATCTATCTCTATCTCGCTATCTCGGCCCGCGATTTCGAGTTGCCAGTGCCCGACTGCGTTATTTTTCATCGCGAGTGGATGCAAGAGGATCATCTCTTTTTCATGAAGAACTGCCGAGACCGTACATAAATAAAGTTATCAATTAGCGATGTACACTCGCCGCGACTATAGACACCGGCGGCGGAGAGGAGAGAAGGAAAAAAGAAACGAGAAAGGGTATATAAGGTCGTTAGCGATTTGTTTTATCGAGCGCATCGCTCTCGTCAGCTCGCGAAATACAACGTATACAGGCAAATTGAGTGCTTTTGTAAACAATTGGATTACCGGGAGGAATGGCTGCTGTGGAAGCGCGCGCGCGCGCCTCTCACTTTTTCCCTCTTCGCCGATGCTGCCGGCGTCGCGCGCCGTTTTGAAAGGGAATTGGAAAGTAGTCGAGCGGAAGAAGCACGAAGTTTGACTTCGCTTCGTGGAGCCGAAGATCGAGAGAGAGAGAGAGAGAGAGAGAGAGAGAAGAGCGAATCAATGCAGATTATATATACAGCTATACGTAGCGCGCCGCGCCGAAGACAAGCGATATCGTCGAGTCTATACTTTTATACAGGCGCGCGTGTGCGCTAGTCGAGTGTGCGTAATGGCAGTGATTATTTCTCTTTGAAATGCGCGACTGCGAAAAAAGTTTCCAGCAGGTATTCGTATATTAAATTCCCGGAGATATTGTCGAGGCGCGTATCAGGCGAAGGAGTATGAGCCCGAGACTTTTCTGAGAAATTAAAAAAAGCCTCGATTCAGACTATTCAGAGAGAGAATCCCTCCCAGGCTATACAGTCCTAAAATGGTCTCTCGCGATTGCCGCGACTCGTAAACAAGCCATCGAGCACAGGTATAGGTATATAACAGTACACCGGAGAGAGGGACTGCATCGCTATCTCGAGGAAAACAAGCGCTGCAACGAGGGCGCGACAGGTGGCGAATCGCCGACGCGCGGCGTGACAGCGCGGCCCGCGCAAGTGCGTCACTGCACATTGGAGCTGTATGGAGAAAAAGTGCACACGCACGACACTCGCCGCCGAGAGGAGTAAAGAGCGTGTATGCGGAGCGAAAAAAGTCAAAAAGGAAGGAAGGAGAGAGGAGAGAGGAAAACAAAGGGGCGCGCGGAAAAAAGGGAGAGCGAGAAGTAGCTGCGTCACTGTCTAGCCGGGCCCGCACGTATACATATGAGTATATAGAGAATAACAACGCCGCCCGCCGCTGCCGCCGCCGGCAGAGGAGGAGAGGCAAGACGAGCCAGTCGCGCTTCTCAAGGAACTTCGGTCCTTGACCAGAGCGACGCGAGGAATTCCCTCCCTGCCGCTGCTGGCCTCTCTTCCTCTCCCTCTCTCTTGCCCTGCGACTTTTTGCTCTGTCTCTGCGCGTACTGCGCGATATAAGCAGCGGCGGCGTGATAAATACCGCCCGAGAAATGAACCATTATCGCGTTTATTCGAATTGAATCGTAAAAGATAACTGCCGCGACGTAAACGTAATAACGCTCATTGCTTTTCGAAAATGATAATTTTCTCGTTTGCCCGGGCACGAACCCGCGGCGACGACGACGACGACGACGACTGCGTCCTATGGGACGACGATGAAACGAGGAGAAGGAAAAACTTTATCATCGAGCGGCAGCGCCAGCGCCGCCGGAGGTACATTTTTGCAACGGCCGAGCGATGCGGCGTCGGTTTTTCTCCAGGCCGAGACGCGCTATGGCTTTTTGCGGCCATAAACTTTGATAATTTCATTAGAATGCTGATGATCTTCGCGAGAATCGAAGGAACGAGCCTTCGCTCGACTTACTCACGCTGTTCGTTATGGCTCTCTCAAGCTCTCGTGCGCGCGCGGACGGCTTCCGCGAGGTTATTGCATTTTTACCATTTCGCTCTCGCCGCGATTTTCCCCTCCGTTCGCTGCCAAACGGATATTGAAATTAATTTTCTCTTGTTTTTTTACGCAACGCAGTCTGCTTACATTCCGGAGTCGAGACTCTGTCGAGCGGCTCACCCGAAACAGAGAGGGGGAGATTTTCCCGTTAGCAGGCTGATTTTCCAGAATCGCATTACTTGAGCAAACCAAACTCCTCGGAAAATTGAGGCTCGTCAATTTTAACTCGCCGGACTTTATCCGCGAGTTCGAATCAGCGCGCAGTTCAGTGTTCAGTGTCAAAGTCCCGAATCATAAAAACGATTATCGCTTCAAAGAGTCCAATTAAAATGGAAATGCTCGCGACATTTCGCAAAAACGCGATCGATTTGCCGGCTCTCCGCGCGATTCATTTATTCATAAGCTCATCGCGCGCTTTTGACGAATCCATCTAGCTGAAATTTCACCGGACTCGCTAACGAGTAGCAACCTTCCTTTCTCCACAGGCGGAAAAAGCAAGGCGCGCGCGAGGGGAAGTAAGCGATACGAGTACAAGCGCGGATAAGGCAACAGAGATTGTTGACTCTTGCCTATTCCGCCGGGGTAGGTAAGTATAGTCCGATGAAGGACGCGCTCGGTCTTTGTACTCGGCGTCGCGACCTGAGCGCGCGAGAACGAAACTCATAGTGACTCGGAAAATTTTGAAGCGCGTGCTTTGGGAAAAATTACGCCGGTCGTTCGAGATTCCCGAGCGCGTCGAATCGCAAAGTGTCGCTGGGAAAAAAATGTAACATATTTTTACGGAAAAACTTTCAGGGGCGCGGCGGCGATTTTTATTGTTGTGCGCTTTAATTCCTCCAGCGGCTTTATTACAATCTTTACTCAAACTTCTCTGGCTTGAGATTGCGAAATAAAAAAAGCGATTTCTCACTCTAACTAAGCTGGAGTAATATTTCAGCATTACAAACTTTACGAGAGTCTGCAGGTAATATCTTGCCTTTATATTATAATGAGAAATGACTTCATCCAAGTTGAATTTCACAGCGGTTGATTTTAAAAAATCATGGCCAATAATTTGCCAGATTGCACTCTCCTATAGACGCATACGCCTGCACATTTTATACACTGTTATATTGTAATGGAGAAGCGGCAGCGGCTCGTCGACGTTATTAAAATATTTTAGTTGCTCGTGCGGTTAATCGAATGCAGCTCCCTCGGCGTACGCGTATTATATCGCAAGAATGGATCGATGCGCGAGGATGATGATTACGCGCGCAAGACGGAATACAATATAACTACGCTCGTCCATAGAAAAATGCCACTAACTGTATCTGTGTTTTTCTTGCCTGTACCCAGGAACCCAGGAACAGTATTAATTAGCGCTAATTTTAGCGATCTGAGCTCGCGATAACAGGAAAAATTATTGAAGTGATGCGTTCGCGAGGTACGCATCGATTGACGTTAATTTCGACAACGCGGTTCGAAATTCAGCGCAGACACACAGAACGAGCGAATATTCATATCGCGAAAATACCCGGCGGAGGTGCGCTCTCAAACTGCAGCGCATGTATACAAGGAAATCAAGTGAATTCCCGAGCTTCAATGAAAATACTTATTCGAATACCATCCGCAGACGTATATGGAGATTAAATTCCTGGAGCGGAAAGTTTTTCGGAATCCGACTTCAAAAGTATCTTCGGCGGCGATGTTTTCGAAACGAACGCGGCGCGGAATGCCGCGCTCGATCTCGCGAGATAAGCGCTGTATTACCTATATAAGAAAAGCCTACAAACGGAGATTGATGCGCACGGGTCATCGTCATTCAATTTCCGGGATAAAACGCAGAAGTCGCTCGTCCTGCAGCGCCGGCTGACCCGGATACCTCGAGAAGTTTGCAACAATATAAAGTAGACATCCGCTCCGGATTCTCAAGCGGCGCGGGATATTTAGATAGACGGATAAAGCACCAGGCGAGGCGCGGAATGAGAGAGAGAGAGAGAGAGAGAGAGAGGCGGAGGATAGGATAGCGCGCGCGCGCGCGCGCCGGAAGCTCTCGCAGTGCTCGCGCGAGCGTCGAACTCTCGCTCCTCCTCGTCTCTCTCTTTCGCACTCTCAGTCTCGACTCGACTCGCTCGCACGGCCGCGCACATGAGCGTGCGATTGAAGGAGCGAGAGCCGAAGGGGTTAGGGGAGCCCTAACCTAACCCAACTGCGCGCGTCGCATGCATGTGCGAGGCTTATAGGAAAATTTGCACTTACTTATGCCACAGCCACAGCACCGAAAGAGAGCGAGAGAGAGAGAGAGAGAGAGAGAGAGAGAGAGAGAGAGAGAGAGAGATCGGGGGCTTCTGTCGTACATACGACGCTGCTGAGCCTGTTAAGACGAGGTTCGAGTTAATGATCGAGAGGAGGCGCCCGAGACCAGCACTGCTACTTATATATTGTACTTGCGGACTCGTTTTGCCTTCGCTGCGCTCCAGCATCAAAACAAACTCCCCGCGTGCTTTGCATGCCGACGCAGCTGCTCGCGCATCCCAGTCTCGTGTCGTGTCGCCTCGATCGCGGCTTCGGATGAAGGCGTTCGCTTGGCCGTCTGCACCGGATTTTGACTGCATCGAACGCTACTGGCGGCAACATCATCCTAAATGCCAAAGTAGAAAAATTGACGCAAAACTGTTGAAAAATATGGAAATAATACAAAGAGAGAAACTAAGCCGTTTTATCACGCTGGAAACAGATTCGTCGCACAGGCAGACAATTCAAATCTCGAGTGAGATCACTTTTTAAGAGTAGAAACTTTGCACTTTTGCTTTTCAGAAGCAGGAATTGAATTATTTTTACTTTTTAAATCTCGGGCAGATGTTTTCTACTTTTCTAGAGTGCAAATTTCGTACTTTCGACTTTTGAAAAGTAGAAATCAGCCAGTTTCTGCAATTTGGAGTCAATTGCCAGCTCTGAGCTGGGCATTTTTCTTTTTGCTTCTTCTTGGAGAAAGCTTTGTAACAGCCGAATTTTAAGTTTTGTAGAAACACGTTAGAAACACGCCTGGAGGTGTTGGGAAGCTATGCGTGCTAATGAATCGACAGCGTTTTTTTTTAATTGCTTTTGCAAAGACTTAACACTATACGTCTTGGCAAATTCTGTGCTTATTAGTACGATTTCGAGTGAGCCGAGTGAGGTCGTTATTGGCCGTTAAACCTGTCTTTTTACTCCTTTGAGTGAGAGAGAATGGATACGCGAGGCAAAATGCAGGTCTGGTTTAATGGGATCGCCGTGACGTCAATCGCTTCAAGCGTTTTTTTCTTTTGTTTTCCTCCTGCAACGCAACCAGTGCTTCAAAACTTTTTTTTTTTCATCTCTCGGAGACCACCTATACCGACTTGAAAGTTTAACAACTTCGAAAAGCTATTAAAAAATACATTTTGAGTACACTGGCAACGGCGTACGACCGATAATTTCTTTTGAAAACGAGCAAAAAACGCAATTTTCTGCAAAGTTGCTATGAATTTTTCGTAAATCAGCTTTCGAAAAAGGATTTCGCAGGCATTAAAATAACTTTATGGCATCCGTAATGATAGTAATTTGGCGTTTCAATAAATTTTAAAACAGCTGCAGCATGCGATCGTGAATTTTTTTTCAAAGGAAATCACTTCCTTGCAGGCAGTTAATAATTTCCACGCCATGCATGAGAATAAGCGGCTTCCCGTCCTAAAAGGGTAGATGCTTTAATGCCAGCGTTTAAATACCCCTTTGCGCGAATCGGAATTAACAGCGCGTTGTGCATGCGGAGATGCACGTGCGCTTTTTGGCTATATAAAAGGATGATCCGAGCAAGGAAAAGAGCACGTGTGTTACTCGCCGAAACGCGCTGAAAATCAACAGGTTCTCGCTGAAACGAGAGGCGACGGGCTGATGCAGACAAACAGAGAGAGAGAGAGAGAGAGAGAGAGAGAGAGAGAGAGAACGAGCGCAGGACATTCTTTCACGGTTCGCGGAAGCGAAGCTCTCGTTCCCTTTTTTGCATCGCGAGCACAGCTGTGACTGCGCAGTGCAGTCTCTCTTTCGCTCATCGAACGGATTCTCGGACTCAAATACACGCGTTCCTCGAAATCACTGGCCGGTTGATTGAGCGCGCTCTTAAATTCAAAATGGCAAACGCAGAAGAAACTCGAAAAAGATGAGAGGCTGCGGCTGCGGGATAGCGATGCGGGTCATCAAATGAGCCGAGAGGATTTCTCTCGCGAAAGCGAGGCGCATCGTCGGAGCCGAGAAGCGCGAAAGATACATTTTTAAAAGCCCAAGATTTTTTCATGCCAGCTCTGCCGACTTGGCGGCGCGGCCTGTTTTCGTGCGCGCGCGCGTCAAAGTCTTTGAAGCGCGTTTTAAGTATTAAAATATTCGGCATGAATAATGCAGCCAACAAACGGGAAAATGACTTTGTTGAAAAGGCCAAGTTTTAGTTCCTCCCGTGCTGTTTTTCTTCGTATATAATTTTTGTCCGACGCGCTGCTCTCCTCTGCTGCACTCACTCTTGCGCGGGTTGATTATGTAAATACGCCTACTCCCGGCGCGTTGTTGTTCGTCGAAAAACTTTTCCTATTGGTTTATCGATCGTCTATCGATCTACTCGATCGGCGAAGAGGACTCCACAGGTGCGAGGATTGATACGCCGCTCGAATCCAGTTGGTCTGCAATGCGATCGCACGCGAGAAAATAATCCTCCGGCTCTCGTCAAAGCGCGTCGCTTCTATATCCCCGAGCGAGCGCAGGCAAATCCAGATCCAGTAGCGCGGCGTGCGTGTTTATTATAGGAAAACGCTCTCCTCGACGTATTACATCCGCTTTCGCGTGCTCTAACGCGGTCGCAACCTCGACCGTGTGCAGTGTGCGCTTCCCCCTCCTCGCACGCGCAGCTCTCCCTACATGGCCATGCGCAATTTGAGCGCAACCGTGAAAAGCCCCCGCCGCACCGCTAATTGCAAAAGGTCTCACACGCTCTCCGCCGTGCGAGCGCGTCAGCACTCAGCGTGAGAGTCGAACGAGCTTGCGACCGGCCTCGCTTTTGCCTATGCGGAGCAGATCCCTACTGGCTTTGAGATTTCTATATCGAGCGGATCGAGCTGCGCGTGCGACGGGACGGAGGAGGAGGAAGATTAATGGAGGATGACTGGAGCGCGGTTAATTTGTTGATTTGGGCATTTCGCGCGACAGCGGCGAACGCTTTTTACACGTAATGCGCTCCTTTGCGGAGCAGAGAAGGCAAATTGATACGGAGAGATTTCGCTGCACTTCCTCGCGCTGCTATTGTGCTGCAGTTCCTCTATTCCGAGAGCAAATTCTCATGCATTATTAGAAATTTTTCCCATATTATATGCGGAATATGCGCTTTCTCAAATGGCATTAGAACGTTTTCTAGAACGGAACAATAAATTGCGACCTGCGCGGCGTATTATGCGAGGCTCGCCGTGCGTTCAATTTCGAAGACTGCCGCGATCGAAGCGGTGACGAATTATAAATTAAATCCATAGTGATTATAATACGCGCTGCAATAAATAGTGTTTGTACAAGCGAAACAGTGTATAGAGTGCGGCGACGGAGACAATCGGTCGGAAACAAGTGTAAACAGTGCTGGATGCTCAACGGATTGTAACGCGATAAAGCATCTCGCCGAGGTTGCGCGCCCGCTCCGACTCCGAAGGCGACGGCCCGAAATTGAATTTCCCGCGCGCGCGCGCTCGCGCGTTGCTCTACCCGCGGGCGATGAGCTTTTATTCGCTTCTGCCTATCCCTCCCTCCCTCTCTCTCTCTCTCTCTCTCTCTCTCTCTCTCTCTCTCTTTCAGCCCTTTTTCCCTCAGGGCCTCAGCTGCCGCGGCTCTTCTCCGCTCTCTTGTCCATCGTTTATTCTATTCCGCGAGAGCAACTTCACCGCGTGTTGCACAGCTCGACGCGAGTTGCTCGAGTTTTTACATCGTGTGCGCGATTATATTACTTATACTGTCAGGCGGAAGCAGCTATCGCTTGTATTTTGCGAGCTGCTTCTTTGGTAATCTCGTATACTATATAGTCGAGATTTACGCGTTAATTTTGTCATAATTATCAATGGATATTCGCCAAAACTTGCAATGCATAATTGAACTTGATTCAACGTATCGCATAAACACTAACTTAACAAAACGTTGGATGTATTGTAAAATAGAAAAAATGAAAACTGATTCATTAAAAACAGAAAAAGATGAAATCTACTATATTGTAATATTATTTTGTATCGGTTTTTTTACCGAAATTTCTTTCAATAAAAGCAATTTATGTCGATTGAAATGCAGTGATGTTTCGGCATCTCACTTAACAGAAACTCAACTCGAAATGAAGGTCTTATTATACTGTAAATAGATTTATAGATTTGCATATTAGAGTGACGCAATTATATACAATCCTGTTTGAGTTTCGCTTTAGAACCACATTTAGATCGACTTAATCGCGTGAGTTATTTCGAAGCGAATGTTTACCGCGCACATTCGCGATTGTTAAAAAAGTAGTCCATCGGGCGCAACAATTCCGCACAGCCGGCAGAGCCAAGCTCGGAACCGAGCAAAAAAGTCATCGAACGTCCGCAACGGGTTGAGCGAATTAAGCGTAAACACGCGCGCAAGATGCGCCCGGCAGCTGCACTTTATGCAACACGTCGCGCGACAGAACAGAAAGAAAACCCCTCGCCGCAGCATGCATGCGGGTACGCGAGCGGTTTGCGGCCGGTTCTGCAGTGAAACGATCACGCGCACGCACGCACGGGTCCGAGAAATTCGATCGCCCTTTTGTTGCGCGCACTAATGCGATGCTCGACTGCTTATGCCGAAATTGTTTCGGGAGTAAATAATTGAAGGATTTAGGCCCCAATCACGGCGTCAATTGCTCTACGGTTGCACGCAGAGTTGAAAGACAAAAGTGACTACACTAAAAAAGAGCCGTGTGTGCTTTCTCGATGGCCCTCGACCATCCTACTGCAGAGCGAGCCTGACGGAATCCGTGATGTATAGAGCTGGCGTGTGCGCGAGTGTCGGTACAGCCTCGGGCAGCGAAGAAACTACTCTCGCAACTCGTTCCACTCGTATCGTAGGTTCCGAGTGTACATATCTTCACGGAGAGAGATAGCCGACTCATTCTCACGCATCGCCCCCTCTCTCTCTCTCTCTCGCTCGCTGCGGCTAACTCATTCACCGGCTCCTCTCTCGCGCACACTTTCCTTCTCTTTCCACCTCGCTCCTCGGCTTGTTTTGCTTTGCTTGCGCCGCGCTTCCATGTAATATTCGCTCTCTCGCCTTATGAAAACTCCTCGCGTTCGAATGAGACTGAGAGATCGCCCGGCGAGATTATCCGCGGCTATTTACGAGCGCATTGTTTGTTCGTACGTACAAGCGGAGGGATAATTGCTTTCCGTAATTGTTCGAGCTGGCCTGCCTCGATTGCACTGGATGCCATTTGAGAAGGCTCGAAAGCGTCAAGATTACTCAACGAACACGCGATCCGACTCTCAGTCCGATGCATCGCAGCTGCGTCTCTCTGTCATTCATTCATCCCGCGCGCCGCTGCAGCTCCCTCCGTATCAGATCAGCCCCCTTCCCCTCGCTCGCGTTAGCATTCTTTCCCAGCCCACACGAATCTACGTCTCTTTTACTCATTGAGCGCTGCAGCCGCACTTGCCGGGGCCGGGAGCGCGATTCCCTCCGCGTCTCTCTTTACTATACGCGACGCGACCCCCACCTCTCGCAGCCACTCCGCTCTCCATTCAGCGAGCCGCTGTAACGCCACGCATGTACATACAGCGGCGGACCGGCAGACATGCGACGCTCACTGGGTGCACATTACGCACGCACGCCGCACGCCGACACGCTCGCAAGCAGGTTACCGAGCAGGTTACTAACCTGACCTACCGCGCGAGAGAAACACGCCGGCATCGCGCGCGCACACACACACACACACTAGCCGAGTAGCGAGTGGCTGACTGGCTACGTACTGTTACTCCATTGGCCGTCAGCTCCACCGCGTGACCTCCCGCATCGCGAGTAGGATCAGCATCTCTGCTTCTATTCTCGCTGATATGTGCAGTCGGAGAAATTCGCGGAGAAAAGCGCGAACGAAATCGATCGTCGATGAAGCGAGGAAGCGTCGAAGAGCGAGTACATTACAGGAATGAATGAACGAACGAGAGCCGGTCCGAGACTACTAATACGCCGCCGGGTATTTTTATCGGAATCTGCCCGCCGTGACGCCTGTATTCGAGCCTCTATTTTTCGGCAGAGATGTACGAGGTCGACGGGACTTCCGTTATAGTTCCCACTAACAATCCGCTATATGGACGCTGTATGAGCCGTATGAGGAGGCTCGCCTCGAGGCTCGCTCCGCAAACGGGTTATGCTTTATTAATCGCGCAGCCTTTAAATTTAATGAGATACGCGACGCGCACGCCTTATGGAATTTTTTCGCGTCAACATCCTCGCCGTGTTTGCTATTTTCGTCCTTTTTATTCTCTCTCCGGTTAAAAAAAGTATGAATACGCGAGCTCGTCGGCTCGCTCGTCGGCTCGCTCGTCGGCCAAAGTCGCTCTTTTTCCCTCGGCTTTTCCTTCGAGCGGCCATTATCTCGAGAAACAATGTAGGCGTCTGCGGGAAGACGTTTGAAATTGTTAAAAACTTTCCTTATCGACGCGCGAGAGTTCAAACGCGTTGCGCAACTGCGTTCAATGGGAATAATCGACGAGAATCCAAGGCGATCTCGTTTTGTCTTTCGGAATCAGCGTTATATTCGTATCGTCAATATCGTCATACTCGAAAAATTCAGTACAGTATGAAACTCGAACCTGACGCGGACGAAAACAATCTAAAATGATGTTTCGAATTGCAGACGACGATACACACAGCGCAGAGCTCTTTCGCTCGCGCAATTTTAAAATTAAATTCTTGTTAGGAGACAACCCGCTACTACTGCAACGGCCTGCAGTCCTGAAAAATGATGTCACGCGCGGCAAGAGCTAAATCGAATTTTTCCTTATGAGCGCTTCAAATATAGATGACATAGAGTCATACGTAGAAATAATTTCATCGATAAGATTGCAGTACATCAGTTTTTAAATTAATACCAACTCGTGACTGGCGTGAATTAGTATGTTTTTATCTTCTAAAAAAACCTACACACGTCTTGATAAAAATCTACCGCATATATACGAGAGATGCAAACTTTATCTGTTTGCGTAATGCGGTGCGTACGAGTGATATTTTGGAAAATTTTCCTATACCACTCGGCATCGAAAACATATAAAGAACAAAAAAATATTAACGAGGCGGCGCAGCCCGTAAATTGAAAGTGCCACGTCGCCCTCTCATGAGCGCGCGTTGTAAATGAATCGTAAAATTTCGAGAAAGTGGTCTAGGCACATGAATTATTTACCGAAGCGAACTCGGCGAGAAAAAGCTGCGGATCAAGCTTTCGCGCAGTTTGCGATGATTTTTCCTCCTGGCTAATAACTCGGCTAATAATGAGCAAGCAAACTCTGGCTCGGAGTTGTTGACACTCGCGCAAAATTGAAAAATCAAAAATTCCGCCTCTTCGCTCTCGGACAACAGAGATTTCGCAAGCGGCTGGAGGAGGAGGAGGAGGAGGAGGAGCTACCGACTCGAGAGACCGATACAAGAAATATGAAAATTCATCGCAGACGCGTCATAACAACGTTCTCGGAATTGTTTTCGGCCTCTCGAAATACACGAATTTTGGGCCGCCGAGATAAGCAATTTTATTTCATTTCGTTGACCGGCCGTTATCAGAGCCGTCGCGGTGATCTCTTTTTTTTTCCTTCCCAAACGATGACTCGCTTTCGGCGCGCGCGCAGACGAGTAGGAAAATTTTTAATATTCGTTTGACCGATAAAAATTTATCAAATTCCAGCCGAATGTTTTCAAAATGCAAGGTGCCGGCGCGTGTGCGCGAGCGTGAATTTCGTTCCACAAATATTGATTCTCATCGCCGATCGCAAATAGACCATTCAAAAAAGATAAAAACGCGTAGCCGAGATAAAAATATAAACGTGGAAACAAAACAATATTCCGAGCGGTGGGTTTCGAATTCCGGCGTTATAATTTTCGCCTGTAATTCTCGTGCGTCACGCACGAGCTGCGACGCGGCGAAAGAAGTCTATGGATCCTCGAAAAAATGTTTATACTATTTCGGGACTATAAAAAGGCTCGCTCGTGTACGGGACCGCAAAATGAGTCATAGCGCGCGTAAACTCGCGATAGCGCGCGCAAAAATGGATAACGCGGCTCTTGGTATAATATACGTTTCCAAACGACATGCCATACGGCCAACGAGCTCGTCATTAAATTTTAACCGGGATTATTTATAAGTTCCAGCCAGCCGGATTTTTCGTTTCTCTCGGCATATATCGAATCGAAATCACAAACGGCGCTGAGCTTACGAAACCGCCGTCTCGGTCAAAATGACGAAATTCCTCGAGGAGTATGGACTGACGTTGCGGCGGCGAGAGATCGCTTTGTGAGTCGCTGGCCGGAGAAAAACAAAAAAAAATCTGGCGTCGGTTCTGCTCAGATAGCAGCGTATCGTCGCCCGCACCTCCTTCAAAAGAAAAACGAGAGCTTATTTGAAATTTCGGCGAATCGATCGCGGTGGTCTAAAGCAATTCCACGATTGAAATGTAGTTAGTCGGGAAAAAGCTCCCGCAGCCGCAAGAGAGAGAGAGAGAGAGAGAGAGAGCTTGAAAAGTTCGCAGGCGAAGATAATTGTATTTTGACTGCCGGCCGCGAGTGAAAAATCACTTCCTTTCTTCCCGCGAACAATTTCTAATTAAAATTTTTCCGGCGCCCGGCCGCTCTTCCACTTCCCCCCGCCCGGCTCAAAACAACAGTTAATGAGTTTTCCAATTATCAGCTCCCTCTCTCGCCGCCGGAGAAAAGGCGGAGGCGGCGGCGGCGGCGGCGGGTTAACGCACACGTACACACACACACACACAGGTGCGGCAGGTCCGCGAACCTGCTCTCCTCTCGCGCGCGTCTGGTGTGCGGCTACGGGGGCTTATTAAATAAAAACTAATGACCCGCGGATTAATTAGGTCACGAATCGTTAGCGCCAGCGGCGCAGCTTTGCCTTTTTCCCCTCGCCTACCCCCAGCCACTCTGTATCTATCCATGGCGAGGGGCAGCAGCGCCATTTTAATGAAAAATACTTGTTAAAAGTTTCGTATAAAAGCAGCGACCGAGGCAGCGTCGAAGCCACGCGCTCTCCGAGTGGAAAAAGCTCGGGGGGAGAGCTGCTACGGGTGTGGGTGTGGGTGAGTATATAGGGGCGCAAAAAACTTTGGCGAAATCGAGTCGCACGAAGAAATTTGCAAGATCTTTGCGCAATCTTTATACACCCCCGCGCGCGGTCTCCGTTTTTATTCTCTTTATACTCTTTGTGTGTGTTTGTGCATACGTGTACGCGCTGGGATAAGCTCTCGCTTTATTAGTGCGCTCTCGGATTCGCTCGCGTTTCTTTCGAGCAACTGCAATAATCGACCGACTCGTATTTTCGAGCGAGCCGCACTTCGGAGAGAAGAGCCGTGTTTACACTGCGGTAATAAGAGGCTGAACTTTGATAGTCGAAGACCTGCAGCCGCGATATATAACAGTACACATTATTTAATTCCGAAGCCTCTCCCTCTCTCTCTCTCTCTCTCTCTCTCTCTCTCTCTCTCTCCCCTCTTTCGAACGGCTGCGGAGAAATTCCAAAGAGTCGCTCGTTTTTCTCCGCGCGATCGATCCGCGGAAAAGAAAGGAAGTATAAGAAAGGCGGAGAGGAAAAACATCGCGGGAGAGGCCGCCTACTCGCGCGACGCTGCGGAGGAGGAAAAAATTGCGTCCAAGTTTCTTTTCCGATTCGACGCACCGGCGGCGACAGCGGCGGAGGCGAATATTTGCCCTGCCGTATAAATTTGATGCCGGGAAAATAACGTCTAATAAAATTATCTGGCTTCGCTCTCGGCGCTCGGGCCACGTTTCTTCATATCCGCTCTTGGAAAAAAGTATTAATCAATACATCGAGAGAGCTTGTATATTTACTGCGCGCCAGCGTTGACTCGACGCTGCTGTATACCATACCCGGGTCTTTACTGCGCTCTCAACTCAACATTAATCTCGTTATAATATGGCGCCTGCAGCTCTTTCCATATACCGTCGCGCGGAGAAATGCAAACAAAAGTGAAAGCCGACGACACGAGAGCCGCGCGATGAATCACGCGCCGCCTGCAATCGCATGGTTTTGTTTCTTTCGCTGTACATGCAAAAACAAGGCGGGCAAAGTAGATTGCAGATAAAAAGAATCGAGATGAGTCACAATTACGATGTGTATAAACGCAGCGAGACCCGGAAAAATTGGCGCTCGCGCTTGCGATAACGGCCGCAGAGTCATCTCGAGTAAATCACCGATCGAATGCAAATGCAACGATGAGAATAAGAAGGGTGGAAGAACGTGCTGTATGGAGGGGACAGAGCGCAGCGGCAAACAGAGTAACGAAATGAAAAATAAAATCGCGGAAATTTTGGCGAAAACGCGTGTAATTTCCAGCACGGGTGGTATCGGTCCTACCGCGGCACTCGGCGGCAGCCCCGCAGCGAGGCATGCCAATGACACGTGCCACACGGCAGCCCTCACGGCAGCCCTCGCGGCAGCCGCACGGTGTGCGCATGGACTCTCTTTTTCTCTTCTTTCTCGCACACGTACGGGCGAATGACACGCACACTCGCGAAAACTAAATCACCGAGCTGTCAGGGACAGACTCCCGGCCGAAAACGCGCGCCGAGATGTTGCATATCGTGACTCATTTTTGCCCAGCAGCACGTGTTCGTTGGCTCGCCTGCGCGTGTGTGTAACCTTAAAAAAAGTATCCCTTACTTGAAGCGCGTGCACCAGCGGCGGCACCACTATACGCTCGTTATTGTTTTGTGTGCCCGACGAATTGGGTAGGTACTTTCGAGCGAGGGACGTAGAGAGCGGCTTTTCCTTTTTCGCGCTTTTGTCGATTGCAGGCCCCCGGCGGAGGCGCTTGTCACTTTAATTGTTTTTCGAGGGTATAGCTTCGATGAAAATATACAAGAGTCAAACGTCAAAAGTCCATTGTTCCGAGTTTGATCCGCAGCGAGGATGTCGCGTCGAAGATTCGATTTTTCCCTCGTTTCATTTTTCCCCCTCAGGGGCAGAAAAGAAAACGTGAAATGTGGAACAAAGCGGCAAGAAAAGAACAATCGAAGATAAGAAGTCTAGATTTCCGCATACCTTTTCTGTTCTACAAAACGACTTTTTATTGAATTCGACGAAATAGCAGCGGTATATTAAGTATAGAGTGCGCGCGGACTTTCTAAAATATATATATATATATATATATATATATATATATATATATACACACACACACACACACTTTAGATTGGAGCACTAGTGCAGCTATACTATAGTTTTGTCAGTCGCAACATAATTTCATGCTGGCTGAGCACGGAGCTCAATTGTTTTCGAAACCGTTTGAGCAAACATGATTTTAAAACTCGATAGCGCCGCTTTGCATCTGCTATATAATTCGTCCAGAAATGAAAAAGAACGTTGAGATTCCGAGAACGGACGAGTTCGATTCGAAATCACGACTTGTAAATTGATTGAAACTGCATGCAGCGTTTCCCATGCGCATAAATAAGAAAGCCGCTGCTGCAGCGGCCGGCATTGTTATTGATATACACAATGGTATATTTAAGGCGAACCTAACGCCCGCCGACATTTCGCTATTATCGAGCATCGAGTATCTCTCGCTACATTTTATCGATTGCACAACGCCGCGCCGGCCCGTAGCTTTTTTAAAGCAATCTTGTAATTTAATAGACGGGGACTTTTGTTATACTTTGTACACGCGGCTCTCCCTCGCCGTCTATAGGTATATCTGTACCGGCGCATTGTCGTGGGTCGTGGCACAAAGAGTTCTATCAGCACGCTATTTCGAAATTGAAAGGCTCACCACCGAAATTCGATAATAGATACGTTTCTCAGCGAAACTCCGCGAAGTTCTGCTTTATTGACAATTCGACTTTTACAATACACATCTCGCTCCGATCCGCGCCACTGACGCTGGGCGAAAAAAAGCCCGGTTACCAATATCCGGAATATTATTTCCCCTGCTCTATTTTCGCAAAAAGCCGCGTTACGTAAGACTGTACGTGTCTCTGCTCTTTTGTTGGGCATTACACAGAGCACGCATAGATATTGATCTTACCGGTGGGTCATTCCAGTGGATTATCCGAGCAGCTCAATCCTCAGCGCCGCTCTTCACAGCTTTGACCCTGAAAGCAGAGAAACGTCCGTGAATTCGTTGAATCTATACGTATTAGTATAAGCTGTATATAATTATAATGATCGGTTCCAAGGCTTTTTTGGAATATCGTCAGGGTCTATTCAAAGGCGCGAACGAGCTCTTCAAAATTCAATCAAAATTGGTGCGGAGCGAGCTAGGTAGCAAACATTGGGCCCGAGACCGAAGCCGCGGAGCGACTGCTGTGCATCAGAGCCCTGTACATGGTGTGGGCGTATAAGTAGTCGTTGCGCGCGGGGACGATTGCGATAAGGACGAGGAAACGAGGAGAGGATCGACGCGATGATAATGAAACGGGAGCCTGAGACGTATAACCTGATTCGGGCAGATAGCCGGAGTCTACTGCGGACGAGGCACAAGGGTAGTTTGTTAATTTTTTTTATTTAAAAAGCAGACGATCACCACTGCGCGATGGAAAACTTGTAAAAGGCTCAGTTCTAACGGGATCACTTTGAAGAGACACTGCGCATTTGATGTCATTTCTAGGCTGAGCCGCGTTGCCAACAACAAAGGCGGCTGATTGAATATTTACAACAAATGCAATTTATGCGGCGGTGTAAAATTTTTCGATTTTACAAAAATAAAAAATTGCATAAAAATTGCGAGGCGGCATGGAAATTGTACGCAGAAGCAGCCGAGTCACGCGATGTTCAATAACTCGCAGTAGTGCATTACTATTATACGTGTATAGTTACAAGTCATGAAAGTTGAAAATGTTTCTTTTTTAAAATTCAAAGCTGCACTTTGGAAACTAACGAAACGTACGCGCCGCTTTTTCCGAATCGATTTTCTATATTTGCTTTTCACGGTCGCGCTCGCGTAAAATAAATACTTTCTATACGTTCTCCACTAAGTGTAGACAATATGTGTGCAACTTTTATTCGAAATAAAAAAATGTGCGTTTTGCTTCTTCCGGTTGGGTTTCTAGGTGTAAAATAGTACTGGAAGACCGTCCAGATTTTGAGAAAAGTAAAATATTTGTAGAAGTTAAGAAGTACAGCATGTGTAGTAGCGGCTTCGTATGCAAGGTCTATTTTAATTCTAATGTTAAGCACGAATGCCCTAGCACGANTTAAGTTCGTGCGAGGATTCGCGATGCCCTAGCACGAAGGAAAGATGTGTCTCTTTCGTGGCTAGTCGCCTCGTGTCCAGAGAGAAATAGTGTCTCTGGGGCCGATACGAGATCGAAAGAATACAGGATTCTTGTCGATGTGCTCACTCTGGCGGATCGGCTGGTGAATTGTCGCGATAATTATAATAGATTCGCAGCGCATAACCTCCTGTTGGGCCGCGCTGCGACGGCGCAAAATAAACAGGTTATTTCGTGGTCGGCCGTCTCGAGCGAGAAGAACAACTTTGATCCGATCGAGATTCCAAAGAATGTTCGATTCGAGCTCTGTATTGACGATTTGGCGCGTGGGTTGCCGGGGAGTGAAATGCGTTGCTAGACGAAACGAGAGTTTCTTTGTTTTTTGGTGTTGGGAACGAAATCCTGGACACGTTTGCTCGGGAGTAGCGCGAGAACTTGCAAACGGAGCGGATGTACTTTAGTCGGATCAATAAAGTCTTTTCCAAAATATAAATCACGACGAGTCTTCCTTTACAATATTAGTGAATATTACTTTTAAAGATCTGATTTTAAACACAATATTTGTGTCCGGGCAAAGTTAATTTTTACGGCATAAAATCGAGTTTTGCAGTTCTTGTGGTAATAACATTTAAGTTTTCTATAATTATATGATTGAAAAAAAAGGTCTAATAAAATACTGCGTAATTCGACAGGCCACATTGGGCAACAAGGTAAAAAAGCGACGGCAAGTTTTTTCCGAAAAATTCTATTGGAAATGGGAAACAATTACAACACAGAATATCTTCTCTTTATAAAATTAACGTTTATTCTGAGACGCATAGAAGGAGCAAGCACATCTGAACTCTATGACGTTCTGTCGGAGACTCACAGTAGCTAGCGCATATCGAGAGTGCAGAAGGGAAAGGGGAAATCCCTAAAACAATGGCCCTACTATATAACTCGCAGAAGGACTCCAGATGGCAAGGCCCACCGAGAAGTCCGCGGCCTGCTACAACGTGTCGCAGCACGTCGTGCCGTAGCGCCGCTACCCGAGCTTATATTCATAAAAACATAAACGCATAACTAGACCCTTCTTAGCTATAAATGCACTCAAGATTTAGTTTTGAAATACGGATATTTCCTTGACAATTGTGCCCGACGAATTGGGTAGGTACTTTCGAGCGAGGGACGTAAGAGCGGCTTTTCTTTTTCGCGCTTTTGTCGATGCAGGCCCCGGCGGAGGCGCTTGTCACTTAATTGTTTTTCGAGGGGTATAGCTTCGATGAAAATATACAGAGAGTCAACCGTCAAATGTCCATTGTTCCGAGTTTGATCCGCATGCGAGGATGTCGCGTCGAAGATTCGATTTTCCACATCGTTTCCATTTTTTCGCCCCTCAGGGCAGAAAAGACAAAACGTGGAAATGGTGAACAAAGCGGCAGAGAACAATCGAAGATAAGAAGTCTAGATTTCCGCATTACCTTTTCTGTTCTACAAAACGACTTTTTATTGTAATTCGACGAATAGCAGCGGTATATTAAGTATAGGAGTGCGCGCGGACTTTCTAAAATATATATATATATATATATATATATAGTATATATATATATACAACACACACAACACGCACACACTTTAGATTGGAGGCACTAGTGCAGGCTATACTATAGTTTTTCAGTCGCAACATAATTTCAATGCTGGCTGAGCACGGAGCTCAATTGTTTTCGAACGTTTGGAGCAAACATGATTTTAAACTCGATAGCGCCGCTTGTGCATCTGCTATATAATTCGTCCAGAAATGAAAAAGAACGTTGAGATTCCGAGAAACGACGAGTTTCGATTCGAAATCACGACTTGTAAATTGATTGAAACTGCATGCAGCGTTTCCGATGCGCATAAATAAGAAAGCCGCTGCTGCAGCGGCCGGCATTGTTATCGTGATATACACAATGGTATATTTAAAGGCGAACCTAACGCGCGCCGACATTCGCTATTATCGAGCATCGAGTAATCTCTCGCTACATTGTTATCGATTGCCACACGCCGCGCCGGCCGCGTAGCTTTTTTAAAGCAATCTTGTTAATTTAATAGACGGGGACTTTGTTATACTTTGTACACGCGGCTCTCCCTCGGCCGTCTATAGTATATCCTGTACGGCGCATTGTCGTGGTCGTGGCACAAGAGTTCTATCCAGCACGCTATTCGAAATTGAAGGCTCACACCCGAAATTCGATAATATAGTTTCTCAGCGTAACTGCGCGAAGATTCTGCTTTATTGACGAATTCGACTTTTACAATACACATCTCGCTCCGATCGCGCGCCAACTGGACCGGGGCGAAAAAAAGCCCCGGTTACCAATATCCGGATATTATTTCCGCCTGCTCTATTTTCGCAAAAAGCCGCGTTACGTAAGACTTGTACGTGTCTCTGCGCTTTTGTTGGGCATTACACAGAGACCGCATAGATATTGATCTTACCGGTGGGTCATTCGCAGTGGATATCCGAGCAGCTCAATCGTCAGCGCCGCTCTTCACCAGCTTGACCCTGAAGCAGAGAAACGTCCGTGAATTCGTTGAATCTATACGTATTGTATAAGCTGTATATAATTATATGATCGGTTCCAAGGCTTTTTTGGGAATATCGTCAGGGTCTATTCAAAGGGCGCGAACGAGCTTCTTCAAAATTCAATCAAATTGGTGCGAGCGAGCTAGGTGTAGCAAATCATTGGGCCCGAGACCGAAGCCGCGGAGCGACTGCTGTGCCTCAGAGCCCTGTACATGTGTGGGCGTATAAGTAGTCGTTGCGCGCGGGACGATTGCGATAAGGACGAGGAAACGAGGAGAGGATCGACGCGATGAAATGAAACGGGAGCCTGAGCGTATAACCTGATTCGGGCAGATAGCCGGAGTCTACTTGCGGACGAGGCACAAGGGTAGTTTGTTAATTTTTTATTATAAAAGCAGACGATCACCACTGCGCGATCGGAAAACTTGTAAAAGGCTCAGTCTAACGGATCACTTTGAAGAGACACTGCGCATTTTGATGTCATTTCTTAGCTGAGCCGCGTTGGCCAACAAAAAGGCGTGTGATTGAATATTTACAACAAATGCAATTTATGCGGCGGTGTAAAATTTTTCGATTTACAAATAAAAATTGCATAAAAATTGCGAGGCGCATGGAAATTGTACGCAGAAGCAGCCGAGTCACGCGATGTTCAATAACTCGCAGTAGTGCATTACTTATTATACGTGTATAGTTACAAGTCATGAAAGTTGAAATGTTTCTTTTTAAAATTCAAAGCTGCACTTTGGAAAACTAACGAAACGTACAGCGCCGCTTTTTCCGAATCGATTTTCTATATTTGCTTTTCAACGGTCGCGCTCGGCGTAAAATAAATACTTTCTATACGTTCTCCACTAAGTGTAGACAATATGTGTGCAACTTTTATTCGAAATAAAAAAATGTCGTTTTGGCTTTTGCGTTGGGTTCTAGGTGTAAAATAAGTACTGGAAGACCGTCCAGATTTTGAGAAAAGTAAAATATTTGTAGAAGTTAAGAAGTACAGCATGTGTAGTAGGGCTTCGTATGCAAGGTCTATTTTAATTCTAATGTTAAGCACGAATGCCCTAGCACGAAGGAAAGATGTGTCTCTTTCGTGCTAGTCGCCTCGTCACTTACGTGTCCAAGAGAGAAATAGTGTCTCTGGGCCGATACGAGATCGAAAGAATACAGGATTCTTGTCGATGTGCTCACTCTGGCGGATCGGCTGGTGAATTGTCGCGATAATTATAATAGAGTTCGCAGCGCATAACCTCCTGTTGGGCCGCTGCGACGGCGCAAAATAAACAGGTTATTTCGTGGTCGGCCGTCTCGAGCGAGGAAGAACAACTTTGATCCGATCGAGATTCCAAAGAATTGTCGATTCGAGCTCTGTATTTACGATTTGGCGCGTGGGTTGCCGGGAGTGAAATGCGTTGCTAGACGAAACGAGAGTTTCTTGTTTTTTGGTGTTGGCAAGAAATCCCTGGCACGTTTGCTCGGAGTACGCGAGAACTTGCAAACGGAGCGGATGTACTTTAGTCGGATCAATAAAGTCTTTTCCACAAATATAAATCACGACGAGTCTTCCTTTACAATATTAGTGAATATTACTTTTAAAGATCTGATTTAAACACAAAATATTGTGTCCGGGGAAAGTTAATTTTTACGGCATAAAATCGAGTTTTGCAGTTCTTGTGGTAATAACATTAAGTTTTCATAATTATATGATTGAAAAAAAAGGTCTAATAAAATACTGCGTAATTCGACAGGCCACATTGGGCAACAAGGTAAAAAAGCCGACGGCGAAGTTTTTTCCGGAAAATTCTATTGAGAATGGGAAACAAATTACAACACAGAATATCTTCTCTTTATAAAATTAACGTTTATTCTGAGACGCATAGAAGGAGCAAGCACATCTGAACTCTATGACGTTCTGTCGGAGACTCACAGTAGCTAGCGCATATCGAGAGTGCAGAAGGGAAAGGGGAAATCCCTAAAACAATGGCCCTACTATATAACTCGCAGAAGGACTCCAGATGGCAAGGCCCACCGAGAAGTCCGCGGCCTGCTACAACGTGTCGCAGCACGTCGTGCCGTAGCGCCGCTACCCGAGCTTATATTCATAAAAACATAAACGCATAACTAGACCCTTCTTAGCTATAAATGCACTCAAGATTTAGTTTTGAAATACGGATATTTCCAACAAATTCCATCGATCTACTCGATATTCGAGACGCAAATTAAAAAGAAAAAGGTCGACAGTCGAGACAAAATAAGGAATCGAGGAAACGAGGTTACACTGCTACCTTGAACCTCGCGCGAGCGCGCAGTGTCGGCGGCGACGAAATTCACATGTGACCCACTCGGGTGCGAGAAAGACGGCAACACAAACAAGGACGTCTCTCTTCCTTCCCGCCGTACCGCCGCTTCGTGTGTATGTATACATATAGCCGCGGCATTCATCCGCTCCTCTCGCGCTCGTTCGCGGCGTATTACGAGAAGGAGGCGCCCGTCGCGTCGAGTGGTCGTTTGCCGCAGCTCGACTGGATCGAGTGAGCCAATTTGACGGGACAGAGAAAACTGGCTGTGGATCAGTCGGCAGCTCGTCCGGCAATCAAGTTATTCGGCTCTTTTATTTTTATGCCGCGCCGGGATCTTCGGCAGGTCGCATTTGCATGGCGCGCGCCTTTTCGGGAATTCGGCAAAGATCGATGGACTGCTGCTACACTGTCTGGAGAACAATAAACAAAATGCGAGGACCGCTTTGGCAGAGGAAAATTTGACATTTGCATAAGCATCGATTTCTCGAACTCTTGCGCGAGCGCAATATAGCAGAATAACCGTGGAGGGGGCCCCTCGCAAATCCATTCGATATACGAGCGTCTCTCTTGTTCTGCCTCTCCTACTGCCGCCCCGCTTCTCCGTTCCCGCCGCCGCTGCCGCCGCCGTCGCTTCTCCTCGAGAATTCGCTCTGTTATAGATTAAATTTTTTTACGGCCAAGATATTGATTGTTGCTTTTTATTAATGTTACATTAAAGTGGCGCGGCGCCACTCGCGCGCTCGTCGACGAATGGGGTTGCAAGCGCCGCGGCGCCGGATAAGCCGGCTGCGCGCAGAGAGGGACGAAGATACACAGGCCGAAAGCAGAGAGAAAAAGGAGAGAGAGAGAGAGAGAGAGAGAGAGAGAGAGAGAGAGAGAGAGAGAGAGAGAGAGAGAGAGAGAAGGCTATGTATCGAGACTCGGCGCTGAAGCTGAGGCGAGGAAGGGGCAGACAGACGATCGGCGAAAAAGAGGCGAAGAAAAATTAGACGCCCGCAGTGGGAGAGCGAGAGAGGAATCGCGGAAAAACGCCGGAGATGAAGCGACGGAGGGAGGGCACCGCGCCACGCTACACTCGGACGGGGGTCGGGGGGCGGCAAACGGGGGGTAATGACGGAGAGAAAGAGAAACGCGCGGGGGAAGCGAGCTCGCGCTCCCGCTATCGGCTATAAATATAAGAAAAGAGAAACAAAGAAAATTAGGGGCTACGCTATGAGGGAGAAGGATTGACGGAGAGCCCGGCGCAGCGACAGAGAATAAATATAATACGATGCGTTTCGCTGTAGCGAGCTTCCAGTTGCATGCTCGTCAAACTTTGATGCGCAAATATGACCGCGACGACGGTGAATTTTATCTACTGGTCAACCGCGCGCCGGATGCGTCTAAAGGTCGATAAGCCTATTTATAAATTCGTGTGTATATGTATTATTAAAGCGAGCATACAAACTCGAGCGACCCCCTACAGAATACCCATGCCAGAGTCCGAGCTAACGAACTCGCGCTCGCGATCTAAAAATACAAGCGCCATAATCAATCCGCGCGGAAGCGCGGATAGCCCCGTTAGCAGTCGCGTTAACGCGCTTCAGCAGCGCAGGGAGGATTCGGGCGCTGCAGCAGTCCGACGGAGGGGAAGACTCGATACATTAGAGCGATGCCGAAAACGCGCGCGAGACGAGAAAAAAAGGGGAGGAAGAAGAGCGCGAGGCAAAAAAGGACAGCGAGTTTTCCTATATATACGCTCGAAAGAAACGGCGGCGGAGGGGATGACGGTGTATAGGCGCCGGCGCGGAAGGAGGAAGAGAAACTTCGCCGGGGGCCGGGGCGCGAAGTTCGGCAAAAAGAGGAGCGGCCGAACGAAGATTGATGGCCCGAGGCCGCCGCCGCAGGAGGAATAGAAGGTGGAAGTGCGAGGCGCTCGGTACAGGCAGCGGGGACAAAATCGAAGCGGATTCGCGGACGTGCGCGCGGGCGCGGAGGATCGATGCGGGCATTTTTCGTCTTGCGCGGAGAGATAGCGCAAGGGAGGAAGCGCACTGGGCCCTTTGTTTTGCAGCGGGTGCGTGCATACCCTTTCGGCCCCCACCGCCCGCCGGGGCACTTTGTCATGCGTGATTGTTATAGACGCGACTCCCTTTCGTGTCACAGACGCATTTTCATCTTGTATCCGGCGCAGACCAAAGAAAAACTTGGCTCTTGACTTCGCCTTTGGTGAAAAAGCTCGGCGAGTTGACTTAATTTTTGTTGCGACATTCGAGCGTGCAGTTTTCAATGTACGTGTGCTCAATAAACCGCTTTGCAGAAAATAAATCTTTTTTTAATTTTGATTCACATAACTGGATTGAGATCATTTTTGGCGATTTGGTCATTCTTATATCGTAGCGATCATTGGTAACAAAAAGTATGCCAATAATTTAGAACGGGCCTGTTCTTCTAAAAACAAGCTTTACTGGTCGGTAAGTGGTTTATAGTACCTGAACGATCGTGACATTTTCGTATAATAAAATAAAAGTTATAAAGGAATATAACTTTGATTCGCTTGAAAATTCCTGGATACGTATCGCTCTACCAAAAACCACGGGCATATTGAAGATACTTAGGGTACGTACAATTCATCAAGTGCGTGAATTTCTATAGGAAATGCGCTTACGTTAAAACTTTTTTAAAAAGCAACGAATGTGAATTAAGGTCTCTATATAAACAATCGATAATAGTTTCTTGGGATTGAATCGGTTTTTAATGTTTTGCTCGATATTCGTTCGCCGAAAATGCATGAAAAGCCAGATTTAAAAATTCTTTGAGATACCTGTCGGTATCCTGATATTTTGAGCGAACTTCAAGCTACTAAGTATATAAGTGTGGTAATCTTATCCGAATGATTTCAACAACAATAAGTATTGGTTTCTGTTAAACAAAAGATTACTTTATTAAATCATATTTACAATATTTACAATAATTATACAGTTACCTGTTAAACAAAAGAAACAACAATTAAGCTTATTATTATCACTTCTGTTTCACTCGAATACCCTCTCAATAAAAATATCTATCCGTTCCTTCTCTGTTGCAATCTATCTCTTAACTATTTCGTTACTCATTTTCCGTACCGTATAATTTTCAAGTCTTCAAAATTTGCCAATCATCTTACCTATTGTTCCATCTAGCGGAATCAATTAAAAGGCGCGCGTATTAATTGAAGCGCGGCAAAATTCAAATTAAGAAAGTCTTTCTTTACATATATATATCTCCCCCCCCCCCATGCGTGAAAATTCCATAAAGAATTTTTATGAATTATCGATTATTCTGGTATTAATTTGTGACGTGGAATAATCCTGTGTCTTCATTCTTTTTTCCTGTTTAATTTTAAATATCGTGTTTGATATTTTTCTGATATTTTGAATGGTCCAATTCTAAGTTCATCTAATTTTTCTATTTAGTTTACTCCCCATTTTCAATGTATACTAAATCACCTTTACAATTTGTGTTCTTTTCATTTTGTCAAATAATTTTTTATTATATTCATGTGATTTTATAGTTTTATCTAAGGCTATTCTTCTATCTTTTATCCAGTCTTCTGCTTTTTGTATCTTTCAGTTCTTCTGGTAACATCTTTATTAGTGCATCTAGTAAATACTTTTGGTGTAAATTCCTTGTGACTGAGTGTGTCCGTTATGTTATACTTTCAACTACTTGGCCGTCAAAAATTTAATCTATAACAAAGCGATTCTCCGAGAGAAGCGACGGCGGCGCAGCGGCGGCGGGCAACGGAGAACCGGCATTCGCTTGCTATGGCGTCGCAAGCCGGCTTTTTTTAAAGTTGCAGTTTCGATTGATTCTGCGATCCTCACTCTCTATTGTTTACAAAATTGTCAGTGTTAAAATCGTATCGCTCATTTTCAGGCTCATATTTGAAATATGGTGAAACTTTAGAGAGTGTGAGTAAATAAGTGTAGATTGCGAGAGAGGTTCTGGCCTTCCTCCCTCGCGTAATATATATTTTTCATGGAATTTATATATGTGTAGAGTTGAGTCGCTGCGATAGTCTCATCTGTTGCAGTAAAATGGTAATCGATTTTTTGCGTGGAGAGGATATACTGAGAATCGCGTATGCAATGTCAATTTTTCCTCTGCCAAAGCGGTCCTCATTGTTTATCTGTTCCCAGAAGCTGTAGCAGCGGGAGTCCCCTCGATCTTTGCCTGTGTTTTACAGTTCCACGCAGTTTATGAAGGTCGGTATAAGCTGGCTGAGTCTTCTTGGAAGTAGTATGAATCATATGGCGTGACTGATCAACAAAAGGTGTAGATACCTTTTGTTGATGCTTTCGGCCCCCAAAAGCCGCCTCCCAATCAGTATCAATTCGAATATATTTCGCAACGCTTTGTTGCTGGTCCTAACTGTGACATTACCATATTTTGGCTGACCTCTAGATTTATTTTTATGCAAATGTCACATGTCTTGCATGTTG
>CM053170.1:60457413-60513716 GCA_012977825.3 Pteromalus puparum
GGAGTATGATCCCGTAGAATACAAATCGCCAAGCACAATGGCTAAACAGTGGTGCATAGAATTACTCATAAATAATCAACGATTGGATGGGTAGCCTGTCCAGATCCGGAGTTAAGTCAAGGATGACCGAACCGGCCGATTAGATGTTATAACACTGCACTTAGGAACCTGATACGGTTTTTTGGCATACTCCTAGTAAGTGCCACAGCAACACAGGGACCGAAGAATAACTGTTTTGCCCTACAAATGCTGTGCGGAGCACAGAACAACAGATAAAGAACTGTAAAACAGGCACGAAGTCCTGTTGCTTCTCTGCTCCGTGGAAAAGACGCCACGCAACGGAAAAGGTGACCATGCCCAGCTGGTAGGCTAGACACATGCCCAGCTTTACACGGAGCGGCAGCTAGAGGGTTGAAGGAAGAAAAAGAAAATGAGGCCATAGGTCAGCTTAAACCTTAACACTGTGAGACGGCCGTGCAGCGACTTGCTTACCACGGAGTACCGTCAGTGAGACGAAGATTCGACAGTGGCCATCATCTGTGGTAGCATTACAGGATCCTATTGTTACGCAGGTCTATCGGATGCGGAGCAGCTGCAGCTGGTAGAGCGGCGATCTTGGACATGTCGGGACACGTCACTCTCCAGACGAAAATACATGAGGATACTCGGGAGGTGAAGGATTTGTTCGCGCAATTTGGCTAGCAGAGTTATACACGTATACAGCTGCTATGCCCTCGCAAGCATGCCTACTCCGATCGAACAGTTATGAGCAGCAGACTGGAGTCCCGACTCGTGCAGGAACTTTCGCTGTCGCGGGAAGAAAGCCAGTAATCATCGCCCAGGCGATTTTTAAACGCAGGAGCGCCGTTTTAGAGGGGACAGTCAAAAGGACGAATCAAAGAGGGACGCGTGCTCTCGGAAGAGCATTTGCTCCTCTAGACCTGGTGTTGGTTAACCAGAGGTTAGCCACTGACACCTTCAGAAGAGAGGACCACTGAGGACCTTACTTGTAGACCTGACCTTCCTTGTTAAGCTTAGTGGTCTAATCTGGCCCTCAATGGACACGCTGGACCGTGATGATCACTACACAAATAGCGACCATCAGGCCATAATAATGAGACCGGTAAGGCACAATCGCGAGCAGAGATTCAGGCACGAGTACCAAGACCAATAGAATCGGTTTGGAAAGCCAAAGAATTATGACGAATGGAGATCGTTTCTGCTGCATTTGAAAGCAAATGCAAAGCCAACAAGCGTCAGCGAACAGCAAGCCGAACAGGTAATGCCGGAAAAATCATTACCCGAGCCGCTGCTTGACCGGCCATGCCAGAAGAGTAACCCAAAGCAATAGGAGCGACGACCAGCATACTGGATGGCGATATAAAGCGCATGGTGGTAATAGAAGTGCCACGCAGGAGGCAGTGGTGTCACCGGAAACCACGCAAGACGAGAACAACGGGCAAGGAAGAAATACTACAAAACGTGGAGAGGGTCCAGGTATGGTCTAGTAGAGGGTCCCGCAAAAGAAGAAAATGAAGGACGCTAAAATGGAACCTTAAATGCGACAATCCGGTATTCCCTGCAAACAAGCGACGGTGCCTTAAAGAGTTGCAGGTACGAAGGTCGAACGCGGAACCTATCTGGGCGCGTCCTTATAAGTCGTAATGAAGAGGATAAAAGGAAGCTATGTACCGCTCCAAATGCCCCGAATTACTGCCACCGATATCGCTGACCTACGCTGTTCCCTCCCCAGCTAAATGAAGCATACGGAATGCGAGGCAAGGACAGACACCCGAAGCCCACTTCCCCCAATCACCGACGAAGGAGCTGCTTCTGCATGCAAAGCAAGGTGGACAGACACATGTCTCGAAGAAGGACGTTTCTTCTTACAGCCACTGGAAAAAATCAGCGTCTTGTGTTGCCTACCAAAGGAGATAAGCCACCCTGAGAAAGCCACATTCGTACAGACCGCTATGCATGCTGGATACCCCGGCCCAAGATTCTAGAACGCATAGTCGCGTAAGATGGCTTGGACCAGGCCCATACGAAGGATCCAGTGGCTTGCAGAGCACCAATACCGGGGCCTTCAGAAGAAGCGCATCTACCCTGGACCGCCGCGCGGCTTGGCAATCGACACTGCCTCGGATCCAGCCAAGTAAAAGGTAAAAAGCATGCCGAAAGGGAGGATCAAAAGTACTGTATGCTTTATCGTCACACTGGGACGTCTAAAAAATGCATTTAAACTCGGCGTAACTGCTCGCAGTTAAGATACACGCGAGGCATTGCGAAACAGGAGGAACCTGCCGGTATGTAAGAAGGATTATGCGCTTGCTACCTTAAGGACAGAAGCCTACTCCATACCGATACGGAGAACGGACACACTGAAACCTGATAAGCGTTCAAGGAGCGTTCCCAAGGGTCCGTGCTGGCGCCCACCATTGTGGAATATCATGCACGATGGGAGTTCTAGACTAGAACTACCCCAAGGCGCAATTGTCATAGGATGTTGCGGGATGACATCCCGCCAGCAGTCGTAAGTAGAGGCGAAGGACAAAGACGATAGCGGTGGCAGAAAACTGCTAGATGAGGGCTGTTCGTATTGATTCACTGATAATGTTTCTCACGGAGATCGGGCTAGAATTAGTCTAGCCACAAACGCGAAGCTTTAATTCTGATTTACAGTAGGAAGAAATATAAACCACTGATAGTAGATGGACATGGGAGATCGTTTCTCAACGACACATCAAGTACTTGGCGTCTCACCCATCGATGCGACGACTTAATTTTAACATCACTCAGAAAGTATGTAAGCCGATAAAGCGCAGCAAGAGTTGGCGCTGCTCTATCACGATTGATGTCAAAGCACAGGAGGACCTATCGCAGAAACGTTAGGTTGCTACTTAGGCCAGTGTAATCACATCGATTATTCTGGTACTGGGTCGCTCCCATAAATTAGGTCAGATGCCATGTTGCCGTGAAAAGTTTACGCAAACGAAAGATATCGACAGTGTACAGGAGAAGTTGCCACTTAGGGTCGCATCAGCCTTACTGAACGCGTTATCGAGATGAAGCGTGCCGTGCATCGATAGCAAAGCATGCGTCCTATCGACCTTTTTTTTGGTAATAGGAGGAAGGACGTATACGAGATCAAAGAGACGCGAGTTAACGACAAGACACCCATAACGAAATCTGGGATTCCGCAAGGAAGCAGACAATGACTGAGGGGTGGCAAAAAAGATGGGACTCCGTCGAGTGAGAGGGGCGATGAACCACATCGCCTCATTACCCAACGAATAGAGGACGGTGGACGCAAAATGAGACATTGGGGAAGTTAACCACTACCTCACACAGTGTCTGACAGCACGGCTGAACTTCCTGGACGTCCGTACCTACACAGTTAAAATAGAGGACCGCGCCAAACTGCCCAGCTTTGTTTGGACGCCTAACGAGGATTGCCGGACGCATGACTTTTCGTGAACTGTTTCGCGATACCAAATGGAGCGAGAAGAACTCGAGCGTTACCTCAAGACAAGCTGTGACACCTGAAGCTATGATGACCAGCTATGTTGTCGTCGTAACTTTAGCTGATTAAGGTTTTGACTCGAAAAAAGTAATATGAGAAAACGGGATTAATAGAGGCATATTAAAATGTTTAGTATATCTATTAGCTTACAAGCGAACTGTTTAGTTATCTAGGAACAAGGCGTTGCGTATAGATCTTTACATCTGATTTATGTCCAGAGTAAGAAGATCGTTTATGGGTGTGTTATGCATAGGTATCGTTTCAGTTTTCGCGTCCGCGCTGTTCAACGTAAATAAGGATAAGATTTCGATCAAAATAGGAATAGCGGGAAAAATAATATTGATATAACATGTTTCAGTATATCTATACTACAAGGAACAGCGAAGAACAAGTGCTTCTAAATTTCACATCTTGTTTAATCAATAATAAATTTGGTTTTATGTCGTTGTGTGTGCAGTATATATATATAATATATATATATAAGTGTGGTAATCTTATCCGAATGATTTCAACAACAATAAGTATTGGTTTCTGTTAAACAAAAGATTACTTTATTAAATCATATTTACAATATTTACAATAATTATACAGTTACCTGTTAAACAAAAGAAACAACAATTAAGCTTATTATTATCACTTCTGTTTCACTCGAATACCCTCTCAATAAAAATATCTATCCGTTCCTTCTCTGTTGCAATCTATCTCTTAACTATTTCGTTACTCATTTTCCGTACCGTATAATTTTCAAGTCTTCAAAATTTGCCAATCATCTTACCTATTGTTCCATCTAGCGGAATCAATTAAAAGGCGCGCGTATTAATTGAAGCGCGGCAAAATTCAAATTAAGAAAGTCTTTCTTTACATCTCCCCCCCCCCCCTATCGTGAAAATTCATAAAGAATTTTTATGAATTATCGATTATTCTGGTATTAATTTTGTGACGTGGAATAATCCTGTGTCTTCATTTCTTTTTCCTGTTTTAATTTTAAATATCGTGTTTGATATTTTTTCTGATATTTTGAATGGTCCAATTCTAAGTTCATCTAATTTTTTTCTATTTAGTTTACTCCCATTTTCAATGTATACTAAATCACCTTTATCAAATTTGTGTTCTTTTCTATTTTTGTCAAATAATTTTTTATTATATTCATGTGATTTTATAGTTTTATCTAAGGCTATTCTTCTATCTTTTTTCCAGTCTTCTGCATTTTTGTATTCTTTCAGTTCTTCTGGTAACATGCTTGTATTAGTGCCATCTAGTAAATACTTTGGTGTAAATCCTGTGACTGAGTGTTCCGTTATGTTATACTTATCAACGCATTCTCTTGCTATTGTCGTCCAAGCTTTTTTTTCTTCAGTTTCATTGATTCTGCATCTTATTTTGTTTACAATTGTCTGGTTTAATCTTTCATTTAGGCCATTTGAAAATGGTGAATTTAAAGCTGTGTAAATAAGTGTAATGTTTTGGCTTTCTAAAAATTTTTTAAATTCTTGAGAGTTGAGTCCTGGATATTGATCTGTTAGTATTGTATCTATTTTGTGTATTTCTAACGTGTTTTTCACGAGTTTTATGAAGTCGTTTGCTGCTTGAGTTTTTGAAGTATGTATGAATGCATATCGTGTGTAATGATCAACCAAAAGGTGTAGATACCTTTTTGTTGATCTTTGGCCACCAAACCCTCCAATCGTATCAATCGATACTATTTCGAACGGTTTTGTTGCTGGTCCTAACTGTGACATTAATCCATATTTTGCTTGACCTCTAGATTTATTTTTTATGCAAATGTCACATGTCTTGCATGTTTTTTTAATGTTTTCTACTAATCTTTTTGAAGTATAATATGGGCATATTCTGTTTATCATTTGATTTATTCCAATGTGACACCAATCTATATGTGTATTTTTTATCAATTTAATACTTAATTTCTCTGAAAGTATTATCTTCTTTTTATTTTTATTGTGTTTATAGATTATACCATGTTTATCTAATAATTTTTTCTTAAGTTCTTTTAGTGCAATATTTTCGTCTTGATCTTTTTTTATTTCTTGGATCTTAATTGTATTTACTATCTTTAGTGCTCCTTGAGAGTTATCTATCGATTCCAATACTGGGTTTCTGCTAAGACAATCTGCTTCTGTATTGAGTTTCCCAGGTATGTATGTAACACTAAAGTCAAATTGAGATAGGTAGTATGTTAGGTCACCTAATTCTTCGTCTGTTCTCGCGTTTATATTCAGATTTTCAAGAGGTTTATGATCTGAGTATACTTCAAATCTTCTTCCAATTAGCCAGTGTTCCCAATATTTTACAGCTTCTTTGATTGCTAAACATTCTAAATATATAGCTTTTTTTCTTTTTTGTGTTTCATTCAATTTTTTTGAAAAATAAGCTACTGGTTTCTCTTTTCCGTCTCGTTGTGTCTGTTTCAGTATTGCACCTATGCCTTCTATTGAAGCATCTGTATATATTTTAATTAGTAAGTTTCTGTCAAATATCTCTAACACTGGTTGATTACACAATAGTTTTTTTATCTTTATAAATGATTTTTCGCAATCTTCCGACCAATCAAATTTAACGTTTTTTCTTAATAATCTATGCAGTGGATCCAGTATTGTCGAGATTTTCGGTATGTATTCGTGATAGAAGTTTATTTTACCTAAAAATTGTCTAATATTTTTTTGTGTCTTTGGTGTTGGGAAGTCTTTTATTGAGACTAGATTGTCTTTAATTGGTCTTACTGTGTTATTTTCTATTATATGCCCGAGATATTTGATTGATTTGGATGCGAATGTGCATTTTTTTAATTTTAATCTAAATCCTTCTTTTATAATGGCTTCGAGAACTTGTTTTATGTGCATAATATGTTCTTCAAAAGTTTCTGAAAATATTAATATATCGTCTATATAATTTTCTGTGAAGTTTTTAAGATTGTTTTTTCTCAGTATGCTCGATAAAATTCTCTGGAAAATCGCTGGTGCTGTTTTTAAACCGAATGGTAGGCAAGTCCATTGATAGTGTCCTTCTTGAGTTATAAAACCTGTTTTATTTTTATCTTCTATCCTTAGTGGTATAGACCAAAATGCTGAATTGATGTCTAGTGATGTAAAATATTTGCAATTTCTGGCTTTAATTATAAGGTCATCAATTAGCGGGAAAGGTTGAGCTTGAGGTGTTACAATTTTGTTCAAATCTCTAAAATCGATGCATAGTCTAGTTTTTCCTTCGCCTTTTTTTAATGCTAGAGTCACTGGTGCAGCAAATGGGCTATATGACTCTTCAATTAATTTTTTTTCTAAAAGTTTTGCCACTTGCTGTTCTATTTCTTTCCTGTCTTCAAATGTACATCTGTATGGTCTTTTACTACAAAATCTATCCACTAAGAGGTCTATTCTTGCTTCATAATTTTTAACAGTTCCTATATCATATTTATCTTTGGCAAATATTGTTTTATATTCTTCTATTAATTGTTCTATCTTAAATTTGTTTTCATCATCTAAATGATTTAAATCTATTTTAAAATCTTTCTCTTTAATATATTCATTGAAATTTATTTCTATCATACTATCTCTTTGCACTTTTTTTTGACTTATGTTGAGATTTTCGTCTTGCCTTAATTTAAACTCTTTTATTATATCTAGGCCTATCAAAAAATCATGAAAATTGTCATTTTCTACAATGAATACATCCATATCTTTTTCCATATCGAAAATTTTTAATTTAATTCTTGCTAATCCTTTTGTAATTGACACACCACTAATTGTTTTTAATTGTATTTTATTCATATCTTTATTATTTTTTAGAGTCTTTATCAATCTTTTATTAATTAGTGAAACCTGAGATCCAGAGTCATAGATCCCTTTTACTAACATTTCATTTTCTAATACAATATCTAATTTTATTAGTGGTGTGTTTATTCGTTTTTTTGTTCCTCGTAAATTTCTACGTCTAGAATGGAATTATTACTTGCTTTTTTTGGAGTGGTATTTTTTTCTTTATTTTCTTCATTTATTTTAAACCAACATTTTTCTGCAGGGTGGTATCTCGCACCTTTACCCAAATCTTCGCATTTTTTGCAAGGCTTCTTTTCTTCATTTCTTTTTTGAGTCTCTATCATAGGTTTTTTTTGAAAATATTTTTTGTTTACTAAACTTTCAAGCTGTCTCAATTCATTAAATAAATCTGTGGTTTCTTTTAGTTCTGCTTTGTTAATCTTATTTAATATGAATTCTGGTAATCCTATTGCTATTAATGCTATAAGCGTTTTTATGTCCATATTTTTATTAAAGTCAATTAAAAGTTTTTCTTTTTTTAAAGCATAATCCATTAATAAACCTTCTCGATATTTAAATGAAAATGCATAAGTTACATTATTCCATCCATTATCTGTGAAAGATTCTAAAAATCTTTTTTTCCATTCTGACCAACCAGCATTTACTGTTATTCTTACAAGCGTAGAGTGATGCCAGTCTAAGCTTGGTTTATCAAAAAATAGTTTTAATATTTCAATCTTATCTTCATTTTTATCTATTTTAAATCTTAAACATTCTTTTTCAAAGTCTTCTATCCATTGTTGTGCATTAGTGTTTTTACTTGAGAATTTTTCTAGTAAAAACTTATCTGATATCTTTTTTAAGTTTATATCTTTATCTTTACTTTGTGTTGCTATTAGTTTTTCTAATATTTCTTTGAGATTACTATCATGTGTCCCACTAGTGTTTTCTTCATCTACCTCCTCAAGATATTGATCCTTGAATTGCAAGTTCCCATCTTCATCAATGTAAATCTCTGTTAATTCTTTTGTCATGCCGATCCACACTTTTCTAACCTGATTTCTCTTTTTCAGTGAATTGACTAATTTTAAATAATTGTTTGTTTTCTTTAATTCTGTATGGTCTCCTATATATCTAAATTCTTCAGGTAATACATATTTTTTTCCATCTTCTGTACAAATTGAGGTTATGGCAATCACACTTGTCTTACTATCTTTTGGTGAAGGCACGGTCGTAAATTCAAATTGTAGTTTCGACATCATAAACAAAATTGTTGTTTTATAAGTGTGGTAATCTTATCCGAATGATTTCAACAACAATAAGTATTGGTTTCTGTTAAACAAAAGATTACTTTATTAAATCATATTTACAATATTTACAATAATTATACAGTTACCTGTTAAACAAAAGAAACAACAATTAAGCTTATTATTATCACTTCTGTTTCACTCGAATACCCTCTCAATAAAAATATCTATCCGTTCCTTCTCTGTTGCAATCTATCTCTTAACTATTTCGTTACTCATTTTCCGTACCGTATAATTTTCAAGTCTTCAAAATTTGCCAATCATCTTACCTATTGTTCCATCTAGCGGAATCAATTAAAAGGCGCGCGTATTAATTGAAGCGCGGCAAAATTCAAATTAAGAAAGTCTTTTTTTACAAGTATATTTTCCAATAGTATTCTGAAAAGCTTTTGTTGATGGGAGCAGACATGTTCAACGAATCTTTCGCCCAATTAAAGGGTAGGACCAAAAAGGAACTTAATTTTCATGTACATAACGTACGCCCGGGTCGCTAGAGCGATATCAATGGCCCTTTCGTCCCTGCCTAAACTCTCCGTGAATGTGGCAGGTGAGAATAGGTGGCGCATAGGCACTTTTCCATTTCCTCATAACAGTATCCGCGCCGAGTCTAGATATATAGTGATGTGCCACCAATGCTGAAACTGCCTTGTTTGATCGCTCATGCTATAACTGCGTGCGTGTCTAAAGTCTTGTTCGTCTTGGTCTCTACTCTCAATTTCAAGACGGCAAGAATATTTTTGAGTTTTGTTTCGAGTTTCTAGAATTGTCGTATACCTAACTCTTCGGGCGGAATCCATCTTTCTTGCGTTCTTAAAAAAACAAAACAATGATAAAAAAGCACCGGCAAAACCAGACGGCGTAGTAAGTTTTTTGTTTCGCCGCGGCCGCTTCTTCTTCGTCTTCTTCGCTCGCTATTTTCTCCTACTAGCAATTTCACCGGCGCTGGCCGCGAGTATAACGCTATAAGAGAGTGAGAGGGATAGAGAGGCGAGGAGAGGAAAAAAATGCGCGCCGGGTAAAAAGGTGCAGATCGATGCCGCGTCTGTCTCGGGCGAATTTCATTTCCGCGAGATTTCCTATAGGCTCCTGCTTCTTGCTCTCTTCCGTGTTCCAGCGCCGCGTCTTGTACTCTTTCGACGTGCCATGAGCGATACATCGAGTGCTCGCGAAAGCGAAGAACTGAGTGAGAGAAAGAGGGCGCAGACAGGGAGTAGCAGGAGAGCTCGGGCCCGACGATGCGTCATCGGATTTTGAGAATTTTCCAGCTAGCGGGGGTGCACCTCGTGAGAGCAGTTCTGCGGGCTTGGCGTTTTTCGCAAGGAACAAGTCTCCCCTCGAAAGGCCATGCCTGTACGCGTGTAGTGTATTTGACAGAACGCTCGTATTGCGAGTGCTGCCTTTTGATAAAAACCGCGGCAATTTCATACAACATCAGGGAGTAACGAAATTCCAACAAAAAAATTGCGACATCGACTGAAATTTTTCGATTGTTGCGCACAGAAATAGCTTTTTTACGTTTTCCAGTACTTTTTGCACAGCGAATTGAAACGCGGGCAACGCAGTCATTTTTATTTTTATTTATTTTCCCCCTTTCCAATAACACTCGAATGGATTACAGCATCGTGCGCCGTTGATTTGTTTGAATGTTTTTGCAGAGAATCCAATTTACCTTCGATTACAACTAAACGCTATTCACACGATTCCATCAGGGAAGCCGTCGTAATTCATCAGAATGAGCGTGTATCATAACCGCGTTGCAATTGAACTATATATATATTGACGATAGAGCAAATCAGCTCGAATTCGGTATATCGAAATAAATGTTTCATCTCGTACCCCCCTAGCGTGCAAAAAAAAAAAAAAAAAAAAAAAAAATTACAAAGAGCAGGCTGTTGGCGGTACGACGTCGGTGCAAACAAGCGCATAAATCGCCCGAAAACGCTTTGAAGTGCTTTGAAATACGTTTTCGAATTTTTCGACGCGGCCCTGAAAATATTTAACGCGCGCGCAGAGCGCCAAACAATAGTCCCACCCAGACGGGAGTATCCGATTTGCATTTCATGTATACTCTTTTTCGGAATCATTTTTCGAAAAAAAACCTTTACCCTGTTGTCGAAATCCAATACCGACGCATCAGACAATCGCAAACAGTGTACGATATGATCGATAATAAAATGCACGCACTCGACGCGCATCAAGAGCAAAAAAACGCCTACAATAATGGAGATACCGTCGACACGAATTCCCGTTAATGCCCACACAAACATCTTCAATTACAAAAAACAAAGTCATGCAACAGCGTATAAAGCGTCGCGAAAAAGAATCATTGACATCGATCCGCAATTCACAGTAGGCAAACAATTCAGAGCGCGAGCTTGTAATGGCCCACTCGGTTCTCTCGCCAGCTGCAGCAAGAGAAAAAGAGCAAAGCGAAAATCTCCGGCTCCAACGCAGTTACACACAGAGCAAGTGAGCACATATTTATCGCGCAAACACGCGAAGCCCGCTGCTGAATTCGCGTTGTTTGCCGTTTACTCGGTCGCGCGCGAGCGCCAGGTGAGAACGAAAAAGAGCAAAGTCACACACGCCGCGCACACGTGCGTGAGAGCCGGGCGCCGCGCACGCGTGTACCAGGTACCTCGATGGCAAATAAAAACGCCGGGAAAACGAAAGGAAAAAGCGGCACGCGCTCTCGCATCGATATCGCGCGCGCGACTGGCAAAAAGTGGCCGCTGCCGCTGCCGCCTGCAACGAGACAACACAGAGAGAAAGGAATTGACAAAGCGAGAATGCAAAACTCGAAAGCGAGCAGCCAGCCGTTGACAAAGAGAGTCCGGAAAAAACTGCACTGGGGCCGGTCGCCCGCGCGACGCTTTTTCCGACGTGCCTCCGCGCGCGCTGATTCGCGAAAATCGCGCTCGGCTCCTGCCCCTGTATAGTATACCTATATCTCATTAGACGCGCGCGCTATAACTCATTGCGTGATGCTCGGCTAAGGGACAAGGGCGGATTATGGCCCAAGTCTCGCAGCTGCGCCGTGGAAAAAAAACTTTTTTTCTGACCAAGCTCGGCCTTTGCGAGAGAGAGAGAGAGAGAGGGCTGCGACTTCCCTTTGTTTCCCCTTGCCGTTTTAAAGTTCTCGCTTCTTTTTTGCGCGCGCATTTTTAAAAGGGGGCGAGCCAGAGAGATGACGGGGCGCACGGGACGCAAAAAGAGGGAGCAGCAGCCCGCGTCGGGGATCGATGAACATCGGCAGGCGAATTTCGCCAAACGCGCACGGTATAATATAAGTACTAAGCACGTCGCCGTCTGTCGCGTGCATGGCTGTATCGAAACAGGAGGATGGCGCTGCGCTAATTACTTCGGGAAGGGATGCGCCCCCGGCTTTTCTGTATATTTTAAGCAGATATCTTCGCAATTTTATTATTGCTCGTGCAACTGTGAAATCAACTTCTGATGCTCGCGCCGTTATTTCGCCGTTATTTACCATGATTGTTGTTTGTCAATAATGCGCGATTCTCGTCCTCGGCAATCATGCAACTGCAAAATTTTCCAAACATCGCTAAATGCAGAAAGAGAATACCAGCAAGGCGGCATTCCCGAAAGAATTCCGGTGACTGGCGCGTTGATGGCCTGCGAGAAGAAGGTTCTATTTAAAACCCAAAAACTTGCCACGCGCAATGGCCTATATAGCGTTTATGCGCGAAGCGCCTTTTGTACAAGGGAAACCCCCTTATTACCGGCTGCTACTTCCAGACCTTCCAGCAAAAGCGACTTGATCGAATGTCCACGAATAGCCGCTGCCGACTCATCTCTTGTTTGAGTCACAGTGCGAAACTGGAAATTCTTCTTGTTTCCAAAGTTGATAAATTCTTAATTGTGTCAATTGTAAAAAATTTTTCAAGTATCAGTATCGACGCGAGTCTTAGAATTTTGGGAATGGCAGGAAATTCGAAACTTACAAGATACTAAATCTTTGTACTAACTGCGATTTTTCTGTGACAATCACATTGCTGATGGACGCATTGATTTGTTTTGATTGGTTTCTCAAACAATGGAGCCCTTATTTCAAATATAATGCAGCCCGAAACTCTCACGAAAGCGATTATACAAATTCGTTCATTCAAGCATAATGAAGCCCGAGTAGTTTTTTCCGCGGCAGCTGATGCGTTACGTAATGTATTCTACCCTTTACTCCTCCTCCTCCTGTGTGCCATGTCTTCCCAGTTGACTCGGAACAATAACAAGAACGAGTAGATACGACGAAGAAACAACAGTAGCTTTAATTCAACTCGGTTGTAGCCGACCTAAACCGAAGAACCGAAACGGAACGAAACGGAAATATGTAAGTGCAGCGCGAGGTTCGTGGGGGCATTATAACGACGACTCTCCGTCTCTGTCTTTCCTTCTTTCTTTCTTTGCGGCGCACAGTCTCGGCGTGTACCCGCGCAGGCCTTAATAGCGTTTCGAAAAATGCACTTCCAATCGTAAAGAAACTCCTTGTGTGTGTGTGTGTGTGTGTGTGTGTGTGTGTGTGTGTGTGTGTGTGTGTGTATGTACGAGTCGTGCGATTTCGCGGGAGATGTCTTCGATAAAAGTGCGCGGGAGCAAGAGAGAGAGAGAGAGAGGGGGGGGGGGGGAAGAAAGACGGAGCGATGCTAATTGCCCCCAGCCTTGTTAGGAGAATATACCCTTCTCTGATCTTATCGTAATGATATTTATTATTGGGATAATTGCTTTTTTTTCGTCGTAGTTTTAATTTCTTTTTTAACGTACTTTCCTTCTCTTCTATTTTTACATTTTTTTTCAATTAGGACGGCTGCCGCGAACCTTGAAAGTCATAAGCATCTCTAATGGCATTTAATTTAATTACTTTTCGTGCATTTTCGTTTTGCGTGCATCATTAGAAAAAGAGCGAATATGGATGCACGAAAATATTAGAACACAAAGAATGGAAAGAGTACACGGCTATAACATATCGGTCCTGGCACCAATCAGCGCACCCCTCATTTTTGGCTTCAATTTTCGAGATATCGATTGTAGGACTGGGGGAGGGGAGTAGGGGGCTTATTTAAAATGGATGCATTTTAAAGAGGTATTTAAAATGCAGAATAGCTTTTTTCCATTTTCAATGCGGGCTTGTATTTAAAATGCTTTTAAAAGCACTTTTGATTTACATTTAAATAAGCTCGATATAAAATGAATTTTATAAATATGAAGTGCTGGACTTGAACATTTAACGAAAAGGACGGTAGCTTTATATTGTCATTGTTTATTTTGATTTTAGCAGAAATATGATGAATCGTTGATTTGTTTTTTTTTTTCGTTAGTTTTATCAATACTTACACATAATTATTACAACACAGTGTATCGCGGATTCAGGGTTAAAAAAACTGAAGCTCCTCTGGAACAAAAGCATATCTGATATCAGTCGAGCATCCCCGCATATATATCCCTGCGAGTAATAACGGATTAATTATATTCACGCATCCTCGAAGCAGAAAAAACGCGGCTATAGAAAAAAACGCACGATAGGGGGATTAGCTCCGAGTTCTTGGCTCGAGCCGCGGGCGCAGCCAACTGTCAGGCTCTCTCTCTCTCTCTCTCTCTGCAGGCAACGTTTCCTCCATCCGTGTCATCCTAGCAGGCGCCGCTCGATGATTAAATTCGCCGACGAACGACGCGAGGCTCTTATCCGCGCACGTATTAATAACGATATACGCGCGGCGAGGGAGGCCGGACTCGGCTGGGGCAGATTTTCGCGCAGAGCGCTCGCATGGAGAAAACGCTAAAAAAGAATGATATTCGAGAGGGTGTGCAAAAAATTGAGGATGACAGGGGGGCGGTGAACTGTGCCGCCAGACGGAACGAGGAGAAGACCAAGAGGGAGGAGACGTGAAGGGGTGTCGGCGTCGGCGTCGGCGTCGGCGTCGGCGGCCAATTAATTAATTTCGATTATCAAGCGCTCTCGCGCCTTCCGCGCCAGAAATTTCGCGCACTGTACCTTTCCCTCGCGGCGTATCCCTATACGCGCGTCGCGCAGATATATATCGGCAGCCTACTGCTCAGGGGGATCTTCGGCCGGGCTGATGTATATCTCGTTACACGCAACGGCGCACACATCGTCGCTGCAAAAAGAGAAGAAATATGGAAAAGAGGCTCATCGATCTCCGGCCAACCAGCGCCACCCCCTGCACCGACTGGCTCGCGCTTTTTTTGCTTTCACTCGACGACTCGAGAGGTTGCTCTGCTTATACAGGTACCTACGGGGGAAAAGTGGAGCCGGCTAATTCGCGGGCGGAGGGTCGGCGCAGCGGCACCTCCCGGTGAGAGAAATAAGGGGCTGATTAAAAGTCGATAATTCGCGTCGCGCATGGCTTTTTCACACGGCAGCTACTCCTCCTGTACGCGGCGCATCTTCTGGTTTAGCGCATCTCGCGCGCGCATAGCCTTTCCTCGATTTCTTTCAGCAGATAATTTATCCGAAGCGTATGACGCACGCAAACCAGATCGGTTCTATTATACGAGTCGGACCGGGCACCGCCCCGGGATATCCACCTTTTTTCGCGACGTACGTGCTTTTGACGCAGCTTTTGTCCGTTGCACATTAATATTAATTAATGTTCCGTCTAGCTGAATAACGGACACAACACGTACGAGATTCGATACGCTTTAATCAGTCTTTCTCGTTTTGATCTCCTTTGAATTATGCGAGCCAAGGCTTCTGGAACTCTGTCGACAAATAGTCTTCGAGTTCGGATGCGCCGAGTTTTACCGTCATCCGCTCGTTGGATGTGACAAATAATAAAGGTCTATTTCCCGCATATGCGAGACTGCGACAAAGCTGATTTTAATTAAATGTATGACGCTTTTGTAATTGGCTGCAGCTTTTTACGAGCACCAATGTGGAACTTTGCTTGACTTTGGATTGACGTTAATTATGATTCTTTGAGTGCGCGCGCGAAAGAAACGTCGTTGAATCTTTGAGTTCGATTCAGCACCGCCAGAAATGCATGAATAATGGGTACAAAAGTAGGTTACGCTTGACTGTTGTGTTAATTAACTTGTGATAATTTGAATTGTCGTTGATCGAGATTGTTTCTTAATTTGCGTTGGAACTGACATTTCTCATGTTGAGAGGAAGGTCAATATTTCACCATGGTAAAATCTCAAGTCCCTTTAGTGGGTTTTCAGAAGATTGTCTGGGTATGGGTCCAATATATATATATATATATTATATATACTAGTGGGGCTTCGCCCCCTGCTCGCTTCCCTCGCCAACCCCCTTTTAGTTTTTGATTTGATTTTTATTTTTCAACTGTTATTTTCGTTATCTGATGATTAAGTTTAGTTGGCCAAGAACAATCTTATTGTATTATATAAAATTTGTAGATCATAAAAAGGTCAGAATTTAATGTTTGTCGAAATAGAGAAAATCCGAAAGAAAAAAATAAAAGTACTGAATTAACGCCGAACTTACTGCTTATGGCATTTAAAATATATAGTTTTTTTTTCATTTTTCTGGAAATTGTTTTGAAATTAATCTTGATTCTTCCCACTTTCAATTATATGTTACAATTATACATAAATCTGGTCCACTACTTTTTCTTATAATAACCATTGCTGCGTTGTTGAATGACCTGTGCCTCTAATATATGTTGATGATCGATCTTTTCGTTTTTACGTAGCATAATGAGGAAACAAAATATGTTTTTCATTTTTATTAATTTTTAGTTTCTAAAACTCAATTATTAAAAAATAAAATTTTGTTTCCTACCTAGGGAAGCTTTGCATTTTACAGACCAAGTTAAGTAAAGAAATAAGGCCCAAATCATATAAAAATTTGGATCCCGGGACGTATTTTCTTGTTATCTCAATTCTTATTTCTATACGGAATTTATCGATCTCGCAACGTTAAATATACTTCTTAATCTTTACTTGTAACTGCCTCATTAGCTTTATTTAATTTATTTTTTGGTTCAACATTTTTCGAAAACTTAAGTTTAAATTCTTGCACTAAGTATGAGTTACAATTTTTACTCCCAAGTAATATTTAAGGGCCACATCGAACAAATCGCCTATATATATATATCGATTGGCCTATTCGGGATACCACTTTATTTTTTGTTAAGACTTTGATATATAATTCACATTTATGATCTTATAAAGTTTTTACAATGCTAAGTATAAACACGCAAAAGTGATATATATACAAAAGCAAAAGACAATGCTAAGTATAAACAACATCAAAGTGTCAACAATACGAAAAGCCAAAGTCAATGCTAAGTATACGCACATCAAAGTGTTAACAATACAAAAGCAACAATAAAACCTTTATAAGAAATTATTTACCTCAAACTAAGTCAAACTTTTAAGGTCAAACTTTTAACAAAATAGATATAAAAAAAACGCTCCTGTCTATTTACCCATAGGTGTGTGCGAACAAAAATAGAAAATAAAATTTAAGTTATATCTGCTTATATAGTTTATCTCTACTGGTATATATCAATTTGATTAACTGATGTGCGATGAGTTGTTATGAGCGGCTTGGAAAGAGTATTGCTACAAAGGATGATTAGGATCTTCCACGAGGCTAAGGACCCATTATTGATCGCCAAAATGTATTGTATTTGCTCCGAGTTCGTTCGTTGTTGGTAGAGTCGGAGGAAAGTGAACCTTTAATACATCATCTGTAATATTAGTGCTAGCTATATGCCTTAATATAATTTTTAGAAAATCGAAATATCATTATACGACGTCGCGACAGTACACGACTAAAATTGTCGTTAAAGATGATTCCAAAAAGTGTGTCTATAAATTGATCCGATTTTTATCGAGTACTATTACAGATTTGTCGTTAGTAAATTTTTTTGCCTAATAAAAACTTTAAATAAAAAAAATCTGTACTAACAATTAATAACATGTTAGGAAAGCATGATAATAGAGGTGCGGGGGGGAGTGCGGGGCGTCTGCCGGGGGGGTGCGGGGGGGCGCGTGCGGCGGGGGGGCGTGCGGGGGGGCGGCGGGGCGCGGGGCTGCCGGGCGGGGGCTTTCCACATTAGTCCAAATCACATTGAAATGAAAGATTTCCTATTTTGCCGGGCGGCGGCACGTGCGGGGTGGTGCGGGGGGGCTGCGGGGGGGTGCGGGGGGGGTGCGGGGGAGATCTCCAAAAACAACTATATTATATAGGTAGATTATTATATATATATGGGGCGTTCTCTATCAAATCGAAGATTGACAAAATTTTTTTTATGCCAAGAGTTATATATATCGTTCTATAGGCATGCCCGTGGCTCCCAAAAAACATTTTCAGCGCGGATCCCTTTCACTTGCTTCAAGCTTATAGCTGGCTCAAGTTGTTTTTAAGGCATTTTTGCATTTTTTGCCTATTTCAACGATTTGCTAGCTCATAATGGATGCATGGTTTTGGTTGGATTTTTAACTAAAACTACCCTTGTACTGTCTTTTGCCTAAATTTCCTGAATTTTTCAATAAACAATACTTTTTAAAGTGCAAATATACATGTTAGGCTACCTCATTGCATTTAAACCTTAAAATGTGATAATCGAAGGCGTTTGATCCGGACTCGACTACCTTCGGTACGGTGAAAAGATACCTTTTTATATGCGCAAAGTACCTGGTACAGGAGCCAGATGGCAGAGCCTTTTGTTTTTTGTTTTCTATGGGACACTAGTAGGGAAAAACCCTCAGAAATGATTCAAATAAACTAATAATAGCTGTAGATAAAGGACGTATTCATCATAAAAAATAACCGTGGTTGTTTATGTTAGTAAAAGGAATCTGACGTCTTTGTCACAGCTATTATGAGTTATTTGAATCAATTCTGAGGTTTTCACTATTGGTGTACCATGAAAAAAAAAACAAAGGCCTTCTGCCATTCTGCGCTCTTGTACAGGTACATTTGCACTATAAAAAGGTACTTTTTCACTGTACAAAAGTAGTCAGAGTCCGGCATCGAACCCTCAGATTTTCACATTTTAAGGTTAAAAATGCAAATAAGGTAGCCTAAACATGTATATATGACTTTAAAAGTATTTTTATTGAAAAATTCAGGAAATTTAACAAAAAAAAGTATCAGGGTAGTTTAGTTAAAATTGCATCCATTATGAGCTACAATCGTTGAAAATAGAGCAAAAATGCAAAAATCGCTTAAAACACCAACTTTGACCAGCTATAACTTGAAGCCAAGTGAAGGGATCGCGCTGAATTTTTTTGGGAGCCACGGGCATCCTAACCAAAAAAATTATGTCATCTTCGATTTGACGAGGAATCACCCATATATATATATATATATATATATATGTGTGTGTGTGTGTGTGTGTGTGTGTGTGTGTGTGTGTGTGTGTGTGTGTGTATGCCAAGATAACAAACCTACCATCAAGTTTTCGGAAAAGCTTCTAAATTATTATCCGATATGTTTCTAAATTACCATCATTCTCCGAATAAGAAATCAATTTAAAATAATAGTTTCTTTGTTAAAAATAATTTTCGAATCTGGGCATCGTAAATCGAAAAAAACGACATTAAGCGACAATGTTGAAACGATATTCATCGTCGACACCCTTTATTCCTCCATTACATACACCTCTCGCGCCTCTCGCGTCACTATGTGTCGTATACATTATGTTAGTTAAAGAAAATAAACTTTTGTGTAACCTAAGTTGTATCTCTCTTCAATCCATTACTATTTGGAAAAATACATTGTTTTATAGAAAGCTGCGGTTGATGAATTATTGTATAAGGTTAACAGCAATTTTCTCCATCACATCATAAACTAGTTTCGCAAAGTAAAAAACGAGAACAAAGCGAAAACTAACCGATTGATATGAAATGAAAGCAAAGAAAAACTCCGCAGTTCGTTGCATACGTATATGTGATGAAAGCGATGGTTTAGTATCAGACTTCAAAGCGATCCTTGACCCATGGCATCAGAGCAATGAGCTTATAATATATACTTTACTTTTCTACAGTGTTGCACGCCACAATCAGTTACATATTATATGAAACCATACTATATGTACGTCTTTTGTGTTTCGTGTGCATAGAGCTTTTGCTCTATGCAATCGATCAAGAACCTTGTTTCTATCTTAAGAAAATTCGTTCTATTTCTGATACTTTAGTAGTGTCGAAGTCATATGGAAGTTAAAATATTAATTTAAATTAATTGTGAAAAATGCGTGTCACATTTTTTATTCATTAAGTGTAGAAATAAATGATTCATACCAATTATTCTACTTATTATTTTACTTTGATATTCGAAATATTTACCTACATCATATTAACGCATAAGTTGCGATACTGATTTATAAAATCAAATTCAACAAAATCTCTGTCAAACACGAAATTGGTGTTTGTTTTGTTCTAGTTTTAGTTTGCGTAAAAACGCTGAATCATGCGACGCACAAAAATAAACATTGAATTCGTAATTTGAGTTCCCGTTAAATGGAGAGATACACTAAGTACTATTGCAATATGGGAAATACATTGTTTTTCTTGAACCTGTACTAAAGTTTGACAAAGTTGAAAAATTGTTTTTTTTTTATCATTGTCGAGTAACACGTGTCATGGACTCATTAGATTGATTGTTTTTTTTTCCCGAAAACAAATAGTAATTTCGCGAAATTGTCCTTCAAATATATATCCTCGTTTCCATCAAGATAATTGCTCAAGATGAAAATGTCGAGAATCAATTGTTTTACATGACAAAAAGGACAAGACAATTCTCATAATCGTAGACAAAATTAATGTTGCAATTGCTGTATATGAAATTAAANTAAAATAAAAAAAAAAAAAAAAAAAAAATGAAGCAAAAATATACCAAGTAATTAGCTGCAACAAAAATAAATTTTCTTTCACTTGACAAATATAAATGTTATTGTGTGCACGTAAAAGTATGTAATTAGACAAAGGTCTAAGAATATAGGCTTTGAAATAAACCTACTTGCGATAAGCTTTAGAAAAATTTATTTTTATACTCCTATTTTGACGTCAATAAACTAGGATAATAATGCAAAAAATCGAATTATGATATAGCTTTAAAATTAAACAGTATTTCATGATGTTAGAATGTCGTGAATTATTTCAGAGCTGTACATTAAATTTTCCCCGCCAATTGATCGTATGCAATTGGGTTTTTCATTTGCAGTACTTATTTAAGTTATAATAGGCTTGCCCCAAGCTGTAAAAACGTAAACTCTCTTGTGTAGTTTTAAATGATAATGTAATTAGTTGTATTCTAAAGGATATCAAATCGAGTAGAAACATCGAGAGTGCGCGACGCGCATGCGCGGTGAAGCTTTTGAGCCAGGCTCAACATAACCTTAAAATGTCAGATTTTAACTGAATATATACTGCACTGCGAATGACTGTTCCTTTTCGCGCAATATATTTACATTCATGAATTCCTAACCTAAAATAGTAAAATTTGAGAATTCATGACAAGAACGCGCGAAGCGCGTCTAAAGTAGCTAGAAAAGGTGGACGATAATTTTAAGGGCTGTACAGTGTAGGCTGGTGTAGGCCAACCAATTGGCACGCATTGACAGTAGCGCGCTGCACTGCAGATTGACCTATTTATAATATAATTTACGCTCATAAAACTTAAGAAAATGTTAATCATAAATTTTACATGTAATTTGTCGAGTTATAATGAATTAAACACTCGAATAATTATCGCAAACTAAAATTGAATTTAATGTCTACATTTTATCAATTATTGCACGTTGATTTTATAATACTCTGTCGACATGAATTTTGTTTCATGAAACTATGAGAGTAATACTTTCGAATTATCTTGCAAGTACCAACAATTCAATTGAAAATCATTGAATCTGACACCGTCGGCATTTCATGGTGATACATAAAAATAAGAAAAAGAAAATACCGAGAATTTCTACGAGCAAAGAGAGCCTTGGGTTACATGCGAAAAAACCTATCAGCGGTTTTCCTTCGGCGGCTGTTTACGCGAACTACGCGCGTAAAAAGAAATCGTGAGCGCGTTTCGCACCTTGGCTCTTGCGTCCGCTAAACGATCAGATCTGTATCAACGCGTGCACGTTATATATGAATGCAATATTTTAAACGAATCGTGCAATGCACAGATGCACTCTAGCTTCTTTAGCTATTTCGCGCTTGCTGCATATGGCATTGACTGTAATAAGTTAATGCTAAGACGGATCTCTTCTTGTACATTCAACGTATGAAACTTAATCTGTATAATTAATGCATTCTCACAAGAAGAATCATATATATTAGTACGAACCTCTCTAAAGCGTTAGATTTTGCTATTTTCGAACAACAGTACATACATGATAACCAAGTTTGGCATCAAATTTGGAGGTAAAAATTCACTTGTTCTATTATTATTATCTATTGTACCTAATGAAATTAAAAGAAATTAAAAACGATAAGGCTGTTGTCCATAATGTAAAACATGCATAGCGAGGTTCGCCAAGTCGTTGAAATTGTGCGAGAGCGCGAATAGGAAATGAGCCGTCCTTCCTCGCGCTCACACGCCTCGTTTCCTCTTTCACGCTTATTCTGAAACGCGCCGAAGCCGCTGAACTCGCTTAGATTCCGATCGAGCTCAGGACGAATCGATTAAGAACATCGATGTCCGGTCCGGTTTGATGCATGTTTCTTATTATTTTTTGCTAGATTGCGCGATTCTTTGCGTCATCGAGTTTTTGCGGGTACACCGTTTTCATGATAGCTTTTTACTGCTTAAAGATGCGCCGATTTCTGCACACGCAACATTTCGAATTTGATTTAAGATTATAGTATGTATGTTTTCCAAAAAATTCTACATCGTGTCTAATTGGACAACTGTTATAACGTATAGTGGATTTTCATATTTATTCGATGTTTTCAATAAAATTTATTAAAATTGTGTAATAATGAACTAATTTAACATACTGGTGTTTAAAATTAATTTACGAACGCGAATGTTTAATACCTTAGGCGCATAAATTAGATGGATGATCAATCAAATTAATTTTAAACCTAATTAGAAGTAAGGTCCGTGTTATTTTTCGGTACCAGTAGGTTTCACAATAAAGAGCTCAGTAACGCTTTGAACAATATATACTAATGTTTTTTTTTTTTTTTTTTTTTTNTTTTTATTTTTTTTTTTTTTTTTTTTTTTTTTTTTTAACAAAAACATCTGTAAAATATAGAGCTATTAAAATTTTGCAACAAGAGTTGGTAGCTTTGCTACTTTTTCGTGATCTAAAACTGTTATAACGGAAATTCGCAGAGTCATCCGAGCGCGATAAGACTTTTATAGTCAGAAAAAAATTCTAAATTATACGTGAAAATTGAAAAGTGGCATGACGATAAAGATTTTGAAGTGTTAACGTGAGTAAGCATATTTATCTTGTTTGTAAACCTTGAATGTACAACGGTAAACTTTACTAGTGTTATTTGTTACACATGGAATTTTAATTCAAAAGTATATATACACTTGAATATTTGAACTCGCGAGGAGGTCGCGAGTACATACTTCATGTCGCAGTTGGGGGTTTCTACTTGGGATTATTAATACAGCCTAGTGGCATGATTAATTTAACAGTAAAAGGTTAAGTATACATGCATGACATCATTTACATAACAAGCATTTTAATTAGAATATTCGACTATAGAGTAGTGTTATAAAAACTAACTAGACTGAGACACTGACTTGTTCAAACTGTAATTATCATTGTATGTTGTAAAATTGGCTTATTGATGTATCAAAAAGTAAATTGTAAAGCGCATTAGATTATATGAAGAAAATTTAATATATACTGACAACTACGTGCGTAAATCAAAATGATATAAATGTGTAAAGTAAATATGAAACTGGCTCTTACTGTGTCTGCACAATATCCCTATTGACGTACATCCAGCGTAAGAAAAGCCTCATTTCCTCCTAAATCCATCCAAAAGCCTGTAAAGAGAAAGTTGATGGATGCAATGTAGGCTACTTAAAGTTTACTGTAAATAGTCGACAATAAAATATAAATAATATACAACATAAAGATTTTGATTATTTTAACTTGGTTAGTTGTGTGAGTGAGAGTGAAGATTGCGAGTGAAGATTATAAAAATAATCGTTTTCAAGCATTTTATATGAATTACAAAAATAATTAATTGATTTACAATACACTGTACATCGAGAAATGAATTGATCGAAGGAATAATTTTCTAGAACTGTAATGATAAATCTTAAATACATGAAAAATGTTATAAAATGACACACTGCTTTTCTCACAAAATATAACAGCGGTTTCCTGAAGTGTTATTGCAGCGAAACAGCACCGTATTATACTCTATGATAATCGTCGCTCCCTACGAAGCCTATAAGCACAACTCCAAGACAAAGAAATTTAAAGTTAAAGCAGCGAATATCGATCACAAATGCGGATCGTCAACACCTTGAAATTATTATACGGTAATTATCCCGCATAATTTGAATCTTTGAGCGCGTATACGTCTACTGTAAATTTTGCGGAAATACTTCCTCAGCAATAAGCAGAAAGGGGGATAAGAAAATTGACGGACATCATCTCATAACAAAGCGATTATCATTTTTCCTCGCGGTTATCCAACGCAGCATCTATATAATCACATTAAACAAGGATATGATTCCGCAAGCGCGCGCGCGCGCGAAGAAAGCTCTCTATCTTTCTCTCTCCTTCTTTTTCGAGTAAAAACAATCCGAACGAAGATTATTCAGCCCGAGTAGCGAGAGTAGCGACGACTACGACAACGGAAGGGGTTATACGAGGATAGAACGTAGAAGCGGGGAATATAAGAGGAGCTTAAGGCAAGCAGCTGCGACGGAGGACAGCGAGAGTCGCGGGAATATCGCTGCTACTTTTTTTCAGAGATAAAAGCCTCTCTACTCGAGGAAAAAGATGGAAAGCAAGTGAGAGAGAGATAGAGAGACCTGGAGCTCCCACGAGCCTCGAGAGAATAGTATACGATCACTGTGCATGAATCTGCACAAATCTAAGCTTTCTCGATTTTGTTGCAGCTTTCGAATTCTCATGCTAAGCTGAGCTAATTTCATTAGCTCAGCTCGACAAGTTATTCTTTGGATAGCAGTTATATATAAGATTTATTCTATTTTATCTGCTGCTATATATAGGTCTGCACGAAACTCAAAAATATTTTTAGTCTTCTGTCGATCTTGCCTTGAATTTTGATATTCTATTGTATCTATAAGGTTTGTACGAAACTCAAGTATATATTTTTAGTCTCTTTTTGATATTGCCTAGAATATTTCAAATCGACACTAAGACTATAGAAGTGTTGTTGAAAGATTCAAATATTTATCAATTACTTATATAAAATAATTTATATTTTGCGTAATAAAAGTTATACGAGACTATAAATTTTATAATAGAAGATTCATTGAAAATGACCGCCCTCATCGAGTTATGATAGCTTGTGTGAAATTCGTTACACAAACCGAGCGAATCATGGAAATAAATTGTAAATCTGGCTTATAAGTATTTTTTTGACAAAGCGCGTACCCTGGTAGGAAACTTGCCGGGTTTATCAGTAGAAACAAACCAGATCTGAAAGATATCGGCAGATTCTCGGTTTCGAATCTCGGTAGAAACCCTATGATTGGTCACATGAATTTTGTATATAGCGTTCTCGGTAGTTTCTAGAGAAGGAATAAAATTTATGATTGAGGCTCATTATTACGTAAATTTAGACGTAAATATACCGTAACATCGACGCAATCATTCAACGGATAGGCTAGGATGATTAAAAGCATATTTTTCTTCGAATTTCTTTATGAAACTAAAATTTTAAAAACATAACCTCAAAACGTCTATTACAAATTTTCATGTTTTTATAAGAAAAAATAGTCATACCAATAGGTCTCTAAAAGCAAGTTGAAAATAATTTTATTTTGAACTAAAATATTATTTTATTATCGTAGAAAGCATCCTCTGGGATCAAAAAGCAACATTTAACATTTATAAGTATACTGCTATTTATATGTGCAATTTACTAATTATAAATTATTAATAATGCATTTAAAATAACTCAACTATTATTATTATACACTATTGTTATTCTTTATGTAAAAAATTGTTTTATAATTGTTCTCTTAATTTGTATACAGAGATCTATGTTTTTGCCGGGTTTCTCTCTAGAATTCTCCGATATATCCATCGATATTCTCGGTAACGAATATCGCGGATTTCTTGGGCACTGAGCAGCGATTATCGCCAATCTCCTACCAGGGATGTAGGTGTAAACTCTGCACCCGAAAAATTACTGATAAATGTCTCCCCGACTCGACATGTGTTTACCACGCGCAACGCATATCTGTCCCTAACCTTAAAATCACTATCATCTTGCCCACTCATCACTTACTTTGCATAAAGATTCGTAAAGTAATTATTTAGTAATCTTTGAAGTCCTATACTCCGTTCGCATACATTATTTACACCAAATCACGTATCTGAGCACCTAATAAACTAAACTCGCACCTAATACAAACCGCCTAGACCAGTCTTCAAGTCTAAACACCGAACTTAAAAGAGCAAATAATCCGTATATTAACTATTAATATGATATGTTAACACCCTGGTAGAAAAGCGCCTATTTAAAATGGCGGTAAAGGCAGAAACTGGCTAAGTAAAATGTGAAAAAACTAGACATTTTAAATTCCTCAAAAGTAGCGATATTTTGTGTATTTTTTATAGGTGAGAATTATATTTCATGAAAGTATCAATAGATCAATTAGTTTTTTGGATGCAACATACAAAATTATTAATATTTAGGCATGAACTGAATAATTTTAATAATTTAAACATATGGCAAAGCTCGTAGGGCTTGCGTAGAAGAGCGTCTGCGTGGCTCAGTCGGTTAAGGCGCACGACCTTACTTATTTGTCCTCGTGCAGGGCATGGGTTCAAATCCCCGGTCAGACAGAATTTTTTCAGATGCAAATAATTATTCTATACTTTCCTATAACCAAAAAATTCGAATCGAAGCCTGCTGGCCACGACTTTCCAATTCTAACCTCGAACCGCGATAAGCCACGTAACGTGTAACTCAGCTGTGTTACTCGACCAACTATAATGGGCAGTTTGTACATAAAAACAAGGTACGCAAAGTGAATCCAAGAATTGCTCATTAAGTGGGAGAAAAAGCGTTACATTCTGCCTAAGAAATGGCAAATAAAACTGTCTAGTTCTTAGATTCTATGCCAAGAACTGGCCATTAAGTGGGTTACCGATTCTACCAGGGCAGTTAATACACGGAAAGAATTTTACAATAAAAATTACTAGAAATTAAGGATGAAAATTACCGTGCTAGCACAGTAACGCTCGGACGCCGCGCCATCTGAAGCATTTTTACTGGATCGGCACAGTAAAATTTTCGGTACTTTGTTATTTTTCTCCACCTCTATATTATAATATTTTGTTATATACATGTGCGTAGCGCATTCTCAACGTCATATTATTGATAAATAAAGGGTTATTCATAAATGACAGACTTTAAACCAAGAAATTCGTTGGATTCAACGAGCGTACATCGGGATTAGATTTGGAGGTTCTGGAAGCAGATGACGCACATGGACACGCATGAATTCCTGTGCAGCACGATAAAAATGTTCGCCATCAAAAAATGTATACAGTGCTGGTTCAGTAAAATTTACGGAGAGCAAGATAAATAATATCTTAATTCAGATAAAAAGACACGGCGCCCCACGATTACCGTGCTATTCCGGTAATTTTTACTGGAAAATTCTTTCCGTGGTACATATCATATTTCGCCCGATATCCACTATTTGTATATTAATAGTTAATAAATATAGTAACAGTTAATGAATCCTTCTCTCAGCGCGGTTTTGGAACATATTTTCGCTCCTCCATTAGCTTTATTGGCTAGAATTAAAATATTTGCTCGATTTAGTTCGCCGAAGATATCTCAAAAGTCAAATTAACAAATCCTTCGTGAAAATTCCACGTTTAATGCATTTTCGATTAAATTTACGATGTTTTTAATATGCCCATGAGTTTTGAGGCGAATGAGAATTTTCAGCAAATCTTTGTTTATTTTGAAAAGTTTACTCAAAAAAAGTTCCTTGCAAAATGTAATCTGATTTCAAACAAAGTGTTAGGCTGTTTTTTGATTATTTTCAAACTTGACTATTTTAACTTCTATAACTTGTTCTCGAATGTATTACGATGACAGAATAGAAATTGATAAACGCTCTTTCAAATTTCTTAAGACTCGTGAGAATCACTTCTAGTCTTGTTATCATCTTACAATTTTTCTCGCAGCATCGAAGTTTGAGACAAGACTGGGTGCTAAGAATTTTCAAAATCAATGTACAAGATTTTTGAAGAATTTCGTCTTACCCTATGGTCTCACGCAGTCCTTAACCTACGCATATCTTAACTATCCTATACACAATTGTTAAAATGAATCTTCGTATTTGTATTCATAAACATTATATACTAACGCAAAAAGCCAAAACTCAAAAACAATATGTTTGAAGAGTACAATCAATATTCCGAAAGTTTCAAGCCAAAATAGAATCGAACAAATCCTAAAAGTATTTGGCGAAACACACTGGCATATCACTCGAAGCAAATATTTCGAAAATTCCCAAGCAAACTTTCCGTCAACATCACGCGACGAATTGCCACGGTATACCACTGAAACTTTTCCCCTATTCTGCTGCGCGATACACGAGGCGAAGCGCAGGTAGACGCACAGGCTCATACATCGCTAATGCGGCCCATTAATAATACGCGTGCGTATAAACATATATCGAGCGAAAAAGTTTATACGCGGGTAAGCGCCGCGCGCACATAACGCGAATCCAATATGTATAGACTCTCGCTTTGCGAACGTGCATGCAGACGCAGCTACTCACGCAGCTACGTCGCTTCGAGGTATATACAGTCTATAGACGACGAAGACGACGCAAAATGGCTAAAGACGCCTCTCGTGTAATGGATCACATTACGGCAAATGTGTATCATTTGTCGCACTGCGCGAGAGGCGGCCGAGAGAGGCGAGAGTCGCGAGGCTGCAAAAACGGCCTCTTCGCACTAAACTCGCTCTCTCGGGTCGTTCACTTGTTTATATGTTCATTTCAGAGTGTGTTCTTTTCTTCAACACATTGGCATAAGAATCATTATATACAAACTAAGTGCATATAGCAGGCGAATTAACACATGGTCGCGACCTCGTTTGGGACAAATACCAATACTAACGCGCGCAGTTGTAGCATGAGCGGCCAAAGCAGTGGGCCAAAACAAGGCAATTTCAGCATTGGTGGCACACCACTACATATCTAGACTCCACCTATGCGCCACCTATTATTTTCACCTGGCACGTAAACGCGGAGAGTTTGGGCGGTGACGAAAGGGCCAAACCAAAACTGCTTTGTTTTGATAAATTTATATCGCTCCAGCGGTCCGGACGTTAAATAATGTATACATTAAAATTAGGTTTAATTGAAGGTTAAGTATAGATACGTGTGCAATTGTGCATACATGAACGACTCATTCATAAGAGTCAAGTGCAGACTTCCTTTTCGGTCCTACATGATTTTTTTGGTATATAGCAATTATTAGACCGCAATTATATTAAATTTTTACTTTTTGAGGTAGGCCGGAATTCAAACATAAGCTGCAGAGTCCGCGCGTGCAAACGAACGCCCAATCGGAGAATAACAAAATTAAGATTTTAGAAAATACTTTGAATATAAAATAACTAGACCGGATATAGGAATCATACTAGCCGCTGGAAGGCCATGGAGCGCACTACCTAGACTTGATATTTTCCTCTGTCGGACACCTGGACATCCTCTACAAGAGTCCTGGAGCATTTGCTCATAATCTTTAAGCACAACTCATATCTATAAATCGAAAGTCACAGAGCGCGTACGTTACCTAGAATCTATAGTACTAGCGATATGTATACTTCGATGCGCTTCGCGCAGTTATAGGTATTATTGTGAGGAAAATGGAAAAGTGCCTATGAGCCACTTATATTTCCACCTGCTATATTGATGAAATGTCTCGCAAAAAAGCAGTCCAAAACTGCTTTGTTTTGGTATTGATATCGCTCTAGCGGTCGGCACGTATAATATATTATGTATATTAAAATTAAGTTTGAGATTGCTCCACGCGGTTTAATTTTTTACATTTTTAAGGTTAAGTAGAGCCTTCAGATACCTGTGCAATCCCTGCTAAAACAATTCCATTGAAATCGATAAAAGTCGATAAAATTGAATGGCAAGCCTTAATCGCGTTTTTCCCAATAAAACTCAATTAAATTCCATTCAATCATTCAGAGTCAATGAGGAAAATTACAATTAAAATGGATAGATAAAAAAACAGCAATTAAAATCGATAGATTTTTCTATAGAATTAATAGACTTTAATTAATTTAATGCGAATAAGGCGATTAAGACTTACCATTCAATTCGATAGAGAATCTTATGGATTTTAATAGACTATTTTTAGCAGGGATGTGCATACATGAACGACTCATTCATAAGAGTCAGGTGCAGACAATCCCTTTTGGTATAAAAGTGAAATTTTCTTTTATTCATTAGAAAGTATTTTTTCTTTGAGATCACTTTAAGTTCATTCATACAATTTTTATAGGTTATGTCGTGCACTGCCTGAAGTCGTAAAATTCTAAATATCAGTGACTGTTTGAATTATTGTATAATAAAAAACTATCCTAATATCTCTTTTTTGTGCTTTTACTTTTATACTTATCATTCTTGTAAAATTTAAAACATAACTTCGAATTCAAAATCGAACCGCAACCGCGCCCTTTTTTCACTGACCAATCAAGCAATAAATAGAACTCCTTCAAGATGGATCGATCAAAACTTTTAGGTAGGATATGATACAAATATGAACGAACGGCGAACGAAGAACATGTCATTATTTTATAGAAGGGAAACAAGTACAGCAAGACAAACACGCCAGACATCGAGCGCGCAAAATAGAATCGTGACTCGACGAGGAGGAGGCGCGCACAAGTGGAGAGCAAGAGAGAGCGAGGAGACAAGAATCACCGGCACTTCCGGCTCTCGTCGTTGTTCTTCCCGAGCACATACGCGTGCGCTCCTTGGATAGGAGGAAAAAGGGCCGGATCGCAGGGCCGGAAGCGAGAGCCGCAGCCGCACTCGTTAGAATTTACGCTTTTTGCGCGTACGCGTGTACGCGCTCTCCCTTCCCCCGCGGAGAGCCGGCGATGAGAAAAATGCTCCGGCAGCGGCGGGGAAACTCTTATAATTGCCGCCGGTAAATTATATCATTAGACAGCTCTTTCTGCCGCTGCACGCTCGCGCACTATCTCCTGCATACACACCCGGATTGATTTTGTCTCCCGAACATATACGTCTGTGAGAACTGTTTGCGCTGCACGCGTGCATAATACACCATCAGCTACTCGTCGTCGCTGCCTGATTCTCTGTCGCTCGCTCGCTCGTTTGTTTTTTTCACGGCGCTTTTTTCAGTTTGCCGCCAGCGCCAACCGCACACTATAGACGCGCAGAGAGAACTAGGTACCGCTATACGGGAATTTTTTAATCAACGCCGCCGACGCACGAGTTTTGCGCAGCTTGTTACGCGCGAATACATTAGTTTTTGCAGTTTGGCTTTTGATTCTGCCGAGGGAGAGCTGCGCGTTTTTGCGCCTCGATTAATTGTGTGGGAAACGAATTAGTATATACGGCGCGATTTTTCCATCGACGCCTTTTTAACGGGACGCAAAACAATGCGTCTCTCGAGAAACGAGGAATTTTTTTCCACTCGCGATGCACTTTCTGTGTTACGCGTGACCGTGGAGTTAATGTGCTTTTAATATTAATTTCCCATTTTATAATTTTATATGTCAAATCGAATAAGAAATCCACTTTGGCGCACTCCAATAATAATCCGCTAAAATTTATCGGTAATACATTACCGCTCTTCATCGAATTATGCCTTATAAATGCCCGATACCAGAGCTGAAATTGCATTCAAACATTGATCTATCATTCTCCGAATGCCATCAGGATTTGTTAATTTACTTCCCCGAGAGAATTTCATATTTCTGTCCCGATGTAGAGTAATTATATTTTCCGCTTATCGACTGGAAAGCCCCAAAGCAAAGATCTTCCTTCCAATTTTCGCGTTGCTCGCGCCGGGTAAACTTATCGAGAGAGACGAGAACGTTTATTTAATGCTCGATATAATACACGTTCTGGATAAAAAATGCAAGCATCGGCGTTTCGATCCGGTTAACCGAAAAATTCCATACTCGAGATTGTACCCCCCGACTTCTCTCTAGAAAATAGTCTCGCTTGCCCGCACGCTGGCAAAACTTTCTTTTATCTGAAATTAAGCTTCGATACACCATTATTGAAATTGATACTCGTAAAACAATATTATAAATCAGACCACTGCTTGATTAAAATACGTATAAGGATTCGATACGCAGACTTTTCAAAAAGTTATGACATCTATAACGCGATGGCTCAACTCTTTGAACATGTGAGCTTGCTCGAGCACTCGATAGTTTTGCAATCCAACGTACACGGCTCGATGTATTAGAGAAAGAGAGAATCCCCGAAAGGAATCCGCTAAATCGAAGAAGCCCCGCCGTGAAATGTATTTATCTCATACAGCGCACTCTCCATCCCGTCCAAAAAATAAATACAATCTGTAGTTGGATCGGCTGCTCGCTCGCTCGCTCCGAACTTTTCTTAACCCGAAATCGTCACGTTTCGCTCGGCGAAATTTCATATTTCTTGCGCTCGAATTAATCCGCCAGCCTGAAAAATTTCTGCGATGCGAGGAAAAACGGCACAAGGGTCTGCAAGAAGGCGAGCGTGGCTTCGGTTAAGCCCAAAAAGAAAAAAACACAGCATACTGACGAAATTGGCGAAGGCGTGAAAAATCCACTGGTCATTCGAGGTTTGCGCAAAGCGCGCAAAACTGTGCCGCTGTATGAATAGAATATAATTGAGCATTATTCTATATTATTCTATATCAGTCGTTATTGCCGGGCTGACTCTTTGCGCAAACTTCAGCCGATCGGAACTTTTTAACGATTTTCATGCTTATCATTCGTTTCGGCTAATTTTTCGAACGACGATTGAATGCGTAACCGCAGAAGTGGGTCAAACGGTCAACTGCGCTACTACAATCCAAGTTAAGAAGAAAATTGATAGTACCGAAAGTTTGGCATAGCTTTTAGCGATGATGATTCAGTTTATTATTTCTTCATGCACCGATTAAACCGATAGAAGTAGAAACCAGCTTATTTTCGAGGTGCAATCAAATAATAATACCAGAGCCACTATTATTAAAATTTTTCAAGCGCGAGTTTTTAAATAAGTTCGCCTATTTTCATATCGACTCTTCATAAAAAATAACGACTTGCGATTGAAAGTATCGATAACCGCGCGAGTTAATTAAAAACCACATTTAGACTATGCTTTTTTTATTGCAAAATAGTATGCTTACTAAAAATAATGATACATATCGAATCAACCGCGAACGACTCACATCACTTGCGAATCAACCTACTTGAAATTTTATTGACAAATTTTCCTGTTCAGAGCAAGTCGAGCAGAAATGAAAAAGGACGCCGTGCGCGTTTCAAGATAAATTTACTCTGCGTACTTTATAAGTGGGATAGCTTTATCTTTCATTATTGAAACGAAAGCCGTGTATGAAGAGTCTATATTCAAGTCGATAAATGTCTTTTATTGCTCGACAAAAATACAGCAGTTTCCTATAGGATCGAAAGAGAAACCAGCTAGAAAGGGGGAAAAAGTTGTGCACTTATACGTGGCCGCGTTGCTGCTATTGATTTCTTATTGGCAATGAATACACGTTCCATATAGAAATAGCTGAGACTGGTATATATACGACGAGAGGTTTAATTTTCAAAATCGATACATCTAAAATTGGAGTCGAGTCTTCCGTAACGGATACATTGCTTCAGGGAAAACGGGTGTCTGTGTGAAATAATAAATATTCGAAATATTTATCAAAAGGCGCATTGTTCTCGAGTTGATATTGAAAAAACAAGTAAAAGATACATTTTGATTAAACAAATCATAAACTCAACGAAGGGTATTAAAGGTTAAGCCATCGCTTCGCCGAGCAAAGAGACAAATTCAATTCGCTATAAAGTAAAAGTTTGCGGCTTCGCAGCGATCCGATTAATTTTTCCATCGATGTTTTTTCAACGTTCGAACGGTAGCACGAAATGTCGAAATCGCTGCAGACAAAGAAGGAAAAGCCGGCTGCTCTTTTTTCCAGGAAATCGCTCGAACAACAAGAGCATAGTCGGCGCCACTGATGGGTAAATAATCGACTGACTTGGGCAGGAAAGAAGGTATTTCGCAAGATAACGATAACCCCCGGATATCTGGCGCAGAAAACTGACAGATAATTGAGCTCTGTTTTCCAAAGAGAGATTTCTAGAAAATATGCACGCCGCCGCCGCCGTGGCCGAGATAAGCTCGCAATGCGATGAAAACGCGTCTGTGTGCCGAGCAGCGGGCCGCGCCGCCGAGAGAGAGAGAGGGAGAGAGAAGAGAGAGAAGAGATGGACGGGGGGAGGGGGATGCGAGGAGGGCGGGGGGGGGCCGGGGGGGGGGGTGGGGAGGGGGGGTAGGGGGCCGGGGGAGGGGGGGGAAAGATGGGGGGGGACCGAGAGGGGGGGGGGGGGGAGACGGGGGGGGAGGGACGGGGGGGGGGAGGGGCAGGGGGGAGAGGAGTGAGCGGAGAGGGGGGGTGCGGGAGAATGGGGGAGGTGGGGGGGAGGGGAGAGGGGGGGGGGGGGGAGGGAGAGGTCGGCGTGAGTGGAGGGGGGGAGGGGGGGGCGGGCGGGGGGGGACGCGGGGGGCGGGGGGGAGGGGGGCGGGGGGGGGGGGGAGTGGGGGGGAGGGGAGAGGGATAGTGCAGAGGGGGGGGGGGGGGGGGACGGGGGGGAGGGGGAGTGGGGATCGGAGGGGGGATGGAGAGGGGCGGGGGGAGGGAGACGGGGGCGGATGTGGGGTTGAGCTGGTGCGGAGGGGGGGGGGGAGAGGGGGAGGGTGGAGGCCGGAGTGGTGCGGAGGGTGAGGGGGGGGGGAGGGCGGCGGAGAGAGGGGGGGATGGGTGAGGAGGGGGAGGCGGGGGGAGCGGGGGCAGGGGGGGGGGAAGGGCAGGAGGGAGTGAGGGGAGTGAGGGGAGCGGCGGAGGCGGAGGGATGGAGAGCGAGGGGGTGGAGAGGGGGGAGGGGGTGGGGAGGGGAGGAGGGGGGCGAGAGGGGGATGAGGAGGGGGGGGGGGTCGGGGGAGGAGAGGGGAGAGAAGGGGGGGGGAGATGGTGAGACGGGCGGGGGGGGGGGGGGGGGGGGGGGAGGCTGCGGGGGATGCCGGGAGGGGGTGCGAGGGGGGTGGGGGGGGGGGGGGGGGGGGGGCGGGAGGGAGGTGGGGGAGGAGGGGGAGGCGGGGGGGGGGGGGAGGGTGGGGATGAGTGTGGCCGGGGAGGAGTGGAGGGGGGGAGGGGGGGGAGGGGAGACGAGGAGAGGGGGGGGAGGCGAGGGGGGAGAGGGGGGGAGGGGGGGTGGGGGAGGGGGGAGAAGGAGGGGGGTGGGGTTGGAGGGGGGGGGGAGGGGGAGTAGGGGGATGGAGGGGGGAGTGGGGGGGGACGAGGGGGTCGAGGCGAGGGGGTGGGGGAGGGGGGAGGAGTGAGGGGCCGGGGGGGGGGGCGGGGTGGCGAGGGATGAGGGGGGAGGGACGTGGGAGGTGGGGGGGGGGGGAGGGAGGGGGAGGGGGAGGAGCGGTGAGAGGGGGAGGGGGGAAGCGGGGGACTGGTGGGCGTGGGGGGGGGGGGGGGGGGAAGGTGGGGAGGGGGGGGGAGACGGGGGGGGCGCGGGGGAGGCGAGTGAAAGGGGGGGGGTGGTGGCGGTGAGGGGGAGAGGGGGGGGGGAGGGGGCGGGACGTGGGAGGGGGGGGGTGCGAGAAGAGGCGGAGGGGGGGGCGGGGGAGATGAGAGAGAGAGAGAGAGAGAGAGAGAGAGAGAGAGAGAGAGAGGAGCTCGATCGAGAGAGGGAGATTGATTTTGCAGCGCCGAGAGATCCTCTCAGGCCCGCAGTCGTGCGCGGCCGAGTTGACACTCGCCGGAGCCGGCGCGCGAGAAATGACAATTGATCGCCTTTATCTTGGGCCGAGAGGTGTCGAAGAAAAGCCGGCCGTAATATCGCGAGCGATATATCCGTCGTCGTCGTGGGAACGCGCCGCGCGCTTCCGAGCGCATCGAGTAAATCTGCCGCTGAATAATTATACGCAGCTTTGATACTGGCAGCCCCGGCCGTCGCGTTCCAACGACTGTGCCGGCCATTTGTCGCGATTAATTAATGAACTCGGCGCGCGTTACAACAATCGCGCGCGACTCGTTAAAATATTGACGGATTTCAGCAAATTGATCGTCAGCAGCTTTCAGCTCGCAACGAGTTATTTATTTTAATCATCGTCATTAAGCCGCGCCCCGGCCGGGCTTCACTTCGCTGCTGCTGTACCGAATCTAATTGACTTTTCAGAGCTTCAATAATATCTGTGCACATAAGTACAAGTTTCTCGCCTTTCATCGCAAAGGTGTGTTTCGCCGATTATGCCGACGACGTGCAGTCTCCTTGTGCAGAGAGCTCCTCTAAAGAAGTAGATGCAGTTTTTAATTGGAGAGCAGTCGAGTCAAAAAAATAATGCGCGCGCGACACCGAAAGCTATACGCGCGTTACGTTTACACGTGTGTAATTATTTTTCGTGTATTATACACGCGACCGCGTCGTCGCTCTACGAGTAGGCTAGGCGTATTTTATAATATACTATTCGCCCGGAGCCGAGAGCATTCACGCCGCGCCGGTAATTAGAGTCGAATTTTCATTAACGAGGAACGGGTTATGTTTGCCGCTTCTCCGCGCCTAGTAAGGGGGGGGGGGGGGTTTGCGCCTTTTTGCGACTCACGAGATTATCCTCGGCCGCGCCGTCGCCGTTTGTCTCGCTAATTTCTGTAAACAGCGCCTTTCAGCCGCGGGAAAATGAAAATTTCCCGCAGGCCGCAGGCGCGCGTCCGGATGAGGATTTTGAGCTGAAATTCATTATAATTATATTTTCGGTTTATTCGATTCGGAGTAACTCCATTGGATAAAGCGTGCGTTTTGAGTTGCACACGATGTCTGATTATGCACATTATACCTACAGCACTACTCGAGAGGATGGTTGTTAGTTATTCTAACGAAACGGAAAAAATAACATAACAAAAGCAATTAAAATTATTGTCCCGGCCCAGGTATATAGCAATTTGACGCGCGCTCTCTCGCGAGAAATATTTTATATTCGTTATCAATGTTGAAAATAACGGCGAGTTATTGAGTCATTTGTACGCTCAAATTGAAAACAAATAGTTGCTCGTTAAAGTCAATTGTTTCATTCCAAACATCAGGCAGTGATGAAATTTGAAGTGAAAATCAATACGCGCGGAGCCCGTCCATAATAGAATTTCGAAACGATTCGAAGCGAAATAATTTGATGCGGAAACCTCGTTTTAATAACTCTCTTTCGATTTAAAATACGCGCCGATGCACCGCCGAGCGAGACCGCGAGGATTTTTCGAAAAAGCCGGCGGCCGCCGCAGTGTGTCGAAAATAAATACGCGATTTTATCCTTATAATATATTATATACTTGATCGTTTGTATTTGAAGAAAAAAAAAATGAAAAGCTTAATTGGAGCCGGCGGAAGCTCATTCAGCGGCACTGCACGGAGAGTGTTATTTTTTGCGACTATCTAGCCATTCGGCGGTTGCAAAAAAGTCGCCGGAACAAGACTCCCACACGTATAGCGAAAGAGGCAGGAAACGCACTTTTCGAACGCACGCTACGTGTACAAGTATATAGCTATATGGCGTAAAGGGATTCCTCAAACCAATTGAGAATACGGCAACGGCGCTTTGAACTCTCGTGCGCCACTTGCTCTTCTTCCTCCCTCCCTCATTTTCTCATGCTCTCTTATACACCGCGCGGCTCTCGCGCCTATAATATAGCAGGAGGCATATAGCATTGCCCTCCTCTTCTCGGCTCTCCGCACTCCTCATCACTTGTATATTTCTCTATCTCGTGCGCGGCATTCCCCTCCCGGTTTTTCTCGCCGGATAATACACTACTCTCTCCGCTGTTCCAGATCATTTCTTATTTCTGTTTGCGCGAAACTATTTCGACTTTTTCGAAAGCTACTTCGCGGAACTGGGAAGCTCGCGGCGCGCGGCCAAATAATTGATTTAATAAAGTGAAATTTCGCCTTTGGAAATTCGCACGCGCGCTCCACTCGCGATTACGCATGCAATTATCCGGCTTGCGAAGTGAAATGCAAATTAAATCCGACGTTGATTATTTCGAGTATACACTATCCAATTCTGATACAAGGCGCTATATACAAGGCGCTATATACAAGGCGCGCTTTTCGCGAGCGTTCACCCATATATTATATGGTATACTCAGCCGTATAAAACCAAACGGAGAAACTGAGCGACGCGCAGTGTTTGCGCTCCGCGAATTTCCCGCGATCTGGATAATTCACCGCGCTGCCCGCTCAGAAACCCTGTAATGACGAGCTTCCAGCGCGTGCGGTTCGGGCATTAATAAATTCGCGCGTGCGAAGACGCGCCAACTCGATACACAACTCCTCGCCTCATTCATTTTCCATACACGCGTTGCGAGAACTCGCCGGATGATGCACTCGTTCTTAGCGACACATCGCAGAGTCCATATTATACACTATGCGCAGACAAGTGTCTTCTATATATTCTTTGTTTTTCTCGGACGCGGAGCCGCTGAATTTTTCAGAGACATTGTATGCGAGCGCGCGGGGAAAAGTTTCGCGCGGTCATGAAATTTTAATCCGACGAAGGCTTTAGCCTAGTCTCCTCCCGCGAACGAGGCGATAGGAAAATTATAGACGGGCGCCGCGTGTATATGTATATAACGATCGAGTAGGGAGCTACTATGCGTTGTATATGTGTTCGAGGCGTGATTAATTTATTAGACGCTCCGATCCAGAACGCATGTTCTATAAGTGTGCGCTGAGTTTCAAACAATTTTCATTGCGATGCATCGTCGGTTGCATCGTCCACCGACTGACGTTCTATGAGGCGGGAGAACGAGAGCTATAATAATGTTTCAAAGTATCGGGTCGTTGTCAACAAACTATTTTTTAGCAGCTATAATACAGCTTGATGAAATATTTTAAACACTTCGAATAAACATTTTCCCATTATCGATCCCCGCGACAGCCGCGTATTATGCACTTGCTAGAGACCAAGAAAAACTCTTCTCTGTGCACAATTACTTATACAGACAGTCGTTGCGTATAGAAATATTCGCCTGATAAATATTTTCCCGCGTCTGGGCTTCTGAGAGCGCGATCAGGCAAATACATTTCTATTATTATCGGCGATTCGCGAACGAATCGATAGGTCGTGCTCGTAAAAACAAGCCGCCCGAGCAACAATCGCCGCGGCGATAACGCACACGCGTGATGCAGTCGACTACAACACTCGTATACGTACGCCCCGGAAGCGCATGCAGTGAATATTTCGGACGTCGATCCTCGTATGCTCTAATCTCTTAATACTCTATACCCCCTCCTTTCTTTATCTTATCTGCCGCTACATGTGGACTTTCTTTTTCGACTCCATGTCCATGTTTTAGACGCAAAAACGCATGTTATTTTTTTGCATTTTATTTATCGAATTCGATAGGCGAAAATGCGTCGCTTGTTTAGAACGGAATCGTTGAAAGCTTCGTATTTTTATTTCACCCCGAGCCGCAAAGTGTGTTAGCTGCAAATTGTTTCGCGTTTCGTTGTTTACTCGGTGAAGAGCTCTGCTCCACCTGATGAAAACGTAATAAATCCATCGAGCAATGTTGCCCGTTTGGCGTCAAAAACAAGCCAATCCCGGCCGAGCAGCCCCGAGAAGTAGGATGAGACGAAAAAAGCAGCGACGAAGAAGAGAGAAGGTAAAAGCACGACGCAAAAAAGCCGGCCGCCGCGCGCAAGTCTCCGCGTCGCGACAATCGCAAAATCAATTTTCATTATTCGCTTAAAAGTCCGCTCTCGGCTCGGCATGCACACGCGAGTCGGTGAGCGGCTGTGCTGACGTCAAGGCGACGCGAATGCAAAAGGGGAGGCGGCCCTGTCCTCATCCATCTCGTCTCTCTCTCTCTCTCTCTCTCTCCGAGAAAGTTGGCGCTTTTTACGATTTTTTCCTCCGCGAACGGGCGTCATAGGCGGCCTCGTAAAAATTTCGAGTTGCTCAATGCGGCGGCCGACCGGACGTGTCCGCTGACTTTATTGTGTCGATCTGGGCCGCGTGGCGGGGACCGTTTTGAGAAACGCGAAGAAAAAAAGTCTCGAAAGGTAGTGGAAAACAAATTGCTTTTCGAATCCGAGAGAGCACTTGCAGCGGACTTTCTCTTTCACCGTATAGCCGTATACAGAGCGCGGCTTCGCGGCAGCTTTTAATTTAGAAATTGATTTATCTATTTAATGCTCCGATCCGCCTATAAGGTAATATAGTTTTCGAAATCTAGGCTGCCGAAACGATGAAAAAGCAGCTCTAGGCGGTTCTCGGGCGGTATACATATCTATATGCAGCTGTGCCTCCCCGCGCGCTAGCATTTCTTTACTTATCGCAATTTTCCGGGAAAAGAGTAGCCGTGTGTGCGGGTAGGGCCGCAGAGCGAAGCCTCGTGCACTCGCGGTGCGCGTCACCGCGTCTAAAATAAGAAAGGAGAGAGAGAGAGAGAGAGAGAGAGAGAGAGAGAGAGAGAGAGAGCGAGCGAGCGGAAGCGAAACAACGCGCGCACATTGACTCTGCTCGTGCTTTTTATCGATTTTTAAGGAAACCTTTTACCGCCGGCCGGCCGCACTGGCGCCCGCGCACCTGTACATAATACGTACTCGCGAAAACTTTCCCGGCGACTGCGAGGCTACGCTACATCTTTCGCGGCTCTCTCGAGCTTGCGACTCTGTGCGGTGCGAGAGGGACATGACGTGCAGTTATATGTTATATGACGTTAATGGTGTGAAAACCTTGTGTGGAGAGAATCTGCTTCGGAAATCTTATTACGCGTCGTTCAACGTCCGGCAATCCGGCAATTTATGGTTTACTTTTTTCAAGATTTTAATTTAGATCAACTTTTCATGACCACTCGCTAGTCGGAAAAACCGATTACCAATCCTGTATTCCCGACGAGAGCTCGACTCTCAATTCTTTAATGGAAAAAGTTATAGGGACATCAAAATAAAAAAAAATGTTGAAACTAATAACTGTGTATATTGAAGTATGGAAAACCGATGCAGTTTGCCTTATTTTAATTTAAAAGTATAATATACCGTACCGCAAAAAATTGATGAAATTTGTTATTAAGTTATATTAAAAATGATTATTAACGTGAAAAACGATTGCAATCGAGACGATCGAGAGAGTAGATATCTGGAAAAGTGACTCAGACGCTTTGCCGTGTTGGGTATTTCCCTCCCTCGGCGTTATCTCGCGACGATCGTGGAAAATTAGAGGTAAATCTAAATAAAAAGGCGAGCGAAGAAGGGAAGGCGAGCTGAGCGCGGAACGAGTCGATGGAGCGAAATTTATAGCAAAACGAAAATGCGCCCGAGAGATATCGCGGAAAATTATTCTCATAATCGAATGCAAATTTCGATTGAAACGCAAACGATGCAGTCGCGGTGACAAGTTTAATAACTTTAGCGGAGTTCATTAAACTTTTTGACGTAGATCCTCTCTTATTTTCCCCTCTCCTTTCGCCTCGGCTTGCCGGCGAGAAGAATACCCGCCATTAAACACGTTAAAATACCAATTTCAAGTAAAATGCAAAACTTAACGAATTTTCGTATTCCGCGCGCGCAGCGCTCGCGCAGGTCGATGAGTTACAAAGTAATCATAAAAAATGTACGCGCGAGCGAAAGGAGCGAGGAAAATGGAAACGTTAGGCGTTATCGGCGTTATAACCGATGAGATTAGCTTTTTCGGGGAGAGGCGGAGAGCGCGTTGCGCTGCATGCGACAAAGGTTCGATTGCGCGCGCTCGTTCCTTTTTTGCCGCGGCATTTCGTCGCGTTCGCCTTTTTGCGGGCGGAGAATAGAGAAAGAGAGCTCTCGCAATTAGCGGGCCGAATATGAGCTGTGGATATAAAACGCAGCAGAGCGCAGGCTAGCGAGCGAGCGCGTTTTCTAGATCAATACGATAATCGCGTATTTCCCGTCGTTATCGGCGCGCTATGGCCGCGAGAGCGCGGAGATATACCTGCGGGGCGGCCGCGGAGAACGGCGCCGATAGGTGGAGGGTAAGACAGAGAGGGACAGGAGGGGATGGAAATTGCGCGCGGGGGAATGCAAGTAACCGACTTTTTCTCTCTCTCTCTCTCTCTCTCTCTCTCTCAATGCTCGCTCTCCCCGGCGGTGCATTATTGGAAAAATCCTCGTGTTTGAGATTGATGAAATTTTTCGTGGGAACGCTTTTTCTGCCCGAGCTTTGCATGAACGTTGATACAATAAATCTCCCTCGGATGCGTATTGCTGGAGGTATGCGCGCGCGCGCGTTAACTTTTTCTGCAAGAGCTATATTCCGCGCTCGCGCATCGAAAAAATTATACCTGTCGATCCTCCGTTTAGCCTGATTTAGCATCGTTCATTTCATTATGCTCGCTCTTCGTTAATAATTCAGCGGGAAGTTTCGAGAATTCGCTTGTCCATCTCGGAGAAGCAAACGCGCGCTGCAAAAACTTCAATCAATCCGCCAGCAAAGCTCGCAGGCAACGAAGATTTCAAAGTCTTAATTTCCCAGAAGATAATAAACCGCGAGTTATCCCTAATTTTCAATTTGCAGACCGGGCGGACGCATTTCCATTCGGCCGCGAATTTATGCTTATATAAAGCGCACAAAGCTCCAGCGGGGACTGCATATCTGTCGAGTTCGGGAAAACTATTTAACGAAACAGGGAACAAATTCCAATCATATCCGGGCTCAAACGTTCTCTCGAAGGCTCGCGTCCGCTCTTCCCCTTTCAATCGACGTTCAAACACAATCATTTCCTGAAAAGCCTCGTCGTCCCCAGTCCGCCTCATCCCCGTCCAGCGTCCGTCTATTTTTCTTTTCAGCCTGCAGAGCACCTCCCCTGCGCCAGTCTCCCTCCCTCTCGCGATACACGTTATATATACGCGCATATTCGAAAAACGCAATCTTGCGATCGAGGCGCATGCGCGCGCGCGAAAAGGCAGGAAGATGAAGCGCTCCGGGCGCTAATTCCTTTTGCTCCTTCCACACGGCTTCATACGTGCACGCGCGTTAGCTCCTACTCCGGGCCGGACGGCCGCGCTGGGAATGGAAAAATGCGCGCGCTGATTTATCTGCGTAATGCGCATCTTCTTGCGCTCGCGCGAGAGTTTAATTGTTCTGATGATACGTTGAAACGCGATGTTCGTTAAGGTGCAAGCAAGCGCCGAGAGAGTAAACGAGCGCTTGGAATTTCTTTCGCAAATGACTCCGCTCTCGAACGTTACTCTCCGAATTGATTAATGGCGCGAGTGCGCGCGGAGGGCAAAGTGGGCCTCGCGATTTAATCACATAGATCCGCTGATACCTCGAACAACAAGTTTCATTTTTTCCCTTATCGAGATTTACTCGCCGATGCGTTAACTTTGATGAATTATCGCTTTGAAATTCGCTGGATTTATCGAGCTATGAACCGGCGTCGTATGTCGTTCCAAAATTACTGCGACTATGACATTTCGTAAGCTCACGTGAGCGATACATACAAAACAATCGGCATTTTTGCGGGTCTCCGGTTTTTCGAGTCCGGATTTACATGAAAATTGGCTCTAAAGATTTTCGCGTATCCCTGATTGCATTTGCATTTCGGTCGGCGTTTTGAATTCGGAAAATTTTTCTATCTCAAATTTCGAAATCGACGCACGCAGGAATCATCGGAAAGCTATTTATATGTAAATCCAATTAACTTCCGCATTTCTGACTCGCTACATTTCAATACTTCGCTCTATTTTCAATTTTGAAAAACGGACAGTACTGCGCGAGGCTTTATTTTTTATTTTTATTTTTTGCAGCCGCCGCGCGCCGGTGCGCAACCGCTCGATTTTTACATAATCGATTTGTCGCGCAAAGTTGCGGAATAAGAAAAACGCTAAATGTTCAAAAGTTTTCAAGATATATCGTATAACTATACATCAACTCACGGTCGCTGCAATATTGTACAAAGATTTTACTTGGTATTGGGAGCAAGACAGTATAGTATATAGTTTTTAATGTGTATAATATGCAAAACAGGTGCATAATTACAGGTCGACAGTCGCGCGGATATTATCTTATGCCCACATTATTAGAAAAATGCATTTCTATGTTACAAGTAAAAAAAAAGTACTGTATAAGATAAATATCCCACACAACTTGTCGCTTGTTATCAATATTGACCCGGCCAGCGCGCTCAATACTTCAGGCTTCGTTTTTAAAATTTGATTCGAAACGCTTAATTATAGCTAAGCTGTAAACTTGGCATAGTTTTCTCTGAATAATTTAGAGGCCTTATCGCGCGATGTCTCCTATAAAATTTTCGAAATCTATCGATTTTGACTTTGGCGGATCTGACGTGTTTGAAAGTAAAATTTAAAATTTAGTCCAAACAAAGCAAAAAGTCGTAGACTATCGTGCTTATAGGATTATCGATTCTCAACCATCAGCAGCTATAGCGTGAACTCTAATTAAAATACAGTTACTTGTAAGTTTCGATGTTTTATGCATTTTCCGAAAAAGTATTAACCGCATCAGGTGGTTTGTTTAACGGTATATAAACTCGGGTATAAAATAGCATGCATAAATTACCGCGTATACGAATAAACTGCAGCCATGGGTCAAATTAGCTGCTTTTGCTGCGTTTTATTGCGGCAGCTCTGTTGTATAATTACATTTTCATAATATGTTTAATCCGGCGACTCGCGGAATGTATGCATTGTAAACAAAGTGACAACGTGTGTAGAAGCAAGTGTCATAATATACTAATCAATCAAAGTTGAGAATCCAAAACGGACTATTATACACCCGTTATCGAAGTTAATTATCATGAATACGCACGATGATTACGTCAAGATAAAGATGTATGTTTCGCAATTTTCCAGTCAAAGCACACCGCGTAAACACCAATTTTTATTGCTAATTAGTCACGAAAGTGTATCGCCAAAAACGCGAGATAATCTTGCACGATTTTCTACGAACGAAATGACAATCTTGATTCAGCGTAATCGATCCATATCGATAAACTTCTCTTTGCAATTATCGCCTGTGTTATGATGAATTTGGAGCAAATTGTCGACTCATTGAAAGCGTCGAACAGCGACGATGTGGTCGCTTACTTTGGTGAGAAAACTCGCGCGCTCTCAGCTGACGTGAATAAGGAACTCTATAGAGGGTAGATATAATATAAGAGTAGGAAAGCGGTATATAGAGTAGCCTGATTATTTGGCGCAATTTTTACTAGTTTACATGTGACTGATGAGCTTTCATTCAGTTTAGTCGACAAAGAATGCATTTAGCAATGTAACGAAGAAACGCTGTATTGATCAACCATTAACAATAATTAATAGCGATTTTAGGCGCGCTTCACGCAGTTATAGCATATGCGGACGAAGCAGCAGGCCAAACAAGGCAGTTTAGCATTGGTAGTACATCGCGCTATATCTAGACTCGGCGCGCAAATTGTTATGTGCCCATGCGCTACCTATTTTCACCTATCAGAGACACGAAGAGTTAGAACGATGAGAAAAGGGTTCGCGAAACACTCGAAATGGTCAGTCCAAAACTGCTTTGTTTTGATAATAATGATACCTATCGCTCTAGCGGTTCACGCGTATGCATGCGTATAACCTAAAATTTATAATTAAAATTATACATTTTAGAACTCGAAACGGCGTTTTTAAAATAAAAGTGTTTATAAGTAAGTTTTGAATTTTTATTTAAAAAGGTCGAGACACCTCTTGTCAAGGTATTTATGAAGTAAAAGTAAATGTATGTAGTGATGACGATTTTCACTTTTTGAGGTTAGGAATTGAAACATATACAGATATCGAGCAGCCAATCAGAGAACGAATATAATGATTGCAATATCTTTTTTAGGGTAAGATAATATCTATGTTTCACAATTAGCTAGGAATAAATACACTATAGTTAGATGAGATTAGTTAGTTGTAAATCAAGTTTTAGAAATGGAATATTGTATTTGGATGAACAATTTCAGGAGTAATTGCAAAAAGCCAATTTCTCTTTTTTTCTTGCCAAGCATGAAAATATATATACGCAGCCTATAATACTTAAAGTAAAATTTTCACCGCGTTTAATTTTTAATTAGAAAAATGATGATTATAAGCTTGAAAGATTCACAACGCACTTTGCTTTTCAATAGTCTGGAGAACTTAGTATACTTGCATTGGAAGGAAACTAAACTTTCCTATAGTGTACGTAAGACAATATTACATGTATAATGTATATCTGTCTCGGCATTAGAGAGAAACGTCGACTAATCGATATCTCGAAGGTCTGTCACCTCCTTTGGAACTCGATGATTGTTGAATCGAAGATTATGGCTGCACGTGCACACTCCAACGACTTTCTATGATACGATATAGTCTACCGCTAAATAGGTATAAGCACATAGCTTTCACCAATACAGAATACAAAGATAGATCGAGAAATACATATATTATACGTTGCAGGTTTACGTTTTTAATTTTCCAAGATTATTTGCCACTTTCGGATAAAAGTAAGCACTTTGACTTTTAAAAGACATCGATCGCGCACAAGTGACGAGCTTTTAACAGGTCGTGCACAAATGACTGACGCGGAAATCAAAGTGCCGGTAGAAAATTGATTCGCCGAGCACCGGTTGAAGGGGAGGAAATCGTCAAACCTCCGGAATTACCACTCGCAGCATTTTTTCTTCTTCAACTTGGCGCGCGCTCCGCTTCCTCATTTTTTCGGTTCGCGCGAGCGCATCACACGCTCCGCGTCGCGCTATGCTCTTCGGGGAAAACACGCGCGCGCAATGCCTCTCAGTCGCTTGAAAGGAGCCTCTCTTTTTCTCTTCCTCTGCCTTTTTGCCTTTCGCGCGAATGGGAAATCATTTTCTCGTCTCTGCGTGTAATCTAATCATGTGAATTGCCGACTGCCGCGAACTCGTATACCGCTAAGCAGGATGTTCCTCTTTTTTTTTCGCGAGCGCGCGTCGCGTTTGTCTATTCGATTCGGAAAAATCTTGCTTTATTCGGCGTTCGATTCTAGACAATTTCCGGTGTTTTATTTATTAGAAAACCAAATTGAACTCGGCACTCGGCGATATCGAATTCGACGTTGTGTAAATGCAATTAAGCTGCAGAGCGCGGCGTTAGCGTCGGTTAACGGAAGCGAAGTCAAAGAAGAGAGGGGCAAACTTCTTATCGTAATCATTTATTTAATTACATTCAGCTGGGAAATTTTGATCGCATAGCAACAAAATAAAGCAGTTGCGATAGGTGCGAGTGAGTGGGAGAGCAAGGAAGCGAAAAAACTTCTTTAATAAACTCATTTCCCAAATCAAATATCCTCCCCTTTTCCGATGTAAATTAATTTCCCTCTTTGATTCGCTCTATCTCTCTTTTTCTCCCCCCCCCCCCCCTCTCTCTCTCTCTCTCTCTCTCTCTCTCTCCTCTTCTGCGTCGTCGTCGTTCGATTCGGCCGCCACGGATAAATCTCGAGTGAGCGCAAGCGCGCGGCCGAGGATTCCTCGATGAACGAGAGGCAAGAAAGATAAAGAAATTACGAACTTGTATATTTCTCGCGAGCGAGCTTTATCCAGCTTTTATCTACCTTCATGCGCTTGCTTCTTTCCTTTTTCCTAGCGACTCGAGCTGCTTTTTGCGCGATCCAGCCGCCACTGTGATTGTGGTGGATTGCTGCTGTCGCATAAATTTGAGGGCACACCTACCGCACGAACTTTTTTGGGTTTTTCGTGTTCTGAAAAATTCCCAACTTGAACTCTGATGTTTCGTTTAAAATCGGTGGGACGGTAAAAAGTGATACTTAAAAATAGCAAACTCATAAAAATCTTAAATAATTCGAATTGAGATTTATTAAATAGTATATATTATTTTTTATTTTTGAACGCTTAAATTTCCTCATTCGCAATGTCTTTCAGAAATGCGAGAAACAACGCCTATTATTTTCCATGCTCGGCAGCTGCACACTTTTCCCCCGAGAAACTAGCTCGTTCCGATGCAAAAAAAAGCGTCAAATGCGCTGCGACGAATTTTGAAAGATTATCGATAACTTTTTGAAGCATCATGCTATGGATGATTTGTTCCGAAGAGCTCTCTCTCGAAATCACGGCCGAATGGGATCTCGTTTCTCAATATTTTCTTCTGCGTGACGATGAATTGCATTTTCTCCTATCGTCCTTTCTTTTCGAAAGTTGCACTACACGGCTTCGCGCTTTTGTTTTGCCGACGAAAAATCTGAAATTGATTCGTGAGATTCGCAAATCATGAGAACGCTTTGCATGCAAACGATCAAAAAACGTTTAGGAAAATCAGCTCAATGCAAACGATCATCTTATAACGATGCTTTAATTAAATAATATCACAACACCGAAAAAACTGGAACCAGCAGACGGTGGCGATGAATCATTTGATTTCAAAAAAGGAACAGCAGTGAAATTCAAAGTTGTTTTTGCTGCGGTGCGGAGAAAGCAGTACACCGCGTCTGGAGTCTGGATTTTGATATTCGAGCTACCTTGTGTATTGCATCGTATCATTATCATCATTATCGTCGAAACAACATCCGTTTCCATTCTATTTTTAACATTATGCACTTGTTAAAATAGTATTTCGCTGCCTCAATAGAACTGATGAAGAATGTTAGAAATTTCGTTAAATAAAAATAAACTAAAAATAGGAAACGACAAATTCGGCCGACAGAAACTTTTTCGATAACTGCGCTACATACACGAGCTCGGAGATCGAGTTCTAGAGCGTAAAACCCTATGTAAAAAAACTGCAAAACATTTAAGCCGTATAAAATCGATGCAGAACTGTAACTTTTTCAGCGGTCTTTCAGCATGGAAAGCTGGATTTCAAAAGATTAAGCGAACGGTTTTAAAAATACAAAATTTTGAAAGTTATTCAATGGCCCGCGATTGTAACCATAGTGTTCTTTTCCGAAATCCCTGTAAAAACTTTTATTTTAGCTTTTGTTTTGAATGGCTTTTCATTTTTCATAGTACATTACATTCGCATAAATTATAATATAATTATGCGCACTAATATCGCATAAATACGACGAGAGACATGCGGGAAAACAACTCTTGTACGCAATGTTATTTATAAATTGATTGAAATTTAATAGCCTAGTACACGGCCTATAACCTAATTGTTGCTGTGAAAAAGAAAAGCTACAAGAAAATCAACTTATTGCTTCTTACTCGATCAGACGAAAATGAAATTTTTATATTTTCCAGGAATATTGTAGTCACGAGTTTCGCTCCTTCTGCTTCAGAAATTTCATGTTTTTCTTTCAACTGTTTGTTCGAGCACGCGACGTTTCCAAATGCCGAACGTACTCGAAGCTACGGATTTTGCGAGGCTTCGGCTGTCCTTTTTTTCTTTTTCTTTTACTATCGTTTTATTAGACGCCTTGACGACAGCTTTTCCGCGGCAGAAAACGAAAGGGGACGAAGAGAAACGTCTCCGAGGAAAGCAAAATATTTTTTCAAGAATGCCCCTCTATGTCCTCGCTGATGTGTATTTTTTTAAGGCTGTAGGGCGAATTTTCTAAGCAAAGAGCGTAGTTGTTCGAAATAATACCTAAACTAAAGTGCATTGCGTTTCGATTGAATAAAATAAATGTTTATTGGAAAATGGAAAATCGTTATAGTATATAAAGTTATATAGGTATACTATAACGATATTCATTTAGTTGTGCAAATGTAAGTGGAATCGATTTATTTCTAAGAAAAACAATTCAATCCAAATTGGAATCCCGATATTTTTACAAATTAACTTTCATCGTTATATTGTTATAGACTCATGGCCACAAGCCATAGAACGCACGGTTTACAATAATAGCAATCAAAAAATAATTTCATTTTAATTAAAACGAATACGCATATGTGTATAGACGTACACCTTTTTCAACATATTGAATCTGCATTGCCCATTAAATAACGAACGTATGCATGCATGCTACGTAATTTAAACAAAAAATCTTCTTATTATTAATTAATGTGTTCGCTGAAGATTGGCAGCCCAAAGGTAAAATTTATTCATGTATATTGTAACGAACGATACTTTCGATTCAGTACGTGCGTGTAAATTGCAACTTTGAATAAGATATATGTATATGTTTTATGGTGTTATGTAGATCGAGACATAAGAATATCAAGTCGCTTTTCTACGGTTTTATATAGTATAAGGTCGGAACAATCAAGGATTATAACTTAACGCACCTCTCTCATCTCATCTCTATTTCAATTCATCGGAGATCATAAACATTCGTTCGCGGATCGGTCACCAATTCAAAGCTCGTATAAAACGTCGAAAAGTCAATTCCTTCGTCGTAACTTCGTTAAATTCGAAAGCAGCGGCAAGCGTAGAATCCAAGTGCGATATTTCGTATAGTCACGAGCGCGAACCCCGAAGACAGAGCTGCACATAAAAAATCAATATCAATAATGCGCCGTTGCGCGGCTGCCTATATACGATTAATGGAAATCGTTCTGAAAAGACTCGAACTCTTTATTTAATCTCAATCAGACAATGGTTAATCGACAATTAATAAGCAGGCTACTGCTCGATCTCAGCTGCGTACAAATCAAGTAAAAAAGGCCGGTTAGAGTCAGACGCATTCTTTTCGATTCTTATATCGATCCATAAGCAGCATCTCTTTGCATAGCCAACAAAAGAGGAGAAAAAAAGGCGGAACGCGCCGGGAGGACGGGCGGGCACGTGTTTAGCGCCGGGCAAATAAGCCAAGCCACTCGCCGGTAATTACATGTGCGCGCGACCGGTGCGCCGCGGCCGGTAGCTCGATGACGCCTGAGATAGCGTTAATTATCGCACCCACGCGCGAGCGACGAGCGGCCTTTCTTCCTCTTTTGCCTCTCTTTCGCTTTCGCGTGTATAAGTAACTGCCACCGGACGATAATCCGCCTGAGAATTCGCCTCCAGCTGACAGTTGCATCTCATGTACATAAGTATAGATCATCGTATATAGACGACTCTTTGCAGAGGGATTGCTTCAGAGGCTTCAGAAATGGCATGAATGGCATTTTTCACTAAAACATAACTGTATGGAACAAGAATTTTGACCCTAACTAATATTATTAAGCAGCACATAAATACATTGAGAATACCTCGGTCCTTATGTGTGATATATATTTCAAATAAATTGTAGACGTATTAATGATTATCTGTATATTTTCTACACGCACAGTCCTATAGTCTACGCCACAAGAAATATATGATGGTATTAAAAACTAAAACGATTCTAGCTACACTGAGATCGCCATTGGGATGAACGATCGAATCATAAATAGAAATTCGAGGGAAAAAGGTGACTTTGATTCGAGAAACTTGCCGCTTCAGCGGTCTGCTGAGAAACAACGAAATTCTCGTTAGATTCCGAAAGTTAAACATTAGCTCGTTAACTTTTGCGGCCGTCGTTGTTCGCGATGCCGCGACACAGGTCCACAAAGGGTAAAAGCGCTGAAATGCCGCGGCGCGAGCAACCTCGAGAAGTTGACTGTCTCGTGGCGCAGCTGCAATGCAAATGCCTCTCGCGAGCTCCATACAGAGCTGAAAGGAAATTGGAAACTGCTGCTATACCGCTGCGCGGCATCGACGCACCCGCAGAGAGAAGAGCCCGGCCACAATGAAAATTATAAGCGCGCGCTCGGGATTTCGCGCATTTCTCGCGCGTGCACATTTTTTATCGGCCGCGGATAAGCACGTTTTGTGATGTGACGCCTGCCCGCCAGTCTCTGTTTTGCGGTTTGAAAAATATTCATATAAGCCGCCGCGGCGCGTTATTTTGTTATTCCAACATATTTCATCGAGCTCGCCGGAAACTTCGAGCGCTCGCGCCGCAGATGGGGAAAAAAAATTGTTTCAAGCGAGAAACAAAAATACGCTAATAGATAGAAAATATGAAGAGTGAACGGAACAATGCGAACGAGCGCGCGCTCGCCCGTTTGTTTTTATGTTTTGTTTTAGTTTTAATGAAAATGCACTTTGGATAACTTCACTCCCGAAAATTACATTATTTCGGCTTGGGATGTTCGGCACAAGCGTGCAAGCTATAATATATAAGACTGGACATCGATTTTCCCTCCAGTCGCGCCGATGGAAACTTTTTAAATTTGAATTCACGGAAAAGAAGTCCCGATAATTAATAAACTTCAAATGCAATTTTTAGTGACGTACGCTTTAAAATTCAAATTTAAAAACTTCAAGTCGCAGCTCCGCGCGCCCATAAATAATAAATAATAAGAGCCACTTTCGTATTCCGAAACGATGCCGCCAAACATAATCATCGGAGGGGTCAACTCTCGCAAAGTCTCATTAGGCGCGTTGTATATAAATTTTATTTTTCTCCTCGCGGCTGCGGCGAATCCCCCTTCGTGCCGCTTTTTCCCGCTGAAAACTTGATGCATTTCATCGAGACTGTATAATACTGTATACGCGCCACTGCATACAACATCTGCGCGCATTTTAAAACTTTTCTACGCTGTAAAGTTTAAAATGATTCCCTTTGATGTCCCCCACCGTGTCATTATGTATTGTGTCCGTTTCCGTATACGTGCGACGTGTCTCACTCGGTCCCTGCCTGTCTTTTTTCACCCCGCCTCCGCTGCTTCAGTTTGGAGCAAAAAGTATTCGGCGTTGAAGAACTCGAATAAATAAAAATATAAGTGCACGTTACTTCCATGAAGCATAATTACGTAGCTAGAAGACAAAAAACAACTCTCTCGATCCGAGCTAACTTGTCGATTTCTTATTTTCAAATTATTTTCATGATAGAACTGATAAACATACAAGAGAAAAAAGTAGGATCCCTCGTGTACTCAATACTCATGCACAACGCAGATAGAAATACAGTGTTCACATAGAAAGAAGGCAGTAGTTGCTGGCGCACGGCTGTCTATGCAGCGCCATATAGAGCTGCTCCGACGGAAGTAAATACGTCGTGAATGGTAAATTGCACTTTGTAAAATTGCCCGCGAGAAGTATAAAATATGGAATTGCAGCTACAGTTCGCGCCAACTTTTGACCGAGCCGCTTGCAATTATCGATCGCCGCTTGGCCTCAGCCACCGCCAACCCCCTTCTTCGTCTTCTTCTTTGCACTTTCTTGAAACGCTTTCAGCCCGGTCGCGGCCAACATATTTTTACCGCTCGACCTGTCCGAAATTCTGCCTTTGCAAAGCCTGCACTTGAGCAATCCGCGTTCAATTGTGGAAAGATAGCACAGCGTAGCTGTATCAAACATGGTTTGTTTTTGCTGCATAGTTGAGTTCAAAAGCCAATATGACCTTTGATCAGAAAGTGTGCTAGATTTCGATGCATATACATTTCGTAAACCTAATAATGAAGCTGAAATCAAAATTTTCAAAAAAGTCGAAAAAAAAAATTGGTAAACGATCTAAGAGATAAATATGAAATTCAATCTCTTATATGCAATAATAACCTAATTCGTCGAATCATGCCATTTAGTTTCGTATATTGAGCAGTTCGCTATATGCGAGTAGTCAATTTTCAAAGATCGTCCGTGCTTGCTTTAGAAAATTGTGGGCTTTTCGCGACAAACTTGTTGGGCGAGCAAATGCGTCCTCGTCGACGAGACAATTTCACAGAGCCAGCCGCGGAAACGAGTACCGTGTAATGAAGTGATTGAGGGTTTTAGCGAATTGCTTTGCTTTTTCAAGCTCTATTCAAACGTCGAGTCACGTATAATAGACTCTTACGTTATTAGACTCTCCGAAGAAAATTTTGAATCAATTTGTGCAAAATTCATGTGGAACATATTACTTTATGATTGCCTTTTCATGAATTTTGCAAATACTTGTTTTAACATCAAGTCCGAGAGAAAAACTTTTTATTCGCCAAAGAAAAAGAAGATAATAGAAGATCCATCATCGGAATAAAGTTGTGAACCGGAGTAATATTCTTCCACGGTATAAAAAACGCAGTACTAAACGACGGTTTAAAAAATTATTTCTATAAAGTTTCACATCATGCAATACATGCATGGTTGATAAAAGCCCCGACTATATAAAAGGTAGGGGGTGGGTTTTAATGATTGCTTGGAAACTCGACATGCCAGGGTCGTCAGTAAAACTGTAAATTAACGTCGACAGAGCATATTTAAAATTTACATTTTCATTCTAGTTAGCAATTCAGTCCGGTATCCCATGTTTAAAAACTTCATGATAATTGCTGCTATCGAAGAGACAGCCACTGACGAGCACTCGAAATGCGTGATCTTGGTTTCGATGTAGTTTTACGGATCGCCAATTCTGAACGAGGTGAAAATTATGCAGTGCTCGATTCCAAATGGAAAATCCAACAAATGAATGACCATAGAACGCTGTCGAAATTGATGTGCGAACATTTTCCGACTCGCTCATTTTGAAAGCAAGCTTTTTTCAATCCGAATCGCTCAAGAAACGGCTTAAATATATAGAAGTCTGCGGGATATTTGCATGAGAATGGATTCTCGAAGGTTTTTAAAGTAGACGTTGGAATCAAAATGAGCATACTGAATTGTTGATTTGAAGAGAATCCTAATTTGAAAAACGAACGGACCAAAATACGCAATTACGCAGACGGCAATCAGCTCGAAATGGAAAAAACAGACTTTCATTTCTTCGAGCAAAATTTTAAGACAAAAACAATGCGAAAATAATGTCTGGGTTGTGTAATGGCTTCTCAGCGAGACGTCGGCCTTTCAAAAAGCGTTTCAAAGAGTACAGTCAAAATTTGTAGTAGCCATATATTAACTCAAAATTGATTCAAGCTTACGTAAGTTATTTGGATACTCCAATGTCAATTGGGAGCACTTTCCAATCGCATTCCGTCGCGGGCTTTCAACAACAGCTTAATTTAGCATCTTATGAAACTATAATAATATATTTCGAGCGCATGCATAAGAGCAGGGGGCAGTCGTTCGTAAACGTATGAATCACGAGACCGAAATAAACAATTTCATAAGCCCTCTCTTATCGATTGCGGCCGCGGCCGCGCGGAGAAAAGCGATCCTTGTCGAATCTCTCGAGTTGGCGTGTGCAAATTCCGAGCTAGCCGCGACATTCCTTCGAAACGCCCCATCGAGATTGTTCGTGCATAACATTGACGAGAGCAACTTACAGGTTCCCATAAAAAATGCATAGCTCCCGCAACCGGCCTCCCCGTCCGCGTTCGCGCGTACACATAAGCGCTATAGTGTCCAGAGTTGAAATTGACAAACGAAGCGTTTACACGCAGCAGCTAGCGTATATATAAGTACTCGCTATACAACAGATAATAGACAACGTGCGCGTTTGCCTGGAAAAGCGGCGAGCGCTCGCAGGCCGCACTCGGTATGCTGTTGTTCCCGCGTGCGTGCGGAATACCCTTATATAATATATAGGCTCCTCCTCCCGCGTCTCTCTGCACTGCACGCACGGGAGAGAGAGAGAGAGAGAGAGAGAGAGAGAGAGAGAGAGAGAGAGAGCAACGTCCCTGATGCAGACAGGTGGCAGACAGCGCGGTCAGGTGGAGGTGGCGATCGGCGGCTGCATAAGACGTGATTTTCCCAAAGTCAGACGCTCAGCCCATTCATTTTCGCAATTTAACGCGGACGAGTGACGACTTCATGGACTCGGCCTTACGTTATAGTACTCGCGACTGCGCGTTACGCCGCGCGTCTTATCGAATTTGCATAAATATTTGTGGTTGCGACAGCGCCGATGTTTTTATGAACCGCGCGTTAATAGAGCAGCTTGCTGGCAATTTTCTCAAAAAATTTTTACGCCGGCAGTGAAAAGTGAAATTTTCCTCCGGTTTTACGATCACTTATACGCGCAGCACGCATTAATAGACGCGTGTAGTGTTTTAACAGATACTGAAAAATTGTCGTTATGCGACTGTAAAACGCTTGATTTACAGGAGTCGCTAAACCGTATTTACGCGTCTGATCAGCTTTTTATTGCGCTTCATGAATAATATCATCGTCGAAACGGCCGGACCAAAATTTTCCAAACGCCCAGAGGAAAATTCTGACGGCAGCGTCGAAGGTTGCTTTTCGAGAACTGCGACGCGGCAAGAGAAAAAAACGCCGAGACGTCGAATTCCAAATGATTAAATTAAAATTCCCCGAACGCTGAGCTCTGCCCAGAGGAACCGAAAGGGGAAAAAATAGAAGCGCGCGCGGCCCGAATTCGCACAATCAGCAGGTTATTGCGAGTAGCGCGGAGAGCCTCCGCTACGACACACTTCCGAGCGTCGGTTCTCCCTGGAAACGGCATTAAGTGCGCGCACTGTGTTCTCTCTCTCTCTCTCTCTCTCT